>OZ014524.1:226506183-227106183 GCA_963966055.1 Lathyrus aphaca
TGTTGTTGAAGAAGAGCTGAGACAGATGCTGAGAATAACACTGAAGATGGGCCACTGACAGGCTGAGACTGGTGATGCAGGTGACTGAAGTAAGTAGCTGGTGAGGAATAGCTGAAGCAGATACTGGTGAAGATAGGTCTATGCAGATGAAGGGGTCAAAACCAAGCCAAAATACAGTATGGATACAATGAAAAACAAATAAGCAAATGTCAAATGATGCAATGATGATGTATGCAAATGATATGCAAGGGTTTGTGATCAAGCTGGATCTGATTACTGCCTTGATATAGGTCCATGTATGTTCAAGAAATCCAGATGGAGGTTCATAAGTCCAGTAACCAAGGTGGGGGACTCAAATAAAGAGTCACATGTCCAGGGTTAAAAATCACAAGAACTGTTCTAAAATGGAGTACTCTTAATTAAAACAAAGTAACAGGGTATGCTGAGGTCAAAGGTACCTGCAAACCTGTAAACAGCCCAACCCCCTCACAGGTGGTGTTCTAAAACAAGGATCCTCAGACTTGGATCAGTTATGAGAAGTGTAAACACTTCTAACCCGGAGGTACAGTGTTTACAATAACCATAAAAGATCCTCCTCTAATTCACCTCAGTTTCTGAAGGTCATAATAAAGGTCATCCAGACTTAGCAGGCTTCCCAGATAGCCCTAGCACTACAGGAAATCTGTAGCACAGAGTTCTCAAGAAGAAACCCATATCTGAACCGTGTTTCATATTCCCGCACCAGACCGAAATGGAATGGGAAAGAACATGAACCACTCTAGCCTAGGTGTCACTCAGGTCCCAGGTATAGGACCTTAACTCTCAATAGAACACCCACCCACCAAAACAACAAAACCAGATCCAGCCAGAACAATATGACAGTATGATGTATATAAAGCTTATAAAGAAAGCAATAAAATAATTGTACATAAAGCAATAAATAAAACAAATATACAAATAGCACATAACACCCCCGTAAACACAAATCAAACAAGCGCTAGGAGGAACCCACAAAAAGAACCAGAAGCCCTGGTTACAGTATAAGGGTCCCCAGCAGAGTCGCCAAGCTGTCGCTCCCGATAAATGGGAAATGACCCCATATAAAGGTACAGACGCGAACGGTCGGCGAAAGAGATATGAGAACACACAGGAGTGAACTCATGAGGAATGAAAAGAGTCGCCAGCTAGGCATTTTTCTCCCGGAGGAAAGGCAATGCTGCATAGACCTAGAAAGATATGGATAAGACGGTTGCGAACCAGAGAGACTGAGAAAGGGGGTTGGTTACAACCTGGGAAGGTATTAGCACCCAAATTGTCCTTCGTACTCGACGGGATCCACGCTTAAAAGATTTGTGTTTTAAAGGGGTAGTTTCAGTGCAATTTGTGTATAGAAAGAGCTGGAAAAGGATGTACAGGTGTCAGTGTAAGAGAAGTGAAGTGTGAATATACAGTGTCAGTGTAGGAACAAGAGTGAAATGCTCATGATAATGAGGCTAAAGAAAATAATGCTGAAAGAGGGGGAATATACAGAGACTTTTGTTCGATAACTGTTAAGTTATGCCTACGTATCCTCTCGTGCAATGAAGAAGTCAGAACACCGTAGTTCGACCCAAAGAGACTGAAAGGTGAATTGACTTGTGAACTGCTTACTTGTCAATGCTCAAGTGTATGATCTGTCTGGCACAGATGCGAACTGTCTTGCATTAGACGGAAGAAGCAAGTTCTCGTTTGTGAATGAATGAGATGAGAAAAGAATCCCGGAGGAGACGATTATTGTTTGTTTTTGTATTTTCAGTCTTTTATTGCTTTTGAGAGTTTGTCATAGATTAATGAGCTTAAGCCTAAACCAATGGATTTAGTAACTCATCACATCTTCCCTCTGATTAGGGGTAATGAGAATACCTTAGGTGTGAAGTCAGATTCTCACACTTAATCACCCTTGATGCAGGATTAAGATCATTAACCTACTTGTGATTATTTAGATGTTTTTTGTGGTTTTTGTTTAGTGTTGAGTAATGAGATTAAGCCATAATCAGGGATTAAACAAACTCATTACACCATCCTAATAGAAGGATAATAGATGAGAATGTTTAAGCTGAGGAAGACTCCTCAACTTAATCCATGATTAGGGATTAAACTCATGACAAAACAAGCCTTTGATTAAGTGAATTTTATTTAATGATATGATGATGAAGTGAATTTTAGGGTTTGTAAGACAACTTGAGGGGGACTTGTCCATTAACACTAGGGTTAGTCCTTCTTAACCAATTAAGGAAGAATTAGAACCCTAATGCAAGGCCCAAGTTACAAGTGTGATGTCTTGATGATTATTAAGTGAATTGATTAAAGGAGTTAAACACATTAAGGGTTTAACACTTAGGATTAAAGTTATACACTCCATCCTAATAGAAGGATGCAGGCATAAGCTTAATCACAAAGCCTTAAAACCTTTAGGGTTTAGTCCCTGATTATGAGATGTGAAGAGAAGACTCAAAGAGACACAAAGGTAAAATCTAAATGGGGACTAATCAAAACCCTAATCATTGTCATGCTTGGTTGTTCCTAAGGTTTGTGAGGTTTACAAGAGAAGTCTTCAGAGGAACCACCAGGAAGCAGATGAAAGGAGCAAAGAGAAAGCAAAGTAACTTGCTTCATTCAAGAAGTCAAGTCACTTGAGGAAAGAAAGTAAGAAGAAGAAGAAGAAAGAGAAAGCTCAATCTCAAACACATAACAAAATGCAGCATGGATGCATAAAAGAGATGAAAAGAAGTTGTGAGAAGTGAAGGCAAATTCACTTCTCAAAGTTGCTTACCACCTGAAAAGTTAGTGAAAGAAATGCAATGCAATGCAAAATGAAATGAAATGGCATGAAGCAAACCAAAACCAGAAGCATATATGAGATGATAATGATGTTATGGGATGATGCAAACATGAAACAAACCATAGGGATGATCATACAAACTTATGGATGCAAATGAGGCAAGTTTAGAACCATGATCATACATGAAATGTTATGGAATGCAAATGGCATACAACATGTCAAATGCAAGATGCAATGATCAAACATGCTTACAATATGTCTTAAGATGTCAAATGAATCAAATGGATGCACAACATGCTATGGCAAGCCAAGGTATGCAAGCAAATGCAAGATGAATGCAAAAGGAAGCTCAAATTTGGGTTTATGATCAATGCAACAAACAAAAACCAAAATCAGAAGCAAACATCAAGATAAAAATTTGAAAATGCATTCAAAGGATCCACAAACCTATACTAACTCACTGCCCAAAGGAGAGATTCCAACTCTTAACCTAATTAGGGTTATGAATTTCCTAAGTTTTCTAGGATTTTTGGGTACCTTAACAAGAAAAATGCCAAACAAATGGAAAATGAAAGATCAAATCATTCCAATTTAATCTCACAAACTACATGCTAAACAAAATGCAATGCAAGAAGAATCAAAGTCCAACTCTCAATGGTTAGGCAGGAATGATTTTTGGAAGTTTGGATCAAAATAATGCTTTGAAAATGAATTAATTCCATGAAAAATTATCAAAATGCATCAAGATCAAAAAAGAAATTTGGTTTGAGGGTTGGACAATGTTTCTAAATGATTTTAAAGGCTTCATGAATTTTTTAGTGATTTTTAAATACCTAAAAGTATTTTTAATTAATTAATTCTCATTAATTAATTAAAAATAAACGTTTAAATGATTTAAAAATATTTTTTAATGCAAAAAATAAAAATGAAAATATTTTTGGTTTCTGAAATTAAATAAAAGTTTGTATAAAAAATTTCAGAATTTTTAAGATTGTTTTGCTATTTTTTATAAAATGTACAAATTAAATAAAATAATATGAAAATAAAATGAATTAAATGGGTGGTAATCAGATCCAAGGGCCTAGGTTTAAACTGGCAGCGCGCGCGTTTGACTTGGCGCCATATCCGAAGGCTGGTATTCAAACTCACTAATTAACTGATTAAGCCCTAATTCGTGCCCTAATGACTTTCAGGCGACCGGAACATTGTTCCGGTCGTCTTCTCCGATCAGCCAAAAACACAAACTCTCTCTACACGCAATGAAAACAAAATCCAACTGCCCAGAACTCTTCCCCACTCAAACACGAATCAAAACCCTCACTCAAACAACATTTATCATTCAGAAACAGGGAGAATCGAATCAAACATTCTTTTAGGGCAAAAGTTTCAGACATTGCATACATCCTGGTTTCTCAACCATTTTCAAAAATAATCACATATTCATGATCAGGGAAGCATGTAGATTCATTTAATAACTTAAAATACACGTTCTGGAAAAAAATTTCATGAAGCTACCTGAGTTTGAAGCTTTTCAGTCTGGAACTTTCTGACCTTCTCTCTTGTGCAAAACCACTCCTGTGACCTCCTTTGTGCTTCTGAAAGGCTTGGAGCAAGTTTATTTTGGCTGGTTTGGAAGTTTGAACAAGTTCTGTTCAGTGGAGTGAGGAAATCGTGTTTCTGATTCTGGGGGTTTAAGACAATGGTGATAGGTGCTTTGTGACCAGGAAGGTGTGTTGAGTTGATCTATGAAGTTAGTTTGTGTGTTTGTGACTTGTGTGATGATTTTCGAAAGCTTTTGCAAATGGGAGTGAAAATGAGAAAGTTGTGTTGTGTCTGGTCTCAGGCTTGCTTCTTGTTATGTTTAGCTTGCATTTGATTAACATAAACAATTGGGATTGGTCAGATGACATGATGTGTGCTTTATTGATTGGTATGGGTGCTTTTGCAAAAATGTCAACTTTGTGTAAGAGAAGCATGGGCCACTTGCTAGCCTAGTACAACAAGTATGTCCTGTGCAGCATGATGAGGGAAAAGGCCTAGGGTGGTTCAGCAAACTAGCCAGCAAGTGGATGAGAAGCCATGATGGATTTTGCAACTTGGTTCACTTTGGTTCTTATGAAAAAAATCTTGCTCCATAAGCCATGAAACATGTGATTCCTTGGCCCATTCTGATTTTTGAATGTTGTGTGATCATGTTGTGTGGATTAGAAGTGCATTTGATAGCCTTAGAACACTTGATCAAGTCATTTTGCAAAATACCTCTTTGGTAGAAACTTTGAAATTTTGTGATTTTTGCCAACTTTGACAAGCCATAACGTTTGATCCAAAATGAATTAGGTCAAGTTCTTGTACTTTTTGAAAAGGGAAAGATCTATTCTACAACTTTCATGACCAAAGTTTTTCCATTTGAAGCTTTTTTGAATCAAAAAGTAAAGGTTGAAAAAGTTGCCTAGAATGACATTTTCATTAAAAGTCAAACTTGCCCCAAAAAGTCAACTTTGCAAAAGACTTGAAATTCTTCAACTTTGTGAACTTCTAACATCTTCCATGATCAAATAAAGATCATACACAATCAAAATGATGAAGAACACCCTTTGGTTGGGTCATTGGGGGCCTCAGATGCCCTGATTTTGCACTGACTTGCTTGAAAAGTCAACTCTTGATCAGATGACTTCCCCATGGAATTTCTTCATGAAAATTGATATGCATACTCCCTACACCATATAGAGACCAATAGAAACAAGAATGACCAAAAAATTTGGAGTTATGGCCTCTGAAACCAAAACCCTAATTTTAGGTCATCTGTGCAGTCAAACCTGGCTCTGCTTCCACACCAATCCCAGTTCTTGTGATTCTTTGGCATTCTTGACTTTGAGAGGATATAATATGATACTTGAACACACATGGACCCCTTTGAAGTGATTGATGGCCTTTGGAGTGGCTCAAGAAGCTCTTGGATTGCTCAGATCACAAACCCTAGATGCAGATGACTTTGAATCTATGCAGTGAACCAAAAATGTGATATGAGATGTTGTGATGGTATTTTATGCATATGAAATGATCACAAGCCATGGTGTGAATGGGTGAGGGCAAATTTGGGGTGTTTACACATACATGGACCTTATATCAAGATAGATAATCAGATCCAGCTCTTGATCACAAACCCTTGCATATCATTTGCATATATCATCATTGCATCATTTAACATTTGTTTATTTGTTTTTCAGGGTATCCATCATATCATATTTGGTTTGGTTTTGACCCCTTCTACTGCTTAGACCTCTGCTTCAGTTATCTTCTTCAGCATTTGCTTCAGCTATCTCCTTCAGCACCTACATCAGTCTGTCAGAGACTTACCTGCATCCGTTTGTCAGAGACTTACCTCCAGCTTTTCAGTCTGTGATCTTCATCAACGTTTGACTTCAGCTTCTTCATCATTACTCATGGATGTTCCAAGGAAAAGCAACATATCTTATCACTTCTTTGAGCCTTCTTTGACTGGTATCAGACAGATCCAGTCACTTAGCAAGGGCATTGTATTTGGAGCCTGCCCTCATTGAGCAAAACATGATAAAAAAAGTTGGGATTCCTGGTTTACATCTGGACTTCTTGATTTCTCAGGCCATTCTGAAGGCTGCAGTAGGAGAATGGAGGGCAGTCTGTGCACTTTTAGTCCTCAGCATATATGGGGCTATATTGTTTGCAGATGAGCCCAAATTTGTGAGTAAGAATGCCATCCACTTGTTCTTGCTGAGGAACCCAGTGCCTACATTACTAGGGGATTTTTACTACTCCATCCATTAAAGAAATGAAAAGAAAAGGGGGAAGTTAGTCAGATGTTGTGCTCCTTTGTTCTACTCTTGGCTACTCAGACACTTGCCCAAATCAGATGCCTTCTTGAACCCCCATCAGCAGAAGAATTGGGCCAAGAGGTTCATTGCCTTAACATCAGATGATATCAGATGGTGCACCCAGAGCACCAAAGGCAAAGAGATTATTACCAGTTGTGGGTAGTACCCTAATGTGCCTCTAATAGGAGTAAAAGGTTACATCAATTACAACCCTTTATTGTTTAAGAGACAATTGAGATATGCCTTGGTTCATCTTCCCAGAGGACAGGATTTAGCTGAGACCCTATACTATGAGATCCAATCTGGCTCTGCTATTGTCAGGCAAGCTGCCTGGGCTTGGGACAACATTCATACCAAAGGGACAACCATCCTTGGAAGATGTAACAATATTGCTTCAGCCCAGTATTCTGACTGGTCCCGTACTAGAGCTCAGATTACCAGGATGCCTTTCACCTTGGAAGACACACCTGGACCTTCTACAGTACAGCCTGCAGCAACTGTTAGCCTGGAGGAATTTGAAAAGCTGAAAGAGAGGAATAATCAGCTATCTGAAGCCCTGAAGAAGACTCTTTGGGAGAGAAATGACAGTCGTTTGGACATTGAGAGATTGGAAAGACTCAAGACTGAGCATCTGACCAAGATTGAAAGGACAGATGACTACATAAGGAAAGTAAGAGCAGGAGAGGTGGTTTTGAAGAATTCCTGTAAGGAGGCCAAGATTCAGAAAGCTAGGGCTGGGCATTACCTGGAGGAGAGCCAGGCTAGGTGGATCAGGATCACCGAAGCCCGTGGACAAGAAGACCAGAGGACTCAGTCCAAGATTGAGCAGCTGGAGGCCAATGAGAAAAAGCAGTAGGAGGCTTTATTGGCAGCTCAGAAGGAGATATCAGAATTGAAACTCCGGGCGGAGTTAAAGAGATTAAAGGATAAAGACAGGCATAAGAAGCTGACTAATGCCATTGCTACCAGGAACCTCCTCATTAGGACTATTACAGAGCACCCAGCTGGTCCAGTGACGGAGGCCCTCCTGAAGGAAGTCAGGGAAGATGACTTTGGATTGGATGTCTGATTCCTTTTGCTTGTATTTCTTTCCTTTTGATGTACTTTTTCTTTTGATTGTTGTATTTTTGACCCACCATGGGCATGTATTGTAAACAGTCTATGTATTTCCATCATTTGTAATATATCAGTTTGTTTTATTGGGTTTTCTCTCAACATCATCAAGCATCTCCTCGAGGTCTGGAAAGGTCAAAACCAAAGAACCAAACCGGATACCTTAGAAGACAAATAAGCATACTGCATTGCATACTAACATTTTCTTTGTTTTGTAGGTTTTTGTTTGTTATTTTGTTTCTCACTTTGTTGTGGTTTCAGGAAACATTGCTCGTCACAGAGTGTTCCCTGTCAACCGCACACACCGGTACCCAACGCGAAACAACCTTCCAGGCATTCAGATGGATTAGGTACAGTAGGACCTAAATGAAGTAAGAAATCAAATGGCAAATGAAAGGGTTGAAAGGAGAAACCAAATGACCCAGTTTATGGCTGTGATGACTGGCTTAGCTCAGAGCCAAGAAAGGCTGAGAGAGCTGGTAGAAAGGCAGACACCTGAAGAGGCCCACCCTGGAACAGGAGGAACCAACAATAATGAACGCGGACAGCCTCGCATCGACCCACCAGAGTTTGGGCCCCATTTGAACCCAGATGTTAATATCCCAAGGAATATTCAAGGAAACACTGCTTCAGGCAGGATCTTGCAAGAAGATCCTTAGGAGGAGCAGTTCACAGTTATTGGGGCTGGGGATGAGGTGTGTGACAGAAGGCTGGATGAGATTGCTGAAAAACTAAGGTCCTTGGAATCCCAGAATTCTCTAGGCTTTGACGTAATGGATATGGGGCTGGTAGATGGGGTGAGGATTCCCCACAAATTCAAACCCCCATGCTTTGAAAAATATAATGGTACCTCCTGCCCGCGTACTCATCTGCAATCCTTCTTAGGGAGACTCAAGGCTTATACCATGGACGAGAAGTTATGGATGTTCTATTTTGAGGACAGCCTGACTGGGGCATCAAGAGAATAGTATTCACATCTAACGAGGGCCACTATAAGATGTTGGAAAGACTTGGTTGAAGCCTTCATCCGACAATACCAGTACAACCTAGACATGGCCCCCAATAGAACTCTTCTAATGGGCATGTCTCAATCTTCAAGGGAAAGCTTTCGGGATTATGCTCAGAGGTGGAGACAGCTTGCTGCTGCTGTCCAGCCACCCATGTCTGAAAGAGAAATGGCTGACATGTTTATGAACACCTTGCAGGGAACTTATATTGACAGGCTTGCTGCTTTCTCTTCCACCAGTTTTGCCTATGTAGTTATAGCTGGTGAGAGAATTGAGAGTCTTTTGAAGATGGGCAAAATCTCTGACAATGGTGCAAGTTCCTCCAACAACCCCAGAAAACCTTTTTCAGGACCCCGAAGGACAGGTGAAACGAATGCTATCCATGCAGGCAGGGGCAGACCCCAGTATTCTCACAGATCAATAGCAGTCATTACTATTCCGGCTCCAGCTCCACAGCAACCACTTTTTCCTCAACAACAGCAACAACAACAACATCACTATCAGCAACAATCCCATTTTCCGCAACAAAGAACGTACAACAATAACAACAACAACCAACAGCAGCGCCCCTTTCAACAGAGGCCATCTCAGGCAAATAGGGTGATTAACCCCATTCCTATGCCTTATGCTGCTTTACTGCCACAACTCCTAAAGCTCAACCTGGTTGAGTTAAGGACGCTGGCTCCACCAGATCCTCTCAATCTCCCGAAGAATTATGATGCTAATGCCAGGTGTGCCTTTCATTCCAACGCACCTAGTTACAATACCGAGAAATGTAGAGCCTTGCAAATGAAGGTGCAAGATCTGGTCAATTCCAAGGCTCTCAATTTCGCACCTCCTCCGAATGTTAACATAAATCCTATGCCTAATCATGGTGGGCACATGATTAATGCCATAGAGGAAGATCAACCATCTGCACTGATTGACAATGTTGCACAGATTCAAACACCACTGGCAGAAGTCAAGGCTCAACTCTTAAGATGCCAGGTGTTCCCAGGCTGTGAGACCTGCTGCGAATCGTGCAAAACTACTATTAATGGTTGTGAGAGGCTAAGGCTTGGCATAGATGGCCTTATTAGAGATGGAATTTTGCAAATTATCACAACGGCGCCTACAACATCAACAACTCTTTCTTCAGCAACAACAGACCATCCTACAACTACAACAACCATCATTCCCATTGATTCATCCACAACTCCAACAATCACTCCATCCATTGTTTCAACAAACCAAAGTTCAGCAACACTTACTTCTACAACATCAACACCCATCTTATCAACGGAAATGCCTACAACACGATTAAACACTAATGAAGATGTCTCAACAGTCACGATCTATTATGACCCGGTAAATGTTCATCCCAACAACAATTTCCAACAACAAACTGCAACACCTCCTGCCAGATCTCCAGTCACAATCTACTACGACCCGCATACCATCACAGTCCCTTCCGCTGCAGCAATCAGTCCGGTCACCATTACGGTGCCTGGACCTGTTCCTTATAAAAGCAGTAATGCCATACCTTGGAACTACAACTCTGATCTCTACTGCGACGGAAAGAAGATCACTTTAGATTCATCAACCTCTTCACCACAAGTTGACAATGTTGGGGGAGGCGAAGGCTTCACCAGAAGCGGACGCCTTTTTGCCTCACAAACACCAAGACCCAATGCTGAAGCAGAAGCTGCTGCTAAGGCAAAAGGGAAGAATGTGGTACTTGAAGAGCCAACTGTTAAAGAAACTCCGAAGACGTCTTTTGAGCAAGAGGTGGATGAGATCATGAGAATAATCAAAAAGAGTGATTATAAAGTGGTGGACAAGCTTCATCAGACACCCTCCAAAATCTCTATATTATCATTGCTAATGTGTTCCGAAGCCCATAGGAATGCATTGTTGAGGGTCCTGCATGCAGCCTACGTGCCGGAAGAGATTACGGTTAATCAACTAGAAACAGTGGTTGCAAATGTTAACCCCAGTCATGGACTGGGCTTCAAGAATGCTAATTTAACAACGGAGGGACGCAACCATAACAAGGCTTTACATATCACCTTAGAATGCAAAGGTGCTGTTCTTTCTCATGTGCTGGTAGACACTGGGTCCTCGCTCAATGTCCTGCCAAAGAAGACCTTGGTGAAGTTGGAATATGATGGTTTGGCATTGCGTCCAAGTAACTTGGTGGTGAGAGCATTTGATGGCTATAAGAGATCAGTGCTTGGAGAGATTGATTTACCTGTGATGATTGGCCCACAAACCTTTAAAACTACTTTCTTCGTGATGGACATACAGCCAGCCTACAGCTGTTTGTTGGGTAGACCCTGGATTCATGCCGATGGCGCTGTTACATCTACCCTTCACTAGAAATTGAAATTTGAGTGGGAAGGTCAGATCATCACAATCTGTGGGGAGGAGGACATTTTTGTTAGCCAGCTGGCTACTTACAAGTATATAGAGATGGATGGGGAGATCCATGAGACTATGAGTCAGGGGTTTGAGGCCCTTAACATCAATGAAGCAACTGCTGTGTCTTGAACTTCCATCACTTCATATCAACAAGTCCGGAAGGTTGTTGAGGAGGGTACCGCTCAAGGTTGGGGCAAGCTGCTGCCAGTAGAAAAGAAAGAAGACAGATTCGGGTTGGGTTACAGACCAACTCGACAAGATCAACCGGAGGCTGCAACGGAGCCCAAATTTGTCAGCGGGAGAATGCTTACCCCGGATGCTGTGAACAGTTTGGAAGACGAGGAAGAAGATGAACGCAACCTGGAAAGCTGGATACGTCCAAGGATCCCGGGGAACCAAGTCTCTAACTGGTCTTCCCAGGAAATTATAAGAGTTACTCCTGCAGAGTAATTATTATTTCCTGTCTTTTAAGCATGCATCAAGTCCTGCATCTTACCCAAGATGTCAGGACTCATTTTGTAATCGGGACATCTTGTATTTTGTGCAAACGATCAATTAATGAATATCAGGACATCTTTTGCAAACAAGTCTTTTTTTCGCTCACTGTTTTTCATTTTTTGTACAAAACAATAAAATAGCAATGTTTTCAAAATTTTCACTTTTTCTAAACAAGATAAAACTGATCACTAAAATGAACAAATCTAAACCCTTGCAGAGAGTGCCCTCCAGACTGCACCGACAATGACACTGCTATGACTTCATATGACTTTGACAATCCGATTAATCAAGCCGATGAAGGGGTTGAAGAAGATTATGAGCTACCTGAAGAGCTAGCCAGACTGCTAAGGCAAGAGGAGAAGGTTATCACTCCTCATCAGGAGGAGGTTGTGACAGTAAATCTTGGTACCGAAGAAGACTTGAAAGAAGTGAAGATCGGGGCCCAGCTGCAAGATTCAGTGAAGGAACAACTTATTAACATGCTGCAAGAGTACGTTGATGTCTTTGCTTGGTCCTACCAAGACATGCCAGGTCTGGATACCGACATTGTTATGCACAAGCTGCCACTAAAAGAAGACTGTCCTCCAGTGAAACAGAAGCTGCACCGTACTCGTCCAGATATGGCCATGAAGATTAAAGAAGAGGTACAAAAACAGTGGGACGCCAGTTTCCTTGCTGTAACTAGTTACCCGCCGTGGGTCGCTAACATTGTACCAGTGCCTAAAAAGGACGACAAAGTACGAATGTGTGTGGATTACCGGGATCTGAACAGAGCTAGCCCGAAAGATGACTTCCCTTTACCTCACATTGATGTATTGGTCGATAACACGGCTCAGTTCTCGGTATTCTCCTTCATGGATGGATTTTCAGGATATAATCAGATCAAGATGTCACCTGAAGACATGGAGAAGACAACTTTCATCACACCCTAGGGCACATTCTGTCGGGGCCACTTATCAACGGGCTATAGTAACATTATTCCACGACATGATCCACAAAGAAATTGAATGTTATGTGGATGACATGATTGCCAAGTCCCTCACAGAAGAAGACCATCTGGTAAATCTGTTAAAGCTGTTCAAACATCTGAGAAAATACCAGTTGAAGTTAAACCCCAACAAATGCACATTTGGGGTACGGTCCAGTAAGCTGCTGGGATTTATTGTAAGTGAAAAGGGAATTGAAGTTGACCCAGACAAAGTCAAAGCCATTCAAGAGATGCCTGCACCAAAGACTGAAAAAGAAGTTCGGGGGTTTCTGGGTAGATTGAACTACATATCACGGTTCATATCTCACCTTACTGCAACCTGTGAGCCCCTGTTCAAGTTGTTAAGAAAAAAACAAGCGGTCAGGTGGAATGAAGACTGCCAGAAGGCTTTTGACAAAATCAAGGAGTACTTACAAGAACCTCTAATTCTTATGCCTCCAGTTGAAGGAAGACCTCTAATAATGTACCTGACAGTATTAGAAGAGTCAATGGGGTGTGTGCTGGGCCAGCATGACGAGTCTGGTCGAAAAGAGTATGCAATATACTACCTAAGCAAAAAGTTTACCGACTATAAACAACGTTATTCACTGCTCGAGAAAACTTGTTGTGCTTTAGTGTCGGTTGCTCGCCGACTAAGGCAATATATGTTGACCCACACTACCTTATTAATCTCAAAGATGGACCTCGTCAAGTACATATTTGAGAAGCCAGCACTTACCGGAAGGGTTGCAAGATGGCAAATGATTCTGACAGAATATGACATTCAATACACATCTCAAAAAGCTATCAAAGGCAGTGTATTGTCTGATTATCTTGCTGAGCAACCCATTGATAATTACCAGCCTATGAGATTTGACTTCCCTGATGAAGACATCATGTTCCTAAAAGCAAAAGACCAGGAAGAGCCTGTTCACACTGAAGGGCCTGACCCAGAAGAGGAATGGACAATGATGTTCGATGGGGCTGTCAATATGAATGGTCGTGGAGTTGGTGCAGTGCTCATTACACCTAAAGGAGTTCACATGCCTTTCTCGGCAAAACTCACCTTTAACTGCACTAACAACAAAGCTGAATACGAAGCCTGTATCATGGGTCTTGAGGAAGCCATTGACCTCAGGATCAAGACTTTAACTGTATTCGGAGATTCAGCTCTGGTAATCAATCAAACCAACGGCAAATGGTACACCCACCAAGAGCATCTGATTCCATATCGAGACTACACGAGGAGATTACTGACTTTCTTCACTACAGTCAAACTTGAGTATATCCCTCGAGATGAAAATCAGTTTGCAGATGCTCTGGCTACCATTTCCTCCATGATCAAAGTTCAAGCTGCCAACTTTGTGCCTCGGATTTCAGTGTCCAGACTTGACAGACCAGCATATGTATTCTCTGTGGACATTGCTAAAGATGACAAGCCTTGGTTCCATGACAGCAAATGCTTCTTAGAGGATCAATCATACCCACCTGGGGCATCATCCAATGATAAGAAGACATTGAGAAGGATGGCTGGTAGTTTCTTCCTGAATACTGATGGTTCCTTGTACAAAAGAAACTTTGACATGGTACTTCTCAGATGTGTTGATAAGACAGAAGCAGACTTGCTGATGCACGAGGTGCATGAAGGATCTTTCGGTACCCATGCTGGAGGACATGCAATGGCCAAGAAATTGTTAAGATCAGGCTACTACTGGATCACAATGGATGCAGACTGTTGTGCCTATGCCAGAAAGTGCCATAAGTGCCAGATTTATGCAGATAAGGTGCATGTGCCTCTGAATCCTTTGAATGTCATGTCTTCACCTTGGCCATTTGCCATGTGGGGCATTGACATGATTGGCAAGATCGAGCCGACTGTTTCAAATGGCCACAAATTCATCCTAGTAGCCATTGATTACTTCACCAAATGGGTTGAAGTAGCTTCGTATGCAAATGTCACCAGACAAGTGGTAGCCAGATTCCTGAAGAGAGACATCATCTGTCGGTATGGAGTACCCGAGCGAATCATTACTGATAATGGTTCCAACTTGAACAATAAAATGATGGCAGAACTGTGCTGGGACTTCAAAATCCAACACCACAACTCTTCTCCTTACAGGCCAAAGATGAATGGCGCTGTTGAGGCAGCTAACAAAAATATCAAGAAGATTATGCAAAAGATGGTGGTTACTTACAAGGACTGGCATGAGATGCTACCATTTTCCCTGCATGGGTACCGTACCTCAATCAGAACATCCACTGGGGCAACACCCTATCAGCTTGTGTATGGTATGGAGGCAGTCCTACCTGTTGAAGTTGAATTACCCTCCTTACGGGTACTGATGGATGTCAAGTTGAATGAAGCAGAATGGGTCCGATCCCGATACGAACAACTGAGTCTGATTGAAGAAAAGAGATTGGCTGCAATTTGTCATGGGCAATTGTATTAGAAAAGAATGAAGAAAGCTTTCGATCAGAAAGTCAGGCTTCGAGAATACCAAGTAGGAGATCTTGTGCTGAAAAGACTCCTTCCTCCTCATACAGACCACAGGGGCAAGTGGACTCCGAACTATGATGGTCCGTTCATAGTAAAGAAAGTTTTCTCTGGTGGAACACTGATGGTCACTACTATGGATGGTGAAGATTTCCTGTCCCCTGTGAATTCAGATGCAGTTAAAAAAATACTTCGCATAAAATGACCCGCTGGACATAAAAACAGAATGTAAGTCCAGGCAAAAAAAGGGCATCTCGACGAGTCAAAAACAGAATAAAGGACTCGGGCCAAAATAAGGGAAAATACTAAAACAATGTACACCCGCTGAGTTGAAAATCCGCATTGGACAGCTCAGGCAAAAATGGGTATCCCGGTGGATTGAAAACCCGAAAGGGCGATCCACGCAAAATTAGGGAATAAGCGAACAACTGCATTCTGAATTCATCTGTATCACTCACAACATGGCAAACTTCGAAAGGTTAAAGCATCGGTCAGAATCAACTTTCTTCAGAAAGCAAGATGAGAAGAACGTCAAAGGTCATACGGGTCATAGTAAAGGGAAGCTCACTGAAGCATCATCAACATTGCCAGCACCTTCATTTTTCTCAATTTGTAACAATCTCCTCATTTCAGGGGATTTATTTCTTTGACTGTACTTGTCAATTCAGGGCACACAAATTAATAAAACCAGAATTTTCAGTCACATTTCATCTTGTACATTTTTGTTTCGTTTGCAAAATGTCCAATATTCATGATATGATGCTTGCATAAAACAACTATGCCTTTCTAATAAATGCTTGCAGGAAATGTATTTTACTCCCAGGGGTGTCTGAACTCCTATGATGGAATCTAGTAAGGGATGCCTCGGGACACTTGTGCGTTTCTTTGTCTTAGCAGGATTGCAGGTATTCAATACGCGACATGGGGCATGCCAAACATACTTCCTCCCCTAACAGTATATGGAATGATTTTCCCCGGCGGAGTTGCAAGCACCACTTCCCCAGCACATCTTCTTCAAGCAGCATCAGAAAATGCTCATTTCCCCAGCTGAGTTGTCAAGTCTCCTCATCCTCAGCAGGATCCCCGCAGAAATCTTTAAGGAGATCGTTAAGTGATTTTCCCTCCCAGCAGAGCACCAGATCTCTCATCATCAGCAAAGACAGGGAATCATCTCCCCACAGAACTCCAGAAGAGCAATGTCTGAATTTCCCACACAACAAAGTGACGAAAGCTTCTTTATCCCCAGCTGGGTTATCTCATTACCGGATAGATCTATCAGTGATCCAGTTCCCCAAACAGAGTCGTATATTGTATCAGATCTACCAATGGTCTCATCCCCAGCTGGATATCACTTCAGACAGATCAGTCGGAGGTCTCCACAAGTAGTGGGATCTGAGTTCCAGATTGGTATCTATTGCATAATCATAGCATTCGCATCATAAATCACCACAAAAGAGTAGCATTCCGTCTAATACGGAGCATTACGACAAAAATCAAACATATTGCATGATCACAAGTCAGGTTCGAACCAATCACCTGGAAATGCCAACAATGCCTCATCAGCAATATACAAAATACATCCCTTGCACATAAAAGCCAAAGCGTCCCTTTGCACTCTCAAAAGACAGATACATGCTCCTTTTGACACTCGTCTGTGTCATCATTCCCCAGTAAAGTCGCCAGAACACTTTTTACCAGCAGATGCTTATACATAACATGTTCTTCTCGACACTCGTCCGTGTCACCTCATATTTCCCCATAAAAAGCCAAAGCGTCCCCTTTGCGATCAACAAACACATGATCATATATACTTTCGACACTCGTCTGTGTCATATCATCCCCTGCAGATATGAACTAAACCAGTGCTTGTACATTCTCTTGACACTCGTCCGTGTCACCTATCCCCAACATGGTTACCCAAACACTAATTATAAATGCACTCTCATTGACACCCATCTGTGTCATCCTGTCCCCACAAGTTTCCTGAACACCTTTTACACTTATAAATTCATAATTTATACATTTTCTCTTTTGACACTCGTCCGTGTCGCCTTTCCCAGCAAGTTGAAACACTCGTCCCTATCTTGCTCATACTTCACAATGCTTATTTTTACTCATACAGATACTCGTCCGTATCTTGTATACACACTTATGTCCCCTCAGAGTCGACACTCGTCCATGTTCTTTGTTAACCAGTTGATACTCGTCCGGATCATCATCTCTGAACATGTGTCAGCGTTGTTTCTACCGATACTCGTCCGTATCATAGTCTTAAGGATGCTCGTCCGCATTTTTAATCTATACACAATGTCAAACACTTATACCTTTGCTTCTTAATAGTGTAAGAACTCGTCCGTGTTTACCTCTCCCCAGTAAGGTAACCATTCTCCTATCCGACATTCGTCCTATGTCGTGGTACTTTCGGCAGCCGTACCCTGCCAGGTGATCGTCCTTCACCCTTGGATGACCGTCCCTCATCCTTCTCCCAGCGGAGTCTCCATTATTGGACCCCTTTTATATCCGGCATTCGTCCTATGTCGTGATATTTAGCAGCCGTCCCCTACTAGGTGATCGTCCATCACCTTCTTGATGATCGTCCTTCATCATTTTTATCCGATGGTCGTCCCCATCATTGATCTTGTTATCTGACATTCGTCCTATGTCATGATAAACCCCGAGAGCAGTCGTACCCTGCTAGGTGATCGTCCTTCACCTCTTGATGATCGTCCTTCATCATGCTTATCCGATGGCCGTCCCCATCGTCGACCTTTTTCTATCTGGCATTCGTCCTATGTCGTGATAAAGAGCAGCCATCCCCTGCTAGGTGATCGTCTTTCACCTTTGATGACCGTCCCTCATCATTACTTCATTTATTCTATGAACCTGATGGTCGTCCCCATCATTGACCTTACATTTAATCCCCAGAGAATCTTGTTTCTTTACTGGATGGTCGTCCCCATCATGGTCTCTTTATTTCCCCAACATGTCGGCCGTCCCCGTCATTGCTTTATCCCCAGCAGTCGTCCTCTGCTCGATGGTCGTCCTCCATCGCCCGCACTTTATAATCATACTATACTTTCTTTTCCAATCTATATCCCTTTTCTTCTTCTCCCCAGTGAGTGCAAATTTTGGACTGTCTTTGGTATTCAACCACAAGTTATCTTGTTTGTCTGTTAAGCCAGGCGCTTACATCCTGCACAGCTAACTCATGTTTGAATAGGGGCAGCTGTAAACACCCCAAATTTTCCCTCACTAAGTTCACACCATGGCTTGTGATCTTTCATATTTACATAAGTTTAATCATACCATTTCATGGTGCATTTTTGCTTCACTGTATTAGTTCAAGTTCATCTGCATCTAGGGTTTTTGACTTGAGCCATCCAAGATCCATCTGAGCCACTCCAAAGGTCTTCAATCATCTCAAGAGGGTCCATGTATGTTCAATCATCATATTATATCTTTCAAAGATCAAGGAAGTCAAAGAATTACAAGAACTTGGAAAGCATGGAAGCAGAGCCAGGGTTTAACTGCACAAATGACCTAAAATTAGGGTTTTGGTTTCAGAGGCCATAACTCTAATTTTTTTGGTCATTCTTGTTTCTAATGGTCTCAATATGTTATAAGGACCATGTATACCAAGTTTGATGAAGAAATTCATTGTGGAAATCATCTGTTCACTGGGTAACTTCTTGAGCAAGTCAGAGCAAAATCAGGGCATCTGAGGCCCCCAACATGGAACCAAAGTGGATTTTTCATCAAATTGAGGTTATATGGTCTTTATTTGATCATTTAAGTGCTTAGAAGTTCACAAAATTGAAGAAAAGTGAGCTAAACCAAAGTTGCCAAAAATGGAAATGGCTTGTAATGTAAACTTTCCATTTTGGGAAAGTTTTTCAACCTCCTCTTTCTCAACCAAAAATGCTTCAAATGAAAAATTGTTGGTCATGAAAGTTGTAGATTGGATCATTCCCTTTTCAAAAAGTACAAGAACAAGTTCTAATTCATTATGGAACTCAAGTTATGGCTTGTCAAAGTTGGCAAAAATCCCATAAATTTCAAGAATATACCAAAAGGGATTATTTGCAAAACCAATTCCCAAGGCTTTTTGTGACTTCAAACATACTTCAATACATCATAACATCATAGTGCATTGCCTCTAGATCAGAATTGCCCAAGGAATTGCAAGATTACATGCCTTGAACATCAAGATTTCTCAAAGGGGCCAAAACTTCACATATTTGCAAAAGGTCCCATAACTTTATTCCCACATGCTGAATTGCCTCAAGATTGGTTTTGTGGACATCCTTGAAGTCAGTTGCGCATGGACATGCCCAAAGGCTAGCTGCATTCTTGCACATACCTCAAGTACAAGAAATGTTGACTTTATGAAAATTCACCCATACCAATCACAACAGTCCACCACCCACTCTCTGCCCAATCCAGACACTACAAGCATGCCTCAAAGGTCATTTTTCATAACACACACAAGCTGAAACCTCCAAGAACTCAGCATTGCCAAAAACTCTCCCTCTTGCATTTTCCTTCGAATCTCCCAGCTCACTTACTCAAACTCAAAACAAATTACACCATTCATCTCTAAATCACTCACTGACCCCAAAGCAAACCTCAAATCAGCCAAGAACACACCATATACAAAATACGATTTCAGCCAGTTGGAGTGTAAACTCACAAACCAGCCATCCTCAAAGCTTTCCAAGCATTGCAACTGCCTTAGGAGGTTCAAAGGAGTCTTTTTGCACCAAGGAAGTGGCCAGAAAGCTCAAGGGTGAAAAGCTCCACCTCAGGTAGCCATCTGAATTTATTTTTCCAGAAACTCTTTTTTATGTTACAAAATGAATACGCATGCTTCACTGATCACACTGAACTTGGAATTTTCGAAAATGGTGGAGAAATGAGTTTGTATGGTTGTTCTGAAATTTCTGCCATTTTTGTTCTTCCTTTCGAATCTTGAATTCGAGCATGAATAAATGTTATTTGAGGGTAGATTTAAGCTTAGGGGAGTGAGGGGAGTTGATCTGGAGCTTTAGAGCTCCAGAAATTACTTAGGGAAGAAGTTAGGGTTTTTCAGGTGAGGGTGTCACCGGAGAAGACGACCGGAGCTCTTCTCCGGTGACCTGAAAGTGATTAATGAGATAATTAGGGTTAGGGTAGTGTTTGAATTAGGGCCATTGGATCTTTCTTTCCCGCGTGAGATGGAGGGTGGAGATTAGCTCATTTAAGTTTAATCTGGATTAATTAATTAGTTAATTAGGTTTAATGAAGTTTGAATGTGGACCATAGGATGTGGCACGTGGTCAACATTTTTTCCCCCAGAATCAATGACATCCCTCAGATCAGATTACTTTTATTCAATTCAATTTTAATTCATATTTTTCTTATTTATTTTGTTCCATTTATTTAAAATAGCTAGAAATTTCCAACAATAATTTTATTCCGCATTTTTATTTCAAATAATTTTCTTAACCCAAAAATATTTTTATTTTTATTTTTTGCATTAAAAAATCATTTTTTAAACATTTAAATGTTTATTTTAATTAATTAATGAAAATTAATTAATTAAAATATCATTTAGGTTTCTAAAAAATCCCAAAATATTCATATTGCATCTTTAAACATTTAGAGACATTGTCATACCATCCACACAAATTTCTTTTTGGTTTTAAACCATATTTGATAATTTTCTTGAATTTAGGGTTCATAAAATTCACATTTTTGAACCCTAACTTCAAGAATTATTTTCTGCCTAACCAAGAATGGTATGACAATGGTTCTTTTTGAATTGATCTTCATTTGACATTTAGTTTCTAGCATAATTTTTTCACAAATTTCTTCTGTATTTTTGAATTGATTGGCATTTTTTCCCTTTAGGTACCTTAAAACCCTAGAAAACTTAGAAAAATCATAACTTTCATTAGGTTAAGAGTTAGGTCTTCTCCTTTGGGGTGTGATATCATATGGGGTTAGGGTTCTTTGGATTGCATTTTCAATTTTTTATCTTGTCATTTGCTTCTGCTTTTGAGTTTTGCATCTCATGTTGTGTGAAAACCCTAATTTCTCACCTTCCTTTGCATACCTCTTGCATATGCTTGCATTCATGAACTTTCCATGACATTTTATGCATTCACATGACATATAAGACATCCTAGGGCACATTAGAATCATGCTTGATCATTTATTCACCCATTTTCCATGTTATGCATTCATTTCATCCCATTTGCTTTCATGCTTCTTTCATGCTTCATTTGCATCCTCATTACTTGTATGATCATTCACAACTCTTGACACACCTTTGCATCATCTCTTAGCATTATTTGCATCATGAACATGCTTCTGGTTTTGGTTTGCATCCTTGCAGACATCTCATTTTCATTTCATTTCATTCTCCTTATGCTAACTTTTCAGGTGGTAAGTATTTGGGAAGTAAATTTGCCTTCAATTCTCACTTCTCTTCTCATCTCTCTTATGCATTCATTGCTGGATTTTGCTTTTGTTTTAGAGTGATATTTCTCATTCATGTTCCTTCTTCACTTTCTTTCTTCAAGCAACTTATCTTCTTAAGTGAAGTAAGTTGACTTACTTCTTCTACTTCTCCTCCTTTCATTTGCTTCTTCCTTGGTGGCTCTTCTTGAAGATCTCTTGCAAGCCTCATAAACCCTAGGAACACCCCAGCATGATCACAATTAGGGTTTTGATTAGTCCCCCATTAGTTTTACCTTTGTGTCATCTTTTGTGTCTCTCCTCTCATCTCATAATCAGGGACTAAACCTTTAAGGTTTTAAGGCTTTGTGATTAAGCTCATGCATGCATCCTTCTCTTAGGATGGAGTGCATAATTTTAATCCTAAGTGTTAAACCCTTGATGTGTTTAAATCTCTTAATCAATCCACCTAATAATCACTAAGACAATAAGCTTGTAACTTGGGCCTTGCATTAGGGTTCTAATTCTTCCTTAATTGGTTAAGAAGGACTAACCCTAGTGTTAATGGACAAGTCCCCCTCAAGTTGTCTTACAAACCATAAAATTCATTTCTTAATCTTACCATTAACTAAAATCCACTTTAATAAAGGTTTTGTTTTGTCATGAGGTTAATCCCTAATCATGGATTAAGTTAGGGTATCTTCCTCAGCTTAAATGTTCTCATCTATTATCCTTCTATTGGATGGTGTAATGGATCCATTAAATCCTTGATTATGGCTTAAACTCATTACTTAACACTAAACAAAACACCAAAAACATCTAAATAAATGCAAGTAGGTTAATGATCTTAAGGTATTCTCATTACCCCTAATCAGAGGGAAGATGTGATGAGTTTACTAACCCTTGGTTTAGGCTTAAGCTCATTTTCTTATGACAAACTCCAAAAGCAATAAAATATTGAAAACACAAAAACAAACAATAATTGTCTCCTCCGGGATTCTTTTCTCACCTTATTCACTCATAAGCGAGAACTTTCTTTTTTCGTCTAACGCAAGACAGTTTGCACCTGAGCCAGACAGGTCATACACTTGAGCATAAGCAAGTAAGCAGTTCACAGGTCAATTTATAATTCAGTCTCTTTGAGTCGAACTACGGTGTTCTGACTTCCTCATTGCACGAGAGGATACGTAGGCATAACTTAACAGTTATCGAACAAAAATCTCTGTATATTCCCCCTCTTCTAGCATTATTCTTTAAGCCTCATTCCTGAGCAATTCACTTCACACTTCTTTTGCACTGACACTTGTATATTTCTTTTTTCAGCTTTTGCACACAAAATAGCACTGACCCTACCCCTTTAAACTCAAATCTTTTAAGCGTGGATCCCGTCGAGTACGACGGACAATCTGGGTGCTAATACCTTCCCAGGTTGTAACCAACCCCCTTTCTCAGTTTCTCTGGTTCGCGACCGTCTTATCCATTTCCTTCCAGGTTTATGCAACATTACCTTTCCTTCGGGATAAAAATGCCTAGCTGGAGACTCTTTTCACCTTCATTTCATTTCTCCTTTCGCCGACCGTTCGCGTCTGTACCCCGTCTGGCCAGGTGTCATTTGGTGGGAGCGACACATTGGCATAAGACGCCGCTTCGACCCACTTTGTGAAATAGTCTATGGAAACTAGGATGAAGCGGTGACCATTAGAAGCAGTTGGCTCAATCTTGCCAATCATATCAATGCCCCACATGGCGAAGAGCCAAGGTGAAGACAAGACACTCAACGGGTTTGGAGGCACATCACCCTATCAGCATAAATTTGGCACTTGTGGGAGTATTTACAGCAATCAGATTCCATGGTAGTCCAATAATACCCCGACCTTAGAAGCTTCTTTGCCATAGCATGTCCTCCAGCATGGGTACCGAAGGAGCCTTCGTGAACTTCTTGCATCAACCTGTCTGCTTCATGTTTATCCACGCATCTAAGCAAAACCATGTCGAAGTTCCTCTTATAGAGCACATCATCTTAGTTTAAGAAGAACCTGCATGTCAACCTCCTAAGGATCTTCTTATCTTTAATAGATGCCCCTTCCGGGTATTCCTGAGATTTCAGAAAGCACTTGATATCGTAGTACCAAGGCTTTCCATCACTAGCCCCATCAACTGCGAACACATATGTCGGTCTCTCGAGACGAGATACATCGATTCAGGGCACATAGTTTTCTTGGTGAACCTTGATCATGGAGGATAAGGTTTACAAAGCATCGATAAATTGATTCTCGTCTCGAGGTATATAGTGCAGCTTGACCTCCATGAAGAAAGTTAGTAGCCTCCGGGTATAGTCCCTGTAAGGAATCAGATGAGGTTGATGAACCATCCATTTCCCATTAAACTGATTGATGACTAAAGCCGAATCACCGAAGATCTCGAGATTCTTGATTCTCAAACCAATTGCTTCCTCGATCCCAATTATGCAGGCTTTATACTCTGTTTCATTGTTATTGCATTCGAATCTTAGCCGGGTAGTGAAGGGCATATGGATCCCTTCCGGCGAGATAATAACAACACCAACTCTGCTACCGTTCATGTTAACGGCTCCTTCAAACATCAGACTCCATTTGGATTCGGGGTCTGGCCTCTACTCCAGGAGTGGTTCTTCGCAGTCTTTCGACTTGAGGAACATGATGTCCTCATCTGGGAACTCGAACCTCATTGGCTGGTAATCCTCAGTTGGTTGTTGGGCAAAATAATCTGACAATACACTTCCCTTGATAGCCTTTTGTGAAGTATATTGGATATCATATTCTGTCAGAATCATTTTCCATCGGGCTACTCTTCCGGTTAGAGCTGGCTTTTCGAATATGTATTTTACGAGGTCCATATTGGAAATCAACAGAGTGGTATGAGTCAGCATGTACTGTCTTAGTCTGCGAGCATCCCATGCCAAAGTGCAGCAAGTTTTCTCGAGCAGTGAGTATCGTGTCTCATAGTCGGTAAACTTTTTGCTAAGGTAATAGATTGCATGCTCTTTTCGACCAGACTCGTCCTGCTGATCCAGCACGCATGCCATTGATCCCTTGAGCACTGTGAGGTACATGATCAAAGGTCTCCCCGGCACTTGAGGTATGAGAATCGAAGGTTCTTGCAAATACTCCTTGATTCGGTCGAAAGCTAATTGGCAGTCATCATTCCAAGTGATAGCCCGATTCTTCCTCAGAAGTTTGAAAATAGGTTCGCACGTAGCTGTTAGGTGAGAGATGAACCGTGCAATGTAGTTCAACCTCCCTAAGAAGCCACGTACTTCCTTCTCGGTTCTCGGCTCAAGCATCTCTTGAATTGTTTTCACCTTCGCAAGGTCGACCTCAATCCCCCTATCACTAACAATAAAGCCTAGCAAATTTCCGGAACACACTCCGAATGTGCACTTGTTCGGGTTCAATCTCAATCTGAACTTCCGAAACTTATCAAACAACTTGGCTAGGTTGACTAGATGTTCTTCTTCTGTTTGTGACTTTGCGATCATGTCATCGACGTAGACCTCGATCTTGTGATGAATCATGTCATGGAATAGAGTCACCATTGCCCGTTGGTATGTAGCTCCAACATTTTTCAAACCAAATCGCATTACTTTGTAACAGAAGGTGCCCCGTGGGGTAATGAAAGTAGTCTTCTCCATGTCATTTGGCAACATCTTGATCTGATTGTAGCCTGAAAAACAATCCATGAAGGAAAACACAAAGAATTGGGCAGTGTTGTCAACTAGCACGTCAATATGTGGCAACAGAAAGTCATCTTTGAGGTTTTCTCGATTCAGGTCCGATAGTCGACGCACATTTTGACCTTACCATCCTTTTTATGAACTAGCACAATGTTTGCAACCCATGGAGGATAACTTGTCACGGCCAAGAATCCAGCATCAAACTATTTTTGCACCTCTTTCTTGATTTTGATAGCCATGTCTGGTCGAGTACTTCTCAGTTTCTGCTTCACCGGCGGGCAGTCTTCTCTGAGCAGCAGCTTGGGTACTATGATATCGGTGTCCAACCCTGGCATGTCCTGGTAAGACTAGGAGAAGACATCAACATATTCTCAGAGCATGGAAATCAAACAGCTCTTGACAGATTCTTCCAAAGCAACCCCAATTTTGACCTCTTTTTTGTCCTCTTCAGTACCCAGGTTGACCACTTCAATGGCCTCTTTGTGCGGATGAATCACCCTCTCCTCTTACTTGAGCATTCTGGATAATTCTTCGGGTAATTCACAATCTTCTTCACCTTCCTTGTTGGCTAGGTAAATTGGATTGTCGAAGTCATATTAAGCCATAGTAAGGTCGTCCCTGATGAGACCCGATGAGGTACATCTACATGAATGATGATTCATGCTAGATTTAGAAAAATGGGAGACATGGAAAAACATTGCCATTTATTTTTAAAACAAAAATAAAATGAAAGACAAGGAAAACCATGAATGAATGCCAAAACACCCACTTTATTGATGATGATGTTATTGCATTATGAAATAATGAACCCTTACAATGAGCTACTATGCCCCGGGCAAGGCATATAGCTTTCATACAAAAGAATAGAAACACGATACTATTACTCTTCTGGTTGAGTGACAGAGATGATCACTTCGGCCGACCAGTTTCTGAGTTGTACACCCGAGACGCAAGGCTTTATCCACTCATCCAGTTCACAATTACTATCAACCGTTTCATCTTGCACTACACAGATGCTACCATGATTAAACCATCATGCACCAGTGAAGGTAATCAGGCCTTTCCAACCTTTAGAGCTCTGATATGGCATCGACTGGCCAGGGTTATAGCCAACCCCAAACATATCCTTCTTCTCTGGGACTTTAATCATTCTGCCCCAGCCCTCATTCCTACCAGATTCCACAACCTCCAAGGCTTGCTTGTAGGACGTTATAGACGCTCCTTTCTTCTTATCCTCTGACAAGGCAGTTGATGACGATGTACCCTCGGTTTTGACGGGCTTGAAGGCTTGACAAGGAGTCTCGACAATTTCTCCGTCCATCTCTACATATTTGAATGAATCCAAGTGACTGATGAAGATATCTTCTTCCCCGCACATTGTAACGATCTGGCCTTCCCAGACAAATTTGAGCTTCTGGTGGAGGGTTGAAGACACAGCCCCTGCTGCATGTATCCAGGGTCGTCTCAGCAAACAACTATAAGCTGGTTGGATATCCATAACATAAAAGGTATTATTTAAAACCTGTGGACCTACCTTGATCAATAGTTCCACCTATCCAAAGACATACCTTTTTGAGCCATCAAACACATGGACCACCAAGTCGCTTGGTCTAAGCACAACCCCGTCATAGTCCAACTTGATCAGTGCTTTCTTCGAAAGTACGTTCAAGGACGATCATGTATCCACAAGTACATGAGAGAGCACAACTCCTTTACATTCCATAGAAATGTGTAGAGCTCGGATATGGTTGCGTCTCTCAGTGGTCAAATCCATATCTCTAAACCCCAAACCATGGTTGGCGTTCACACTTGACACCACCGTCTCAAGCTAGTTCACTGATATGTCTTATGGTACGTAGGCATTGTTTAAAATCTTCAGCAAGGCTTTCCTGTGTACGTCTGAACACATCAACAAGGACAAGATTGAAATCTTGGAGGGAGTCTGCTGCAAGTGATCAACTATTTTGTAATCGTCTTTTTGATAATTCTCAGAAATTCTTCCGCTTCTTTTTTAAAGGTGATATCAGGATCCGAAGTTAGCGTTGGAGCATCACTCGTCACGGGCTGCTTGCCCCTAGCCTTGGCTTAAGCTTATGTGTTGTCCCTTGGTGGCACCACATTGTTTCTCAATGTTTCTGGCGCAAATAGTCTTCCGCTCCTTGTGAACCCTCCAACTCCTACATTTTCAAATTGGTGTTGAGTTGTACTGGAAAAGGTCAAATCTTACTTTTGACCATTACAGTAAACCTTTGTCCCATAGGACCATGGGACTGCTCTTTCGCTTTGGTACGAAATTTGTCCAGGATTAGTAAATGTCACAGGTGCCACCTTAGCTGGTGTTGGAACTTGTACCGGATTATAGTAGATAGTCATAGTCAAGATTCTTCTTCCTTCACAATTCTGTCAAACTGGATACCGCCCTCGTCAATCATTCTTTGTATACCCGATCTCAACCAGTCACAACCATCAACAGAGTTCTCACAATCTGAACAACCCTCTCCGTAGCCCGAAAATATATCCTTCTTGGCGAGGAAACTCTTCACGACCAACAATGAAGTTTTCAAAGCAGTGACATCCTACACCAGATTCAAGCCTTCACCACTATCAATAGCTCATACGGTCCTTCCATGCAAAGGCATGGGGTTCTGTAACACATTCGGTGTTGGAGCGAAATCGATTTCCTTGGAGTCTATCAAATCCTGAATGACATGTTTGAGATCTTGAACATTCTCAGTACTGTGGCCAGGAGCTCCAAAATGGAACTCGCAATGGGTGTTAGCATCGTAGCCTACCGAAATCTGACCTGGATCAGGTGGAGCCAAAGTCCTCAACTGAATCATTTGAAGTTGAAGCAAATTTTGCAATAGCTGGGAATAAGACATCATAGGTGTCTCGAAATGCCTATCCTTTGGTCTGGGAGGATAGTATTGACGGGGAGCTCTCTGTTACTGGTAGTTATGCTGACGCTTTTGCTACGGCTTCTGAACCTGTTATTGATTCACGGGAGTAGAAATGGTAACATGAGCTGCCTGATGATAGGAGTTCCGATTTCCCCTCTTCCTTTGGGTGTATATAGCCCCGACTTCACCTTCTCTTCACTTCGCGAAAGGTTTCTTGACCCTGGAGGTCAATGCTCCACTATTATGAATTTTCCCTTGCTTCATCCAACTTTCAATTATCTCGCCAGTTAGGATGATGTTAGAAAAGCCGCTAGATGAACAACCAACTAATCTTTCCATGAAGTTCCCGGGGAGGGTATCCATGAAACGGTCAACCATTTCTCTCTCTAGCAGCGGTGTGTGAACTCTAGCTGCGAATTCACGCCACCTCTATGCATATTCCTTGAAGCTTTCGGAGCTCTCTTAAGACAAACTTTGTAGTTGAGTCTGACTTGGAGCCATGTCGATATTATATTGGTATTTCTTGAGGAAAGCCTCCCCAAGCTCTTTCCAATTAAGGACAGCGATCCTCTCCAATTTCATGTACCATTCCAATGAGTCCCCAGACAGGATATCCTAGAAATAGTACATCCAAAGCTTCTTATCTTTGGTGTACGCAACAATCTTGCGGTAAAAAGCTTGCAGATGAGTTTTTGGGCAAGATTGTCGTTGTATTTGTCGAATCCTGGAGGCTTAAACTTTAGAGGGATGACCACCCCTTGGACCAAGCCCATGTTAGAGACATCGATGCCTAGAGTATCCCTGCATTCCAAAGCTCTAACTTTCCCAACCAGCATCTGAAAATCTTGATTAATAGCTCCGGTACCAAATCCCATATCCTCATTGACCAAAGTGAACTGATCTTCTTGACGGTCTTCCACATGAACAGGAATAGGGCCACCACCCTCTGGAGTGGGAGGTCTGTTACCCCTAGGTGGAATAACAGTGTTGTTGATTGGATTTCCCTGAGCATCCAAAGTGACAACTAGAGGATCCGTATGTGGTGGATCAAGTCTGAGAACGACAACTCTTAGCTCCTGCTGCCCCTGGGCCATACCCTGCATCATAGTCATAAATTCCTCTATCCTGGTGCAGAACTCATTCATCTCAGTATGTATTGTATACATGATGTTTCTATGGTTGCGGCGAGTAGCGTACCGGTGCAGAGGAGTGTCGTGTCAAAGAAGACAGGTCTTTGCGGCTCTCGCAATCTTTCCTGAATAAACAAATAAGTTAAGAAATTCGGATGACCTGTAAAAGAAAAATGAAAATGATATGAATGCATGCAATGCTGTGTTCTTTTCATTCTCAAGGGTTTTCTACATTCCCGTTCCGGCATTTAGAGAATTTAGATAGCCTTTGAACATTCATATTTTTAGGGAAGAAGACCCCGCATGAAGCTCAAATCAGATAATTATGGAGAAGTGGTGCTTATAACCTTGTGTCAGTGCAAGGATAACAACTAGAGATTCCAACCAAGTCAAATATCATAAACTGAAATCCGAAGATAATAAATTCCCCGAAGGGTGCCAATTCATACAACAATAGCAAAGCACAAAGTAAAGAGGAATCCCATAACAGGCCTGTGGGTAGTCCTGGTACAAGCACATGAAACTAAGCCCTAGGAAGCTCTATGTCCTTCAGCGTCCAGTTGAGACGCTTGACCACCTGGAATAGCTGAGCTATATCTGGATGACCTGGCTCCTGGATGAGCCTCTGAATAAGGAGATCCCTCTGATCAAAGGAAGCATGCAGTTCATTGATCTATTGCAGGAACACCTCTTCATTCTCTTTTCTAGGACCTGGCTCAGTCTTGACTTTCTTGACATCTGCTCGGAGTTTCAGCTCTTCTACCTCTTTCTGGATATCTTCAACCGCTTGTTGACCTTTTTCTATCTTATGAAGGCAATATCTACGTTGTGCGTGGGCTTTTTGAAGTGGCTCTCCATGTTCATCCAAGAGCTCTTGAAGGTTTTTTATCTTCAGCTTGTATTCGGCTTCTACCTCCTTTTGCTTTTTCAGATTGACATCCCATCTTTCTTGCCAAAGGTTCACAGATTCGTTGGCTTCTTCTAAAGACTGCTTGTCCTTCCGGCGCCGACTCGCCTCGTGGGTTTCACCCAACCTCCTCTTCTTGAAATAGATCTCCCTTTCTTTGAAGTCCTTTTGCTTGATCCGAACTATATCTTCAGCTTGATGAATTCTTTCCTTTAACTTCTTGTTGTGGATCATCAACTTCTGGCAAGAATTGTTGGCCTCCATATTTTCAGCTCTGAGTTGTTGGACCAAAGCCTCCAACTCTTGATATTCCTTTAAAGGCACATCGGCTTCTGGTTCAACCCTTGGAGGTAGAACCGGTGCAGAGAATGGGATCAGAACCACTTGAGCTTTCTCTCTTATCAAAGCTTCAAACTCGGGAAACATCTCTTGATTTTGCCCAAGCGTGTTATACCTTTTCTTCTGATACGTTTCCAGGAACCTGCGACTTCTCGAACTAAAGTAAGGTTATCCTTTACAGGGAAGTAGAAAGCATAGACCAGCTCTGATTCTTTAGGAATATCTTTGAGTGCATATCCCAACTGCCACGTTAAGAGAATAAAGTTGTAACTGATGCCCCCTACTACTCCTAAGAGTGGAACATTGGGATAACCTCCGCAGTTGGAGATGAAGTCCTTCCCTTTTAATTTCAAGGTAAACCACCTGATATCCCTAGTAGACAACGTGCTCAGTTTCTGGGCCCAGATCAATTTGGGATTAGTGAAAGTTTCGGTGATGGGTAGGTGTCTCATAAACCATTTGTAGAATAGAGGAGCACAACATCTGACTAGACCACCTAGTTTCTTCTCATTTTTGTAATGTACTGAGTATTACAAGTCACCCAAGAGAGTAGGCACAAGATTCTTCAGCACAAACAAATGGATGGCATTCATATCCACAAATTTATCCATGTAAGCAAACATGATGATCCCATAAATGGATAAGGCCAAGATAGCACAAATTGAATCCCACTGAGCAACCAAAACAAGTTCTCCAGCTCTTCTAACCAGAAAGTCGAGAGAAAATCCAAGCACCCCGACTTTGGTAGCAGTCAAGTTATCCTCCACTTTAGATGAGCTCAAATAAAGAGCTTTGGCAATGTCAATATAAGCTGGTCTGGTCATCCCTGAGTTGAAAGGTACCTGGTCTTTGAGCAGGAAACCCAAAATCACAACATACTCCTCAAGCATAAGGCCTAACTGGAAGTCCGTAAAAGTGAAGCATCGAAGCCTAGGATCGTAGTACTGTAACAAAGCCTAACTGGAAGTATCCCACATGACTCGGGGTAATAAGAGACACCATTTGGTTAAGAAAATCCACTTTGGTATCAAAGAACTTGTAGTGCACATTCTTCTTCCTGATATTTTCCATTTCTGAAGAAGAAGTATGACCGGGAACCGGGAATAATATGAACCCATATAATGAAAAGGAACACAAATGATTAATGATGCGATGATGCTTATGCAAGGCAAGGCAAGTGATCAGTGACGTGTCTGTGTTGTGCTGATCAGATAATCAAGTGTCTGTGCAAGGTCACAATGGCAATTACGGTAATAGTTTCTCTGAACAGAAATCCCGAATTTCAGAACTAAAGAACTATAGAACCACATCACAATACTAAACAATACTAGCAAAGTGGGTATATTGGAAGTTTTAGGGTTCCTGCAAACCTGTAAACCCCTACCATCTCACGGGTGTGCTACTAGGATCAACATCACGGACTCTCAAAGCCAAATAGCAATAATACGTTCACCATTTCCGAGAAATGGCTCATGACCAAATCAGGGAATTAGTTTGGCATTATGTACTACTCAGGGAGGTCTCAGATGAGTCCAAGGAAACAAGAAACCCTCATAAGTCCCCAGCTTCAAGCACTGAATCGAGAAACAATAGCACATTCAGCCCTTGGGATACAGTACTATCGTCATACGAACAACTTTCTTTAACTGAATTCCTATGAGAGAACCAGGCCATCCTGTGCGAGTTCCTAGTGGGCCCTCGGATGCGAGTGGGTTTGCCAACAAATATGGTATGCCACTGTCATCACTGGAGAGGGATGTTTCCACAAAGGTCCTCAATGATCGGTCACCAGATGCGCATAACTATCAAGGTCATACCCTAAAGTAAGGGAGATCCCCACACATAATAGTTCCAAGACGGTCGTAGTCTGGGTGTGGAACACATCGCCACTCATCATGGTGAAATACCATGGAAGTACAATGTATGTCCATGCTAGTCTTAGAGTGCACTCAAGTCGGGTAGTTGGCTTATCTCACAGTAACTCCCACCCACAGAAGAAAGGCATACCAGCACAGTCCAGTATATATGATGCATGAAAAATAAATATTCAAAGCAGTAAATAAAATGCTGTAAAGTAAAAATTGTAAATAAAACAGTAAATAAACACACATCAGCAGACAGTTAAACACCCAAAGAAACAGAAACAAGCAGGCGCTAGGATTGACTCTCAAAGGGGAAACTAGAGATTTTGGGTTCGGTCCCCAAGAGTCTCTAATTGTCGATCCCGAGATTTTCATCCTAGTACAAACACATAAGTGGCGTGGAAAAGGTAGAGTCGCCAACCATACGTTTTTATCCCGAATGAATGGGAAAGGTAATGTTGCACAAACCGAAGAGAAAAGGAAAGGACAAGGTCCTGCGAACCAAAGATCTGGGTTCGGGAGTCGGTTACAAACTGGGAAGGTATTAGCACCCCAGACCATCCACCGTACCTGATGAGACCCATGCTTGTTAGTCTGTTTCAAAGGGTAAAAGAAATAAAATGCTGCTGAACAAAGAATGGAAATGGAATGCTAACTGGAATGGAATAAGAAATGGAAATGGAATGGAATAAGAAATGGAATGGAAATGGAATGGAAAAAGAAATAAAATGCTAACTGGAATGGAATAAGAAATGGAAATGGAAAAGAGAATGAAAAGGAGAAATGTAGGGAAAATAAAGAATATGCTCGAACGGCCCTACCCCGCTGCCTACGTACCTCATCGGGAAAATGAGGATCAGAGTCGACGTAGTTCGCCTAACTAAGGGGGAAACTCTGTTTGTGTTTTTTAGCTTGAACTGCTTATGCCTATGCTCATGTGTTGTAGGCTCTCCTTGAAAAAGTGTGTAACCGTCTTGCAAATGAGGCAAGTCGTAGCAAGTTCGCGTTGAGAGTGAGTGAGATGAGAGAAGTAATCCCGAAGGAAAAGACGAGTGTTGTTTGTTTATTATCTTTTAAAGAAGTGTTTTATGAGATTGTTGTTTGTGAACCTTCTCATACTAAGACTTGTTCATCGTGGTAGATGCCTTACACCTCACCCTGAAATAGGACGCGCATAAGTAACCCATGGCAAAGTCTCATGGCATATGAGAAGATCAACCTTTATTAGGTGTTTTATTTTACTTTTCTTTTTAGATGAGAAAGAAAGAAAAGCGAACCAAAGGTAGAAGTCTAAGGGTAGACTAATAATCCTAAGTGTTGTCATGCATGGATGAACCTAGGTTAGTGCAGTTTTCTAATCCTAATGAGGAAAAGGAAAAGAAGAAAAGGGACTTAGAAATAAACTTACTTCCTAAGGAAGCTAAGTTGTTTCTAAAGGGGATTAGCATGAAGTTGTACAAACTAAGTGTCGCTCCCTGAAAAGACACTAGGTCCCACGGTGCATACGCGAACGGTCGACAAAAGAGAAGGGTTGAATAGAGCCGCCAGCTTGGCATTTTTATCCCGGAGGAAAGGTAATGATGCATAAACTTGGAAAGATATGGATAAGACGGCTGCGAACCAGAGAAACTGAGAAAGGGGGTTGGGTACGACCTGGGAAGGTATTAGCACCCCAGATAGTCCGTCGTACTCGACGAGATCCAGACTTACAAGATTGTGTTTAAAAGGGGTAGGTGTATGTGCTATCTGTGTGCAAAAGCTAGGGAAAGAAAATACAGGTGTCAGTGCAAAAGGTATGAATTGCTCAGGAACTGAGGCTTAAAAAGAAGACTGAAAGAGGGGGAAGACACATAGACTTTTGTTCGATAACTATTAAGTAATGCCTACGAATCCTCTCGTGCAATGAGGAAGTCAGAACACCGTAGTTCGACTCAAAGAGACTGAAAATAAATTGACTGTGAACTGCTTACTTGTCTATGCTCAAGTGTATGACTTGTCTGGCTTGAGTGCTAACTGTCTTGCATTAGACGGAAGAAGCGACTTCTCGTTTATAGAATGAGTGTGATGAGAAAAGAATCCCGGAGGAGACGATTATTGTTTATTTTTGTGTTTTCAGTTTTTTATTGTTTTTTTGGTGTTTTGCATAGGATTATGAGCTTAAGCCTAAATCAAGGGCTTGTAAACTCATTATATCCTCCCTGATTAGGGATAATGAGCCTACTTAAATATGAGATAAGCATCTCAACTTAATTACCATGATGATGTAGGATTAAGATCATTAACCTACTTGTGATTATTTAGATGTTTTTTTGTTTTTTTGTTTAGTGTTAAGTAATGAGTTTAATCTCCAATCACAGATTAGTGAACTCATTACACCATCCTAATAGAAGGATAATAGATGAGAACACTTATACTGAGGAAGATACCTCAAGTTAATCCATGGTTAGAGATTAAATTCATTATATAACAAGCCTTTATTAAATGGATTTTAATTAAAGGATGAGATTAATAAGTGGATTTTATGGTTTGTAAGACAACTTGAGGGGGACTTATCCATTGAACACTAGGGTTAGTCCCTCTTAACCATAAGGAAGAGATAGAACCCTAAGGTAAGACCCAAGTTACAAGATAAAGTCTTAGTGATTATTAATGTGTTTTGATTAAGAGGTGTAAACAAATTAAAGGTTTAACACTAAGGATTAAATTTATACACTCCATCCTAAGATAAGGATGCAGTTATAACCCTAATTCAAAGTCCTAAAGCTTTAAGAGTTTAGCCTCTGATTAAGAGATGAGAAGAGAGACTCAAGGAGACTCAAAGGTAAAAAGATAGGGGGGACTATATACAACCCTAAAAGTTATCATGATTGGATATCCTATGGTTTGTGAGGCTTAAGAGAAAGAATATTCAAGAAGGCCACCATGGAAGAAGCAGATGAAAAGAGAAGGAGGAAGAAGAATAAGTTACTTACTTCCTGAAGAAGATAAGTAACTTAGGAGAAAAGAAAGGAGAAAGAGAGACATAAGTGAAACAAGTTCACTTTAAAGACAAATAAATATGCAAAATGAAAGGAAAGAAGAGGTGGGAGGTAAAGGCAAATCCACCTCCCAGACAACTTACCAAAGGTTCCTGAAATGTTAGTATGAATGCATAAGACATAAAGCAAAAGGAAATGAGATGAATAAAGATGCAAAGATCAAAATCAGAAGTGATTGTTCAATGCAAATGTGTTATGAGATGATGCAAATTCATACAATATGCATATGAATGATCATACAAGGATGAGATGCAATGGAAGCATGGTTAGAAGAATGGAAACACATGGATGTTCATGAAATGTAATGGATGCAAGACATAGAAAATGAATGAAGAAATGATCAAGCAATGTTCAAGCATGTCTTAAGATGTCTAAGATGTCATACAAATTCTTGAAATGTCATAGAAAGTTAACAAGTTCATGATATGCAAAGAAGAATGCAAATGAAGATGCAAAATTAAGGTTTTAAGGCAACATGAGATGCATATGACCAAAACAGAAACATACATCATGATAAAAAATTTAAAATGAGCTCAAACAAACCCTAAACCTATATAAGATCACACCCCAAAGGAGAAGGTCAGAAGCCTATCCTAGTGAAAGTTATTAAATTCCTAAGTTAACTAGGGTTTTTGGGTGCTTCTAAAGGGAAAATGCAAATCAAATTGAAAATGCAAGATAAAAATATGAGATAAATAACCTAGAAACTATGTACAATATGTGAAACAATACAAGAATAACCAAGTTCAAACTCATCATGGTTAGGCAGAAATGAATTTTTCAAGTTAGGGTTAAAAAATGTGAAATTTAAGAACCCTAATTCAAAGAAAATTGTGAAAATGTAATCAAACCTAAAAAGAAATTTGTATGGTGAGTTTGAAAATGTTTCTAAATGTTTATGAATTCTTCATGATTTTTTTGGTGATTTTTAGAAACCTAAATGCATATTTAATCAATTAAAATCAATTAATTAATTAAATAAAACATTTAAATATTTTAAAAATAATTTTTTAATGCAAAAAATAAAATAAAAAGTGTTTTTAGGTTAATAAAAATATTTGAATAAAAAATGCAAAGTTTGAGATTTTTTCAATGGTTTTTACTATTTTAAATAAATTGGACAAAAGAAATGTAATAAAATGAAAATAATGGAAAGTATGATTATCCAGTGGTTGAGATTCAAACCGGGGAGGAAAGGGTTGACTGCACGCGTGAATAAAGGGCCAGGATCTAATCTGAGCTGATTTAATTAATTAAACCTAATTAAACTAATTAATTATGAATTAAGTTTTAATTAAGCAATCTGAGCCATTCAAACACGCGCTAAACAAGATCCTACGACCTACATTCAAATTGGGAAGATTAACCCTAATCCTAACCCTAAACATTTTTAGGTGACCGGATCAAGCTCCAGTCATCTTCTCTGGTGAGCCCTTCAACCTATCTTCTTCCCTAGGCTATCCCAAACCCTCTAAAGCTCCAGAATCAAACATCTAACAACCCTAAACACGAATCCAGCCCAAAAAACAATTTATCATGCATCAAATCCATGAATCGAACAAAAAAAATTTCAGATCAAAAAGTTTTAGAACATCAATACATCCTAGTTTCTCAACCATTTTCAAAACAAATCATATCAGCATGATCAGGGAGACACATAGAATCATATGAGAACTTAAAACAAGAGTTATGGAGAAAAGTTTGAAGGTGGCTACCTGAGATGAAGCTTTCTGACTTTGAGCTTTCTGACCCTTCCTTTGATGCAAAACCACTCCAATGGTCCCCCTTGAGCTTTTGAAAGGCTTGAAACAAGTTTGTATGGCTTGGTTTTTGAGATTCAGTTCTGCTAAGGCAGAAATTGTGTCTTTGATTCAGAGGCTTTTAGGGCAAAATGAAGGGTGGTTTGTGATCCTTAGGCCATTTGGAGATGATTGATGAAGTTTGTTTTGAGGTTTGTGGCTTGTGGGATCAGATGCGAAAAGAGGAAGTTCTTGAGTGGTTTTTTGCAATCCTGAGTTGTGGGAGGATTCAGGCTTGTGTGTGTTATGGAATGAGTTGCATAATGTTAGTATAGGCCAATTGGAGTGATCAGAAAGTTGTTGTGGCACAGGATGATTGGTATGAGAGGTATTTGCAAAAAGTCAACATTGTGTACCATGAGGTATGAGCATGGTTCAGAGCTGCCTTGAAGGGGTGTCTGGCCTCAGCATGCTTCATGGAGAGCCTTTGGATCATTTTTGTGCAGCTGGATGGCCTTGATCAAGAGTTTCCAACCTTTATGCATTTTGAATACTTTGAAATTTCTTGAGAAATTGGCCATGAAAACTTGTGATGCAAGGCATGATTCTGATCCAAATGTGTTGCACTATGTTGGTATGATGTTTAGAAGTTGATTAGAGGTCATGAAATGGCTTGGCAAGTGAAATTGCAAAAATCCCTCTTTGGTGCACACTTGAAAATTATAGGATTTTTGCCAACTTTGAATGGCCATATCTTGAGTTCTAGGATGAATCAAGACATGTTCTTGTACTTTTTGAAAATGGGAAGACATAATCTACAACTTTCATGCCCAAGGTTTTTTCATTTGAAGCATTTTTGGTCATGAAAGAATAGGTTGAATATCTTTCCCAAAATGGAAAGATTCCATTACAAGTCATTTCCAAAAATAGCAAGTTTGCATTTGGCTCAAAATTCTTCAACTTTGTGAACTTCCAACCACTTAAATGATCAAATAAAGATCATAGAGACTCAAAATGATGATGATGACCCTTTGGTACCCTTGATGGAGGCCTCAGATGCCCTGATTTTGACTTTACTTGCTCAAGAAGTTACCCAATGATCAGATGACTTCCACAGTGAATTTCTTCATAAAATTTGGTACACATGATCTTTATAACATATTAAGACCATTAGAAAAAAGAATGACCAAAATTTTTGGGATTAAGGCCTCTGAAACCAAAACCCTAATTTTAGGTCATTTGTGTAGGAAATCTTCAGTCTGCCTCTATGCCTTTGCAATGCTTTGTGATCTCTTGACTTTTATGAATTTTGGGGACCATATTATGATCATGGAACACACATGGACCCTCTTAGAAAGCTTCAAAACCATTGGGATGGCTCAGATCACCTCTTGGATTACTCAGATCACAAACCCTAGATGCAGATGAAATGAACTATGCAGTGGGATATGATATGCTTATGATAATGCAAAAATGAAAGATCACAAGCCATGGTGTGAGAAAAGGTGAGGGAAAATTTTGGGTGTTTACAGCTGCCCCTATTCAAGCATGAGTTAGCTGTGCAGGGTGTAAGCGCCTGGCTTAAAAGACAAACAAGATAACTTGTGGTTGAATACCAAAGACAATATGAAATTTGCACTCGCTGGGGAGAAGAAGAAAATGGATATAAATTGTAAAAGATAGTATAGTATGAGTATCAAATGAAAGCGATAGAGGACGACCATCGAGCAGAGGATGACTTCTAGAGGTAAAACGGTAAGCAAAGCAATGACGGGGACATCCATCATGCTGAAAAATAAAGAAACCGCGATGGGGACGACCATCGGGTAAGGAAATAAAATTCTATGGGGATCAAAGGAATGAGGGAAACACTGATGGGGACGACCATCAGGTTGAATAGAAAAGATCAATGATGGGGACGGCCATCGGGTAAAACTGATGAAGGACGATCATCGGGAAAAGGAAAAGGGACCACGACGGGGACGACCACCGGGTAACAGAATAAATGAAATATTTGATGAGGGACGGTCATCAAAGGTGAAGGACGATCACCTAGCAGGGGACGACTGCTCTTTATCTCGACATAGGACGAATGTCGGATAGAATAGATCAACGATGGGGACGGTCATCGGGTAAGCATGATGAAGGATGATCATCAAGAGGTGAAGGACGATCACCTAGCAGGGTACGGCTGCTCTTGGGGATTATCGCGACATAGGACGAATGCCGGATAACAAGATCAACAATGGGGACGGCCATCAGATAAATGATGAGGGACGGTCATCACAAGGTGAAGGACGATCACCTAGCAGGGGACGGCTGCTCTTGGGGATTATCGCGACATATGACGAATGTCGGATGACAAGATCAACGATGGGGACGACCATCAGATAAATGATGAGGGACGGTCATCACAAGGTGAAGGACGATCACCTAGCAGGGGACGGCTGCGGAACATATCACGACATAGGACGAATGTCGGATAGAAAGTTCCAACAATGGGGATTCCACTGGGGATAGGATGAGGGATGGTCATCCAAAGGTGAAGGACGATCACCTAGCAGGGGACGGCCTGCCGAAAGTATCACGACATAGGACGAATGCCAGATAGAAAAAGATGTTTTGCTTCTGTGGGGATGTAAACACGGACGCGTGCTTACGCTTTAAAAATAAAAGGTGTAAGTGTTTGACAGTGTGTATATACTAAAGATGCGGACGAGCATCCTTAGGACCACGATACGGACGAATATCGATAGAAGCAAATGCTGACACGTGTTCGAGGATACAGACGAGTATCAATCTGTTGAGCAAAGAACACGGACGCATGTTGAATCTGTTGAGGGGTGATATATACAAGATATGGACGAGTATCAAAGACTTCTGTATAAGTATGTACAAGTATGATCTGCTGGGGAAATATGTGCAAGACACACACGAGTGTCGAAAAATTGGGCAAGGGACACAAACGAGTGTTTGACTTGTTGGGGAAGTATGACACGGGCGAGTGTCAAAAAAAGAATATGTACAAGTATGAACAAGTATCTGTATTGAGAATGCAGAAGGTATTCTGGCGACTTTACTGGGGAAAGATGACACAGAAGAGTGTCAAAAAGAGCATGCATGAATATGAACAGGCATCTATGTTTGAGAGTGAAAAGGGGATGTCTTGTCTTTTATCTGCAGGGGATATGAGTTTTATATATGGTTGGTGAAGTGACGATGGTGTTTGCAGGTGATTGGCTCGAACCTGACTTATGATCATGCAAATGTTTGATTTTTTTCGTAATGCTCCGTTTTAGACGGAATGCTACGCTTATTTTGAGGGAAAATGATGTGAATGCTATGATTATGAAACTGAGAAACCCGATCTGAGATCCGGATCCTGCGGGCATAAAGATCTCTGGTTTATCTGTCCGGAGGGAGAACTCCACTGGGGATGAGGAAGTTTTAGCAACTCCGCTGGGGAAGTATTTCATGCATTGCTCTACTGGGGAGAGAATGGCAACTCTGACGGGGAATAGAAAATTCTTGACCACTTTGTTGGGGAAACGCCACCAGGCATTGCTCGGGAGATCCTGCTTGGGAATGAGATAACTTCTGGGAAGTAATTTGTTGCCACTCCTTCGTCCAAACGATACGCTGGGGATTGATGAATCCCTCGAGGGATCCTCTGGGAGGATAAAAACTTCGCGAGGAAATACTTCTTGCCAAAGAGTCCTGCTGATGATGTGATTGTTGGCTTGGCTGGGGAAAATGCCTGATATGCCCCATGCTGTGAAAGATTGTCTGCCTTGAGTAACTGCAACATGTTAAACAAAGGAAACAAACAAGTGTCTCGAGGTATCCTCAACCGGATTCCGTCATAGGAGTTAGATTTGTCTGAAAGCAACATATTTCCTGCAAGCATTTATTAAAATGGCTCATTTGTTTTATGCAAGTGTTGTATTATGAACTTTAGACATTTTGCAAACGAAACAAAAATGTACAAAAACAAAGTGTGACTGAATATTCTGATTTTATTGATTTGTGTGCCCTGAATAGGCAAGTACAGTCAAAGAAGTGAATCCCTGAAAGGAGGAGATTGCTGTAAATTGAGAAAATAAAAGTGTTGGCAATGTTGAAGATGACACTCCAGTGAGTTTCCTTTGCTATGACCCGTATGACCTTGACGTTCTTCTTATCTTGCTTTCTGAAGAAGGTTGATTATGACCGATGCTTTTATCCTTTCGAAGCTTGCCATGTTATGTGAGTGATACAGACGAATTCAGAATGCAGTTGTTCGCTTATTCCCTGATTTTGCGTGGATCTCCCTTTCGGGTTTTCAATCCACCAGGATACCCATTTTTGCCTGAGCTATCCGATGTGGCTTTTAAACTCAGCGGGTGTACATTCTTTTTGTTTTTCCCTTATTTTTTCCAGAGTCTTTTATTTTGTTTTTGACTCGTCGGGATGCCCTATTTTTGCTTGGACTTACATTCTGTTTTTATGTCCAGCGGGTCATTTTATGCGAAGTATTTTTTAACTGCATCTGCATTCACAGGAGATAAGAAATCCTCGCCATCCATAGTAGTGAGCATCAGGGCCCACCCAGAGAAGACTTTCTTTAATATGAATGGGCCTTCGTAGTTTTGTGTCCATTTGCCCCTGTGGTCTGTATGAGGAGGAAGAAGTCTTTTTAGAACAAGCTCTCCCACTTAGTATTCCCGAGGTCTGACTTTATGATCGAAGGATTTCTTCATTCGCTTTTGATACAATTGCCCATGACAGATGGCTGCTAATCTCTTTTCTTCAATCAGATTCAGTTGATTATATCGAGATCGGACCCATTCTGCTTTATCCAGTTTTACATCCATCATTCTCTTGAATTAATCCATTTGTTTCACTATATTTTGAACTATGCTTCATATTTCTATTTTGTGATATTTAACTCCTGATAAAGCTATAAGCCTGTAGAGGGAGGATGACGAAAACAATACCATAATCTTATGCAGTATGCTTTTGAACAGACTATGCTGACGATGTACAGGCATTGTTTCAATTCCTAAACAGTGGAGATATAAGGAAGTTAATCCCTAGTCAACCCTTTTGAGCCTATGAAGTAGGAGTTTTCATTCTCGCGCAAATTAAAACCCTTATTCATAACCTGGGGCAGGGTAGTTACTCGGTTAACTCAAATATGCTAATTATCTATGTTGTACACAACTAATGATGGTTCTCTGTAATCATTAAACCTGACAGTCAATATCCAGCAAAAGAAAAACCCACTAAGTCAAAACCTATGAAGGAGACTTAGTAAAAAAATTGAGAAATCTCGCTGACTGTAATTTTGAAACAAACAGTTCAGGCAAAAAGAAGGGATAACAAAGTCAAAAGAAAAAAAAGGTCACTATGAATCCTCAACAAAGAAAGATGACTGAATGTTCAAATAAATTTTTGGTTTCTGAACCATCACAAATGTCAGTGTTACAATTCCAAACTCCTTTGGAGCCTCAATGCATAAGTTAACTGAACATAGGACTGAAGAACATCATGGAGATTGGGTGGGGTACAAATAAAATTTGAGCCTTTAATATTTGTTTCTTAAACAGTGAACCAAGCCACGTTATAACCCTTTAAAAGACCTAACTGAAGCATGGTTAGTCCAAAAGGCATACTACTACAAAAGGTATCCTGACTCCTTTAGGGCTTATTATAAAACTTGAGTTAATATCACAGTTTTCATAAAAATTGTTTTTCTAAAATAACTCTTTTTCAAAACTTCAAGACAGACATAAGCATTGTATTTTTGAATATATTTGTTTGCATATACCTGAGTGTTTGACAAACAGAGAAACTTACAGGATGAATGGTCAATAAATCAAAGTCCTTCCGATAAACAAAGTTGCTTCCTGGATCAAAGCCCAAGTATACAAATGGGCATAGTCATTATCACTCAATCAAGGGGGCAGGCCATGATACTGCCTAACTCATTTGGGGCAATCAGGACAAGATTCAACTATTTATAAGTAGCCAGGGGCATATCTCCTCATCTATCTGAATTACCAAGGGTAACATTACAGAGTTCATGATGCCAGGGGCATATTATTGTGGGGAATTCTGTTTAGATACTTCCATTATGGGACAATTCATCCTCAACCAAGGGGAAACTCTCTCTTTCCAAATCTAATATCCGGAGTGTATATGGTCCATCCCATTGTATTGCCTTGATATTGGATTCTCAGCAGAAGACATTGTGAAAACTAACTGTCTATGCCAGTAGTATCAAATGGTGTCAGTATCATGTCTTCAGATCTAGCTATGAGGATTTCTGGGAAGGTATTCAGGAAAGTTAAGAATCTCAGGAGCTCTAAATCCAATTTGTTATACACTCTCAAAGTTGAAACGTTTTTTTTTTAGTTCAGCTTTACTTTTCCCTCTTTATTCAGGTTGACTTTTCCCCTTTTACTGAAGCGAAAAACGTCCATTGATTATGTTTGAATGTATATATGCTTATGAATATGATTGATGTTTACTAGAAATGCATAAAATACAATAATAGCATTTACTAAGAACGAACGAAGGTAGGAATTCAACGAAGCTTCGCCGGTTCATCCCCACAGAGTAATCTTTACAGATATCCTTACAGAATACCTCAAGTAATAGCTTACACTTCCATCTTGACGAAGTCTTTAAGCAGTATCATATCCTCCGAAGAATTGATACTTAACTACATAGGTATCCCGGATCTATGTCCATCTCTTTTATCCTCAGTCAGGATATTCAGGAACTTAATCCTTCAATAAGAAGTATGACGAACGAAAACGAGAGGTTCTAAGTACGATATTCTTAAACAAGACGGGAACGAAGTCTTCATGCTCCTCAGCAACAAATCGGGATTTATTTTCCCCAGCCAGCAGTTGTTATATGAAGCTACTGATCAGCTTCCCGACATAATTCATACATACATCATATCATATCATATCATATCATATCATATCATATCATATCATATTATACGCATTCTCATAAAATATTATCTTGTAGAATGTTATCTATATCCTTATATTTGCACCAAACTAACCTTGTTTTTCAGGTTAATTCTCCAGCAGGCAAATTTCATCAACAACTTACCTTGGGTCGTCGTTTATTATTCCCAATGGTTATCCTGTTACCTCGGGCCGTCGTTTATTCTTCCCGAAGGTTATCTCATTCTGGGTCGTCGTTTATTCTTCCTAAAAGCCAACTTACCTTGGGTCGTCGTTTATTCTTCCCAATGGTTATCTTGTTACCTCGGGCCGTCTTTTATTCTTCCCAAAGGTTATCTCATTTTGGGCCATCGTTTATTCTTCCCAAAAACCAACTTACCTTGGGCCGTCGTTTATTCTTCCCAATGGTTATTTTGTTACCTCGGGCCGTCGTTTATTCTTCCCAAAGGTTATCTCATTTTGGGTCGTCGTTTATTCTTCCCAAGAGTCAACTTACCTTGGGCCGTCGTTTATTCTTCCCAATGGTTATCTTTTTACCTCGGGCCGTCGTTTATTCTTCCCGAAGGTTATCTCATTTTGGGCCGTCGTTTATTCTTCCCAAAAGTCAACTTACCTTGGGCCATCGTTTATTCTTCCCAATGGTTATCTTGTTACCTTGGTCTTCGTTTATTCTTCCCGAAGGTTATCTCATTTTGGACCGTCGATTATTCTTCCCAAAAGCCAACTTACCTTGGGTCGTCGTTTATTCTTCCCAATGGTTATCTTGTTACCTCGGGCCGTCGTTTATTCTTCCCGAAGGTTATCTCATTTTGGGCCGTCGTTTATTCTTCCCAAAAGTCAACTTACCTTGGGCCGTCGTTTATTCTTCCCAATGGTTATCTTGTTACCTCGGGCCTTCGTTTATTCTTCCCGAAGGTTATCTCATTTTGGGCCGTCGTTTATTCTTCCCAAAAGTCAACTTACCTTGGGTCGTCGTTTATTCTTCCCAATGGTTATTTTGTTACCTCGGACCGTCGTTTATTCTTCTCGAAGGTTATCTCATTTTGGGCCGTCGTTTATTCTTCCCAAAAGCCAACTTACCTTGGGCCGTCGTTTATTCTTCCCAATGGTTATCTTGTTACCTCGGGCCGTCGTTTATTATTCCCGAAGGGTTATCTCATTTTTTGGGCCGTCATTTATTATGCCCAAAAAGTTATCTTCATATTTAAAAAGCATATCTGAAGACTCTATATCCAAATGGCATCTTTAATCCCATTCAAGCATCACGATCAACCAACAGTGTCATTCTACACACCAGCGAGTGCAAATTTTTTGGCTTTTGTGTTCAATCCTCTTCAATCTTCAAGTCACGAATGGCGTACATGCCAATCTAACTCCTCAGATTCCAGAAAATTGAACAAGGGGCAGCTGTTACACCCCAAAATTTTCCCTCCCACAATCAAGACAACCTCTCTCAATACTTCTAGATGATCATAAGATCCTCAAGACTCCCAATTGATCAAGAAGTGTGGAAGTTTCCCCAGACAATGCCTCCTCCTAAGCAAAGTGTCCAAAACTAGGGTTTTGTGTTTCCTCAAGTTAAAATGAGTTTCAAGGCCTCAAGTGAGATTCATAACATCCCACATGTATTCAAGAATCCCCATGACAAGTTTCAAAGCTTTCCCAAAGAGCTTGCCCAGTCAGATGATCAGATATGCAAAAATCAGTCAAAGTAGTTAAAAAGTCAAACTGAGGTCAACTGTGGTCAAACTAAAGTCAAACTTCAAGATATTTTGCCAACATCAAGCTTATGAAGTAAAATTCATCATTTGATCAAGGGTTGATCATGATTCATCAAGGAAGTTTCAGATCATCAAGAATCAGGAGTTTCTAAATTAGGGTTTTCTTAAGAAAAGTCAACTGAACTTTAACCAGCCATAACTTTCACATGCTTCATCAAACATTTTCCATCCAAAGCTCATTTTGAAGGAAATTGAATTCTCTACAACTTTATGTCTCACAAGCCAAGCCTAAAAATGCTTAATTTGGAAGGTATGAGCTGAAACATTACAGGTCATTTCAGAAGTCAACAAAAAGTCAACATCTTCCAAAGGGCATAATTTGAAAATGGTAAAGGATATGAACCTGAGACCAAAGGGGTTGGTTAGAGGACTCTTTAAGATTTCCAAAATATCCAATAACACCTCCATAGCCTTAAAATTGAGGGATTTATGCATTGGCAAAGTTGGAAAATGTTTTAGGGGTATATTGAGCAAATGAGGTCTTAAAACCAAATTTTTCCAAATGGGCTTGCAATTTTGTAACCCAATATTTACAATGACATCATACACGAACTAATACTTATTTTTTCAGATTTTTATAATTTATATTTTATTTATTTGGATTTTATTCATTAAAATTCAATTTAAATATATATAAAATATGAAAAATCAAATAAAGCATGAAATCTTTGATTGAAAATTATTTAAATCATATTTAGAATGATTGGAAGTCAATTGAAGTCAGATTGATCAAAATTGGAAAGGTTTTATAAGATTTTCTTGAATATTTAATATAGGGATTTCTTCATGATTAAGCAATCTAATTTTGTACAAGGCCCGTGGTTTTTTCTGACCTAATTCATTTACTACATATACATGAAGCTTGGACAGCATTAGGGGACAAAAATTAGGACAAGAACCACCGCTTGAAAACTTCAAATTTTCATAAAATATTCAAAATTCGGTTTCCCATATTTTGGTCTTTTTCAGGTGATTTGAAGGTAGGGATAGCTCTTTGAGATCATTTAGAACATGAATCACTCATCATCATCATCAAAAGCATCACCATAAGCATAAACCGAACTCATTTTTGCTTTGCTTTTAATTTTTTTTCAATTCATATGATTTCCTCATTATAAATGATATTTGATCAGTGGTTTGTGTTTGTAATGCTATAGAGATGATTTCTGGGCAACAACATTGAAGTTTCGTGACCTCAATCGCATTCTGCCATTATTAGGGTTTTAAAGCCTAAATTAGGGCTTTACGTTTTAACGAATATAAATGAATAATGAAGACATAGATGAATTGTACATGTTGTAGTGATCACGTTGATGTGTTCAATTGGATGAAATCGTACGTATTCGATGCAGTTTGAATTTCGCAAGTTCTGAATGTGAGAAAATTCGCAGGAAAATTTGTATATAAATTTGCAGGTGTTTTCGCAGGTCTCAAGGAAGGGGATGAAGTTTCTTGGCGCCATCTGAAGATTCAAATTTTTAACATAATATTTTTTGTTTTAGTTTCTATTTTATTTTCACCAAGTGGTTGCTAGCCTAGTGGCCAGAGGGTGTGCGTATGGATGCAAGGTCTCATGTTCGATCCTGGGTGAGACCATTCTTTTTGCTTATTTTTCCAGATATTTAGCATCTTTACCATATAATCATTGATTGTTGTTTTATGTTCAGACGTGCCCCATGTGGCTTATTGGCAAGGCATTTGGTTTGTGAGAATGATGAGGCAGGTTCGAATCTGGCTGGGACCAATTTTTTTGGTTTCTCCTATTTTCTCAAATAAGCTTCATATATTATTTCTCAAAGTCATTCCAAAAGCACCACCAGCACGCAGCCCAGTTGGTTATCATCCTCTTCATACAGGTTAGGGACCTGGGTTCAAATCCTAGGTCCATTCTTTTCCTTATTTTTTTTTGCTTTTTGCTAAGTTGTTTTATTTTATGAATAAACCTAATTAATATCTAATTAAATCATTAATCCCACATTATTTTCCTAAATCAATTCTTAATTTATATTTTTCAATAAAATAAATAAAATTTGTAAATAAATATTAATTTTCTTTTTTTTTATTCTTGTAGATAACAAATTTCTTTCTTTTAAAATTAAAACCTTGTTTTTATAATTAACATATAATTAACTTAATAATTATCTGCTTAAAAAAATTTATTTTGTAAATACTAATCATTATATCATTTTGTATATAATAAATCTATCATATTTTAATTATTAATTATATTTTTCTTAATAGGTTATTTACTATTTTTTTTTAATTTTTAATTTAACTAAAACCCTAATCTTCTCTAACCCTAAATAAATATTAATTTTGTTTTTAATAACTCTTTTTATTTTATAATTTGTTTATTAATAAATTCTTATTTCTTTTATTATTATTATTATTATTAAATCATTTAAACTTATATTTTTCTAATAATCTCTAAAGATTTAACTTATTTAACTTCAAATAATTTCTTTTAAAATTCTAATTTTTCTTTATTTCTTCATTATTATTTCCTTTTTAAATTCTAATATTTATTATTATTGCTTATTTATATTTGCTTTATTATTCTTATTATTTATTTTTATCTGATTATATTGTAACTATCCCAAAGCCATGTAATAATTTGTAGATTTATTTTTCGTCATTATTTTCCTTGTAAATATTTATTGTGTGGTTAGTAAATAGGGTGTGAAAATATATTTGTGATTAATCTGACTTAGATAATTAATTTAAATAAGATAAATATTTGAAATAAAACACTCGCACACATAAGTCGATCTTTGATCGCCATCTTGAACTTCCTAGGGTATTCCTCTTGGTTGCCTTTAAATGGTCAAGTCCCTCGAAAATAGGGGTGTCTTAAACCAAAGTCCCTTCAAGTATAAATCATCAAGTCCCTACAGATTTAAAAGATCAAGTCCCTTCGAAGTTGCCTACGAAATAATGATCTTGTCCCTTCGAATAAATGATGATAGTCCCTACGAATGGCTAAAGACATCCCTTAAGTTGCATTCATTGACCATACGATGACCCTACGTTTGTCCCTTAACACATCCAAGGTAATGACTACATATTCCTTAATAATAGGGATAGTCTTACCATTGAAAGAATATACGAGAACATGAAAGACTTAATCTAGGGTAGGTATCTCTTAGTTGCTTGCTCACATTTCAAAATACTTTTTACACCTCACTTTCTTAAACATTTTTTCAAAACAAGGCTTTGTATACATCCATACGAGGATCATTACAAAGTACTTAGAAAAATTTCTAATCACACACTGCACTTTTCAAAAACAATTTAAGTGAGCTAAGTAACTAAGAGCTCATGGATAACCATGGATATAAAGGGTGCTAACACCTTCCCTTTATATAACCTACCCCCCGAACTTAAGTCTTTTAAAATAGGTCTTTCCTGTTCTTTTATGTCCTTTCCACTTGGATAAAATAAAAGTCGGTGGCGACTCTTGCTATCTGCAACATGACTGAAAGTCAGTTCTCCCACCGTGTTACAGATACCAAACCCAAAACCCCTTTGTTACCTTAAGTCTTAAACTAGCGCAACTGTAGAATGACTTAAATATCACAAAACAATCTTTGTGGATCGATAACAAAACCTTACTCTATTTGTACACAAACAAATTGGCGCCGTTTCCAGGAAGGTTATCAAATGCTAGAAAGGTTATCCGGGCAAGAATACTATTTTTTTGGATGGGTATTCGGGGTACAACAAAATTGTGGTTGACCCGGCGGACCATGAGAAGACGGCGTTTACATGTCCGTTTGGAATTTTTGTGTATAGAAAATGCCTTTTGGATTGTGCAATGCGCCGACAACTTTCCAACAATGTGTGCAAGCAATCTTTTCCGATTTAATTGAGAATACAATGTAAGTTTTTATGGATGATTTTTTAGTGTTCGGAGTTTCATTTGATTTGTGTTTGAAAAACTTGGAAACGGTGCTAGAGAGGTGTATGAAAACAAATTTGGTCTTGAATTGGGAAAAATGACATTTCATGGTAAAAGAAGGAATTTTTCTTGGTCACAAGGTGTCTTCAAGAGGTCTTGAGGTGGAAAAATCAAAAGTGGAAGTTATTTCATAGTTGCCTCCTCCGACCAACATCAAAGGAATCCAAAGCTTTTTGGGGCACGCGGGTTTTTATCGGAGGTTCATCCAAAATTTTGCCAAAGTGGCGAGGCCACTTAGCAATTTTCTAAACAAAGATCAGATATTCCTCTTTGACGAATCTTGCCTTTTATCTTTTCAAGCTCTTAAATAACACCTTATTACCGATCCAATTATCATCGCACCAAACTGGAATTGTGATTTTGAACTAATGTGTGGTACGAGTGATTATGTCGTTGGAGCGGTACTTGGTCAAAGAAAAGAAAACGTTTTTCATGCAATACATTATGCTAGAAAAGTGCTTAACGAAGCATAAGTGAATTATGTAACAACAGAAAAAGAGTTGCTAGCGATAGTGTATGCGCTTGAAAAGTTTCGGTCCTACTTGATCGGTTCAAAAGTTGTTATCTACACCGACCATGCCGCGATAAAATATTTGCTCACTAAACCGGATTCTAAGAAAAGGCTTATCCGATGGATCCTTCTTCTTCAAGAATTTGATTTAGAATTAAAAGATGAGAAGGCGTCTAAAAATTTGGTGGCGGATCACTTGTCGCGGTTGGTCAATGTAGACATAACCAAAAAGGAAATTGAGATCCGAGAAGAATTTCCGGATGAAAAACTGTTTATGGTACAAGTAAGGTCTTGGTTTGCCGATTTTGCTAATCATATGGCAACAGGATGGATACCCGAAGACCTAACTTGGAACAAAAAATGGAAGTTCTTAGCGGATGCTCAATATTACGTGTGGGATGAACCGTATCTTTTCAAAATTTGTAGGGATGATTTGCTAAGAAGGTGTGTTACTAGTGATGAGGCTAATAGCATCCTTTGGCAATGTCATAACTCTCCGTATGGAGGGCATTTTAACGGATCTAAGACGGCCACAAAAATCCTTCAATCGGGATTTTATTGGCCTACTATTTTCAAGGATGCTAACTTCTATGCAAGGAGTTGTGACATTTGCCAAAGATCGGGTGGAATAGGCAAGCAGGATGAAATGCCCCTCTAGAATATTCAAGAGGTTGAAGTCTTTGATTGTTGGGGCATTGATTTCACTGGCCCATTTCCACCATCTTTCATGAATGAGTACAATTTGGTTGTAGTGGATTATGTTTCTAAATGGGTGGAAGTTATTTCTTCACCGAGGGAGGATGGCAAAACAATGATTAAATTTCTCAAGAACAACATTTTTCCCGTTTTGGAACCCCTCGTGTGTTGATTAGTGATGGGGGGTCACACTTTTGTAATGCACCGCTTGAAAGCGTTTTAAAACATTACGGTGTATCACACAAAGTTGCGACCCCATACCATCCCCAATCAAATGGGCAAGCCGAAATGTCAAATAGCGAAGTGAAAAAGATTTTGGAAAAAAAACGTTTTGGGGTCTAGGAAGGATTGGTCTCAAAAGTTGGACGAAGCTTTGTGGGCATATCGCACAAAGCACCAATAGGCTTAACTCCATTTCAAATGATCTATGGCAAAACATGTCATTTACCGGTTGAAATGGAGCACAAGGCTTTATGGGCTTTGAAGTTTCTAAATTTTGATCCAACCTTGGCCGGGACAAAAAGAAAAGTATAGTTGAGTGAGCTGGAGGAAATGAGAGATGCCACTTATCATTCAAGTTGGCTCTACAAGGAAAAAGTAAAAAAATATCATGACAAGAAAATAAGGCTCAAAGAATTTGAAGCGGGTCAGCTAGTATTGCTTTTCAACTCTCGGTTGAAGTTTTTTTCAGGGAAGTTGAAAAATAAGTGGTCAGGACCTTTCCGAGTAAAATAGATTAAGGAGTATGGAGCAGTTGTGATCGAAGACATGGAAAAGACGGACAGTTGGACAGTTAACGGACAACGTCTAAAAATCTACCTTGGAGGTAGCTTCGATCATGAAAACAAATATGTTGCCCTCGATGATCATTGATCACTCTGGACCGTCGAGCTTATCCAACGTTAAACAAGCGCTCGTTGGGAGACATCCCAATTTTGTAAGTTTTTATTGTTTCCAATGTTAAATATGTGTTGTAGGGGTATTTTAGAAGTTGTTGGTATAAAACTTCTGCTGCTGGAAGTGAGTTTGAAGTTTCCTGCACTCGTTGAGAGAGCTCTTTCTCGTTGAGCGAGCGTTTCCAAGAGGATTCTCGCTCAGTGAGCTTTGCAAAAAAAAATTTAAAAAAAATGTGCTGAACTGGGTCCATCTAGCCAGACCCATCCCAGTTTAGAGTGTGAATGGTGAAAAACAATTAGGGTTGCCTCAGGCACGTTTTCATAAAATTTCAAAAAAATTTCAAACAAAAATCCCCTATTGTTCTTCTTTTCCATCTTGCTCACATCCTCCATTGTTGGAGCTCTACTCTCATTTTCGCAACTTAAGTCATCAAGGTAAGTGTTATTTGTCACTTTTGCTCTTTAATTTCGTATTTTCTTTTTGTAAATTTAGGAAATTTCTTCTTGAATCATAGCTTGCCATAGGTTTAATTCCTCTTCTACAATCATGTTTTGTTATTCTTCAAAGATAAATTGGTTTGCATGTGGTTTAGGGTAGAGGATTATGGATTAGGGCGAGATTTTGAGAAATGTTTGAAATCATTTGATAGTTAGGGTTTATATTGTTGTGGAGACCCTCTGTTGGTAGTATTGAATGTTATGGATGCTCTTTTGTGTAGGAATTTTCCCCTGTAGAGTTGGAAAAAATTTCTGTAAATTGCAGAGCTTGTTGAGCGAGCAACAACTCGCTGAGCGAGAACTGGAATTTGCAGAAAATTTCCCCTTTTCAGAATTGAGTTAAAAGTTTATGGGGCCATTCCTAGTGTTTAATTAGTAATTTAGGGAATTTTTTACTTGTGTTTTTAACAACTAATTTGATCAGATTGCTTGTGTTTCAATTTTTGTTGTTTTGTTGTTTTGTTTCAGATGTCTCGCCGTTCTAAAAGAGGTCGCACCGGAAGTTCGTCTGCTAGGCACTCTTCTGCTCCCACCTTCGACCAACATAGGTTCCTGACTCCTGCTCACCATGAGCGTTATCTGCTTCTTGAAAAGAGAAATGTTTGGCCTGATCGCATTGTGAATTTGAGTCCGAAAGGTGAGTACAGATTTGTGAAGCAAACTATGGAAGAGGGAGACTATGTAATCCTTTGCGAGCCGCACCCAATATCATTTGGAGATCGTAAGGGAGTTCTTTGCGAACGCCCTTCCGACTGGTCGTGAAGGAACAACCTTTGCCTATAAAACCTGGGTGAGAGGCAAAGAGATAGACTTTTCGAGGGCTAGCATCAGTGCATACCTGGGCGGAAATGTTCAGTTACCAGATGACGGTTTATGTGATTTCGCTCGGATGAAGGCAAGAAGAACTTGGGGCATTGAGGTCATAAAGGCGCGCATTTGTAGGCGGAATCAGACTTATGAAGTAAGTGCAGCTAGAACACCATTTCACTTCAAGCAGGGTGCCTTATACAACCGGGCTTAAGTGGCAATGACAATTTTTTTGCATAACTTGATACCTAGGAGCCATGTCTCGGACATCACCATTGAAGTGGCTGCCCTAATTTATTTCATATTGGAAGACAAGGTTGTTGATCTTGCTTGGATTATAGCTTATGAGCTAAAGAGAGTGGCTACTAGTGGTACCGAGTATGGTTCCCGGGCATCTTGTGCGATCTCGCATCCTGGTTTGGTTATGGCTCTCTGTAAGAAGGTTAGTGTTGCCCTTCCCTCTTCTGGGAATGTTAAGTTGAAAAACATTGATGATGAGTACTGCAAGACCTTTTGTGAGCCTCATTTGTTGACTACTCTTGTTGCTTCAGCTCCTCCTCGGGGCAGAGGGTGTGGTGTGGATGTTGATGCTTCCACTAACTGGGCAATGCATGCATCCCACCACCGCTCTCTTGATTTTATATATGAGTCTATGCTTCAGCTACAACTGATGATTCAGGAGCCGTAGGATGGACATTCGTTGAGGTCCATGGATACCTATTAGGCCCATTCTACTTGGCCTGGGGACATGTCATCTACTTTGGGGGGTGCAGGTGTTGAGGATGCTGGTGATGATGATGATGGTGGTGGTTCTAGTTCTTCCGAGTGACCTTTGGACGGTTTGATTGTCTATTTTCTGTCTTTATGTTTTTATGTTATTTCTAGGTTTATCTTGTAGATATTTTGGTTTATTTTGGATTTTGCCCATCCGGGCGGATGTGTTTTGATATTTGGATTTTACCATCCGGGCGAATGTGTTTTGCTTTTCTATACTTTGGATTTGATGTAGTGAACATCCGGGCGGATGCTTTTGATTTTAACAATTTAATGATTTAGTTAACATCTGGGCAGGTGTGTTTATTTCTATTATTTTTTATACAAATTTTTGTGTTTGTTCTTAAGTTTAAGGTTGTATTTTTGTGAAATCAAGTGCTATTGTGTTGCTCAAATCTTGTTGTGCTTCACCTTTCTTTGATGGTGATGATATATTTCCCTATGTCGCGCGAAAAAGCTACATCCGTTCGTACTTTTTAGAAAATAACATGTACATGAACTAGTTGCTTTCCACAAATTTCAAGTTTTATTCATTTTGCATAAGTGTTCATATGAGAATCAATTAGGACTAACCAAAAAGTGAGTGACTTCCATTATTCACAAATATTAGTGTTGTTGTAATTATTGTGAACTCGTTCGATTCATGCTTGTATTTTGTATTCTTTGGTAAATTTTGGAAACATTGAAGTGATCTAGGCATTGTTTGATATTTGAGAAAAACCATCCATTTCTTTAGGCTTTAGTCACCCGGTAAGTAGTGTGAGAATTTCTTAACTGATTTTGAGCCTTCACACAACTAGAATAAATAATAAGAATCGGTAAAAGTGCCAAGTTACCATCCTTTAGTATGTCAAATTGAAAAAAAATACATTGTGGTTCATTCTAGTTTGTTTCATTTTTTGTATACACTTTACCCCCTTTTTATTTGAACACTTTTTCTTGAAGAACATTGTCATGATATATTGTTTAATCTTAAGTTGGGGAGAGTAGTTTGTGTGAAAAAGAAAGGATGGAATTGGTGCCTCTTATGAAAAGAAGAGAAAAGAAAAATGAATTGAGAATAGAATTGCACTCTAAGTTAGAGTTGCCCGAAAATGAAAAGTGTATTTGAAAATAAAAAGAGAAATATTCTTGAGGGGGGCACCATAAAAAAAAAAAGAAGAGAAAATGTGGAAAAGGGAAGTTAGGGAGATTTGAAAAAAATTTGGTTGATTTCATTTTGGCGTGTTCTTCATATTTCAAAAAACCTTTCAACCCTTTTTGAATCATTGGCCTTTATATTCATCCCTTTCTTGGTAACCCTTGCCCCATTTCAACATTCAAAAGTCCTTCAGATCTTTGTTTCCTTGATTTTCTTTGTGAATTTGTTAGATACTTGCATGAATTGTTCTGGATGCTAGCAAAAATTACACATGAGAGTTATTTTTCTCGTATAGATATTGATGCTTGGTTTAGTTAAATGTGTAGGTGATTCTCATGTGAACATTTCATTGCTTTTGTTGATAGCTTGTTATTTGTGGTTAGAAGTTAGTTCATAATTATGTTGTGATTCTTGGAGAAGTCGGATTACTTGTAAGCAAAACCTTGGGTTTGAACCATCTTTGTTGGGTGGGTTATTTTTTGTTTAGTGTGAACTTGTTTCTCTTAAAAAAATTCACCTTTGTTTAAGGACAAACAAAGAAGCAAGTTGGGGAGAGTTGATAAGTGCAAATTAGTGTGATTATCTAGTAGATTTTTTGGCACTTTTCAAGAGTTTATTTGGATCTCTTATGCTTTTTCCCTTTGTTTCTTTCGTATATTCGTAGTTTAGTTTAAGAATTTTAATAGTATCACTTATTTAACTTTTGTTTTTGTAATTTTAGGTTGCACCTTTGGAACAAGGAATGAATTGCATGAAGACTTTGTTTTTGAAGTTTTGGAAGAAATTGAAGAAATCAAGCTCACTGAGCGAGCTCCCATCGAAACTTTCAGGAGGTTTTTCGCTCAGCGAGGCTTTTGCTCGCTCAGCGAGCTATGGCGGTTTAACTTTCAAATGATAGCTCGCTCAGCGAGCACTGCGTTTTTCAGCTTGTATTTAAGCATTTGTTCCTCATTTTTCTTAGGATGTAACTTTACACTTCAGACCTAAATACACCAAAATCATCATTTTTCCTTGTTTTCGAAGAATCGGTGCATCAATAGTCGGGAGATCGTCATTGATGTTAATTCTTATTCATTACTTTCTTTTGATTGAAGCTTCCATGGAAACGGAGAGCTAAATCCTTTATATGTCAAGGTTAGAAGGTAGATAGGTCTTTATTTTGTTTGTATAGGCTTTGATCATCTTGTAAGAACTCTTGATGATGAATATATGGTGAAAACTTTGTGTTTATGAAATATCTTTTGTGTTGCTCCATGATTGAGAAATATGTTCAACATTTGACTTAGGTTTTCATCACCCAAAGAACATAAGCTAGAGATAGTTATGGGACTTGGTGTTCACTTTATATTGAACTTAAATGTTACCATTTTGATAGATTGAGTGAGAGATCATCAATGGATCAAAATGGTGAATCCCGCATTATATGTTAGAAATAAACATTTTGAGAGGATATTGTGAGTATGTTTATCATTATTTAGAGTTTGTCACTTGATCAAAACTATATGTGCAAATGAACCTATCAAACCCTAACTTTGGCATGTGCTTTTAATCTTTTATTAACCAACACTTTTCACTTATAGAGTTTATTTGAATGCAAAAATCTTACTTTCGATACCAAAACCAAAACCCCTTTGTTACCTTAAGTCTTAAACTAGCGCAACTGTAGAACGGCTTAAATATCACACAAAAATCTTTGTGGATCTATAACAAAACCCTTACTCTATTTGTACACAAACAACTCCTCATTTTGTTTGGAGAAAATGAGACAGTCGGGGAAATCAAAGCCTAGTTCTTGGTGATTGAATGCCCTTCATTGTACAATTGCATTCTTGGCTGACCAACTCTGGCCGAGTTGACCGCAGTGCCCTCGACGATCCACTTAAAGATGAAATAATACACCAAGTTAGGCCACGTAGTCATAGTGCACGGGGACATAGAGGCAGTCTGAAGATGCTTCGATGTAGCAGTCAAAGTACAAGCCGTGATCAACACCTCCTAAGGCCACAAGAAGCCCCGGGTCGAGGAGCAACAAATTTCTCCACGAATCAATTCCATTGACCTCGACAGTCATCTCGGCGAAGAAGACATTGAAGACCAGGCCCCCCACCAACGGGCAGGCTCCAGCCCACCCAGTACGCCCGATCCCCTACGGCAAATTCGAGCTCGTCCCTCTAGGCGATGACCCTGACAGAAGTGTAAAGATTGGTACCGGTCTTCCATCGGTAACAAGTGAACATCTCACAACCTACCTCAGAGAGAATGCGGACATGTTCGCATGGAGCGCTGCTGAGATGCCCGATCTCAACCTCGAGGTCGCTTGTCATTAACTAGCCATAGATCCAGCCATTAGGGTCGTAGCACAATGTAAGCGCATGCAGTCTCCCGAGAAAGCGGAGGCTGCCGAGCAGGCTGTAAAAGTCCTCTTAGATGCCAAATTTAATTTTTGAAGCCCAGTACACAACCTGGCTCTCTAATGTAGTCCTTGTTAAAAAAATAATGGAAAATGGCAAATGTGCCTTGATTATACCGATCTTAATAGGGCATGTTCCAAAGATGTTTTCCCTTTACCTAACATTGATAAATTGGTAGACAATTCTATAGGTTTTAAACTATTGTCCTTCATAGATGCTTACAACGGGCACAACCAAATCCCTATGTTAGACACAGATAAGCAGCACATGAACTTCATGACCCTGACAGGAAATTACTTCTACAACGTGATGCCCTTTGGGCTGAAGAACGTCGAAGCTACATACCAGCGTATGATGAACAAAGTCTTCCGAGGAGAGATCGGGGACATGCTTGAAGTATATATGGACGACATGATCATGAAATCCCATGAGGAGCTTGACCACGCTCAACACCTCAGGAAGGTCTTCGAGCAGGAAATGAGGTGCAAAATGAGGTTCAACCCAAAGAAATGCACATTTGGCGTACGGGCAGGAAAGTTCCTCGACTTCTACCTCACCGAACGAGAAATCGAAGCCAACCCCAACAAATATCGGGCGTTTTCAGAATTCCCGACACCAAATTCAAAGAAATCCATCCAGTCCCTCAACAAGATACTCGCCTCTCTATCTCGTTTCGTCGCCAAATCCGCACAGCACGTACTTCCTTTCTTCAAGTTACTACGGAAAGAAGCCACCTTCGAATTGACCGAGGAATGCAAACAAGTATTTCTCCATCTTAAGAGGTCACTCTCTGAACCTTCGGTGTTATCACGACCATGGTAAAGGGAAACATTGTACTTATACTTGTCTGTAGCTACCGAGGCAGTCAGCGCGACTCTCATCCGCGAAATTGCTAACGGGCAGAAAATTATCTACTTCACGAGCAAGGCCCTACAGGGCCCCAAGCTCAGATACTAGCAGATCCAAAAGGTTGCCTTATCCCTGATAAACGCAGCGAGGAGATTACGACATTACTTCCTCGCCCATACAATTAAAGTCCGAACAGACCAGCCCATAAAATAGCTGCTCGGACGACCCGATATGGCCGAAAGGATGTTGAAATGGTCCCTGGAACTGTCATAGTTTGACATCCAATACAAAATCAGGAAAGCCTTAAAGGCGTAGGTCCTGGATGACTTCTTCGCCAAGATGAGATACCAACCAATCCCGACTAGCGGCACCCACAAATGGATGACGCCTCCAGCTCGACGGGAAGCGCTGCAGGTATCATCCTCGAAAACAAAGATGGAATATTGATTGAAGTATCACTAGCCTTGGTCTTCCTGACTTCTAACAAACATGAGGAATACAAAGCATTCCTGGTAGGCCTACGACTGGCCGAGGACCTAAGGGCAAAAGAAGTAAAAATATCCACCGATTCTTAGCTCGTAGCATCCAAGGTACGAGGAGAGTATCAGGCTAAGAATGACAACCTCATCGGGTACTTAGCCCTCGTCAAAGAAATATTAGAAAATTTCAACTCTTGGGATATCTAACACATGCCGCGCGAAGATAATACACGAGCGGGCGTCTTGTCTAAACTGGTAAGCACACGGAAGAATGGCGGGAACAAATCCTTGATTCAAGAAATCCTCCCATGACCGAGCATCGAGAAAACTTCTGTACCACTCGACGTGAACGTTATCGGTGATGCCCACTATTGGATGACCCCCATTTACAACTATCTCACGAAGGACAAACTACCTGTCACCCCAAAGGAGGCGCCTGCGACCAAAAGAAGGGCATGCTCCTACGTTCTCGTGGAAGGAAAACTCTACCAACGAGGATTCTCCATTCCACTACTCAAGTATGTTGACGAAGAAAAGGTCCCCGACATCCTGGGAGCACTAAGTAATTAAAGCCCAACATCGGAAATCCATAGCACAAAAAGCACTCCGAGCAGGTTACTACTGGTCAGCGATGCAGTACGACGCGAAAGAACACATCAAGAAATGCGACAGATTCTAGAAACACGGGGATATACACCTAGCTCCCCATAGCGAGCTAAGATCCTGTCATCCACGTGGCCTTTCACTTGGTGGGGGATGGACATCCTCGGAACCTTCGTGATCGAATCCTATCAAAATAAATACCTCATTATCGGCTTCGACTACTTCACAAAGTTGATCGAGGCCAAAGCCCTCGCTAAAATCACAACGCAAAATATACTCTATTTCTTCAAAAGAAATATCCTCATCTGATTCAGCATACCCTATGTCATTGTCATCGACAACGGGACGCAGTTCACGGACAAAAGGTTCCAAGATTTCATCGCTAACCTAGGTATGAAACAATACTTCACATTTTTCGAGCATCCCCTGACTAAAGGCCAAGCAAAAGCGGCTAATAGGGTAATATTAAAGGTCCTGAAACACATACTAGGAAAAGCAAATAGAGCTTGGGTCGAAGCGTTACATAATGTACTTTGGTCCTACCGCACGACCTCGCACTCAACAATCAGGGAGACCCACTTTTGGCTAACCTACTGAACTGAGGCAGTCATCCCAGTAGAAATTCAAGAACCTCGAGGCTAACAGAAGCGCCCCTAGAAGAGGAACTGAACAACGAAGCCCTATGAGTGGAACTCGACCTCGTCGAGGAAATTAAATATGAGGCGGATCTTCGAGAAGCATCCCTAAAACAAAAAGGAGCTCTACACCACGACGCAAGAGTCATCAAAAGATAATTCTAGGTCGGCAGCCTCGTCCTTCGGTGGAATCAGAAGAATCCATGAGAGGGCAAGCTGGCCGCGAATTGGGAAGGCCCATATCGAGTCCGAGACAAGACGGACAACGGAGCCTACTATCTTGAAAATTGACAAGGAGAAGAACTTTCTCGACCATGGAACGCCGAGAAGCTCAAGCAGTACTACAGCTAAACAACCCGCACGATAATAACCCGACCAACGGTAATGACGCAGCAATAAGAGCATGGAAAGTACGACCATGACTCTCCATCTCGATCGAATGGAGGTCCCTATTTTGGCACGACAGACATGACCCTTCCCCGACAGCGGAAACTTCAAATGAACTCCACTTTTGTAGTACCACGCCGGCAGGACACCTAGCTCGCAATGGGAAAGTCCAAGCCGCGGGACCAAGACCCCGACCACAGTCCTCATCCCGCCTCCCTGTGGTCGTAAAAACTGTAACCTCGTCAGTTCTCTAAACCGACGAGCCCAACTAGTTGAGCAATACAAATTCACCGCATTGGTTCCCCAAACCAACGAGCCTGACAAGTCAGGCAATAAAAGTTGAAAAATAAATGTAAAAATAGTGAAATGGTAAAACTCATTTTCATTTCAACAGCCAACCAAAAGTGGTTGGCACAAGGTTATAGAAGGGGGACTACATCCAAGTACAAACAAAATGAAATGGCACGTAGGCCAATAAAACAACAATGGCACGCATGCCAATAAAACAACAACGGAATGCAGGCCAATAAAATGACAATGGCACGCAGGCCAGACCTATTAATCATTCTCGCCCTCTTCCTCTTCATTCTCAGCTGAATCCTCGACTAGGCAGACAATCTTCCCATCAACCACATTGTTGTTGAAAGCAGTCCCCTCAGTCACAAGGTCCACCCCGAGGTTGACAACCTTAAGCTGCTCGACAACATTTTCAAATCCCACCTTGAGGGTTTCCATGCCTTCAATCAACCAGATCCGGGCGATCAGCTCGACTCGAGTCTCCAAGGCCTTATCCTCCTCGCCCTCCTCGTCTGCGGGTGCGACTAGTCTCTCTAACTTCGCCACCCTCAAGCGTAGACGTTAGTTTTCCTCGACAACCTCACTGAACTCAACCTCTTTATCCTTGATATTTCTGTTCTCATCCAACAGGGTGTCCCGCTCGAGCCTGACCTCCCTCAGTTCGATCATTAACCCTTCCTGGAGTTGATATTTCTCTTTGTAGTTGAAGAATTCGTTTGAGAGCTTCTCCTTTTTAATCTTTTCCGATTCCAATGCCTCTTTTATGATCTCCAACTCAGACTGTGGGCATATGTTGTCGGACAATACTAAGGTCGTCTCCATAACCCTGATCACAGCAGCGATGTCTTGAGACAAATTTTCCCGTCTGGCCACCCTTTCCAGACCCAGGATCGCCTTGGCCTCAGCATCCGACACCCCAACGGCGCCTTCCCTACTGAAATGCTCCCGTTGAAGATGGAAGGAGGGCAGGAGGCAAGTACCTTGGATCTCAAATAGGTCCTCACCCACAGCAGTACCATTCGACGAACCTTCACCACGCTGGCGTTTGGCAGGAGGAGAATATCGCTCGACAGTCGGGCTAACAAGAATCACCACGACAGGAGGAGAGTTGGGAGGGGTGGAGGAGTCCCCGAGGCACCAACCACATCATCAGCGACAACTTGTCAGATGCGTCCCTTGGCATCCTTCTTCAAAGCTTTGCTTGTGCCCTTGTTCAACAAATTCAGGACACGATCCTTGACGTTAGGCATGACAACTGCAGAAGAAAAGAACACAAGTCAGTTATTGAACAAAAACAACTAAGGTAACAGAAGGCGAACATAAACTACCTAGCGGAGGGACTCCTCGTCATATTTACACTCGAGCATCGCTTTGGTGTTTATCAATCGAGTCTCAAAGATGGGCTCCCCGTCATCAGATAAAACATGATTGTCCAGCTAATCCACGCAAAGGGAGAGAGTAAAACTCTGAACATAAACCACTAATTTATTATAGGCTCCAGTGTCCCCAGGCCCTAGGTTCTCGGGCTTCACAAAGAACTGATCCATCGCCCATTTAAAATGATCCCGTTGCCACTCAAGGGGAATAGTCGAGACGAGACGCTCCTCGCCCCGGGCATCCCGTTGCTTGGCATAAATATTGTTCAAAGCACGCAGGGTGAGGGGTTTCACCGTATACCATATGTCCTTGAAATTTCTGATAGAATCATGATAAGTCTTGAAAATCCTCATCGACTACTTGAACGAGATCCAATTGTGTCTCCCATTCGCACTCGACCGTTGCAGGTGGAAATCCCGGAAAAAGAGGGGCAACGTGCAACCGATCTAAAGATATTGGCACACCAGTTCGAACGCCCGAACGAATGTGATGGCATTTGGATGAAGTTGGGGGGGCCAAGTCAAGCCTTCTGAAGACGCCCGCCTGAAAGCTAGTAAAAGGAAGTCGGGTCCCCGCTTCTCTAAAAGTGAATTACATAGGGAAGCATGTTCCCCGAAAAGCTAAGAAAATTCACTGCTCGGGGAGGGGTGTATCACTCCCAATTTTGAGGATCCCCTGGCACCAAGTCCTCCATAACAGTATGGGAAGTGCGAGAATAATGTTCAAAGCGAGAGCCTGTTCCAGTGATTCTTCCCCGACCCAAGACAGATCGGGCTCCCAAGAGGCAGCAGGCACACTGTCGCTCCCGGGATTTTCATCCTAGTACAAACGCGAAAGTGGCGCGGAAAAGGTAGAGTCGCCAGCGAGACATTTTTATCCCGAAGGAATGGGAAAGGTAATGTTGCACAAACCTAAGGAAGAAGGAAAAGGACGAGGCCTTACGAACCAAAGATCTGGGTCCGGAAGTCGGTTACGAATTAGGAAGGTATTAGCACCCCAATCCGTCTGCCGTACCCGACGGGATCCACGCTTATAAGTCTGTTTTCAAAGGGTGAGAAATAATATGTTGTTGAATGAAAAGAATTGCTATCTGGAATGGAATGGAAATGAGAAAAGAAATGGAATTGAGAAATGGAAATAAAGGGAAAAATTGTAGGGAAAATAAAGATTGTGCTCGAATGGGCCCTACCCCACTGCCTACGTACCTCATCGGGATAAATGAGGATCAAAGACGTCGTAGTTCGTCTAACTAAGGCTAAAACTTGTTTGTGATTTTTATGATGACATTGCCATAGCTCTAGCTCAGGTGTTACCGGCTCTGACTCGAGGGTGTTTACCGTATCGCTGTTTGAACTGTCGAGACAAGTCATGTTCGTCCGCAAAGAGTATGAGATGAGAAGATAAGACGTGTTGTCTTGGTTTGTTGTCTTTTATAAGAAGTGTTTTGAGTTTGTATTTTTCGTATGTACAACACTAAAGACTATGACACAGGAGCGAATACTTTCCAAGATCGCCCCCAATGGAACGTTTGTAAAGGATCCTAGAGGAGTGAAGGAGACCTCCACTAGTCATTTCCCGTATAGCTTAAGGCTCGTGGCGCATTGTACCCATTTCCTTTATTTAAGTTTTTTGATTTTCTTTTAAGATGAGAAGTGAGACTCAAGTTATCAAAGGAAAAAAATCTAAGGGAAACTAGACTTACCCTAAGTTAGTTGAATTTAAAGATGACCTATGGTTAGTGAGGTTTGAAAGATTAAATCTACCTAAGAGATATTAAACTAAAAATGCAAGTACCAAGAGTTAATAATGAACAATATGGTCCTCCTAAGTCATGGTGGGAAAAACGTATATGAAATGTAAATGAGATGGAACAATGGATCGGGTGGGTCGGTTGCGTGGTGTTGAGACGCACGACTTATGGTGTGCAACATACCAGCCTTGCTACTGGTGTAATGGAATGGAACGATGGTAATCGAGGAATCCTAAAGTCAAATTCAACTTTGTTTATTTGAAAATGTACTCGATGTTGGATCTGTGAGCAACTCTAGTTTTGTATGATTATAAATTTTAGGTGTTTGTGCTTTTATCATATGCTTCATATTAAGACCAAAATGCTTGCCTTTATTTCTCTTGTCTCATTTTTAATAATGTCTTTGTATTTCTGAAAATACACAAAATGAATCGATTCATTCCATCATGCATCGATTCATGCTGTAAGAATGTTTCTGGAATTTCTTCTATGAATCGACACATACAAACATGCATCGATTCATTGTTTGTTCATTTCTCTGTTTTTGTTTATCTGTTCAGTATGTATCGATTCATGATGTTATGTATTGATACATAACAGTATAAATACCATTATGTATCGATTCATTCGAGTTTTGAATCGATTCATTTTTCTGTTTTTATTTCTAACAGAATCTGCATAGTATATGTGGTTGTTTTCTGTTAGTGCAGAAGAGTGAAAGAAATTGCATACGAATTTCATAGTCAAGGATCATTGAAGAACACATCAAGAAAAGGGATTTTGAGTGTGGACAATTCAATGTTGAGAAGGATTGAAACCTAGACTCAAATTCATCTTCATCATCTTCTCAAATACCTTAATTCAAGAACATTTACAAGGAATTAAGTGTTGTTCTGTGAATTGAAGGTTTATGAGATAACGTTCAGTGGTACGATCGGAGATCCAGCTGAGTTGAAGAGTGATAGAAGGTTTCAAGGAAAAACCAGCTGGGTTTTCCTTCAAGAATGGGCGTGTTCTTGAGGGTTTGTTAGTCACGTTTACAAGACAGATTTAGCCGCAGCGTAAGATTTGGAAATTGGGAGATTTCGCAAATAGATCGTGGAACCGGTTAATTGTTTGTATTACTTGCAGGGAATCTTGATTTGGCTCAGATCAAGTGAAGGTTGATACAATAGGAAGATCTAGGTGTATAGATTTCTGGTGTTTGTATAGCAACCTTGTTAATGACAATTTCAGCAATATTGATATAAAAGTTCTCAATTTCGGTTTGAAATTGAGAGGGAGACGTACCCACACGCGAGGAAGAACGTGGGGAACTTCCTTACCAAATCTCTGCGTATTGTATTCCTTCTCCATCTCTATTTACATTTTTAATCGTTTTTTATTCATTGGAAATAACTTTTGTGATAGGTGCATTCAACTGTTTTACAGCTTGTGTGTTTAAAACCTTTATCATTTCAATTGTAAATCCAGCACGTTATCACATGTCCGGTCTTTTAGTGGCTGGTCCAGAATAGACGCTAGTATATTTGGGACCGTTGTTTCCGTTAATCTTTGAAAACTCTGAAAAATCTTTTAAATCCTTGTAAACAAGGAGGTGATCCATTCACCCCCCCCCCCTCTATATCACTAGCCACAACATCTAACAAGTGGTATCAGAGCACCGGTTCGCTGATGCTTTGTGGCTTCCTGTAACGTTATGGATTCTGAACCAAAGGGGGCGTATAATAGAGCTCCTGTTTTCAATGGTTAAAATTATGGCTACTGGAAAGACTGCATGCGAGTTCACATAAATTTTGTGGATAGGCGCGTATGGACTGCCATTCAAAATGGTCCTTTTCAAATTACCATGATGAATGAGGCAGGTGCCATAGTACCTAAACCAGAAGATGATTGGGATGAGAAAGATGAGAAAAAGTGGTCAAGTGATTAGAGAGCTCGAAATATGCTAATTTCAGCACTTAGTGCAGATGAGTATTATCGAGTATCCCATTGCTCGACAGCTAAAGAAATGTGGGACGCTTTAGAAATTGCACATGAAGGTACAACTGAAGTAAAACAGTCCCGCATTAACACACTTAATCAAGAGTTCGAACTCTTTTTCATGAAACAAGGAGAATCTATTCCCGACATGCAAAAGAGATTTGTTCATCTCATTAATCATTTGAATGCACTTGGAAAACCTGTTTCCAATGAAATTGCTACTAATAAAATTCTGAGATGTCTTAGCAGGGAATGGCAACCTAAAGTAACAGCTATCAAGGAAGCCAACGATCTAACGACACTCACAATGACTACTTTGTTTGGAAAGCTGGAGGAACATCAGCAAGAACTAGAAAGTCTAGAAAAGTTTGAGAACAAAAGTAAAAAGGGAAAGGAGAAGAATAAAGACAAAGAGGGTGAGAAGAGGCCTATAGCTCTTGTGGCTTCTAACTCAAAGTCCTCACAAAACGAGCTAAGCAACAATGAGTCAAGTAGTGACGAAGACTCCGGTGACGAAGAAATGGGACTTTTTGTTAGGAGATATAATAGATTCATTCGAAAGAATGGAATCAAGCATTCCGACAAAAATCTCATAAAGTTTAGAAGACAATCTATAGATTCAAAACAAGAAGAGATTAAGAAGAATAGAGAAAGAGGGTCTTGCTTTAATTGTGGCAAGTCCGGACATTATAAAACGGATTGTCCTTTAAAGAAAAAGGATAAAGGAAAAGCTCTACCAAAAAGGTATAATAAGCAAAGAAGAGCTTACATTGCTTGGGAAAGTGATAGTGATTCATCAAGTACACAATGCTCAAGTGATAGCGATGAAACCGCAAATTTGTGTCTTATGGCTCACACCAAAAATCAGTCCCACCACAAGAAGAAAAGTGATGATAAAAAGGTAAAATAAGCTTACTATAACAATTTCTCTTCTATGTCCTTTTCTGAATTGAAAATAGCTTTTGAAAAACTGCATAATGAAGCTATAGAAGCATTTAAAAGATTATCTTCCGATAAACAAATTTTTTCATACTTGGAAGGTAAAGTACAACATGCTGAAAAAGATTTAGAATACTTGAAAGCTAGCATTGCAGAAAATTCAAAAGCTATTGATATTGATGGTTGTAGTAAAATAAGGCATTGTGAAGCTTGTCACATTTGGCAACAAGAGGTTATTTCTCTTAAAGTCAAATTGGAAAAAGCCTTGCAACCTAAGATTACTTATGCCATTGATACTAGGTTGTTCAAAAAGTCATTAAATCCTCCATATGCAAAATATTCTTTTGTTCCAAAGGATTTAAGGACCAATCATAAACAACATCATTATCGTAGTGTTTGTCATTATTGTTGTCATGCTGGCCATACCATTGAAAAATGCAAATTTAGAAGATTTCTAGTGCCTAAAGGCATTTATCAATGGAAGCCTAAAGACAACCATGTTACCACTTACCCACTTGGACCCAATAAAAATTGGGTACCTACCTCTCTCTTTTGATATTGTAGGATGAGTGTCTTGCATCCATGGAAAGAAGATGGTTTCTGGACAGCGGGTGTTCAAGGCACATGACGGGTGACATATCACTTTTTATTGACTTCAAAGCAAAGAAGAAGGGGTATGTTACTTATGGAGACAATAACAAAGGAGCTATACTTGTTAAAGGTAGTGTAGGTGTATCTACAGAAGACATACTCAAAGAAACTGTTTCGGAAATTGATCAATCTGAAACGGCTGAAATTGAGAAGGAGGAAGATACTAGTCATGAAAAAGATAAAGAGGAAGAAACATCTAAAGTAAAGGACCTTCCACCAGCTTGGAAATCCTCTAAAGACCACCCTATAGACAATATATTGGGAGATATTTCAAAGGGAGTGTTGACTCGTTCTAAGATAAGTAACTTTTGTTCTCACTTCGCTTTTGTTTCACAAGTGGAACCTAAAAATGCTAAAGAGGCCTTGATTGATGAATTTTGGCTAATGGCCATGCAAGAAGAGCTTAATCAATTTAAAAGAAATGACGTTTGGGAACTTGTCCCTCGTCCGCGAGATCATCATATCATAGGTACTAAATGGGTGTTTAGGAATAAACTTGATGAAAGCGGAGTGATAACTAGAAACAAGGCACGCTTGGTAGCACAAGGGTATAACTAAGAGGAGGGCATAGATTATGAGGAGACTTATGCTCCAGTGGCTCGCCTTGAAGCTATACGTCTTTTGCTTGCTTATGCGTGTTCTATGAATTTCAAGCTTTACCAAATGGACGTAAAGAGTGCGTTTTTAAATGGTGTCATAAATGAAGAAGTATATGTTTCACAACCTCCCGGTTTTGAAAATTCTGAATATCTAGATCATGTTTACAAATTAAAGCGTGCTTTATATGGTCTTAAGCAAGCACCCCGTGTGTGGTACGAAAGACTTAGCAAATTTCTACTTGATCATGGATATTCTAGAGGTAAAGTGGATAATACACTCTTCATTAAACACAAAGGAAAGCACATTCTTTTAGTTCAAGTTTATGTAGACGATATAATTTTTGGTTCAACTAACATACACTTGGTCGAAGAATTTTCAAATGTTATGCAGGGTGAGTTTGAGATGAGTCTCATGGGGGAGTTGAACTACTTCTTAGGCCTCCAAATAAAGCAACTCGATGAAGGTACAACAGTATGTCAAACAAAATACTGCAGAGAGCTGCTCAAGCGTTTTGGAATGAATAATTCAAAATCAATTGACACTCCCATGCCTACCAACGGAAACTTGGAAAAAGATGAACATGGTAAGTGTGTTGATGTCAAAAGGTATAGAGGTATGATTGGGTCTCTCTTGTATCTTACTGCTTCTAGACCAGACATCATGTTTAGTGTGTGTATGTGTGCACGATATCAATCAAATCCTAAGGAATCTCACTTAAAATCAGTCAAGCGTATATTTAGGTATCTTAATGGAACACCTAAATATGGGCTTTGGTATTCCAAAGGGAGCGATTGTAGCTTAGTAGGTTACTCTGATTCTGATTTTGCTGGCTGCAAATCAGATAGGAAAAGCACTAGTGGCACATGTCATCTGTTTTCAAATTCTTTAATAAGTTGGCATAGTAAAAAGCAAGTATCCGTAGCTTTGTCTACTGCAGAGACTGAGTATGTTGCAGCCGGTAGCTATTGCGCTCAAATTTTGTGGCTAAGACAACAACTACAAGATTTTGACATTGAACTTAAACGCATTCCAATTAAGTGTGACAACACTAGTGCCATTAATCTCACTAAGAATCCTGTTTTACACTCACGCACCAAACATATAGAGATTAGACATCACTTCCTTCGCGATCATGTTGAAAAAGGAGATGTTGTTTTTGAGCATGTTGATACTAAAAATCAACTTGCTGACATTTTCACTAAATCTTTGGCAACTGAACCATTCTTCAACATTCGTCGCGAATTAGGGATTCTTGATCTCTCCGCATTGGTGTCTTAATGTTGTTTGATGTAGTTTCTATTTATCTCATCGTGTTTACTAAGTTCTGAATGTAGTCTTCACTCGTACCTCATGAGAATACTACGACGGAGGTAATATTGTTCCTCTCTTCACTTTGTTGATATTGTGTGATCAATGTATGGTTGAGCAATTATTTCTCGCTTACATGTACTTCTTTACATATGAATGTTTGAGCGTTGATGTTTTGTTTGTAAAGTATTCTTAAGCATTCGTACAATGTTATGATTCATTCTGCATTCTGCATAATGTTTGTTTTGCATATTCATTTTTGTGCCAATTCATGCTAAATTTCTTTTATCACTGTAAAAATTATTACAGTATGTATCGATCCCAACCATCTTGTATCGATACATAGCCACTTGATTTCAAAAATTTCGCATTATGAATCGATCACAGCCATATTGAATCGATTCATATTCATTTTCTTTTAAATCTGTCAAAATAGTTACAGTATGTATCGATACATTCGTGGTTTGTATCGATACATAGCAACCTGATTTTCAAAAAAATTCGTCAAATAAATCGATTCATAAGGTCATGAATCGGCGCATACTGTTTTAAATTCAGTTTATTTTCTTATGAATCGACACATCAGCAATTGCTATGACATGTCCATCAGTTATAAAACTCTATTCTATCTCTTTCTTCATTTCATTTGCATCATTTACAGTTTCCTAACCCTAACACCACAAAACCCCTCTTCTCTTAAAACCCTAATCTCATCATTATGCCTCCAAGATTCATGCTTCCTAGAGAAAAAGGAAAACGTAAAGGCAAAGAACCTGTTGAGTCTTCCCATCAAGCTCCTTCTGTTCCCGAAATTCCTCCCTCTAGGGCTTCCATTCTTCATCCTGCCATTGTTGAAGAATTTGAGGTTTCTTTTAAGTCGAGGTTAGTCATGAAACCACATATTTTCAATACTAGTGATGTACGTACTCTTTGTTTAGAAGAAGTTGCTAATTTAATCGATGCACAAAATATGGGGTCCTTTTTAACTGCTAAAGATGATTATCATGAAGACTTTATTCGTGCTTTTTATGCTGGTGTGAAAACTGGTAAAGGCTACATGTTCAAGTGTTCTATTGGAACCAGAACTTACCATTTTGAGGCTGATGATTGGCCCAAAGTGTTCAAACTGCCATCTCTGTTGCCTGAGTTGCAGATGTGGCATGATCAGAACTTTGAAACACAGTTTAATCTGAAGGCATATTGTGCATCCATTTCAAAATTAGAAAGACCTCTTGGTGATGATGAGCCTCTGACTTCTGGTATGATTAAAAGCGTTCCCAGAATTCTGCATTGGATTCTTTCACATATCTTGCGTCCAAGGTCCAGTGGGCACTCTCGATTGGATAAGTCGGACATCCATCTATTATATATTCTGCAGAAGAAGATCCCATTAAACTGGCCCAATTACTTTGTAAAGCGTATCTTTCTTACGCGGAATAGTTCAAAGAACATCACCCTTGCATATGCCGCACAGATTATGCGGATCCTTAAATTTTGGAAAGTGGTCTTTCCCCCTGTGCCTCTCTTATCTTCTTCTAGTGTTCAAGAATTCAACAATGTTACTCTCTCTCACATGGGATATAGGTGGGATATCGAGCGTCGCTGCTATTACTTCTTTGAACGCAGCACTAGAACCAGAATCTACAACTTTGATATTCCCTCTGAACAAATTTATGTTGAAGAACAAAGAGATGAAGATATGGAGGATGCAGAAAATCCTCCTGATGCAAATGCCAACACTGGTTGGGGTGAGTGGGTACCACAAAGGTGGTCTCCTACAAACTATGAACCGACTCCTTCATCGGCTCCACCGACTTCATCTACTACTGCTCCGGCATATCTTACTCAAATGTTTGAGCAGATGGAAATTGCAAACAATGCCCGACATGAAGAAGCCCGTGCGTGGCATGTCCAACAAACGGAATGGCATAAAGAGCACCAAGAATGGCATGATGAACACACTAGGATGTATCATAATCAACATTCATGGCATACCGACTTGGTTAAGTGGCATCAAGTTTTATACAATGAGATGTCTAGATTTATGGATGATTGTCGTTCGAATCCGGGGATAATGGAAAGATTTCAAAGCACAGAGGTTCAGAAACGGTTCAGGCGTTACAACTTCATGGGGCAGAATCCTGATGAAATGCCTCCTCCACCTCCTCCTCCAAGTTTCCGAGACCCCGATAGAGATGATGCGGAGTCTTGTGGTGGCCATTTTCCTCATTGAAGTTGCATTTCATTTTGCATCACATCATTGTTTCTTGCTTAAGTTTCTTTGTTTTGTTTCTGTTTAAACATTGTATGAGTTTGGTTTGTTTCTGTAATTCGCAACTCTAATTAACTATTTCAATGCCTATGCTTGTTTGCTGCTTTCATCTAATTTGTTTACCCTTTATGTTTCATTCTTTGTGAGTGAATTCTGCTTATATATCTTGGTATTGCTGAAACTTTGCTTCACCAATGCATTCTTTCTTGATGTTGACAAAGGGGGAGAAAGGCGAGACAAAGGAGAGTGTGAAAAATGACAAGCATGCACAAACTCAGGGAGAGTGGTTCTCACACTTTAAAAAAATTTGTCATCATCAAAAAGGGGGAGTTTGTGAGCAACTCTAGTTTTGTATGATTATAAATTTTAGGTGTTTGTGCTTTTATCATATGCTTCATATTAAGACCAAAATGCTTGCCTTTATTTCTCTTGTCTCATTTTTAATAATGTCTTTGTATTTCTGAAAATACGCAAAATGAATTGATTCATTCCATCATGCATCGATTCATGCTGTAGAAATAATTCTGGAAATTCTCAAAATGAATCGATTCATTCCATCATGCATCGATTCATGCTGTAAGAATGTTTCTGGAATTTCTTCTATGAATCGACACATACAAACATGCATCGATTCATTATTTATTCATTTCTCTGTTTTTGTTTATTTGTTCAGTATGTATCGATTCATGATGTTATATATTGATACATAACAGTATAAATACCATTATGTATCGATTCATTCGAGTTTTGAATCGATTCATTTTTCTGTTTTTATTTCTAACAGAATCTGCATAGTATATGTGGTTGTTTTCTGTTAGTGCAGAAGAGTGAAAGAAATTTCATACGAATTTCATAGTCAAGGATCATTGAAGAACACATCAAGAAAAGGGATTTTGAGTATGGACAATTCAATGTTGAGCAGGATTGAAACCTAGAATCAAATTCATCTTCTCAAATACCTTAATTCAAGAACATTAACAAGGAATTAAGTGTTGTTCTGTGAATTGAAGGTTTATGAGATAACGTTCAGTGGTACGATCGGAGATCCAGCTGAGTTGAAGAGTGATAGAAGGTTTCAAGGAAAAACCAGTTGGGTTTTCCTTCAAGAACGGGTGTGTTCTTGAGGGTTTGTTAGTCACATTTACAAGACAGATTCAGCCGCAGCGTAAGATTTGGAAATTGGGAGATTTCGCAAATATATCATGGAACCGGTGAATTGTTTGTCTTACTTGCAGGGAATCTTGATTTGGCTCAGATCAAGTGAAGGTTGATACAATAGGAAGATCTAGGTGTATAGATTTCTGGTATTTGTATAGCAACCTTGTTAACGACAATTTTAGCAATATTGATATAAAAGTTCTCAATTTCGGATTGAAATTAAGAGGGAGACGTACCCACACGCGAGGACGAACGTGGGGAACTTCCTTACCAAATCTCTGCGTATTGTATTCCTTCTCCATCTCTATTTACGTTTTTAATCGTTTTTGATTCATTGGAAATAGCTTTTGTGATAGGTGCATTCAACTGTTTTACAGCTTGTGTGTTTAAAACCTTTATCATCTCAATTGTAAATCCAGCACGTTATCACATGTCTGGTCTTCTAGTGGCTGGTCCAGAATAGACACTAGTATATTTGGGACCGTTGTTTCCGTTAATCTTTGAAAACTCTGAAAAATCTTTTAAATCCTTGTAAACAAGGAGGTGATCCATTCACCCCCCCCCCCCCTCTAGATCACTAGCCACAGCGTCTAACAGGATCGAGTCTTTATTTTGCTTTTTTGAGATTTTGGTTTTCTATCGATTTGTTTTATCTTTTCTATCCTAATTATAGAAACTATACAAGCATACAAGTATTGCATCACAAAGTACACAAAATATAATCGAGGCATGACAAAACATAGTCCAAGTCCATAAGCAAATCCTCGGAAAATACCTTGCACAAAAAAGGAAATATTAGTAAGTGAAATGAATATGAATATGCATAATATGATGGAAATGATTTAAAATGACAAAAATATCAAAAGTCATGGAAAAAATATGAAATTAATTCCATAGGGTCTCTAACCTGATTATAACATTATTTTAAAAAATCTCCTAAAAATTCCAAGTCTAACTATGTCAAATGGTCACCTAAACTTACCTAAGGTTCAATCACAAATTTATACAAATCACTCTACCAAAACAGTAGATAAAATGCCCTAAAAAATACATCAAAAATATTCTAGATTCTATCATTTGTCCTCTAATCATAGCAAAAGGAATGGATCAAAAATGTTATAGGAAGTGGCAGAAATAAAATGTACAAATTTATGTGTTTATGTGGAAATTCAATATAAAATCAATTAAATTAAAAATCGAAATTAAATTGGAAAATGCAAAAATTCAGAAAGTAAAAATTGGGAATGTTTCTAAATTGAATTAATATCCTACTATAATTTTTGGGGATTTTTATTAAGCTTTTTGGTATTTTTTGTGAATTTAAATGAAAGCTATATAAAATAGAAACTTAAAAAGAGAATAAGAATAAGACAGGGGTGTAGGAAGTGAGTTCTCTAGTTAAAACGATGAGACGGGCTTAACTCTGGGGGTGCGGATAGCAAGTTACAAAGGCCCACTAGCGCAGATGGCCTGAGGCGCATGGTAGTTGTAATGGGGTTTGGTCAACTTCGTTGACTCAATCTGGAGCGTTCAATAATGTTGACTCACAAGGTATGTACATCAAACGAATCTTAGGCAAAGACCATGGTAATTACGATGGATGAAGTGCACCAGATTGACTGCTAACGGAACCTACCGGACGGTGACAAGTGTCACCGCCGGTATGGTTGAAACTCAAAGAATCTTCATAATCTTATCACTTGGAAAAAAAATCAAACGGTGGATTAATGGGTTATTATGAGTTTTTAATCACACTTATTGTGGTTTATTATTGTTTTTAATTTTTCAAAATCCAAATTAAAACATGCATTAATAACAATATCAAATTATTATAACTAAAGAAATCAGAATGTCTCTCTCTCTCATAACACACGCTCCTTCTTCATCTTCTTAAACAACCTATCCCTAAACTAAAACCCTAGCCGCGCCGTCATCACCTCCCTCCTTGTGAATACGGCGTCGCTGCCATGAACCGAAATCAAAGAGAACGAAAGCAAACGGTGGACATCCCTTATCCCTAAAATCATAACCTAAATCATCCTCTTCTCCTCTTTCCGCCTCAAATCACTTAACCAATTTCCCTCTAAACTCACTCAAGTTTCCCGATCGGAATCCACACACAAGGCGGGAGAGAAAAGACAATCTTGACGAAATTTGGATTCGTGTACCTGAGAGACGCGATTAATCAAGGTGTGAGCTCTGCCTTTTATTCTCCTCCTTGAACAATTTCTTCTTCTTTGTGTGTTCCGAGATCTTGAACCCTTTCGTTCTTCTTCTTATTCTTTTCTGCTTTTTGAAATGTTGTTTGAACGTGTTGTGACTTTGAATCGGTACCGATCACCGTGTGTTGTTGGATTGATTTGTAGGTCTTCGTCTTGATTGTGATTGATGAATGTGATGTTGATGCCGATTGAAATCAGGAGATTAAAAATGAGGCGGATGAAGTTGCGTTTGAAGTCGTTGAAGATGGAGATGAATCTTTTACGAAGATTGCGTGAGTCGCTCAATGTTGCTCTTTTGTTTTATTCTGAGTTTGATGCAAGTTGGTGTTATGAAGGAGTTGAGTTTTCTCTTTTGCAGGTTTTGCTGGAGATTATTGGAGGTAATAAACGGCGAATGGAGAGGATTTTTTTCAGATGAAGATCGCAGGGATTGGTGAAGATTGATAAAAACGAAGCTTGAAGAAGGTGATGAAGGATGAAATTGAATGGAGTTTTAGGTGCATTCAATGGAAAGTGAGATAGATGAAGATTGAGGAGGAGTGATTGGATCCAAAAAATGGGAGAAGAATGAGGAGTTGGAGAAGATGATCCAATCGAGAGGACAAAGAGAGTAAGGTGAAGATTGATGGAGATCACTTAGAGCCCTTAATCTGCAATAAGCTCTTGGATTTATAGAAGGTAGATTAAAATGTTCAATGGAGATTCTTGAGGTAAGAAATAAATCTGTTTATGATTTCAGTTACAGTTTTTTGTTAGTTTGTTAGAAGTTAGAGTTTTGTAACTAAAACTGTTATGTAAAACTTTCTGAGTTTTCTTTTTAGATTGGTGTGACTGACTTTTGGTATTATTAACATCCGTTTGATGCAGGTTAACGAAGAAAAGGAAGGATGAAGGGTGAAGATCGACTAGCTGCTGTCTACCATGAAAGTTGAATGAGCCGAGTAAAGGCCTTCCCATTCCGTTGTGAATTTGAGATGGTTTAGTTCTATGAGCATGGTTTTTAAGAAGACTAGAAGCTTGCCCATGACCTGCGTTAGAAGCATTGTTCGCATTAACATGTCTACTAGAACGAGCAGCAGGAACATCGTGAATGTGCTTTCCTTCGTATGTGGTGATCACAGATTTCAGGTCATATGCTCTCTCCACATACTTCTTTATAGTGCACCCTGCATAGATGCACTTGTAGTAACTTGGGTTGGGATTTCCTTTGACAACTCTTCTCGAATGTTTTCGCCACCGATAACCATCATCAAGAATATCTACTTCGCCGGTAGTCTGCACAACAATAATATCCATCTTCGGGTGGTTGTGTGATCCCGTATATATGGTCTTTTTTACGTGACCCTCGTGAGAAACCTCCTTATTAACCGGACAATTTAAATGGGCACATTTATAGTACCTTCGAGGGAACTAGCTACCCTTAACTTGCATTTCACTGTATAATCAACAATTGTGTCTCCGTTGATTCTTTTCTCTCCCTCTTCTCCTGCTTGATCTTCCATTGGTGCATAATTGTCTTTTTGAGGTGGCGAGTCGGAGAATTCTGCTTTAAATTAATCCGATCAGAGCACTGCAAATATCCAGAAACCGATGGCTCTATGAGTTTTCCGACGAAAACGAGGATGAATTGATGTAGAGCTTTGTGACTATTATGTGTAAATACAAAGTATGACTATGAATTTTAATTTCCTTTTTTGGTATAACTATTTTGTAACCGATTCCTTTCCCTGTAACTGACTTTCACTTTTTGTAATGCAACTTGGCTATCACCTGTTAGTCCATTCATTTTTTTATGATGTTTCTTGATGCGTTTTGAGCTGATTTTTGGAGTATATTTTAATGCGTCAAAACATGCTTGTACGGAGTGTTATGCGTGTGTGTCCTTGGAGTCAATGGCTTGATGTATTCAGTTGTGTATGTGTATGACTTGTGGTAGTTACTTATGCCAAAAATAAAAGAATACTTGGCTCATGGTATTTGGGAAAATGGACTTAATAAATACATGGCCTTTTCTACTATTTTTTCTTTGTTTTGTTTGGGTTAAACAAAAATAATGAATAGGCTAAATTTATTTTGGGTTTAATAGAAACGGATAGAAAATATAGTTTAATCGGTGTAAGAAGTGGAAATTGATACTTTAAGGGGAAATGGACTTGAAAAAAAAAGATAAAAATAGTTTAATGGATTAAAAAGGGATATTGACTAAGGGTTAATTTTTTTTTGATAAATGAAATCGAAATAATCAAGTTGTAAACGTGAACAAAATTGGTAGTGAACAGCTATTAACATGAGAAAGGATTAGTGGAGTCCAAGTAATCCATCTGAGTAGTCTTAGCATGTTTAATCCAATTCACACCTCCAATCCGAGTCAAACTTGTATCTTCAACGAACCTTCGATATTCAGTCAATTTTCGAATTCAACACTCAATGGACTTTTATTACAAGTAAATGACTGTTAAGAGGACCACAAGGCCTCAATTATTGCGTGAGTTTACAACTTGATCCCTTGTATCATGATCCAGTGCCTGGCCATTTTATACACATATGTCTTGATCTAATGACCACAAACCCTTGAAAACCTTGAAGATGCAAATGAGATCTTATAACAAATTATTTTGTCAGCTATGGCCTAATGGAGTATGCAGATGGATGCGAGATAAAAAGCCAGCTAGATGATTATAAATAAGAGGGAAAATTTTGGGATGTTACAGCTTCCCCTATTCAATCATTGTAGACCTAAATGGATGATAGGAGTTTCTTTCAGACATTTGAGGTATGCAGGGATTGAATACCAGAAACAACCAGAAAATTTGCACTCTGTGACAGAAGAACAGGGAAATAAACTCAACCGAATGAACTCTGCTTGGATATAATTATGATGGTAAGAATCATAAACGGGGGATACCTTTTTAGTGTTGTCGGATGGCTACTGATTTGCCACACTGCGAGTGAACTTTGATAGGTTACAACAATGTCTTAATGATATCTTATCAGATGGATTCAGACGAATAACGACCTGCCACACTGCGGGTGGACTTTCAACAATTTGCGATCGAATTTTAAGATACTTTGCCACCCTAGGGATGGACTTTTGCCAATCTGCGGTTGGACTTTGGATGAATTGCCACGCTGCGGGTGGACTTGGGATAAGTTTCCACGCTGCGGGTGGACTTTGGAAATTTGCCACACTGCGGGTGGACTTCTGTTCACTGCGGGAGACTTTCGCCCACTGCGGGGGACTTTAGAGATTTTCCACACTGCGGGTGGACTTCAAATACTTCGCCACACTGTGGGTGGACCTTGGATAATTTTCCACACTGCGGGTGGACTTTGGAAATTTGCCACCCGAAGATGGACTTTGGCCAGTTTGTGGCTGGACTTTTGCTCACTGTGGGAGACTTTTGCCCATTGTGGGGGACTTTTGCTCGCTGTGGGAGACTTTTGCTCGTTGTGGGAGACTTTTACCCACTGTGGGGGACTTTTGAAACTTACCACCCGAAGATGGACTTTTGGCCAGTCTGTGGCTGGACTTTTGCTCATTGTGGGAGACTTTTGCTCGCTGTGGGAGACTTTTGCCCACTGTGGGGGACTTTTGAAACTTTCCACCCGAAGATGGACTTTTGGCCAGTCTGTGGCTGGACTTTTGCTCACTGTGGGAGACTTTTGCCCACTGTGGGGGACTTTTGAAAATTGCCACCCGAAGATGGACTTTGGCCAGTCTGGGGTTGGGCTTTGAAATCTGCCACCCGAAGATGGACTTTGGCCAGTCTGTGGCTGGGCTTTGAAATCTGCCACCCGAAGAGGGACTTTGGCCAGTCTGTGGCTGGGCTTTGCATATGTTGAATTGCACGGCATGTTGCCCCATGTCACTGGGGATGTTATGTCTTAAGTATTTTTACTGAACTAGTGTGAATGTAAAAGAAATCCCTGACGCGGAAGTAATAAGTCTCTGCTAACTCTGTGGGAAAACACACTGATCGTGGATTCGATATCAAGAAGCCCTGTGGGGATAACATCTTTGTTGGAGAAGAACGTGAATAATTCATTCGTCCCGAATTATCACCCTTGCCAAAAATAAATTGGACTTTAGATTTGAGGAACGTGCCTGGGGATACCTCGACTATTGGGGATTATCCACTCTTATGGAACTGCTGGGGAGGAGAGTGATTTATTTGAAATCTTCTAGGGGAATAGGAATTGCCTTGGATCTGTTGAGGAACTGAGATCAAGGAAACCAGCTGAAGGAAAAACTTGGTGACTTTACTGGGGATAGCTTCCATCTGTCTGTTGGGGATGACTAAAACTGAGACACGTCCTGTTGGGGATCAGTTGCTTCTGTATGGATTTTATCTCAAGAGGATTTTACAAAAGACTCGGCGTCTTTAAACTCTTAGGTATCGTAATGACTGCATGAATTAGCGTAACAACCTTGCTGGGGAGGTAACCATTGCCAATGCAGATGAGTTTGTATCTATCAGAAGTGCTGAACGAGATAGTTGGCTTGACAAGTGACCACGGTATTCTAAACTCCGGGTAAATGCTTCTGATCGTATGTCTTCGGGAAAGAATGAACTCTCGTACTATTGGGGTGGCCTGCCCCAGTACGAGTACTTGAATATTTTTGCACTTGACTGACTAATCTTCGCTCTTGGAGAGATTTGAATCTCGAGGTGATTTCCCCAGTTTGACTGAAATTGGAAGAGATTGCTCGACGTAACTGCCCCGGATTGGCTAACTCTTGCCATGGCTGGTTGGGAAAGTCCCTGCTCAACGAAGCTTTCTCGGAAAAGTGCACCTTGACGTGATTGTCTTTTAGAAGTTTTGGACTTCTCAACTGGGCAAAATTAAGCTTCTGGATTGAATTTCCGCATGTGAATCACTTATGATGTTAAACAAATGTGTGCAAGCAAACAAAATGTTTATTCCTAGAATGAAAATTCTAATGCAACACACATGTTAATCTTGAAGTTTTGAAAAGGGATCGCAAACCTTCATGAGCGAATCACTGGTTAAGATACGACATTATTTTGAATGAAATTATGTACATGCAATACCGATAAATGTCTTTTAGCGCAACTCGTAGGAGTCAGGAACGCGGTCTTGTAGTAGTACGCTCTCAAATTAACCATGTTTCAGTTAGGACTTTTAAGGGTTGTATCGTGGCATGGTTCATGGTTACAAAAACAAAGGATATAGGCTCGAAGTTTATTTGTGCCCACCCACTCTTCGTGATGTTCTCCATTCCTATGTTCAGCTAGTTTTCACAAGCATTCACCTTTCATAAGGGTTTTGTGTTGATTGAGAAACCATTGCTGTTATCGGTTCAAGCACCAATCAGGATATTTGTCGAGAGTCAGTCACTCCTCTATCTTTCGTGTCTGTGCCACACGACTTTGTTCTCATTTGAGGATCTTTCTTGTGTAATCCTTTATGTCTTTCGCTTTTGCGTTATTTTGCTTTATCCCTAACTTTTGCCTGGACTGATTCTTGTGAATCTTTGATTGTGAAGTCCAGCGGGATGCCCTAACATTTTCCTAAGTCGCTTGTTTTCAAGTTTCGACTTAGCGGGCTTTTTCTTTTCTTTTTCTTTTTATATTTTGAACAAGTCGCGTGACATTGTTTGTCTTGATTGCTTTGTGAGGGTTGTGACTGCCTCATTCTTTGGTCGATGAAGGATAACCATTGTGGTTTTCAATCTTTGGACCTTTTGACTTGGATAAACATTGTGGTTTCGGGTCTTTGGACCTCTTGATTAGCATAGTAGAATGCCATGGATCTTCAAATACACTCCTTTGTGAAAGCCTGAATGCTTGGTCCGACTAGCTGACATCTACCCTGCCCCTGGGTTACATGTGAGGGTCTTTCATGTGAAAAAGAAACTCCTACTTCAAGGCTCAAAGGGGTTAGCGAGGGTCTATCTTCCTTTTATCTCTGGTGTTTAGGGATTTGAAATAAAGCATGTACATCGTCAACAGGGCCTTACTCGAGAGCACACAATTAGAGATTTTCCGTTTTTGTTTCGTCATTCTCCTTCATAGAATTTAAGCACGACAATTGGTATTGCGATGTACACATGCAAAATTATAAGTGAATGCGAATGAATTACCTCAAGAAAAACATGTGAGTTTTATTATTGCTAACATTCAAAAGCAAACAAATTTCATACATGTAGACAAATGTTTAGCATATAAAAGAAACTACAAATGGAAATCCAGTAAAGAAACTGAATATTGCCGTAGTTGAGGAGGCTTGGCTCCGTCCGGACCTGTTAGTCTTGGATACTTTCAGCGATCAATAGCTCTTTCACAGACTTGTAATCTTCAATTCGCAGTTGTATACCTAACCATGGCAGTCATACTTCTTCTTCTAGCTATTCTGACTCTGACACGAGACATATGAAGGAAAGAGTGAAGCTGGGGAGTAAAGTTGCCCCATAAGGTTGCTCGGAAAGACCTGATGATCTTCTGCCTACGTATCTCCATTGACTGATGATCAATGAAGAATCAGAGCGACGTAGTTCCCCTCAATAGGGATGAAAATGAACAATGAAGAAAGGAAAACACACAAATGTCATCACTGAGAGTATTTGAATACTGTTGGCTTTATTTGCTTCATGAATACCCTGGCGTCTTGGGTGATTAACTTGAAGACTTCAGCTTAACGTGGACCATCTGGTAGAACAACTGTGACACCGGTTCCGTCGTGATTAGGCATCGGATTCTGGAGTACTTTTGGATGAGGAGAAAAATTGATTGCCTTGGACTCAATTAGGTCTTGTACCTTGTTCTGAAAAGCCCAACATTTCTCAATATTGTGCCCCTAGGCACCCGAATGGAACTCGCACCTGGCGTTTGGATCAAAGTTTGGTGGTAGATCATTAGCAGAAGGAGCCCTCATGGTTCGGAGCTCAACCAGGTTCAACTTCAGCAGCTCTGGAAGCAATACAACATATCGACATGGGATAGGATCAAGTCTGCGGTTCCTCACTCTTGTTCTTTCCTGAAATGGTTTCCGTGGCTGTTGTTGTTGACCCTGAGATTGTGATTGAACGTTTCGTTGTTGACATTGTATTGGGCGCCTGACATGTCCCTGTACTCTCTTACTCATACTTGGCCGAGGAGCGAATGTAGGTTGCTGATGTAGCCCCTTTGAAGACTTGGCCTGAACAGCGATTCTAGAAGAAGGAAAATTGACCACCTCTTTTGTATTCCTGCATGCTTTATCTTGCGGTACTTCCGAACCGGTCAGTCCAAAAGTAATTACGCCTTCATCAATTAAGTCTTGCACTTGATGTTTAAACGCCTTGCAATCATTAACATCATGTTCGGGAGCTCCCGAATGAAAAACACAGTAGGCATAGGGATTCCAACTTTGGTGAAGTTTACCTGAAGGAGGAGTTAGCTCGTGACACTCAATCAACCCCATTTTGAGCAGTTGTGGGCATAATTCAGCATAAGACATGGGTATCGGATCAATAACCCTTTCTTGCTCCTGTTGATGATGGGTTGCTAACAATGGAGGAGCCATAAATGAAATCTGTGGAAGTATTTCTCCTGGAAACCAAGGCGTAGCAGCTGAAGAGGATCCCTGATAAGGAAAGAAAGTGCTCACTTCTTTGGTAATGATTGGTGTAGGATCATTCAGTTCACATGTGGAGTTGGTTCCTATCTGATGCTCTTCCTGACTGCCAAGTGGCGATTGCTGATGAAGAGATTCAAACTATAGAGGAAATCCACCTAACAAACCTTGATTTAGTGGACATCCCAAAGAGATGGGAGAAACATGACCTTATGTTTGAAAAGCAGACACACGGCTATTTTCCTTTTTCGACATAGCATTCATGATTCCTGTAAGCAGCTTTATATGAGTCTTCATCAAGTTGAATTCTTCTCTCAGCAATTTCGGATCTTGGGACAACGCTCGAATGTCCACTACAAAATGCCCCAGTTGGGCCTTCATCTCAGTCACCTCCGCTCGGAGTTGCTCCATGTCTAAACCTTGACAATCGTGATTCAAATTGGCCATTTTGGAGAGGAACCAAGTCAGGATAAGAATTTGTCTCTGAACACCTGTAAAAAATGCAAGGATGTATGCAAATGCCATGTTTGGTTATTTCCAAGGAATCTATCTGTTTTGATCCAAGTTTTAATGCAGAAAAAATCCGACGATTTAATTCAGATATGCGATCCTTGGAAGTAACTAAACATGTATGCTAAAATGCCATGATGTCATGTATGCAACTGGCATGTGGTCAGCGGTCCGACGCTGGTGTGGATCAGATAACCAAGTGTTGGTGAAGATCATGATATCAGTATCTCTGTGCAGAAATTCCAGAATTCTCAACTAGTATCATATAGGACCGGATCATATCATGGAGTAGTACTGGCAAAAACGGGTATGTTGGAAGTTTAGGGTTCCTGCAAACCTGTAAACCCCTCCCAATCTCACGGGTGTGCTACTACGGGTCAACATCACGGACTCTCAAAGCCGAGTAGCAATAATACGTTCACCATTTCCGAAAAATGGCTCATGACCAAATCAGGGAATCGGTTTGGCATTATGTACTACGCAGGGAGGCCTCAGCTGAATTCCGGAAAAACAAGCATCCCTCATAAGTTCCCGGCTTCAAGCACTGAAGTCGAGAAACAATAGTACATTCATCCCGGAGGGTACAATACTACCGTCATACGACCAGTTTCTTTAACTAGGTTCCTATGAGAGAACAAGGTCATCCTATGCGATTTCCTAGTGGGCCCTCGGGTGCGAATGGGTTTGCCACAAAATGTGGTTTGCCACTATCACCACTGGAGAGGGTTGTTTCCACTAAGGTCCTCGATGATCGGTTCCCAGTGTTAGCAGCTCAGGTGGGAACATTCTATGGTGTGCCTAGGCAGTATAAAACATATCCCAAGAGAGCCTGATCTGGGTGTGGGACTCGTGAAAACTACCCATTTCCTTTATTTAAGTGTTTTGATTTTCTTTTAAGATGAGAAGTGAGACTCAAGTTATCAAAGGAAAAAAATCTAAGGGAAACTAGACTTACCCTAAGTTAGTTGAATTTAAAGATGACCTATGGTTAGTGAGGTTTGAAAGATTAAATCTACCTAAGAGATATTAAACTAAAAATGCAAGTACCAAGAGTTAATAATGAACAATATGGTCCTCCTAAGTCATGGTGGGAAAAATGTATATGAAATGTAAATGAGATGGAACAATGGATCGGGTGGGTCGGTTGCGTGGTACTGAGACGCGCGACTTATGGTGTGCAACATACCAGGCTTGCTTTTGGTGTAATGGAATGGAACGATGGTAATCGAGGAATCCTAAAGTCAAATTCAACTTTGTTTATTTGAAAATGTACTCGACGTTGGATCGAGTCTTTATTTTGCTTTTTTGCGATTTTGGTTTTCTATCGATTTGTTTTATCTTTTCTATCCTAATTATAGAAACTATACAAGCATACAAGTATTACATCACAAAGTACACAAAATATAATCAAGGCATGACAAAACATAGTCCAAGTCCATAAGCAAATCCTCGGAAAATACCTTGCACAAAAAAGGAAATATTAGTAACTGAAATGAATATGAATATGCATAATATGATGGAAATGAATTAAAATGACAAAAATATCAAAAGTCATGGAAAACATATGAAATTAATTCCCTAGGGTCACTAACCTGATTATAACATTGTGTTAAAAATATCCTAAAAATTCCAAGTCTAACTATGTCAAATGGTCACCTAAACTTACCTAAGGTTCAATCACAAATTTATACAAATCACTCTACCAAAATAGTAGATAAATTTCCCTTAAAAATACATCAAAAATATTCTAGATTCTATCATTTGTCCTCTAATCATAGCAAAAAGAATAGATCAAAAATGTTATCGGAAGTGGCAGAAATAAAATGTACAAATTTATGTGTTTATGTGGAAATTCAATATAAAATCAATTAAATTAAAAATCGAAATTAAATTGGAAAATGCAAAAATTCAGAAAGTAAAAATTGGGAATGTTTCTAAATTGAATTAATATCCTACTATAATTTTTGGGGATTTTTATTAAGCTTTTTGGTATTTTTTGTGAATTTAAATGAAAGCTATATAAAATAGAAACTTAAAAAGAGAATAAGAATAAGACAGGGGTGTAGGAAGTGAGTTCTCTAGTTAAAATGATGAGACGGGCTTAACTTTGGGGGTGCGGATAGTAAGTTACAAAGGCCCACTAGTGCAGATGGCCTGAGGCGCATGGTAGTTGTAGTGGGGTTTGGTCAACTTCGTTGACTCAATCTGGAGCGTTCAATAATATTGACTCATAAGGTATGTACATCAAACGAATCTTAGGCAAAGACCATGGTAATTACGATGGATGAAGTGCACCGGATTGACTGCTAATGGAACCTACCAGACGGTGACAAGTGTCACCGCCTGTATGGTTGCAACTCAAAGAATCTTCATAATCTTATCACTTGGAAAAAAATCAAACGGTGGATTAATGGGTTATTATGAGTTTTTAATCACACTTATTGTGGTTTATTATTGTTTTTAATTTTTCAAAATCCAAATTAAAACATGCATTAACAACAAAATCAAATTATTATAACTAAAGAAATCAGAATGTCTCTCTCTCTCTCTCTCATAACACACGCTCCTTCTTCATCTTCTTAAACAACCTATCCCTAAACTAAAACCCTAGCCGCGCCGTCATCACCTCCCTCCTTGTGAATACGGCGTCGCTGCCATGAACCGAAATCAAAGAGAACGAAAGCAAATGGTGGACATCCCTTATCCCTAAAATCATAACCTAAACCATCCTCTTCTCCTCTTTCCGCCTCAAATCACTTAACCAATTTCCCTCTAAACTCACTCAAGTTTCCCGATCGGAATCCACACACAAGGCGGAAGAGAAAAGACAATCTTGATGAAATTTGGATTCGTGTACCTGAGAGACGCGATTAATCAAGGTGTGAGGTCTGCCTTTTATTCTCCTCCTTGAACAATTTCTTCTTCTTTGTGTGTGCCGAGATCTTGAACCCTTTCGTTCTTCTTCTTATTCTTTTCTGCTTTTTGAAATGTTGTTTGAACGTGTTGTGACTTTGAATCGGTGCCGATCACCGTGTGTTGTTGGATTGATTTGCAGGTCTTCGTCTTGATTGTGATTGATGAATGTGATGTTGATGCCGATTGAAATCAGGAGATTGAAAATGAGGCGGATGAAGTTGCATTTGAAGTCGTTGAAGATGGAGATGAATCTTTTACGAAGATTGCGTGAGTCGCTCAATGTTGCTCTTTTGTTTTATTCTGAGTTTGATGCAAGTTGGTGTTATGAAGGAGTTGAGTTTTCTCTTTTGCAGGTTTTGCTGGAGATTATTGGAGGTAATAAACGGCGAATGGAGAGGATTTTTTTCATATGAAGATCGCAGGGATTGGTGAAGATTGATAAAAACGAAGCTTGAAGAAGGTGATGAAGGATGAAATTGAATGGAGTTTTAGGTGCATTCAATGGAAAGTGAGATAGATGAAGATTGAGGAGGAGTGATTGGATCCAAAAAATGGGAGAAGAATGAGGAGTTGGAGAAGATGATCCAATCGAGAGGACAAAGAGAGTGAGGTGAAGATTGATGGAGAATCACTTAGAGCCCTTAATCTACAACAAGCTCTTGGCTTTATAGATGGTAGATTAAAATGTTCAATGGAGATTCTTGAGGCAAGAAAAATTTGTTTACGATTTCAGTTACAGTTTTCTATTAGTTTGTTAGAAGTTAGAGTTTTGTAACTGAAACTGTTATGTGAAACTTTCTGAGTTTTCTTTTTAGATTGGTGTGACTGACTTTTGGTATTGTTAACATCCGTTTGATGCAGGTTACCGAAGAAAATGAAGGATGAAGGGTGAAGATCGACTAGCTGCTATCTGCCATGAAATTTGAATGAGCCGAGTAAAGGCCTTCCCATTCCGTTGTGAATTTGAGATGGTTCAGTTCTATGAGCATGGTTTTTAAGAAGACTAGAAGCTTGCCCATGACCTGCGTTAGAAGCATTGTTCGCATTAACATGTTTACTAGAACGAGCAGCAGGGACATCGTGAATGTGCTTTCCTTCGTATATGGTGATCACAGATTTCAGGTCATGTGCTCTCTCTACATACTTCTTTACAGTGCACCCTGCATAGGTGCATTTGTAGTAACTTGGGTTGGGATTTCCTTTGACAACTCTTCTCGAATGTTTTCGCCACCGATAACCATCATCAAGAATATCTACTTCGCCGGTAGTCTGCACAACAATAATATCCATCTTCGGGTGGTTGTGTGATCCCGTATATATGGTCTTTTTTACGTGACCCTCGTGAGAAACTTCCTTATTAACCGGACAATTTAAATGGGCACATTTGTAGTACCTTCGAGGGAACTCGCTACCCTTAACTTGCATTTCACTGTATAATCAACAATTGTGTCTCTGTTGGTTCTTTTCTCTCCCTCTTCTCCTGCTTGATCTTCCATTGGTGCATAATTGTCTTTTTGAGGTGGCGAGTCGGAGAATTCTGCTTTAAATTAATCCGATCAGAGCACTGCAAATATCCAGAAACCGGTGGCTCTATGAGTTTTCCGACGAAAACGAGGATGAATTGATGCAGAGCTTTGTGACTGTTATGTGTAAATACAAAGTATGACTATGAATTTGAATTTCCTTTTTTGGTATAACTATTTTGTAACTGATTCCTTTCCCTGTAACTGACTTTCACTTTTTGTAATGCAACTTGGCTATCACCTGTTAGTTCATTCATTTTTTTATGATGTTTCTTGATGCGTTTTGAGCTTATTTTTGGAGTATATTTTAATGCGTCAAAACATGCTTGTACGGAGTGTTGTGCGTGTGTGTCCTTGGAGTCAATGGCTTGATGTATTCAGCTGTGTATGTGTATGACTTATGGTAGTTACTTATGCCAAAAATAAAAGAATACTTGGCTCATAGTATTTGGGAAAATGGACTTAATAAATACATGGCCTTTTCTACTATTTTTGCTTTGTTTTGTTTGGGTTAAACAAAAATAATGAATAGGCTAAATTTATTTTGGGTTTAATAGAAACGGATAGAAAATATAGTTTAATCGGTGTAAGAAGTGGAAATTGATACTTTAAGGGGAAATGGACTTGAAAAAAAAAGATAAAAATAGTTTAATGGATTAAAAAGGGATATTGACTAAGGGTTAAATTTTTTTTGATAAATGGAATCGAAATAATCAAGTTGTAAACGTGAACAAAATTGGTAGTGAACAGCTATTAACCTGAGAAAGGATTAGTGGAGTCCAAGTAATCCATCTGAGTAGTCTTAGCATGTTTAATCCAATTCACACCTCCAATCCAAGTCAAACTTGTATCTTCAACGAACCTTCGATATTCAGTCAATTTTCGAATTCAACACTCAATGGACATTTATTACAAGTAAATGACTGTTAAGAGGACCACAAGGCCTCAATTATTGCGTGAGTTTACAACTTGATCCCTTGTACCATGATCCAGTGCCTGGCCATTTTATACACATATGTCTTGATCTAACGACCACAAACCCTTGAAAAACCTTGAAGTTGCAAATGAGATCTTATAACAAATTATTTTGTCAGCTATGGCCTAATGGAGTATGCAGATGGATGCGAGACAAAAAGCCAGCTAGATGATTATAAATAAGAGGGCAAATTTTGGGATGTTACACACACTATTTCCCGCGTCACGTTCTTGTTCGTCCCACTCCTCCTCATACACTTTTATGTCGATAACATCCATGGGGACATCCTCGACTCTCTGTTGAGGATCGACATTACCTGAAAAGAAGATGAAATCAGTGAATTCAACTTCGCATCAAATCCACCCTTCCACCATAGTTCAAGTGAAAGGGAGAGGGCCAGGACCCGGGAAAGAAACGTCTGACACGTTCATCGCAAACCCAAAGAATGCCCAGGACATTCATCAAAATTTCATGAGAATTCCCGGGAAATTCATCGCAAACCCATAGAATTCCCAAGACATTCATCAGAAACTCATGAGAATGCACGGGGAATTCATCATAAATTCCTGAGAATTCCCGGGACATTCATCTAAAATTCATGAGACACCTGGGACATTCATCGGAAATTCATAAGAATGCATGGGGAAATCATAGAAAATTCAAGGTGTGCTCGGGACATTCATCAGAATTCCCTTAAACGAAACCTGAGGAGGGTCTTCCTCGGCTACTCCGGTGGAAGAAACCAACGTGGAAAAAGCAAATTAATACCTAATATTACCAAAAAGGAAAGGAGCTTACCTGAAATATTTGTTGGCGAAGAGATTATACGGTTGCGGTGACGACGGCGATGTGTTTTCCAGTAAAAAAGCGAGAACGTCCGGTGCATTTATGAGGAGACTTGGATAATGAAATGAGAAATGAGCAGAAACTCATCTCAAATCCTTTATAGGCCCTCATACAAGAGGGTGTGCCTAAACCATGATTTCCTAGGCTGCCTAGATTCTCCCAAGCAATCATGCATTTAACATACCGTCACGCGTAAAACAAAGCAACGCTTATTAAATGCCATTATGGGAGGAAACGAAAAGAGAGACACATCACCCTTGAACTCCAAGGGCCACCAAATTACTCCTCGAGATACCGGACACATACATCCTCGATATCGCAAAAACGCAAAAGAAGCCTCGAGCACGACTACCATCGAACACGTACATCCTCGACATCACAAAGACGCAAAAGAAGCCTCGAGCGTGACTACCATCGAGCGCGCATTCCTCCTAGACATATCAAAACTCCAACATGGCCTTACTTGTACCGCCTTTTATAAGCTTCAATAAACACGGGCAATTGTCCTCGACATCCACTGGCTTTGTCCCCAGTGAACCATTACCCCGACATACTTGCGCTTAAGTCATCACTTTGCATCGGAGTTGCGACTTGGGGGGCTCATGTTCTAGATTGGGCCAACACCATGTGCGTTGAGCAGAGGCCTAGTCTTCGGGCACGACCAATGGCCTAATACAAGGGTACATGGAGATATCGTCTCCTCCACATGCTCCATCTCATCCAACTGTCCATCATTATCTCCTGATATTTAGGGGAAGTTGGACCAAGGGCAAGACCACGTGTTGGATCTTATCTGCTCCTACAAAGTCCTTGGCAGTTCTTCCTTGGGCTTAGCTAATCCAACCCACGAGTAGAATCTTGGCCCAGCGTTGGGGGCACATTATAAATACCCTATTTCACTAGAGGTCCAGGGATTTGATTCTATTATGAACTATTTATGTACTCGCACTCCGTCAACTCTTTCTCACATTGGCATCGGACTACCTTGCAGGTACACCCCCTCCCCCAGTTCACCATCGTAGTTGTTCATCACTGGAAGGTCCCTCCTGATCATGTCAGATCAACAAGTAAGTGCAACAAAAACATATTCAACATGTGTAAGAAGATATTCATATATTTTCTTTCTCAGTCTATTAGTTATCTCTATCGGTATTTGGCACGATTCTCCTTCATTTTTGCAGGTACCAATTGATCACACTTTTTAGTTGAGTTAGCATGCCTGATATCTGACCATTGTTTGACAAACCAATGTCTCCATCACTGTCCAAGAATTTCTCAACAAACTACAAAAACTAATCTCATGACCGCAATTGTAAAGTTACATAAAACACCAACAAATAGAGATTACAAAGAGTAGAAAAGAAAAGGAACCAAACATTTATTGGTTTATCAACACCAATCGACGAGAGATTCAACTCCGGATCATTCGATTGCAAGCTCCATTGTTGTTTTCTAAGTTAATCCTATAAAGAAATGAAGTTTGATGGAGTGGGAGCAAAAAATAATCAAACCATAACCTAAAAAAATGTATTTTTACCCTTTTAAATGTGTTTATGTCCATACAAATTTGCCCGGCGAAATCCCGGTTCGCCCAAAGGATGAAGGCGACATTTTCTACTACAAAAAAAGTTTTTTTTACTCGTTTGGTTCGCCCTAGCTTCGCCCGATGAAACCATGTTGAGTCAGTCTACCATGTCTCAGTTTTTCTTGGTTGTCCGGCATTTTATCTTTAATTAAATCATTAAAATCCTATCATAATCAAATATGTCAAATTAGAGGATAGAACATGCAAAATCAAATTGGTTATGAAAGTTAACATCAATACTAGGAGAAATCATAAAAACAAAGAAACAAAGCATGCCCAAGTGCTCTAAACTTTAAACTTCAAAAACTTCGAATGCATGTCTCACTAAACAACCTATTATATATTTTAATATACCATAAACAACTTTGATTGTGCCTGGAGATCAGGATCCGATATGGCCGACGTCGAGCGTTGTTGAAGGACGGTTGATGAGGAGAGGAGGGGGTGTACCTACAAGGCACTCTGATGCTAAAGTAAGAGACTGAGCAAAGAGTGTGCAAGTACTAGATTAAGGGTGAGATAATTGAATACCTGACCCTCTCGCGTGAGAGGGTTTATATATTGTCCTTGGTGGATGGTTATTGGTTCAAACTGTTGGGCGTGGATCGTGAAACCCGTAGGAATAGGTAACAGTCAGAACTAGCCGTTAGGGGACCTTATTTTGACTGGTTAAACCTTGGGCGACACAGACCATCCTCCCGAGCGTGATGCCCGATGAAGGACGTGTTGGGCCGCTAATTTGTCTGGCCCAACTCTGGAAGTTGGGCCTGGTCGGAACAGGAGCCCCCCAAGTCGTTGCTTCTGGGGAGGGGCGACGACTTAATGACGGTCTTCTGTCCAAGGTGCACGCATTATATCTGGTGATTTTCGTGCGTTGACCAGAAAATGATTGTTTGATGACGCACGTAAGGCGGGAAATTATTCGGTCGTTCGACGAATGAGGGAGATGAAACGAACAGTTGGCATGTTTGGGAATTCGCGCCTATTCAATGTTTTGACGGCTAGCCTAGGGGCTAGAGTGTAGGTAATCATCTCCTAGGGATAGGGGTCACGCGTCTCTGCACGTACTCCCTTCCCTATAAATAGGAACCCATAGTATTTTGTATGCTTTTTCGCTTCGTCTCCCTCTCTGCCACATTGCTCGAATCTCAGACGACAGTTCTCAGTCGTCGACCACCGTATCTACATACCGACCACCGCATTTTCAAGTCAAATTCTTCTTCAATGGCCTCTTAAGCTCAAGGTATGGCTCTTTTCGCGTCTTTCTTAACCATAGGTTTGATATCTTAGCAATGCATGCGGTTTAGGATGGATTTTTCGGTAGTTTAGACTAGAATAAGTAGATTATAGGCCTTATGTTATCGTTGCTCGTCGACTGCAAACCCTAATTTATGGTCGACGATGGTCCCGATCGACCTTGATCTAGGACCTGATAAGCATCTAGGACTTGAACATACCATTGTTGTCGTCGGGCGCTGACCATCGCCTTGAGCGATGGTTAACCGAGGGCTTTGGCCTGGGATCTTATTCCTGGGTCGGCATGCGCCCTTTCACTTGTCGAGCGGTGGAAGGATGGATTTGATATTCTAATCGAATTATCTGATGCCTTTCCTCTGATTTTCAGGTGAAACTACGCCTATCGACCCGTTCGAGATTTCCTCGGAGGAGGTGTCCTCGGAAGATTCTGGTTCCTCGGCATCAGTTCCTTCCGATTCTAGAAGCTCGTCGGATGAATCTGACGCGACCATGGCGGAGGATGTGGCCCCTGACTCTGAGAAGCAGCTGGTACTCCTCAGGGTGAGGACAAAGTAATCGCTCCCGAGGAATGGGTAGTGGAGGACCTGCTTGACAAGGTGTCGTCCTTTTCAAGACCTCGTGCGGAGCCCTTTCCCATAGTTGGTGATCCTGTGGATTGGTTTGTCACCTTCCCGGGGGATGATGATCGGATATTCTCAGATTATGGTGGTCGAAAGTTCTCAATGTATGAGTACGCAACCTCGACTCTGGGGGTAACATTTCCTTTCAGTGATCTGGTTTGTGCCGTGCTCAGACATCTGGGTGTAGCACCGTCTCAGTTCCACCCCAACTCTTATGCGTTCCTGAAAGCGTTCGAGGTGACGTGCGCTCACCTGGGAGTAATGGCCACGCTCCCTCTTTTCTTACGACTGTTCTCACTGCAGTGTCAGGTAGGACGGGGAACCGACCAAAAGGGTTTCATCTCCTTCAAGCAGCGGACCAAGATATTCAAGGCTCACTCGGAATCCATCCGGGCTTTCAAGACCGACTGTTTTCTGGTAAAGTCGGCGAGCGAAGAAGTCGTGAGAGCGCTGAGTTTTATGGAGGTAGATATTGATGAACATGACGAGCCCATACTGGACAACCAAGGGCAGACGATTCCCAGGAGGCTCTGGATGTTTCCCTTCTCATGGCGTTACTCACATTACGGGCGCCCAGTTAGTGAGTTCGTCCAAGTAGGGGATTTCCTGAACGAGGACGATGCAGCTAGCTTCGAGGAGTTTTGGAAGCTGGTGGCTTCTTTTACTCTGACCCCTCTAATGGACGGGGAGGGTAAGATAATGTTGGATCAGGATGGGGGAGAGGCTGTGGAGCATCCTTTGATAGACGTCACAGATCTCCTTGCGTGTAACACCGGGCAAGAAGTGTCTGAGTTCTTTGGTATTTGCTTTTATTTCTGTTTGTTATTCTGTTTTGATAATCTTGACGCTCGTGACTAATTTGGTCTCTTTCCTTTGCAGGCTCTATGGCGAATCCTCTAGATAAAATCCAGGAACGACTGCGCCAAAACCAGAAAAAAAAGGTCGAGGGTTTTTCAAACCAAGTTGACTGAAATGAGCGGCTCAGGGTCGGGCCCCCTGGTCCAAGGGTCTCCTAGTGCGTCCACTGGCTCGCACATGAAGAGGCACAAATCTGCAGCGACCGTGGATTTGACGATCAACGCTCATCCCAAACCGAAGTACGTGCTGCCGCCCTGCTTTATGAAGCGGAATTTCTTCGAAGGGACAAGCATGGAGGTCGATCGGGAGGACTCCTTGTTTGTCGAGGGGATGGATCGCCCTGCCCGGAGTTACTCTCTAGCACAGGACGCGAGTGCGGTCATGCGGGTGTTATCCATGGCTTGGCTGACGGCCAAAGGAAATCCCGGGCAGGAAAGGGAGGTGATAAAGTTGAAAGAGCTCCTGGCTGCTGCTGAAGAAAAGATGACCAAGGCCTCTGAGGAAGCTGCTGCCTCTGCTAGGGAGTTGACTGAGCGGGCGAACATTATTGCCAAGCTGGAGGTTGACAAAAGGAGGGCCTTGGACCAAAATAAAAAGATGAAGGACGCCTTTTTCCTGAAGTATGATGAAGAAGCTCATACCAAGGATTTGGTGACTAGGGCCCAGTTTCTCACTCGGATTGACCAGGATATGGAAGATCTGAACTCGTCTACTAAGCTCAGTTTCCAAAATGTTGTGGATCAGATTCAAGCCCTTCATCCTGACCTGGTCCTAGACACCGACCGCATCAGCTATCTTTACAAAGTTGAAAACGGTCAGATAGTGGTCCTTGCGGATTTGGTCGTGGAAGACTCTCAGTCCGGGGGTATTGCTTAGCCTGAACAACCTGAGACGCAGCTGCCCTAGAGTGAAGGTCAACCTGATGCCCCAGAGGGGGAGGGAAACTAGTCTGGCCTATGTGCCGTAACTTGTAATTTATTATGTTTTTGTTTTGCTCGGGGAACCGGTCCCCTTTGAATGTAATCTTGAACAAGTCGGCCCTTCGGGGTCGCAACCTTTTGATAAAATAGTCTGACCTTGGTGGTCGTTTGTTACTTTATAATGTTTTTATTTACATGTATACGTAACTGTGCGTCCGTCGGAGGACTTTCTTCCTTTTATGTTTCTATAAATGTTAAGTGTTTGATGTTCGTGTGATTGTTACGAGGGTCAGATGTAATTGGGCAAATACGGGGTATGTGTTTGTAATCCGTCGGTTTGGGGGACCGATTAGATGTTGGAGGCTGGCTCCTGATCAGTGCCCGGGCCAAGATAATGACTCGGGCCCCGAGGCTTGAACGTCCCATCGCGAGCTGGGGTTCTGCCTGGTCGTGGCACATAGGCGACGTCGGACTCGGTTGGGTATTCGCCCGTGCAACAGTCACCTTCTTCTACCCGAAGAAGATCCTGATAATCATGTTATTTGGTCAGACTTGTTGCTCCTCGCTTGGTAGCCGAGCAAGGTGACTTTGCTATTAACTGTAATATTGTTTGAGCTTCTCGGCGTTCCACGGACGAGCGAGCTCTTCCCCGTGAAGATTTTCTAAATAGTAGGCACCATTTTCGGTCTTTGCCCGGACACGATATGGGCCTTCCCAGTTTGGCGTAAGTTTTCCTTCGCGGGAATCTTTGTGATTTCTTCTTAGAACAAGACTGCCCACTTCAAATGCTTGTCGTATGACCTTAGAGTCATGTTTAGCTGCTATTTTTTGTTTAAGAGTGGCTTCTCGAAGAGAAGCTTCTGATCAGATTTCTTCGACCAGATCAAGCTCTTCTCTTAGCGCCTCAGAGTTGGTGTCCTGGTCCATTGGAGACTCCGTTCGTCTGGACCGGACGTGCATTTCTATGGGAATTACCACTTCGGTCCAATAAGCCAACCGGAATGGAGATTCACCGGTCGTCGAGTGTGGAGTGGTCCTATATGCCCAAAGCACACTGTGTAGTTCCTCGACCCAGTGTTTCTTGTGCTCGTCAAGTCTTCGCTTTAGACCTCTTAGGATTATCCTATTAGTGGCTTCCGCTTGCCCATTAGTTTGGGGGTGCTCAACTGAAGCGAAGTGTTGTTTTGTTCCCACCGAAGCAACGAATTCCTGGAAATGTCTATCGATGAATTGGGTCCCGTTGTCTGTTACAATGGCGAGCGGTACTTCGAACCGAGCGAGGATGATCCTCTTAAAGAAGCGTAGTATGTTGAGTGCAGTAATCGTGGCTAAGGCCTCTGCCTCTATCTATTTGGTGAAATAATCGACGCCCACGATGAGGTATTTATTCTGGCCGGATCCGACAATGAATGGCCCTAAGATGTCCATCCCCCACCATGCGAATGGCCATGGGGAAGATAGCGATTTTAGCTCGGTAGGGGGTGCCATGTGCACATCCCCATGTTGTTGGCATTTGTCACATCTTTTTACGTGCTCTTTCGCGTCGTTCTGGAGTGTCGGCCAATAATATCCTGCCCGGAGGATCTTTCGGGCTAGCGATCGCCTGCCCGGATGCTATGCATTGATTCCTTCATGGACTTCCTTTAGTACGTGTGGGATGTTCTCTTCCTCGACGCATCTGAGGAGAGGTGTGGAGAAGCCTCGGCGATACAAACGCCCATCGACCAAAGTATATGAGCACGACCTTCGATGCACGATACTGGCCGCTTTTAGGTCTGTTGGTAACTCATCCTTGGTCAAGTAGTTGAATACTGGGGTCATCCAGCAGTTGGCGTCGCCTACAAGGTTAACGTCTAAGTGGGTCGAAGATTGTCCGATGCTTGGTCGGGGGAGCACTTCTTGTATGACAGACTTGTTGCTTCGTTTTCTTTTGGTGCTTGCCAGTTTAGAAAGGATATCAGCTCAGGTGTTATTTTCCCGCGGGACGTGTCTGACTTTTATGCTCATGAATCGTTTCAACTTGTTCCTGACAAGGGCCAAATATTCAGCCATATTGTCGTTTTTGGCCTGGAAATCCCCTCGGACTTGGTTGGCGACCAATTGGGAATCCGTGCATATTACGATTTCTTCCGCCTCTAGGTCGTTCGGGAGTCATAGACTGGCCAGGAAGGCCTCGTATTCAGCCTGGTTGTTAGATGTGGGGAAAGACAAATTCAAGGATACTTCGATGATGTTTCCTTCCTCGTTTTCCAGAATTATCCCGGCTCCACTACATGTCGGGTCGGACGCCCCATCTACGAAGATGGTCCATTTGGACGGGGATTTTAACTCTTGCTCGATGAAAGTGAGTTCTGCCACAAAGTCGGCTAGCACTTGAGCTTTGAGAGCTTGTCTCCCTTCAAACCTGATATCAAATTCGGACAATTCCAACGACCATTTTAACATTCGTTCGGCCATGTCTGGCCTTGCGAGCAATTGCTTTATGGGTTGGTATGTTCTTACGATAACAGTATGGGCTAAGAAATAATGCCGTAGTCTTCTAGCTGCAAAAAGGAGGGCCAACGCCACCTTTTCTATCTGGAGGTATTGAAGTTCAGGGTCGTGCAGCGCCTTATTTGTAAAGTAAATAGGTTTTTGCCCCTCGAGCAGTTTGCGAATGAGGGTTGCGCTCACGGTCTCGTTTGCCATAACGAGATAGAGGTAGAGTGTTTCCCCTTCATTGGGTCTAGATAGGATTGGGGGCTCAGACAATTCTTTTTTCAAATGGGACAAAGCCGGCTCACATTCCTCTGTCCATTCAAAGGTAGCCTCCTTACAAAGGAGTTTGTAAAATGGGAGGGCGTGCTGAGCGGATTTCGCCACAAACCGGGCGAGGGAGTCGAGAACCCCATTTAACGATTGTATGTACTTTTAAGAGTTTGGGGTAGGTATTTCTATGAATGCTCGACATTTATCCGGGTTGGCTTCGATCCCTCGCTAGGTTAAGTAGAACCCGAGGAATGTACCTGCTCGAACTCCGAATGTACATTTTTCCGGGTTGAAACGTATCTTGCATTTTCGAGCTTGGTCTAACACCTTTCGTAGGTGGGAAGAATGATCTGTTTCTTCCTGGGATTTTACTATCATGTCGTCCATGTACACTTCGAGCATGTCCTCAATTTCAGCTCAGAAAATTTTGTTCATCATGCGCTGATAGGTCGCACCTGCATTTTTTAAACCAAAGGGCATAACGTTATAATAATAGTTACCTAATTCGGTCATGAAGGCCGTGTACTTTTTGTCGGCCACGGCCATAGGGATTTGATTATACCCTGAGTAGGCGTCCATAAAGGATAATAGTTTGAAACCGACCGAATTGTTGACCAATTTGTCAATGTTGGGCAAAGGATATGCATCTTTCGGGCAAGCCCGGTTAAGATCAGTATAGTCAACACACATTCTCCATTTTCCATTAGATTTCTTGACAAGTACAACATTTGAGAGCTAGATTGTATACCTGGCCTCAGTTACAAAATTTGCCTTTAGGAGGTCTTTAACAACTGACTCGGCTGCTTTGGTCTTTTCAGTTGACTGCTTCCTCCTATGCTGGGTGATAGCCTTGTGTGTTGGATCGATGGAGAGATGATGGTAGGCCATTTCGGGGTCGAGCCCTGGCATTTCTGCGGTGCTCCAAGCGAATAGGTCGGCTTTTCCCTTGAGGCATGCTTCCAATTGTCGTTTCGCCAAGTCGGGCAAATGGGCCTCGATCTTGACGCACCGAGCTAGATCATCTCCCAAAGGAATTGGCTCGAATTCTCTGTCAGGAATTGGCCGGGACAGTGGATCAGACAGCCTCCGAACGCCCTCGTCTTCATCTGAAAACCTACAATCCAGGTCGATTGAGTCGACCTGGGGAAAAACTTTGGATGTTCGCGGAGCATCCGGAGATGTTGGAGCAGATGGGTTCGGCTGGTACGATATCGAGTTGAGGCCTTTGGAGGGTGCTTCGAAGCATCGGCGAGCAACTTCGACGTCACCATGAAGTGTAGCGACCTTGCCCAAGGTAGTATAGTACTTCATCTTCAGATGAACGGTAGATGGAACAACGATCAACTCAGCCAATGTTGGTTGCCCCAAGATACATTGATATAACGAAGGGAAGTCTACGACCAAGAACTGGACGCGAACAGATCTGGCGGTCTCGGATGCCCCGAAGGTCACGATGAGATCGACGTAGCCCCATGGTCAAGAAACTGCTTCGTTGAAGCCTTTAAGATTTGATCTGACGTATGAAGTCAGGTGTGTTTCATTCAACTGGAGTGTTGAAAATAATTGGGAATACATGATGTTGCATGAGCTGCCCTGGTCTACCAGGATTCTTCTGACATCGAAATTTGCCATCCGTGCACGGATGAGTAACAGGATGCTGGCATTCGGTGCCCCTCCCAAGAGTTCCTCTCTATAAAAGGCAAGGGGTACCGAGCCCTCTCTTGGGGGGTCCAAGGTTACGATTTGAGCAGGGCCTTTCGCGATCAATTGGTCAAATTTCCTCTTTACGGACCCGACCGTGATTTTTTTGAAACCTCCCCCTGAGATAACCATTGCGGAAGGAAAGGTTTCTCACGGGCTGTGGGAGGAAAAATACCCCGGGCTCTTGGTATGGTCGGGCAGGAAGAAGTCCTCTGGGCGGTAGATGCTTAGAGCAACTTGCATGTTCGCATCTGATGGTATGGGTATAGCCTCTTCGACCTTTTGAGCCTCCTGCGCCTCTTGGAGAGGGGCGTCTCTTGATTTAGTAAATTGTTTGAGGTGCCCGTCTTTAATAAGTATCTCGATTGCATCTTTGAGATGGATGCAGTCTTCAGTATTATGACCGTGACTCTTGTGGAATCTATAGTATTTTGTCTTGTCTGTGCCCAGTTTACTACGCAGCTGCTTCGGGAAACATACTCCCGCTTGCCTGAACTCCGAATTGGCACATTCAGATAGGATCTTCTCTCTAGAGACCAGGAGAGGAGTATATTTATGAAACCGGATGATGGGTCCTCTGTGCTCCCGCGGTTCACGGGAGCGATCTTCCTTTCTTTTGTCTCCTCCCCGACGAGATGTCGAGGGTTCATCGACTTTGGAGGGTTTTGCGTCCTCACGACGCTGGGCATCTAGGACGGAGCTAGCAGCCTGCTTTTCCTCGTATTGGATGTAAGCTTGGGCTTTTAACAAGAAAGCGTCAAGGGTGGCCGGGGTCTCGATGTCGACCGCACGGTAGAAATCGGTCGACGGGCGCAGACCCCGCTCCAGCAAATATTTCTTCATGTCGTCCGTGGTGGATACCTGGACCGCTTCTTTGTTGAACCTCTCGATATAGGTCCACAGAGGCTCATCCTTCCCTTGGATGATTTCTTCGAGCGATGCCTCTGTTTTCGGGTGGCGTCTAGAAGCGGTGAAGTGTCTGGAAAACGTGCGTCCGAGCTATTTCTAGGATGTGATGGACTCTGCCTCGAGGCCTTTGTACCACGTCATCGCACCTTTCCTCAGAGTCGTAGGAAAGAGGCGACATTTGATTGCTCCTCGGACCCCTCGGTAGTCGAGCAAGGCATCGATATTCTCGATATGCTCGTCGGGATCAGTGGTCCCATCATACGAGCCTAAGGGTGGAGCTTTCTCCAGACCCCTTGGGAGTTTAGTGGCCATGATTTCTGACGAAAGGGGCCCCTGGTGTCCTCATCATCACTAGAATTTAATGAAGGAGACTGGGGCGCATGCTTTTTGGTTCGCCAGGGTGATGCAGATCTTGATCTTCTCTTTCTTGACTTTCTTGGTGAGCGAGATCGCCTTCTTGGAGGGGACGACCGAGGAGGAGACGAGCAGAACCGTTTGTTACTGGTGGATTCATCATTGCGTCCTTTACTCTTCCTTTTAGGGGGGATGGACTATGTCTTCCTCGATGTCTCACGGGGGATCGGGACGATCGACGGTTGTTGTCCTCAAGATGGGTAATCTTCTCACCGTGGGCGAGGAGCAATAAATTCGTCTGGTTGAGAATCTCAGTCAGCGCAGCAAAGTCAGATCCTGAAGGTGTTGGAGGAAGGAGGACCTCCGGGCGACTTTCTAGAGGTTGGTCGCGATCGGGGGAAGGTGAAATTGTCTTCCCGTCTGGGTGATCCTGCACGGTTTCTTCGTGCGGAGGATTATTAGCGTTGCTCTCACGTTGCGTGAGGAGCATACCGTCGTTCGACCGGTTTTCAGGATTGTTGTCTCGAGCAGCCAAGGATCTTGGTAAAAGATTTTGGTTCTTGAGGATCTTGGTAATTAGATAGGGGCATCTGTCATACCCCAAATTTGTCATACCTTCTCAACTTCTCATGATGCTTGGTTGATTGGTGAGAATGTTGATTTGAATAATCTCTTGGCCTTTGACCATGAGATTCAAGTCATGAAGTTCTTGTTCGGTTGAAATTGTGTGAAAGTTGATCATACATGGTTATTGACTGAAAATGGGCATTGTAACTTTGAAAACTTTAGAATGATTAAGATGGTATGAAGTTTAAGAAAGATGATAGAAAAATTAAACTCATTGGATCATTTATAATCAAATGGCATGGTTTTAAGGTCGTGGATTCATCAATTTGTTTTGAAGTATCTAACTTAACCCTATCATCCTTATTGGTTGCCAACTCACTTGAAATTACAACTGCCTTGGGTTGGTTTTGTTGTTAAAGTTTTGTTAGAGTTAGTTGATGAGGTGGTATATTTCTAATTGATCAATTGAGTACTGATTGAGATAAATGATGCATTAAAGTATTCAAACAAAGAGGTCATAACATTTAGGTAACATATTTGAGAGGACCTAGTGGTACAGAATTACAATGTGTAAAAGGCCCTGAATTCAACAGGAAGCTACATACACAAGTACTAAGTTGTCATTCATTAAACAAGGTTTAAATAGAAAATTCCCTTGTTGACAAGGTTACATTTAGGAGAAAAATTCAAGACTTGGAATGGACGGAAAGCCAATCACGAGTCACTTGCAACCAATTTTCATCATTACTGCAACCACTACAAGATGTTTCATTCCAAAAGAACTACAATTTCCACAAATGTATTATTTCAAAGGAATTGCAATTGCTATGGGCGCAATCAATACAATGACAGTATAATATGAATTCCAAAGACATGTTTACACCAAGGGAAGGTTCATTGGATTGATACATCATGAGACAAAAAAAACACTTACGTACACAAAAAAGTTCAAACTGAGTTAAACATAGGAGAATTCGTACAATTGAAATGAAAACGGTAGTTATAAGAATCAAATGTCAATCTCACATATGAGTTTCATGCTACCAAATGAACTACAAATGTAAATTGTTTCAGTCATAGTCTACTACTGAGTTAACAGGCTGCGTCAATCCTAAGTATAAATCACTTTTCCTTTGATTCCAAAAGAGTGTATAGGTCACATTTCCGAATGACATATATGTTATCGTAATCCACATGTTCAAGCCCTTTCAATGCGGACAGCATAGAAGACTGCTTGCTCTCGTTATTGTTTCATTTATTTTCATGCTTGAAGAATGTTAGGATGATGGGCTCAAGTCCTCTGCGAGCTATCGGCAAAAAAAAAAAAAGAAGAAAGAAATAGAGAACAATCCATCTTGAAGAGTCATATGGAGATTGAACCTGCAAGTTCCCAAGACAAAAATTCAGAAATAACATCCACAATGAGCAAACAAGATTTGAATGAAATTTCCATGATCATGTTTTACACCTGCAAGAACAAAAACACTAAATTCAGCAATTGGAACTATGGATCACATTGGTGTTATTTCAAAATAATCTTTCAACCAAACTTTGAAAAGCCAAATAATCACCTAATGTACCTGATATGCTTCCAAGCCTTCATTAAGCCTTCAAGCACCTGAGCTCAACTTTAAGCCTACGTCTCATTCGCAAGCTACTATCGCATTCGTATTTCACACGCACGCCATCCAGAGAGAAATTACACCAACAAGGAGCCCATCTTTACGGTTCATCGAGGATCCTTGCCAAGACCTCCAAGTCTCGTTCGTACAACATCAGGACAGGCTGATAGCAAGTTCCTAATTTGTCTTCATGCCAATTGTATGTAATACACCTGAAAAGGAAAAGACTAGAACCGAAGTGATTTCAAATGGATAAAGAAGAAAGATAAGTAGAACATACAAGATAAAAATCAGTCATGAAATGGGTGAGCAAAATTGAGGCAAACATCAGGAAAGCCAAGATTCCAATGTGCAGAATCCAAATTCTTAGAGATATAAGTTGAATATTGTGAGATCCAAAGTGAGTTACAGTGTGTCTACATGAACAACAAGTCCTAATTCTACCCTGAGTTACATCCTAAAAATATTAAGAAACATGAACTTATCTTTTATGCTTCACTAAGATCCTTTTGTCCTAGCCATAATCTTCTTCTATCAAAATCATTCAGGCCAAGCAAGTTTTGTTTGCTCACTGATGCTCTTACAAGTTCTTCTGAAGTAAAATATTGAATCCTTATCTCTCGCCTTTGAGATACCTGCAGAATCATGCAGAATCATGCAAAATCAAGAGTTTCCATTAGTGAACAAGAAAATTCACAAGAGAGGCATTCAGAATATAGTCACAAAAATTTCCACAGCAAGGCATTTATACAATGTTCATTCATGTAACAGAATTTGAGCTGACACGATGAAGGGACAAGGTTTAAGTTCATAGAAAATTGAAGTGAAAGTCCAAAGTTTAGAACAAGATAAAGCAAGTTGTAATGACAAAAAAATGAATCACCAAGACTTATGTGAAGCCAAGCGTACATGAGCAGGAGATGACGAAATATGTTGCAGCAGGACAGAATTCGTAGCATGAACATAAGGTGAAAAGAATGTGACCATGACTTGACTGAATAAGCGTGAACAAGCAAGTGGTATAGGTGTCATTCTCAAAACATCATTTATGCATTAGCATATCAACAAAAATGCAATTCACAATAACAACAGGAGATATTGAAATCTGTTAAAAGAATGGCAAGGATTCCTACCAAGAGATCAGCACAAAACCGCTGCGAAGATTAAAAAGGCTAAGGTATGCCAATTAGTAGCTCATATCATGGACCAGTCCATAACCAGGCTAGACCTGTGGAAGACCAATTCACCCCCTAAGGCATCTGCAACAAGCACACACAGAAGGCCTATCAGAAAATTAGTTTGAAGCAAAAATAATAAACACAGTCACGATTTTTATCATTAGTGAAAAGTTGGTTTTGTGGTAGTAAAAACAACATTACACAGTCAGTAAAATCAGCAGTGAAAGTTTAAATTCATCAAGGACCACAATACACACTACAGACAAATGAAAAAGTGACTCACCAGATTGGAGGTCCCCACAAAATCTCTCTGAGAAATCCTTTCCCAACGGCATGAGAGAAGGAAAATGACAGCTCATCCTTAAGTGGATTTTTCTCACATGCTTGAGAAAATATCCCTTCTGAATCCTATGTACGAGCTCCTCCTGAATTCTCCTATAAATAAGAATCAATCATTATGTAAAAAAGGACGAAAAAATCACCTACTGTTACTCTGTAAAAATCCCCAGAAACCCTAATCACTAAAAAGCTCGAGTCAGACACATTTCAACTACGATTTTCACATTGAAAATAAAAGTTTGAAGAGATAAACCTCATCCATCAAGGTTCACGGAATAAAAAAAAAAGAGAAGAAGAAGATCATAGTCGAAAGAGAACGAACCCGGAGTATTTTTGAGCCGGATCTTCAAGAGGTATAACTTGTTCCCCTTTTTTTCTTTTTTTTGCGATGGCATGTGTACGGTATTTGCTTGATTTGCGTGGTGTTTTGAAGTGAATCTTTCCTTGGTCTGATTTGTGTTCGTCGGTTCCGCGTGGATATCGATGACATACGATGAAGGTTTGCTTCTTCTTTTGGAGAAATCAGAAGACCGAGTATGGAGATTTTTTTTTGTTTTGGCTTTTCCTTTGCTTTTGAGAGGAGAGACTTATAAATCAATTTAGTGTCCTCTTTTAAGTTTTCTTTTCTTGCGGGTTTCAAGAAAGTTTGGATTGATGCTTTTGTTTATTTTAATTGACAGAGTCTTTTTTCTATAAAAAATAATAATGTTGGTATCAAGTGGCTTTTGGCATTCCAAGAATTGAAATCACTCTGACCCATGCCTCTATTTACTGTATCTGGTCAATACATGACAGCTTCTCACTATCCCAAACGCATGTGTGACCTCTGATGTCCCATTTATTGAAGTGAATAATTGCTAGCTTGTGGATGTTGGATAATTGATAGTCTTGTTGCTGTGACCGATGATGCTTGAGATAGCTAGGTCTTGTGATTTGTTTCTTTAAGCCTTGCTATTTGCTACGAGCCTTTTTCTATTTGGGCTCAGCAAATTATTTTTTTCTTAGCACCCCTGTTTCTAACCTGCGGATCCAGCTCATTCCTTTAGTTTTTATTTCATTTGATTCTATTTAAATTTTCTTTTATAAAAGTTTATAAAAATTTCATTAGTTATTTAATTAAATTATTTTACTTAATATAATTAATTAATTGATTAATTAATTAATTTTATTAATATAATTTAGTTTAATTAATTAATTCTCCTTTAAGCCTTTAAAAGAAAACAACAAAATATTTTCATTGCTTATTTCTTTTGAGTATGTTTATATTAATTTCTATTTTTGATTGTCCAAAAAAAATCCAAAAACATTTTCATTGATTAATTAAATTAAATAGTTTTTTATTTAATTTGATTAATTAATTTGATAATTAATCTAATTAAATATTTCTATTTAATTTGATTAATTAATCTTTCACCTTTGTTCGATTTTATGTGTGTGGTATGAGTTTTGCGTATGCTCGATTCTTCTTGCTCGTAACTTGATATAATGCTTATTTGTGTGATTTACTTTTGCATATTGACGATAAATTGCTAAGTAAAATACGAACGCACACTAAGATTAATCATTTTAAAAGATAAACGAAATATTTGGTCCAACGCCAGGTAAATATCCATACGCACTTCATTTCATACACACACGTAAGTCGATCATTCCTTGATCGCCATCTGCACTACTTTGCACCTTACACCTTTAGCAACATTTTCCAACTTAACGAATCAACGCATCACGTTTGTTTTGTTTGTAGCTAGTCTTTAGTTTAGTTCCTCAATCCTACGAGCCGAGCGCATTGTGCCTCGCTAATCAACCAGATAAATAAACTTCCATTTGCATTCACCTCAAGCTTCAAAAACCAAAATGTTATTTTTTAGATCCAAACCCTTGATCCAACATCAAGCGGTCTTAGGAAATAAAACACTTTAATAATACGAGAAAAATTGCACGCCACGAGCCTTAAGTGGTAGAAAGGAGGGTAATGAGCATCTCGTTATTCGCTCCGATTATTTTGTCGCAAGACGCTCGTCTTGTTGGTTCGGAATAATCACCTCTACCCATAGTCTTTAGTTCAATTCAACTCCTAAATCCTTTATTGAAATAAAGGTAATAAAACGAACAACCAATCACCCATATCAGGCCGAACTACGAAGCTCTGACTTTCCCATTGCACAAGGGAATACGTAGGCACGAGGATCTCAATCCTTGCTGAGCCCCTAGGATCAATAAACCACTTTGTTTAGCAAGTAATTCATAAGCATAGACATCCTTTCGCGCGTGACAACTTAGATGGTTCCCATCGAGTACGATGGATGTAGGGGGTGCTAATACCTTCCCCCTACATAACCGACTTTCGAACCCCGACAACGGTTTGCGACGACCTTGTTTTATCCCTTCTTGGTGGTTTTATCTATATTTACCATTTCCCTCCCTGAGAATAAATAAAATTAGGTGGCGACTCTCATGTCAGCCCAGCCGCGACCGCGTTCGCGAGGATCGTATTTTTCGAGGTACGACAGCTGGCGACTCTGCTGGGGACTGGTTCACCCCTATGCAAGTCGAGCCTAGTCTAGGTTTCCAAGCTTGTTTGGATGTTTTCTTATGTGTTACTTGTTTATCGCTTTCTTTATCGCTTTCCATTTTATATCCTTATTGCGGATCTTTGGTACTGAAATGATACTTTGATCAAAAAAACTTGAGGGAAAGGCTCTATACCCGGGTCTATGAGTGTAAATATAAGTCAGCGAGGTTGTGTAGTATGGGCTCCCGAGGGAACCTCTCTCGTGGGTTGTCGATAAGAAAACCTCACTCGGAGTAGATTCTAATGAGAATACTGACAACCGTCAAGCTCTTGGCGTGTGTGCTCAATTGTTTTCATTAGAGTCATCGACTCTGAGGACCTTTAGAACCATTTTGGTTAAAACATCAATTGATGGTTGCGTAGTATGGGACACCAGGGTTCGCCCTCGCGTGGCTCGATACAAAGACCTCACCTGGAATAGACTTACTCAATGGAGTTGATTGACTGTCAAGAATATATAAAACTGACACGTGCATCAAACAATTGAGGAAGTTCCATAACTCCAGGACTTTGTTTTAAACCTCGTGTCGATGATCACGTAGTATGGGGAACCAAGAGATTTCTCTCTGGCGTGGCTCGATGCGAAGATCTCACCCAAAAGAGATTCATATGGTAGAGTCAATTAACCGTCATATTGATGGCGCGTGTGATGAACATCCATATGAATTGTTAACTTTGGGGTCCCTAAAACTGTAGAGGTCACCCAGTGAGGTCCTTGTGAGGAGAGTAATCAAAGTATCTTCCATCCGTACCATTTGCTTCCGGAACATTTCATTTTGGATTTACCCATTTATTATTGCATACATTCATTCATAAAAGTGATACATAGCTCTCAGTTTCTTATATTTATTGCAGATTTGAAGTATTTGTCAAAGCAATCAAGATGAATCAAATTCCCAAGAAAAGCACGTACAATTTCAAGTTCTTGGAACCGAAGATTGACACACTACTTGCCTTGAGAGCTAAGATCACGCCTATCAAACACAACAACTTTCAGGCTCGCTTCGGAAAAATCCTGAGTATACTAGACGAGACAACTAATTTTGATGCTCTTAGTGCTCTTGCCCAATATTATGACATTCAACTTCGGTGCTTCACTTTCCCAGATTTCCAGATTGCTCCTACTTTGGAGGAGTTCGAGTTGCTTGTGGGCCTTCGTATTAGGGACCGCAATCCTTTCCCAAAACTGGAAGAAGAAGTCACCATGACTAAGTTGGCTGTTGTGTTGGGACTTCCTGCAAGTTTGTTGGTGGATAACAAGTCAGACAAAGAATGATTCACGAGACTGTTCTTAGAAAAGCAAGCCTGGCAATGTGCTGAAAAAGGAAACTGGTCCTCCTGTGGAGCCATCCTAGCTCTTCTTGTATATGGGATCGTGTTGTTCCCGAAGTCAGATAAGTTTATCGACCATTTTGCTATAGAGATTTTCATGACAGGAAACCCAATTTCGTTCTTATTGGCAGATTTCTATCATACTTTCCATACCCGACATACAAAGAGGGGAGGTGTGTTTCTTTGTTGCGCTCCATTGTTGCATATGTGGATGAAAATGCACATGCCTAAGGAGGGTTACTTTGTGTCCAGGAATTTGTCGTAGCCTCACAGATTTTCTTCGCTTAGGGCTAATGACATCACATGGTACTTAAGAGACTAGAAGATTGGGGGTGTCGTGCTTAGATGTGGAAATTTCCTTAATGTCCCTCTGATAGGAAATCATGGTTGCATAAACTACAACCTGATGCTGCTCAAGAGACAACTTGGGCTCCCTATGGAGGCTCCTACCGAGGAAAGGCATTTGATACCTTTTGTTTTTGATAACCCATCTAAAGAAGAGTTAAAGATACTCAAGGCGACTTGGAAGAAGATCGTTACAAGTGACCCTAGTGTCCGCAAGAATATCGCTGTGAAAGAACCTTATGTCTTGTGGGTAAAAGAAAGAGCTCGTGTCATTAAGATCCCTTTCTTCCTCGATCCAATAGCTTTCCCACCTCTTCCTGAGAAAGCACCATTATTACCGGAAGATGTAGACGAGCTCAAAGAAAGGATCAAAGGGTTAGAATTGGAGAATGAACGCCTGCGGGTCGAACTCCTTCGAACTAAAGGAAAACAAGAGGTCTGGGAGGAAAAAAGTAAAAAGATGACAGAAAGAGTGGAAAACAACAACAAAAGATTCAGAATAGAAGAAGATAAGAGAGAGCATTGCTTGGGTGCTCTTTATGGAGCTAGCATGGATCTAGATTATCGTAACGAGCAATTGAGAAGGGCTGAAGCTCAAATTATCAGTTTACAGAAAGACATGGAAGTATGTATTAAGAACAAGAAGGAGGATAGAACCACCTTGGAAGCGAAGATCAAGAGTATAGAGGATTCTCTCAAAAAAGAAGAAGACAAGCTAGCAGCAGAAAAGTTGGAAAAGGAGAGTTATCAGCGAAAGTACGACCGTGAGAAATTTCAACATGAGCAAGCTGTGGAACAAATTGACTACCTGAGGTCTCAGAAGGCTTATCAAGACCTGGAGGATACTTGCATTCAATGGATGAACAAGTGTCAGGATGCTGAAGCAGCCATAGGCGAAAGAGATATTGCAATTGCAAATCTCCAAGCTTTGTACGAAGAGTGGAAGCAGAAGTTTGTAAACCTGGCTAGCATGTTGAACCTGGCAAGTAAAGACCTCCCAGAGAAGCTTGAAGATGCAGATCGAGTTATATGCCCAGAAAACACACCTGAAGAAGTCTACAGGTGTGTGAAGGTTTGCAAAAGAACCATTAAGGAGCTCACCACAAATCTAGTGACAGTCTGCAAAGCTCAAGGGGTCATTTTCAGGGTTGCACCGAAGTTTATGTTCAAGAAAGTTGTTGTTATCTTTTGCATTGTAATATGAAAACTCGTGGAATCTCTAGTGTACTTGTTTGAATTTGAATCAAATGAATGAAAATTGGTGCTTTTGATTTTAAATCTTGTCTTGTTTGCAATGATAAAAATGTTAAATATCTTTAGTAATAAATTGATAAGACAACTGAGAGCTTTGTAATCAAACATATGCATTCATACGTTCATTTTCATAACCAAACAAAAACAAAAACAAAACTCACATAGTCTTCCTTCCACAGAAAAACTGACTTTCCGGATTTTCCGACGGAGGTACGAGACTAGAAATACCTACAAAATGACTTTGGAGCAAATTCAAGAGGAGCAGAACGCTATGAGGTCTGATATTGATTCGCTCAAAGGAAAGCTAGACCAAATCCTTGAGGTCATCACTATGGCCAAGAGAGAAGAAGAAGCTGAGAAACTCGATAGACAAGCCGACACTTCGGGGACTGCCAAAGAGAACTTCAATCTTACTAGGGAAAATCCACCCAACTTACCATCTTTAGCAGCTCACCATGGGTCATTTAAGGACATGGATGAGCAGTCTGATGTCTTTTATGCGGACCCACCGGTTCACCGTACTGAAGCTCTTCTCGAGCCAGTAGCAGAGAGGTTGCGCTCGATAGAGGAAAAGCTTAAGGCAATGGATATTAAGACCATTCCGGGTCTAGATGCTGAGGAGATGTGTCTTGTGCCAGGATTAGTAATCCCGCATAAGTTCAAGGCTCCGGACTTTCCCGATAAGTATAAAGGGAACAGTTGTCCTCACACTCATCTTCGGGCTTACTGCAGAAAGATGGCTTTGTATGCTAGGAACGACCAGCTCCTAATTCATTACTTCCAGGATAGCCTGTCTGGGGCATCATTGGAGTGGTACGTCCAGTTGGAGAGAGGCCGAGTCAAAACGTGGAATGACCTCTCTCGTGCATTCCTTGAACATTACCAGTACAATGTTGATCTCGCACCCAATCGCACTCAACTGCAAGACATGACTCAACGTAACAATGAGTCATTCAAAGAATACGCACAAAGGTGGAGAGAACTTGCTGCACGGGTTCAGCCGCCATTGCTTCCTAAAGAGTTAACAGACATGTTTTTAAATACACTGGAGGACAAATATATGGACCGGATAATGGGAGCTAGTTTTCCTAGTTTCTCCGAAATCGTTTCTGTAGGAGAAAGGATTGAGAGCCAGCTGAAGAAGGGCAAAGGAGCAGCCACTTCTACAAATGTTGGCAAGAAACCTTACCCTAATTTCCAAAAGAAGAGGGAAGGGGAAGCCAATGCTATTATGAGAGGAAGAGCCAGTTTTCCGTACAATATGTCTTATGGGCATGTGGCTAATATTGCACCAGCTCCCTATCAACCACAGGCTCAACAACACCAACAGTATCAGCAGGCTCCCACACAACAGCCCAATCAGCAATACAGACGAAATGGGCCAGCGCAGAGGCAGCCTAGACCAAGAAGGCACATTGATCCAGTCCCCATGCCTTACAGAGATATCTTTAATCAGTTGAACCAACGCGGACAACTGACTTTGAGGGATTTAAGACCAGCCACTTTCCCTTATCCTCCAAATTACGATGCTAACGCCACCTGTGAGTTCCACAAAGGTGCGCCTGGACATACTATAGATAAATGTTATGCATTCCAGAATCACGTGCAGGATTTGGTGGAGTCAAAGGATCTAACTTTTACTCCAAGAGGCCCAAATGTCAAAACCAACCCCATGCCACCTCATGGAGGAGCAGCTGTTAATACCGTGGAAGAGGAAGACGAGCGTGAGTTAATCCTAAAGGCAGAAGATGTTCAAACTCCAATGGCTAAGATTGGGGAACAATTGGAGAAATCTGGTTTGATGTTGGTGAAGGATGAGGGTGTTGATCATTCTGAGGAAGATATTAGGGAGTGTATGCAAGGACTCCTCAATCAAGGTTTGATACAAATCGAAAGACGGGGAGAGAAGAAGAGCAGGATGGTGGTTGCAATCGAGGTGTATTATGATGCGCCTCAGACTCCAAACAGTGTCACTCCTATAGTTCTGGAATATTTGATTCCCTACACTAGGGAGAATAACCAAGTTGTACCTTGGAGTTACGAGCCTGTGAACGCTAGACAAGGACAGAGGAGGCAGCCCATCAATATTGAATTTCCCGCTGTAACGTCCATTGTCGGACCAAGTGGGATGACTCGTAGTGGACGAGTGTTTGCACCAAGACCAGTAGAGCCGTCATCCAATCAAAAACAAAAGACAATTGTTGTACCGGTTGTCACTCCTGTTCCTCAAGGGTCACCAAAAGATCCGAAGTCTCCAAAAGTTGCATTCACTCAGAAGGAAACAGAAGAGTTCTTAAGGATTATCAAGAAAAGCGACTACAAGGTAGTCGATCAGCTGAATCAGACTCCCGCTAAAATATATATGCTAGCTTTATTACTCAGTTCTGAAGCACACAGATCATCTTTGTTGAAAGTGCTAAGTGCAGCCCACATTACAAAAGGCATTACGGTAGCCCAATTCGATGACGTAATAGACAGTGTTACCACCGGTAACTTCCTTGGCTTTAATGATGAAGAGCTCACTGCTGATAAGAAAACCCATAATAAGGCCTTGCACATCTCCATAAGGTGTGAGGATACGTTGCTGTCGAGGGTGTTGGTGGATACTAGTTCCTCCTTAAATGTGATGCCAAAGACGATGTTGGAAAGAATGTCCATGCAAGGAGTGGTGATGAAGCCGAGCGCATTGATAGTAAAAGCCTTTGATGGTTCCAGGCGTGCGGTTATAGGAGAGGTGGATCTCCCAATCAAAATAGGACCGGCATTTTTCACCATTACTTTCCAAGTAATGGATATCCATCCTGGGTATAGTTGTCTCTTGGGAAGACCATGTATTCATAATGCAGGGGCTGTTACGTCTACTCTTCATCAGAAACTGAAGTTCCCTATGCAGACTCGAATAGTGGTGATTGGAGGCGAGGAGGATATACTGGTGAGTCATTTGACCTCATTCTAGTATATTGATGTTGAAGGCGAAACCGTTGAGACACCGTTTAAATCTTTTGAAATAGTGAGTATGCTAGCAGTACAACGAGAGTCTGAGCGCCAACAGCCGTCAATGTCGATGGCCTCCCTAAAGGAAGCTTTGGCTGTCTTGGAAACTGGAAACACACAGGGCTGGGGCAAAGTTGTCGAGGTGCAAGATAAAAGAGACATGTATGGCATTGGCTATCAGCCATCTTCCAGCGCAACAATGGTCTCTGCATATGAAGAGCATGGTCAATTTCCTCGGGTGAGTGATACATTTACAAGTGCTGGATACATCTTTGACGATCACGCCGCAATGATCTCGGACAAAGACTATCATGAAGTGACTTGTAATTGGATTCGTCAAGCCAATCCAGGGGAGGAATTAGAGAATTGGAGGACTGTCGAGATTCCTCAGTTTATTTACCCTAAAGAGTAATTCTGCTTCTTTTTCAAAACCATATGCTCTGCCCAAGGCATATTGGAATGTTGTCGGGCCACCAATGTTTTAAAACTTTGATTATCAATATAATAAATCAACAATTTGCATTCAATATTTGTTCTCTTTCTTTCGTTTTTTTTTCTTACAATAAAATGGCAATGTTTTAATGCACACACTTTCTAAAATAAATGCATAAATCATAAACATGCAGAAACACCACCGAGGTCCTTGATGACGACGCTGCTATGGTCCTATATGACTTCGATTGTCCGATCAACCAAGCGGAGGAAGAAGGCGAGGAAGATTGTGAACTCCCTGAGGAGTTAGCCCGACTACTCAAACAGGAAGAGAAGGTCATCCAGCCGCACCAAGAGGACATTGAAGTTATCAACCTAGGATCAGAGGAGGATAAACGAGAAGTGAAGATAGGTGCCTCTCTGCAAGTTGAAGTGAAGGCAAGACTGATGGAGCTCCTTCATGAGTATGCCGATGTGTTCACATGGTCATATCAGGATATGCTTGGGCTGAATACTGATATTGTCGTACACAAGTTGCCACTCAAGGAAGAATGTCAGGCAGTTAAGCAGAAGTTGAGAAGAACTCGTCCAGACATGGCCCTCAAGATTCGAGAAGAAGTAAGAAAGCAATTTGACGCTGGATTTCTGGCAGTAGCTAAATACCCACAGTGGATCGCCAACATCGTACCAGTTCCAAAGAAAGATGGAAAGGTCTGCATGTGTGTCGATTACAGAGACCTGAACAAAGCTAGTCCTAAAGACGATTTCCCACTACCTCATATCGATGTATTGGTGGATAATACAACTCAATTTTCAGTGTTCTCTTTTATGGACGGCTTCTCCGGATACAACCAGATCAAAATGGATCCAGAAGACATGGAGAATACCACGTTCATCACACCGTGGGGAACCTTTTGCTACAAGGTGATGCCATTCGGACTTAAAAATGCTGGAGCAACATATCAACGTGCCATGGTAACGCTCTTTAATGATATGATTCATAAAGAGATTGAAGCTTACGTTGACGATATGATTGCTAAATCCCAAACAGAGGAGGATCACATTGTTAACCTGCAAAAGTTGTTTGTACGACTAAGAGAGTTCAAGCTCAGACTTAACCCGAATAAGTGCATATTTGGGGTTCGATCCGGAAAGTTGTTAGGATTCATTGTGAGTCATAAGGGGATTGAGGTTGATCCTGACAAAGTCAGGGCCATTTAGAACATGCTTGCGCCAAGAACTGAAAAGGAAGTCAGAGGTTTCCTTGGAAGATTGAACTACATTGCCAGATTTATTTCGCATCTCACTGCTACTTGCAAACTGATCTTCAAGCTTTTAAGAAAGGATCAAGCAATTGAATGGGATAATGAATGTCAAATAGCCTTCGATAGAGTTAAGGAATATTTGCAAGAACCACCAATCTTGATACCTCCCGTTCCTGGAAGGCCTCTAATAATGTACATGACAGTTCTTGATGAGTCCATGGGCTGTGTGTTGGGGAAACAAGACGAGACTGGCAAGAAGGAGCATGCCATCTACTACTTAAGTAAGAAGTTCAATGATTGTGAAACGAGGTATTCAGCACTTGAAAAGACTTGTTGTGCTCTTGCATGGGCTGCCAAACGTCTCAGACAATATATGTTGACCCATACGACATATTTGATTTCCAAGATGGATCCTCTTAAATATATATTTGAGAAACTAGCTCTCACTGGCAGGATTGCCCGATGGCAAATGCTTTTGTCAGAGTACGACATTCAATATGTCACTCAAAAGGCTATCAAAGGCAGCGTACTAGCGGATCATCTCGCCCACCAGCCTGTAGAGGACTACCAACCCTTGAAGTTTGACTTTCCGGACGAGGATATCATGTTGATTAAATATTATGAAGAACTTGGACCTGACGAAGGACCTGGACCGGGGGAGCGATGGACTCTCATGTTCGATGGTGCTGCTAATGATCGTGGTTGTGGAATTGGGGCAGTATTGACATCTCCTAAGGATTTTCATATACCTTTTACAGCTAAGCTCTGTTTTCCGTGCACGAATAATGTGGCTGAATACGAAGCATGCATTATGGGACTAGAAGAGGCTATTAATCTGAGGATTAAAACACTCGATGTATATGGTGACTCAGCTCTGGTGATATATCAAACTACAGGAGATTGGGAAGTAAGATGTGATCATCTGATTCCATATCGGGATTATATGTTGAAGTTACTCCCCAGGTTTAATGATATTACTTTCACCCATGTGCCTCGTAGTGAAAACCAAATGGATGACGCTCTGGAAACTCTAGCATCTATGTATCAGCTAATTTGGCCTAATCATCAGCCTTCCATTGATCTCAAGCGTTTTGAAGAACCTGCCCATTGTCTGACCGTTGAAGAAAAGCCAAGTGTCAAACCTTGGTTCTATGATATCAAGCACTACTTGGAGAAGAAAGAATACCCAGAAGGTGCTTTGAGTATGGATAAAAGAACACTAAGAAGATTGGTCTCAAATTTCTTTCTGAATGGAGAGGTTTTGTACAAGAGAAATCATGACATGATTCTACTTCGATGTGTAGATGAGCATGAGGCAGAACAAATCATAAAAGAGATACATGAAGGACTGTTTGGTACCCATATGAATGGGCATACCATAGCAAAGAAAATCCTTAGAGCAGGATACTATTGGCTAACAATGGAGGCTGATTGTTATGCTCAAGTCCGAACATGTCACAAATGCCAAATTTATGCTGACAAGGTGCACGTAACTCCCACTCCATTGAACGTCTTGACTTAGCCATGGCCTTTCTCCATGTGGGGAATAGATATGATTGGGATGATTGAACCAAAGGCCTTAAACAAGCATAGGTTTATACTTGTCGCTATAGACTACTTCACTAAGTGGGTCGAAGCCGCCTCTTACGCTAATGTTACCAAGCAAGTGGTTGCTCGCTTCTTGAAGAATAACATCATATGTAGATACGGGGTTCCTCACCGGATTATTATCGATAACGGGTCAAATCGCAATAACAAGACAATAGAAGAGTTATATGCCAGTTTCAAGATTGAGCATCATAATTCAACACCGTACAGACCTAAGATGAACGGATCTGTCGAAGCTGCAAACAAGAATATCAAGAAGATCATTCAGAAAATGGTGGTCACGTATAAGGATTGGAATGAGATGCTACCTTTTACGCTGCACGGTTATCGTACCTCAGTACGTACTTCGACAGGGGCAACCCCTTTTTCTTTGGTATACGGCATGGAAGTTGTCCTCCCAATAGAAGTTGAAATTCCTTCAATGAGAGTTCTGATGGAAGCTAAATTAGATGAAGCAGAATGGGTCCGGACAAGGTTTGATGAGCTCAATCTTATTGAAGAAAAGCGTATGACGGAACTATGCCATGGACAACTTTAACAGAGGCGTATGAAGAAAGCTTTTGACAAGAAAGTGCGTCCTAAGACTTACCAGGAAGGTGATTTGGAGCTCAAACGAATCACTACCATGCACAGAGAACCCAGGGGCAAATGGGCGCCTAATTATGAGGGACCATTTGTGGTGGTGAGAGCTTTCTCCGGAGGTGCCTTGATCCTTGCGAGTATGGACGGTAAAGAACTATCTACCCCCGTGAATGCAGATGCAGTCAAGAGATACTATGCCTAAAAGAATGGAATAAAAAGCCGCTAAGTTGAAAACCCGAAAGGGCGGTCCAGACAAAAATTAGGGATAAAAAAAAATCTAGCCCGCTGAGTTGAAAACCCGAAAGGGTGATCCAGGAAAAAGTTAGGGACTAATTCCAAGGAAAATACTGTACTATGTACACCCACTTGACTTTGGGGAGCTACGAAAGAGAAAGATCAATCCAATCGTCTTCCTACAAAGTTTAACTGATGAGATTTTCAGAGATATAGGGACCATAGCAGTGTCGAAACTCAATGGAACCTCATTTATTTTTGTTGCCATTGTACTTTCCTTGCATAACAATTACCTCATTAAGGGATTGCATATGTATGTACATTCATGCCCTTCATGGGTTTTAGCAATGAAAAGAGAAATTTCTCATCAAAAATCGTGCTCAATCATTTTTACTTTATCTGTTTGTTTGCAAAATGTTTTTATCATTGATAAACTTTGTTTTGAAATTTTAGTAAGAAAATAATAACAATGTTTGAAAGGTAGTACAATTATCTTTTTGGTTGACAGGAGGGATTTGACAGTTTTCCCATTGGTTAACATCAGTATCATTGCCAGTCACCATGTTTGTTTCAGCACAGACAGCATAACCCATTGACGGATGATAAACTTCAGTCGAATTTTTTCCAGGGGAACTCATGTCTCTCTTCTTGTTATCAGGGCCTCGTGTACCAAGTGTTGGAAAATCTAATACCCTCCACCACCTCCCAAAGTCCAATATTCATTGGCAACCACCAAAAGGCTTGAAGTCCACCGTGTTGGCATCCTTCATAAAACCTAAGTCCAATTTTATTAGCAATTACTAAAAAGAAAAATTCCAATTTTTATTGGCGCTCTCTTGATTCCCAAAACTCCACTATGGTGGCAATTACCAGAAAGCCAAAAGCCCAACCATGTTTGGCACACCTCTCCAAAGTCCACTTTGTTGGCAACCACAAAAAAGCTAAAAGTCCACCTCGTTGGCATTCATCCCTCCAAAGTCCAATATCCTTGGCAACTACCGAAAATATTTATCTCCAGCATATACAACCATTTGCATTGTCAAAAGCATGGCATGCATAACATTCTTGTCCGAAAACAAGAATGTCATCAAACACAATCATATTAATCATTAGCATTTAACAAAGCATTTGCATTAGAATCATTAATCATTGCATTCTCATATGAATCACTGTGCATCATGCAATCTACGAGGTCATATCAAGATAGCATAGCAGGATCCAGGACATGCATCCAGAGCTTTTCTCTCTCAAAGTCGGCGGTATTCCTTTGAAAGGAGCTAATATCCCGCATGTGCTTGCGGATTTCTATTCCCCAGCAAATCATTCTTCAACTTTATAGTTGATAGTGATGATGCCCACCATCTTCATTTTTGTTGCTCTCCAAGCAGAGAGTATCCTGAAAGATTGATCGAGATACTGCTCTAAGTATCCCCAAAGAGCCTTCATTGGTAAGGTATTGCTTTTATGAACTAGAGAATTTCATTGAGATGCTGCTTTGGCATTCTCCGAAGAACCTTAAATCAAAAAGGTACTGCTTCGCAAGACCCGAAGAATCTCATGTTATGGTAGAGATACTGTTCTAGTATCACCGAAGAGCCTTGACTGAAAGGAACTGCTTCGCATGACCTAGAAAGTATTATACCATTTATTAGAGATATTTTTCTAGTATCACTGAAGAGCCTTCATTGGTAAGGTACTGCTTCGCAAGTTCCGAAGAATCTCACGTTGTGGTAGAGATAATGTTCTAGTATCACCAAAGAGCCTTCACTGGTAAGGTACTGCTTTGATGAACTAGAGAATCTCATTGTTTGAGATACTGCTTTGACATTCTTTGAAGAGCCGTTATGTTTAAGGAACTGCTTCGCAAGACCCAAAGAATCTCATGTTATGGTAGAGATACTGTTCTAGTATCACCGAAGAGCCTTGACTGAAAGGAACTGCTTCACTTGACCTAGAAAATCTTATACCATTTGTTTGAGATACTGCTCTAAGTATCCCTAAAGAGCCTTCATTGGTAAGGTACTGCTTTGCTTGGATTAAAGAATCTCATGGATCAAGATACTGCTTTGGCATTCTCCGAAGAACCTTAATTGAAAAGGTACTGCTTCGCAAGATCCGAAGAATCTCATGTTTGTTAAGACATTGTTCTAGTATCACCGAATAGCCTTGAATGAAAGGAACTGCTTTGCATGATCTAGAAAATAGCATGCCATTGTTTGAGATGTTTCTCTAAGTATCACCGGAGAGCCTTGAGTGTGAGGAGCTGCTTTGTTGGATTAGAGAGCATCATTGATTAAGATACCGATTTGAGCATTCTCCGAAGAGCCTTTATTGTTAAGGAACTGCTTCGCATGACCCAAAGAATCACACGTTTTGTTAGGTTCTTGTCCCCGAAGATCCTTAATTCATAAGGGACTGCTTCGTACGACTTGGAGAAATTTATTCATCAAATTGGGATACTGCTTTGTTAGTACGAAGAATCTCATACATTTTGTACAATTTTCCAATCTTATCCTCATATCCCTTTCAGTGGTGTCGCATTTTCTCTCTTGTCGGACAAATTTCGGGGTCTTTTTATATTTAATCGACTTCTACTCTAAAAAGATTGAACTCCATGCAGCAGTTCACTCCTTCGGGCTCAAGGCAATTAGATAGGGGCATCTATCATACCCCAAATTTGTCCTACCTTCTCAACTTCTCATGATGCTTGGTTGATTGGTGAGAATGTTGATTTGAATAATCTCTTGGCCTTTGACCATGAGATTCAAGTCATGAAGTTCTTGTTCGGTTGAAATTGTGTGAAAGCTGATCATACCTGGTTATTGACTGAAAATGGGCATTGTAACTTTGAAAAATTTAGAATGATTAAGATGGTATGAAGTTTAAGAAAGATGATAGAAAAATTAAACTCATTGGATCATTTATAATCAAATGGCATGGTTTTAAGGTCGTGGATTCATCAATTTGTTTTGAAGTATCTAACTTAACCCTATCATCCATCTTGGTTGCCAACTCACTTGAAATTACAACTGCCTTGGGTTGGTTTTGTTGGTTTTGTTGTTAAAATTTTGTTAGAGTTAGTTGAGGTGGTATATTTCTAATTGATCAATTGAGTACTGATTGAGATAAATGATGCATTGAAGTATTCAAACAAAGAGGTCATATCATTAAGGTAACATATTTGAGAGGACCTAGTGATACAGAATTGCAATGTGCAAAAGGACCTGAATTCAACAGGAAGCTACATACACAAGTACTAAGTTGTCATTCATTAAACAAGGTTTAAATAGCAAATTCCCTTGTTGACAAGGTTACATTTAGGAGCAAAATCCAAGACTTGGAATGGACGGAAAGCCAATCACGAGTCACTCGCAACCGATTTTCATCATTACTGCAATCACTACAAGATGTTTCATTCCAAAAGAACTACAATTTCCACAAATGTATTATTTCAAAGGAATTACAATTGCTACGGGCGCAATCAATATAATGACAGTATAATATGAATTCCAAAGACATATTTACACCAAGGGAAGGTTCATTGGATTGATACATCATGAGACAAAAAAAAAACTTACGTACACAAAAAAGTTCAAACTGAGTTAAACATAGGAGAATTCATACAATTGAAATGCAAATGGTAGTTATAAGAATCAAATGTCAATCTCACATATGAGTTTCATGCTACCAAATGAACTACAAATGTAAATTGTTTCAGTCATAGTCTACTACTGAGTTAACAGGCTGTGTCAATCCTAGGTATAAATCACTTTTCCTTTGATTCCAAAAGAGTGTAGAGGTCACATTTCCGAATGACATATATGTTGTCGTAATCCACATGTTCAAGCCCTTTCAATGCGGACAGCGTAGCAGACTGCTTGCTCTCGTTACTGTTTCATTTCTTTTCATGCTTGAAGAATGTTAGGATGATGGGCTCAAGTCCTCTGCGAGCTATCAGCAAAAAAAAAAAAGAAAGAAATAGAGAACAATCCATCTTGAAGAGTCAAATGGAGATTGAACCTGCAAGTTCCCAAGACAAAAATTCAGAAATAACATCCACAATGAGCAAACAAGCTTTGAATGAAATTTCCATGATCATGTTTTACACCTGCAAGAACAAAAACACTAAATTCAGCAATTGGAACTATGGATCACATTGGTGTTATTTCAAAAGAATCTTTCAACCAAACTTTGAAAAGCCAAATAATCACCTAATGTACCTGATATGCTTCCAAGCCTTCATTAAGCCTTCAAGCACCTGAGCTCAACTTTAAGCCTACGTCTCATTCGCAAGCTACTATCGCATTCGTATTTCACACGCACACCAGCCAGAGAGAAATTACACCAACAAGGAGCCCATCTTTACGGTTCATCGAGGATCCTTGCCAAGACCTCCAAGTCTCGTTCGTACAACATCAGGACAGGCTGATAGCAAGTTCCTAATTTGTCTTCATGCCAATTGTATGTAATACACCTGAAAAGGAAAAGACTAGAACCGAAGTGATTTCAAATGGATAAAGAAGAAAGATAAGTAGAACATACAAGATAAAAATCAGTCATGAAATGGGTGAGCAAAACTGAGGCAAACATCAAGAAAGCCAAGATTCCAATGTGCAGAATCCAAATTCTTAGAGATACAAGTTGAATATTGTGAGATCCAAAGTGAGTTACAGTGTGTCTACATGAACAACAAGTCCTAATTCTACACTGAGTTACAACCTAAAAATATTAAGAAACATGAACTTATCTTTTATGCTTCACTAAGATCTTTTTGTCCTAGCCATAATCTTCTTCTATCAAACTCATCCAGGCCAAGCAAGTTTTGTTTGTTCACTGATGCTCTTACAAGTTCTTCTGAAGTAACATATTGAATCCTTATCTCCCGCCTTTGAGATACCTGCAGAATCATGTGAAATTAAGAGTTTCCATTAGTGAACAAGCAAATTCACAAGAGAGGCATTCAGAATATAGCCACAAAAATTTCCACAGCAAGGCATTTATACAATGTTCATTCATGTAACAGAATTTGAGCTGACACGATGAAGGGACAAGGTTTAAGTTCATAGAAAATTGAAGTGAAAGTCCAAAGTTTAGCACAAGATAAAGCAAGTTGTAATGACAAAAAAATGAATCACCAAGACTTATGTGAAGCCAAGCGTACATGAGCGGGAGATGACGAAATATGTTGCAGCAGGACAGAATTTGTAGCATGAACATAAGGTGAAAAGAATGTGACAATGACTTGACTGAATAAGCGTGAACAAGCAAGTGGTATAGGTGTCATTCTCAAAACATCATTTATGCATTAGCATATCAACAAAAATGCAATTCACAATAACAACAGGAGATATTGAAATCTGTTAAAAGAATGGCAAGGATTCCTACCAAGAGATCAACACAAAACCGCTGCGAAGATTAAAAAGGCTAAGGTATGCCTATTAGTAGCTCATGTCATGGACCAGTCCATAACCAGGCTAGACCTGTTGAAGACCAATTCACCCCCTAAGGCATCTGCAACAAGCACACACAGAAGGCCTATCAGAAAATTAGTTTGAAGCAAAAATAATAAACACGGTCACGATTTTTATCATTAGTGAAAAGTTGGTTTTGTGGCAGTAAAAACAACGTTTCACAGTCAGTAAAATCACCAGTGAAAGTTTAAATTCATCAAGGACCACAATACACACTACAGACAAATGAAAAAGTGACTCACCAGATTGGAGGTCCCCACAAAATCTCTCTGAGAAATCCTTTCCCAACGACATGAGAGAAGTAAAATGACAGCTCATCCTTAAATGGATTTTTCTCACATGCTTGAGAAAATATCCCTTTTGAATCCTATGTACGAGTTCCTCCTGAATTCTCCTATAAATAAGAATCAATCATTGTGTAAAAAAGGACGAAAAAATCACCTACTGTTACTCTGCAAAAATCCCCAGAAACCCTAATCACTAAAAAGCTTGATTCAGACACATTTCAACTACGATTTTCACACTGAAAATTAAAGTTTGAAGAGCTAAACCTCATCCATCAAGGTTCATGGAATCAAAAAAAAAAGAGAAGAAGAAGATCATAGTCGAAAGAGAATGAACCCGAAGTATTTTTGAGTCGGATCTTCAAGAGGTATAACTTGTTCCCCTTTTTTTCTTCGTTTTGCGATGGCATGTGTACGGTATTTTCTTGATTTGTGTGGTGTTTTGAAGTGAATCTTTCCTTGGTCCGATTTGTGTTCGTCGGTTCCGCGTGGATATCGATGACATACGATGAAGGTCTGCTTCTTCTTTTGGAGAAATCAGAAGACCGAGTATGGAGATTTTTTTTTTGTTTTGGCTTTTCCTTTGCTTTTGAGAGGAGAGACTTATAAATCAATTTAGTGTCCTCTTTTAAGTTTTCTTTTCTTGCGGGTTTCAAGAAAGTTTGGATTGATGCTTTTGTTTATTTTAATTGACAGAGTCTTTTTTCTATAAAAAATAAGAATGTTGGTATCAAGTGGCTTTTGGCATTCCAAGAATTGAAATCACTCTGACCCATGCCTCTATTTACTGTATCTGGTCAATACATGACAGCTTCTCACTATCCCAAACGCATGTGTGACCTCTGATGTCCCATTTATTGAAGTGAATAATTGCTAGCTTGTGGATGTTGGATAATTGATAGTCTTGTTGCTGTGACCGATGATGCTTGAGATAGCTAGGTCTTGTGATTTGTTTCTTTAAGCCTTGCTATTTGCTACGAGCCTTTTTCTATTTGGGCTCAGCGATTTTTTTTTTCTTAGCACCCCTGTTTCTAACCTGCGGATCCAGCTCATTCCTTTTGTTTTTATTTCATTTGATTCTATTTAAATTTTCTTTTATAAAAATTTATAAAAATTTCATTAGTTATTTAATTAAATTATTTTACTTAATATAATTAATTAATTAATTGATTAATTAATTTTATTAATATAATTTAGTTTAATTAATTAATTCTCCTTTAAGCCTTTAAAAGAAAACAACAAAATATTTTTATTGCTTATTTCTTTTGAGTATGTTTATATTAATTTCTATTTTTGATTGTCCAAAAAAAATCCAAAAACATTTTCATTGATTAATTAAATTAAATAGTTTTTTATTTAATTCGATTAATTAATTTGATAATTAATCTAATTAAATATTTCTATTTAATTTGATTAATTAATCTTTCACCTTTGTTCGATTTTATGTGTGTGGTATGAGTTTTGCGTATGCTCGATTCTTCTTGCTCGTAACTTGATATAATGCTTATTTGTGTGATTTACTTTTGCATGTTGAAGATAAATTGCTAAGTAAAATACGAACGCACACTAAGATCAATCATTTTAAAAGATAAACGAAATCTTTGGTCCAACGCCAAGTAAATATCCATACGCACTTTATTTCATACACACACGTAAGTCGATCATTCCTTGATCGCCATCTGCACTATTTTGCACCTTACACCTTTAGCAACATTTTCCAACTTAACGAATCAACGCATCACGTTTGTTTTGTTTGTAGCTAGTCTTTAGTTTAGTTTCTCAATCCTGCGAGCCGAGCGCATTGTGCCTCGCTAATCAACCAGATAAATAAACTTCCATTTGCATTCACCTCAAGCTTCAAAAACCAAAATGTTACTTTTTAGATCCAAACCCTTGATCCAACATCAAGCGGTCTTAGGAAATAAAACACTTTAATAATACGAGAAAAATTGCACGCCACGAGCCTTAAGTGGTAGAAAGGAGGGTAATGAGCATCTCGTTATTCGCTCCGATTATTTTGTCGCAAGACGCTCGTCTTGTTGGTTCGGAATAATCACCTCTACCCATAGTCTTTAGTGCAATTCAACTCCTAAATCCTTTATTGAAATAAAGGTAATAAAACGAACAACCAATCACCCATATCAGGCCGAACTACGAAGCTCTGACTTTCCCATTGCACAAGGGAATACGTAGGCACGAGGATCTCAATCCTTGCCGAGCCCCTAGGATCAATAAACCACTTAGTTTAGCAAGTAATTCATAAGCATAGACATCCTTTCGTGCGTGACAACTTAGATGGTTCCCATCGAGTATGATGGATGTAGGAGGTGCTAATACCTTCCCCCTACATAACCGACTTCCGAACCCCGACAACGGTTTGCGACGACCTTGTTTTATCCCTTCTTGGTGGTTTTATCTATATTTACCATTTCCCTCCCTGGAAATAAATAAAATTAGGTGGCGACTCTCATGTCAGCCCAGCCGCGAACGCGTTCGCGAGGATCGTATTTTTCGAGGTACGACACTGGCGTCGAGCGTTGTTGAAGGACGGTTGATGAGGAGAGGAGGGGGTGTACCTGCAAGGCACTCCGATGCTAAAGTAAGAGACTGAGCAAAGAGTGTGCAAGTACGAGATTAAGGGTGAGAGAATTGAATACCTGACCCTCTCGCATGAGAGGGTTTATATATTGTCCTTGGTGGATGGTTATTGGTCCAAACCGTTGGGCGTGGATCGTGAAACCCGTAGGAATAGGTAACGGTCAGAACTAGCTGTTATGGGACCTTATTCTGGCCGGTTAAACCTTGGGCGACACAGACCATCCTCCCGAACGTGATGCCCGACGAAGGGCGTGTTAGGCCGCTAATTTGTCTGACCCAACTCTGAAAGTTATGTCTGGCCGGAACAAACTTATTATGCGCTCAACTTCAAACTAATGCATCACAAAACATAACAAAAAAGAAAATGAGAAGCTTACTAAACGTGAGAAATCAATGATTTTTTATTAAAAAAGAGTGGAATATAGGTTGATTGATGTTGTAAGTTTGAATGCAATGTAGTAAAAATAGAAGAAACAAAATTAAAAATGATGGAAACAAAATTTACTCATGATCTCTATTTTTAGGTCTAATGTGTTTATATAAATCAAATTAGTCCTAATATTTGTTAGAGAGATTTTTCATTAGGGAGCATTGATCATTGTGGGATTTCATTCTTTGAACAACACCTTTGTGAGAAACACACCACATATCTACCAAAAACCTTAAAGTGATAGGTGGATGGATTCTCTCACTTCTAAATGTTCAAGTCACCATATTTTTATCCAATATGGGACTACTATCCACACATACTCATACTTGATACATTCTCAACAATATTAATCTCCATAAAAAGTACTGATATTAACTTCTATAAAAAAAAGTACAAGGACATCAACTTCCGGATTGTTTCAACTCTATTCTTTAGTTTGAATTTAAAACTTGATTGTGGTTGCATTTTGGATGGGTTTTAAGTTTAAATTCTGAATTTTAGGGACAATAATGATTTTTCACACCATTAAAGGCGTCAACGACAACATCAATACTTTTTTAGTGTCCGATTGTTTTGTTGTGATTTAAGAAGAAGCACATATCTCAACATGCAGTGGCCACGACCACACTATAGTCAATGTCTTGTCTTGTGAATGACCTCACGGATCTAAACACGTAACCAGACACCCCGTGTTTGCTCCGCGTTTATGCGTCATTTATTTTTTTTAAGAAAATAAAAGCTACATTCACTCAACATTTAATAATGTCCACTCAGCAATCTTCAACAAAGCTCAGTACACTTAGTCAAAAAAGACAACAAACAATAATACACAATCTCAACCTCTCCACTTTCACTTGTTTAGTTTTTTTGTGTATGCATAACACAAACCGAATTATGTTCTTATGAGGAATACCAGCACAAACACATCATATATCTGGTCTTAATCTGTCTGATTGACAATCCGGTGGAATTTAGCTTCAAAAGGTTTGTTTTTTTACCCTAAAAATGTTCCCTCATTAGATCAACACTCTTTCTTTTGTTCATATGCTCATGTTTCCTTTAACCCTTTGAATAATGGCTCTTGCATGCAGATTTTTGTCAACACTATGTACAATTGAATTCCTAACCTACACTTTCTAAAAATAGTATATATTCTTATTTGATCGATGCAGTGTATGTACCTCGAGTTCTACATGATAGATAGATAGATATCATGTATATACCACTTTTTGAAAGAACTTATTCGCAGGTTGCAGTTTTGTTACGTGAAGTTCTAGAATTCTTTGGAATCAAGGTTCGGCTGAGGATATTTGTTTATCTGAAGTTTTAAACCATTGGTTGTTTTTCAATTGGATAGGTCTATTTCAAGAGACAAATATTCATGGAATTTTGAAGTGCTGAGGCTGAGGCATATGCATATACTTTCTGGCCAACTCTCTAGTCATATCTCTATCAACTTCAGCCAGCGTTGGTGCTTGGCTTTCTGGTCCAAGGTTTTGTTTCGACAAGCTCCTATTTCTTGTCCTGCTCCTTCCCACTGATTATGGCTAACTTTCTCTGATCTAATCTTCTCCAATGTGATTCAATCTTCTCCATCATGGGGTAGTGATGTAAAGGCAATAGGGTTGGGTATGTAAAATAGCACAAGGTTTGAGAGCTTGAATATAAAAGGATTCAGAACAAGCTTAATCTTCTGTCATGGCCATGTGTAGGTGTGTTTCTGTTTTGATTGGAAGGAAGAATAAAATCAAGGTAAGAATGATATATATTCAGATATCATGTCTGGTTTTGTCTTTTAGAGGTTGGAGTAAACATATAATTTACTTGCTTTGTCTCTTCAGGGCATTGAAGGATCTTCAAAAGGGGACCTGGAACAGTTGCATGCCAAAGTACGACACCCAACGATATCATCAAAGAGTCGTGATTTAAAGCCAGAAGACAGCCAGACGAATTCAAGGTGCAATGTGAAAGTTATGAGTCTTGAAAGTCCAATGAAGACTGAAGTACACGAGGCTTATGACGGGGGAGATGAGTATGAAGATTCACCTTCCATCAAGAGAGAGCTATCTTATTTTGATCTCCATGTTCACGAAGCTGTTGCAAGCAAAGGAGGATATGATCCAACAGGCAAAGAGATGAACTCCCCCAGTTTATATAAAAGACAAGTTAACATTCAATTGGAGGACAGAGACGATAAATACAACAAAAAGAGTGTTGATTTAATCCTAAGTGGGCATGTCAGTGATCCTGGGACTGGTAAGTGTGACTTCTGGGATTCTCCAAAGCTGAAGCGATCTTGTTCTAACCTGGAAAGAAGGGATATACTACGGAAGACTGGTCATCACTTTCCATCTTCAAGGTCACAGTCATTTGAGAATTTGCAGGAATTATCAGCAAATCAAATGGTTAATCTAGAAAGTCCCAGGTCAGTGATGACTCAGCGCAGTGCTGATAAAGTGATGTTGAAAAGGCGTTCGTCTAGTCAAGTTCTCCCTTCTGGAAGTAAGAAATTGTGGTGGAAGTTGTTCCTCTGGAGCCACAGGAACATTCATCGACCTTTGGTCAGCAAATCAACACAATTACTTCCTGCAAATGCTGTTTTAAATAATCAATGCGGGTACTCTTCAGACATCCTGGAGCCAAAAAAAGGTAAGACACTGAGACATGTGAGATCACCCTCTCCTGCATCATCCTCAGGAGAGTACTTTAGCAAAAGCGGCAAGGATAAAAATATTGATAATCCAAGGTGGAGCAGATTTCACAAGGAAAAGAACTTGGATTTTTGGACACAAAATCAATGGGTAGCCTTCTCAACAGAACCCTCCTCCTTTAACAGAGTGGATGAGTGGATGAAAGATCTTGAAAATCAGCAGCCACCTCCTGAGGATGATTATGCTGTTGACAATATTGGAACCATTGTTCTGCCACCTTCTCCAGATGCTGATAGATCAATTGCAAGAAGCACGACTCAGTTGGCTCGACATCAAGATGCCGGCTTTTCAAAGGATATTTTGTACGCCAATAGCGTGGTCCAATCTCTGAATTCAACTTCAACTGCAGCTCATATATGTGGTATTGGTATAAAAGCCATCCCAGCAATATCACACTTCTCTAGTCTTCGTTCAGTGAATTTGTCTAACAATTTCATAGGTACAACTCATTTGAGAGAAGAAAACAACCTTAATATGATTTCATATTAAAAACAATACAAACTCAATTGATTGGTTTTCCTCTTCACTGATGTGCAGTTCAAATCACACCTGGATTTCTCCCAAAGGGTCTTCATACACTTAATTTGTCAAGAAACAAGATCAGCACCATTGAGGGCCTTCGAGAATTAACCCGATTGCGTGTACTTGACCTAAGTTATAATCGCATCTCAAGAATTGGACAAGGTTAGTTTCTATGTGGGCTGATGATCACTGGAGGTTTTTTATTTCTCGAATCTTAGTCTTCACAGTAAGTATTTTCTAAAAACTATTGACTGTGTTTATCAGGGTTATCAAATTGTACACCAGTCAAAGAGCTATATCTTGCGGGAAACAAGATAAGTGATGTTGAGGGGCTGCATAGGTTATTGAAGCTAACAGTTCTGGACTTGAGCTTTAACAAGATAACAACAACAAAAGCATTAGGCCAGCTTGTAGCAAACTACAACTCACTACAGGCCCTGAATCTGCTTGGAAATCCAATTCAAAGCAACATCGGTGATGAGCAACTGCGCAAAGCAGTTTGTGGTCTTCTTCCAAAGCTAGTATACCTGAACAAGGATGCCGTCAAGCCTCAAAGGGCTCGAGAGATGCTCACTGATAGTGTTGCCAAAGCTGCACTTGGAAACAGCAGCCGGATCTCCAACAGAAGAGCACTGAAGAAAGGTGTCCAAGGAGGATCAAGTTCCTCCAGTGTGCATAGAAGCAGCGCTGGTTTAGCCAAGAAAAGTAGGCACAGGTCAAAGAGCCGATCTAAACATCAGTAGCTGTCTGAAAAAGGAACATTACACCAGTCTTTTATGTTTCCAAGAACTTGTAAACCGGGGCAGTTACTGCTTCAACCTAGAACCGAACCAATACGTTAAGGTTTGATTGTAGGCATTGGTGTGTTTGCTTAAACTTGTAATTATTAGTGTTTGATTTACATACCATAAAGGAGACTGCACATGGTCGATAGACAATGACAGTCTATGCCTAAGACTTGATATATGGAACTCATTTTGCAAATGTAATGTATGGAACTCATTTATCCTCTGGAAATTCTGTGAACCTCGTGTAAACAATTTTGGCTGAGCGAAACAGTAATTGGCCAGCCTAATTGCTACAATTGCCATTATGGTTATGATTATATAGGAATAATAAAGACCAAAGAAAGGGAGAGAAATTGATTTAGAAACATGCCTACTTCATCTTGTAATTGATTTATTCATTTTACATGCATGCAAATATCTAGTATCCATAAGAATTTTTTTAAGTTGAACTTCATAGATAAAATAACAAACAAAAAAGAAGGGGATATTTAGTACAGGTTTATCCAACAGTAGCAAGCAGGGACAACGACAAAATAACAAACAAAAAAGAAGGGGATATTTAATACAGGTTTATCCAACAGTAGCAAGCAGGGACAACGACAAAATAACAAACAAAAAAGAAGGGGATATTTAGTACAGGTTTATCCAACAGTAGCAAGCAGGGACAACGACAGAGACAGAAGAATAATTTGAATTTTAATGTTAATGAAGACTTTTTATCCTGTAAACTCAGTTAAAGGATAGTAAGCATATAGTAAGCATATCAAAATATTCATATTAATTAATTAATTATTATATTAACTTGAACCTTAGCCACTACCTTGTTACCTTAATTTTATATTTAATTCACCAAGAACTAGCACTGAGATGCATGCTTTTTGCGGGTGAAATAATCCTATTTAGAGAGTCGAAGGAGGAGGTTGGAGACGAACTTTAGAAATGTATGGTTTTCACTAAAGCAACCGGAAGACAAAGTATATAAATTGGAAGTTAAACAAAAGAAGACGCATTTCTAACCTAAAGGTGAAAGTTAGAGACCATATCATTCCTCAAGTCATACAGTTAAAATATTTTGGGTTTGTAATACAAAATGATAGAGAAATAGAGAGGAATATAAACCATCAAATTCAAGTTGGATGACTTAAATGGAGGAAGGCTTCAAAGATTTTATGTGATGCAAAGGTACCGTTCAAGCTGAGGGGAAAACTTTATCAGATTGTGGTAAGACATGTAATGTTAAGGATCAATATGTTGGACGCTTAAAAATTAACACGAGAATAAAGTAAATGTTGTAGAGATGAGAATGTTATGTTGGATGTGTGATAAGACTATCCTTAGGATAGGATTAGAAATGAAAATATTAGAGAGAGTATTGAGATAGCGCCTATTGTAGAAAATATACTCAAATGGTTTAGGTATATAGAGAGAAGTGGTTTAAGTATGTAAGAGAGAAGATCTGTAAATTGTGTGGTAAGGAGAATAGATGAGAAGTCAAACAATTATAGGAAGATGGAGATCTAGAAAGACTATAAGAGAAGCTTTTAAAAAATATATCAAGATTAACGATTTGAATAGAAGTATGGTTATAGATAGAACATTATGACAGAAAGATAATTCAAATAGTCGATTCCATCAAAACAATTTTAAGGCCTGGTCAGATTGAACACATGCGGTTTAAAGCCCCGCCAGGTTGGGCACATGCCCAGACTCCGACCTAATTATTTTGGATCTGGGATTAACAAAAAGAAAGGGCAAATAGTAAGTCAAAAAAAGGGCACTTCGAGCCGCAGGCAATCCCCTCGTCGTCTCTGCTACAGCTTTCTTCGCACCATTGTCGTCGGATTTGCCTCGGCTTAATAATTTTTCTGATTCCGCCAATAGATTCCATTTTGTGGGATAAGTCTGGGTTGTTGTTGTATTATAGTAACTTGAAAATATCTTATAAAGATATTGATCATGAAACAATTGTTGTATTATAGTAACTTGAAAATATCTTATAAAGATATTGATCATGAAAACAATCATTCAGCAAAACCTTGATACAAGGGAACATTTCATCGCATATCAAAGCCAATATATCTAGATGATAAAATAGTAAAGCTGGTGAACCTAAAATCTTTGCCATCTAAGCAATTCTCATGACACTAACTTAAATTCCACCATTGAATCAAAGAGAATCTGCTAAGCCCATCGCCTTCATAGAAAATGAAGTATTTCATCTCAATATAACAAAGGCACTCCACTAATTGCTCCCATCGATGTTTCTTTTCTTAATATAAAAATCCTTTTCAAGTAGTTCAGATTCAATTGTTGAAAAAGTTTCAAGTGATAGGTTGATTTTCCAATCCAACATCAGAACCAGGTTCCATTTCCTCTATCTGAGCATACTTATAAAGCTTCTCATTGAACACCACCTGAGGATCCTTATGAATCAAAACACCATTTTTATCATAACCATCTTTCAAAAACACAACCCAATTCATCTCAGTTCCTGCCAAATAAAATGCTCTTGGCTGCTTAAGAAGCATATGATAAGTATGCTTAGTCAAACTAAACTCCTCCTTAAACTCAACAAGGTGGTGAATTGAAGCTCTCTTCTCCAATGTCAAATTCAAAAACTCATGAATCAATCCAACCCTATATTTCTCAGCTTCCAAAGTCCATATATCCAATTTTGACCCGTCTGAATAAGGAGACACCAACGGAAGCGCGTTTAACAAATTCAGCTTCCTCTTATCATCCAATTCCAAATCCAAATCCTTCCCATGCTTCACAGGAAAATGAAATTTCCTCTTAGCAGCATCTTCATTAACCATAAACTCTCTTTCAAGCGCACTCACCGCCAAAAGCGGGTCCCAATTAACCAACTCAAGAACATGCTTTCCGTCATTGTTGTTATCTACAACAACCCGGAAATAATTAGGGTATTTCACAACCCGGTCACGAAAATCATCAGGTAAACCAAATAAGTTTCTACAATGATGAAATTTACTAAGCGGAATACGGTGATTCGCTGACATCATAAGAAGCTTACGAACTTTATCAACACGATCAAGTTCCATTGATTCCATAACAGATTGTTCTTCAGTGAGGAGTTCTTCCATAAGATCAGTGAATCCGAGCCACATTTTTCCATTTGTGTGGCGGTAGGTTTGAAAGAGCAGCGGATGCTGCTGAATGGATCTGGAAACTTTCCGGCCGCGGGGGAAACCGAGTTCGCGGTGGAGTTTCCCGGCGTCGTCAAGCTGAAGAACGTGTTCCGGTTGATTGGAGAGATACTGTTTTGATCTTGTTACGAATTTTAGTAGGGTGTCGCGTTGTACGATTCGTTCGAATTCGGCTATGCGATTTGGTTGGGTTTGGATTGGGTTGGTTCGAGGGCTTGATTTGGGTTTGTGTTTTTTCTTGAGCTTTTTTGGGGTTTTGGTGACTAGAAAAGAGGTTGAAAACTGGAGAGTGAAATTGTGGTTAGGGTTTGTAAGGGTTTTTGAGTTAGTAATTTTGGAAGGAAATGAGAGGAAGAAGGAGCGAAAAGCCATTGAATTGAAATGAGTAATGATTGTATCGTATGAAGAGTGAAATCAAGTGTTGTATTGTAACATAACGGCTATTGCGATAAATAAAAAAATCATTTGAAAAACAAAATCCGACCTACCGGATTCGAACCAGTGACCTAAGGATTACTAATGGATTTTATACCAACTACAGTCCTCCGCTCTACCAACTGAGCTAAGGTCGGGATTGAAACAAATTTGAAAGGCAACCTATTAATATAGATGTTTTGTGGACCAAATATTTTTTTAAAGATTGTATGCGTATTTGAATTAAATTGTTACTTCATCATAGTTTTTATTAAATATGTATGGCTGTGGATATAAATAATTGTTTATATGATATTATTCATTGTGGTATATTGAACATTTGGTGGCATGTATGCACCATTTTCCATCAAATAAGAAAAAAATCTCTAACACTAGATAAACACTTTAGGGAAACCGTTTTCTTTGCAATGTATGTGTTTTTTATAATAATTGTTTAGAATATATTGAAGTGGAGACATGAAAAAATAAATAGAGATTTTATTTAATTATAGTTTGACTATTGACAAATGAAAAAATAAATAGAGATCTTATTTAATTATAGTTTTATTATTGACAAATATTTTATAAGATTCTATTTTGTTATAATTTAACTAGCTATAGTTTAATGATGATAAATATTTTATAAGATTTTATTTAGTTATAATTTAACTGATGATAAATATTTTATAAGATTTTATTTAGTTATTTAACTGTGACAGGTCCGATTTGCCCACACTCAAACATTAGCTTTTGTTGAACCATGAAATGTTTCTTTAGCTTGTCTATGAATAAACTTTACATCAAAGTTTTGGATTATGAACTCTGTCAAACATGTGAGATCTGTTGATGGATTATGAACTGTGTCTACCACATTCTTGCAATCAAGCTCAAAACTAGTTATTTGATTAGGTGAAATAACTACCATCATTTATGTTAGGAATCCTATATTTAATAGATACCATCATGAAATCACAAGAAACTATGAAACCAATCTGAATTAGATGTAACCGATCCAAAATGCCACAATACTTAAGTTATATAAATTGTACATTAATGGAGAATATGATTTTGATTTCACAGCATGAACATAAAGAAAATTATCAAAAATATAGTTTTTCCGGGCCATTACATGAAACAGTAAAGAATCTATAAATGGAGCAGAAAAATGCTTCTATTGCAAATGGGGGAATCAACCACTGAGCATTTTATACACCATAGCAAACAAAAATAACTTATTCTTTCATAATCTTCCCAATCTTAATCATAATAAGTCAGTGTAACTGTGATCAGACATCACATGAATAATCATATCTACCAGTATACTTCCTCGTCTGTTCTGCTCCTCGTTTGGTAATTACACAATCCTATGTATAAACCTTACGGTTACATAGGAGTTTTGGTTGTATCGCTGATAAGCATTTACTCTTTTTCTTTCCTCTATTGTCTTTTTCGGCTCGTTTCTGTCCAAAATTTGCAATCCCCACTTTCTATGGCAGACCATTATGATAACAAATGAACATTATGAAAATGAATATATGAATACTATGGTTTGATTTCTTCGGGACTTGAATTAATTAATTTGCTTGTCTTTTAAAGAAAGGCTTCTGGCAGATCAGGAGTCTCTGATCGCTATCACTTTCGATTTCTATCACTCTTGCATCCCACTTCAGCCGAGATGTTAAAGCTCTAGCTGACTCTATTAAAGGAGCTGTGTCACGAATTATAATCCAACCCTGCACACACGACAATTATCAGCATACAATATCAAGAGATCTACAATATACCAATTCAAATGGAAGTAGCTATCTAATTAAAACCTCCTACAAATCTACAATTTCTCTTTCAGAACATGCTTTACAATTTGGAATAACTCTTACTCCCTCCGTCTTATATTAATGTCGTTTAATGATCACTTCCAGAGTAAAATGGCAACTCCTGACTAAAATAGCCTTGTTATAATAGCAATTAGGCAGAAAGACAAATTATTAAATTAATAGTCATTGAGATATCAAGATGTCGGTAAAATTTTGAAAATGGAACAAGTACTCAAGTAAATAAAAGCCTTAGCCAGGCTTAGAAAGGGGCGGACCAACTGAAAGCTACAAAAGTCACAGTCATACATTGATACAATATTATGCAGGATCTTGAATAGAACATTATGGCGGAAGTTGATCCATGTAGCCGACCCTACTTAGTGGGATAAGGCTTGGTTGTTGTTGTTGTTCTCTTTTACAGTAATTTTAATATTGCATTATATGCTCACATCCTGGTCATGTGCTTTGATTCAATAAAGGAATAAAACAAATAAATTACGTTATACATATGAATTTTCTCAAATGGGTTGTGAAATCCATACAAGTCATTACTTCATGCTTGGAAGTAAGTGCCAATTAACCTAAATTCACCATGTTAAGAGTTTGTTCAAGCTTTTGAAAATGTATCTTTACTCAAACTATGAGTGTCCAAAAAAGACGACTTAATCTATGCTGCACAACTATATATATATTTAACACCTCAAAACACCAAACAATTTGAATAAGAGTCTCAGCTAAATCCTTTTCTCACTGGGTAAGGTTGGTTACACAAATCAATTGACGTCATACTGCCCTTCATGATTCACATCCAAAGATACATTACTTAACTCCAAATATATCTTACAATTTTCCTTGGTCTCTTCCTACCTCTAACTATTGAAATATCCTACATGTAGTTTACATTTACACTCCTTTTACCAATGCAATGCCTTCTATGGATCATCTTCATTGAAGTCCAAAACCATCTACGAGATGACTACAATATCTTTTCAACTATGAGATCTATTCCAACTTTTTATCTAACTATTTCATTCTTAACCCCATTTTGTCTTGAGTGAATAAGAAAACAAACAAACACAAAAGATCTGACCAATAAATGAAGAGAAAAGCACAGAGTATTTGCATACCTCTGGGCGAAGTAACCTGTCAATTTCAATGAATATATCAAGCATGGTACATCTGTGCTGCTGAGCAGTTTCAAGGGATAGAAACCCTGCTGCGTGTACCAAGTCATAGGTTCTAGGGTATGTTGGAAAGGCCTCGCACCTACAATCCACAAATCATAATTGTAACAAAACTTTCCACATAGTAAATTAGTTTACTGGAATGTTAAATTTAAGCTGCAAACTTTAGGGTCTATAAAGCTAGAGGCATAAAACCATTCACATGCCTCCATTTAAAAAGTGAAGTTTTACGATATGTTGAACCTTGACACAGGCTTCATGACTAAGTGATTGTAAGTACAGGCTTTGTATTAATGCCCTTAATTTAAATGTGTTATTTAGATAGATAATCAATGTACTGCTTAAGACCAAACAGATCTTGCATTAAGGGTATATTAGATAGATAATCATTCAACTGCTCTCTCACCCTACAAAAACTTATTGGTTGAATTGGTTCCTTCGATATTTAGACATATAAGCTTCATTATCCATTAATTTTGAACAGATTTTTAAAACAAGTATCGGATATCTGAAAAATTTTATATCCTCAAAACAAACTTAAACATATTAAGAATATCCGAATCTTTGTAAATATTATATCCTCCAGAACATAAATAAGTACGAAACCTTGATCAAGGTATTAATGCTTAGATTTTACAGCTCGGAAAGAAATAATTTAGCAGATGGCAGTGAGTTTCACATTCAGTCAAGCACAAAAACGCAAACAATGAATTATTAAATTCTAATGTAAGAGAAAGGAGATTAAAATACCAATCATGCAAAACACCAACGTATCCGCGGTCCTGGATCAAGGGAAGATGGTTGAGTCCATTCGTCGGCACCACATTCATGACCCAGACAGATTTTCCAGAACGCAACAATGCAGAATTAAAACCACCAAAATGAGCATTCATGTCTAGCACATTTCGTAGCATGTTGTAAGGTGGTGGAGGGTCTTCATCACCAGGTCTCTTTGGATGATCAGAAAATATCAAAGGAGACAGAAGAGACCAATAGTTGTGTACTGCTGTCTTCCAGCTTTCAGCATCTTCCGCAAATTCATCAGGTTGCAATCCTAACGCAAGTAAATATACAAATTAAGATAACCTAGGGGATAGGAGATATCATTCAGTAATATTGTTCAGTGAAATCTTTCTATTAAGAGTTCTAACAAGAAATGTTGAAGAATGTAACAATTACCATGTATTGCAAGCTCATGCTTGTTCGGATGATCCCTGGAAGGCCAGTTCGCCCTCTTTTCAATTGAAATCCAACGAATGCTATGTGTTCCTCCAATGCAATTTTGCAGATCTCGATAGTATGGAGACTCCACATCATAGCCTCTACTACATAGAGGAGGGGGAGGAGAACCATTCTTTCTAGAAATACAAACACACAAGAATCATGAATACATGCAAAAAAAAATCTGCAATGAATAACTGCACACACATATTATAGAGAGATCTAAGTTACTAGAAACTTGCTTCCCGTGATATACAAAAATGAAATAAGTTTTCGTAAATGCATACCACAGCAGCATTACCTTGAGTTATAGCATTTAATTTTACTAGTTTTCTTCCATACGACAGTTTCATCTTGCTGTGATAGCATCTCCCAGCAAAGGTTTTCTGTAAACTCATGTATAAACTTCCACCTTTGCTGACTGTCTTTGTTACGGGCATTAGTAACCGGCGAAGTCCAGACAAAATAGCCCCCGGGTTTTAAAAGTCTATCAGCTTCAATCAAGAGAATTCCATCTATGCCATGAAAATGTAAATTAAATAGATCAATCAGACTCCAGATAATTAGCGGGATCAATCGAGTAACTGCAAGGTTCTGTAATATTAATAAATACTGAAAATAAATTGAGGTATGGATTTAGGGCAGATAATGAAGTTTTCTGATTTTAAGTTCAAACATTTAAAAAGAAAAAAAAAATTTTATGGCATCGCCTAGTGGGAAAGGGCTTGGTCATTGTTGTCTTGTTGGATGAGGCCACGATATTGGACTTAGTTGAAACATGTCGAACAACCAAGACAGCTTCCATTTATTTTCCTTGGTTGCAAGTCTAAACTTAATGGGGAAATTATTACACCACAGGAAATAGACAGCTTGTGTGGTTTAACATATGAAGTGTATCCTTTTTTTAAAATATCTTCCAAAAATTAAATAACCTAAGAATGGATAAATTGGAGTTAAAAGAAAATATTACTTAGACCAAAACGGGGGGCTATATTTTAAGTATAGTTGGAGGTACAACAATAAATGATATAGAAGAATGACCATTCAAATTTTTCATAGGTCCCAAAAGAGTGTTGATACTTGATGGTTTAAGGTCTAAGCTGAGTAGAGAAAAACTACAACACCACAAAAGAGCCTATCCTCAAAGTTCAATATCTGAGACATGTAAAGAAAACAAAAGCATCGTTTGAAGAAACAAAATAAAACATTATTATAAATCTATAATAGCAAAAACATTTCCAGTAAAAAAAGTTACACACTTTCTTAATTTGTGACATATAATTCCTTCTTAGAATGACATTTATAATCTAACATCTTATCTCAAAGCCCAAATCATCCGGACAATAGATGGTTTTGTCAAATAAATGTATAGAACAACATAACCATGTTGACCTTATAAATAGTAGCATGAGGTTGATTTTTGACATACCTTTCTGGTCCCAATCTACGCCACATCTAGCACAATGCAGCATATCAAAGGAGAGAGATGGATATGGCAACTGTTTTGAAGTAAAAGAAGCAATCATAGCAGGAAGACCCCTCTCAAGTGTAAGTTGAACTTGACTCCCTGAAGGCTCATAGTTTGCAATGCACATAGTTAAAAGTTGACTGTGAAAGAGGTGTGCTCCAAAGCTACCATAGCCACAACCAATGTCCAGTATGGTTCTAACCTGTGAATGCCAACATGCCAATCAAAAAACATTTCAGGCAAGGAATATCACTGTCGAACTTTAATGGCTATGTTCATATTCACTATTTCCATAACCTATAAAAATATCTATCACAACGCAAATCCCTCCAATCGCAAGGTGCAGTAAGTTTTATAAATATAACTAATACAAAGTTAATCACCAAATTGATCTCCCTAGCCAATAATGTCAAAAACTTATTCAACAATCACAAAGGATTTTCTGGCATTATAAAACAAACTATTGTAGCATTGTAGGGAAAGAAAAGCTTTACAACAGATATGGCGTAAGTGAGGTTGAAACTACATACAAATGGAAAATATTTGGATTTTTATTAACTTACACTTGAGGTAAGTGAGGTCACATAAAATAACTTTAATATAGTTAACCAAGATATGTATATATTTGTTAGTATTAGTACTGTTAGAGTGAAAAATGAGCTTAAAGTCACGCAGATATGAGATACCCAACCATTTATCACACAAGAGCAAAGTAGATGAAATTAAGTATGCTTGATTGCATAATTAACATATACCAAAATAGTGAAATATGACTATAATTGATGAAGGCCACCACAAAAATTAAAGTATCCTATTCTATTATGAGTGAAGAAAAAGAAATATTCAGTTACCCCGGTTTGTATAAAGTTGGATTCATTTCTAAGTCCAATCATTTCTGCAATTTGGTGTGAGTAGTCTTCAACACCATCAAACATAAGGGAGGCAGAACGAAAGGAAATTTGCTCTTCGTCGAGCATCATCATCCTGTAACCAAATAAAATAAAAAACGCGAGAATTTTAAGATGAAATGATGGCTGAAAGAATACAAGCCAGTAGTAGAGATTTATATCATCACTGACCTCTTGGTCAAGCTTCCAGAAGAAAGAACTTCCTGTGCTGTGATTTTAACATTAGAAACCCATATAACATCCCTTCCAGTAGGCCACCGAAGAGGAATTTTGTAATTCGTCGGCGAGAGAAGTAAACAATTTTGCTTAAGCTCATGGCCACATTGCCGGTCAAACTCACTGCCATCAGAGTAACCCTGAGCTAGATTGTCTGAAGTGTTAAAACAAGGAACATAATTTTCAAACTCCTGAGAACAGAATTCTAATTCTTTCGTTTTCGAGGGAGCGTAAGAAATCTCTCCGATATCCAAAAGGTCCGATACAAGTTTCTCTTGAAGTCTTCTATAACCATGGAGAATATGACCTCTAGATGTAGTTGAAATCGATACTGTCCACCAAAAAGAACCAGCAAGAGCAAAAATAACTATAAATACTATACTAAACTTCATGAAGAGAAGAATCAACTTATGCCGACTTCTAGGAGTGCCAAGAACAAACGGATCAGGCGAGAAACCATTCTCCGTGGCACCATATTTAGAACTAGAATTATCTGAAAAAAGCAACTTAAAAGGAGACCTCAATTGTAACGGACTCTGATCAGAAGAACCTCTTTTATCCAAACCATCTTTTTCTGTTTTATCTTTCGATTGCGAATCCCACGGATCGATACCGTTATCAGGGATCCGAATCCCAGTCACACCTCTGTACAAAGGCCTGGACATTCTCTAACCAACACACTTGCTCGGCGTTTAAACAAGCAGATACGAATACGCCGAAACGAAACACTAATCGAAGTTTGTTACTTCAACATCACTCAAATTTGTGTAAAATAAATCATTAACGAAATATGAAATATGCCTTCAACTGAGCAAATAAAAACCTGTCATAACAAAAATAGAGAGTAAAAGCAAGTTACAAAAAAAAAAAAAGCACTAACAAATTCAAAGTTCGTATTGAAAGAATCAAAAGCATTGGAACAATAAGAATCAAAGCATTAACAAATTCAAGGAACCAGATCCATCACGGACTCAACATTGATATGAATATCAATGAATTGAAATCGCGTTTAGATCAAAGGCGTTTGAAGAAGCAATGAGGAGTACCTTGTTGTTGCTAAAAGATTAAAAGCACGGTGAATTTAACGGTGGTTGTTGTGTTGAATTTCGGCGAGAAAACGAAACAAATCGGAGGAGGAAGAGGAAGAAGAACAACAGCGGTTATCGGCGGTGTTATTGTTACTGAATGGGTTGATTTGAAAGCTAAATCTGCTTCAGAAAAATGCACATGAGGTGAGAAGAAGCAGATTGTGTTCTGATCCGAATGCAAATGTGAATGTGATTCATACACACTTCTTCACGGACCAAGTATTAATTAGTCTCATGGATTAGTACTAATTAATAACTCTAATTTTTACATAATCATGATTATTATATTCATGATATCTTTTCATGATGTTTAATGATTTAAAAACAAATCATTTGTCATATTCATTAAATGATGTGACAGCATAACATTACTAAATACATGAATACAACTAATTGATATCAAGGGTAAAAATAAATTAAACTTTTATAAAATAAAAGGTAATTTAGCCTTTGTTTGGTATTGAGTCACATTTCTTTAAATGATTTTTAAATTTTGTTTTTTTTTTAAACAAACTTCAAACTTGCATACACTTTAGATCAAATGGTTGATAATTTATTTTAGAATTTAATGAATATGTATTGATAGTGTAAAATTATTTTAAAATGTTACTGTTTAATAAGAATTTATCACTCAATAATATTATTCTATTAATTTAAAAATTAGAGTCTAGGATATATAATGGTGATTTGGTGACATCTACACTACTCATATATATTTCTTTTTCTTTTTTTTATTATATATTTTTCAAATAACTATTCTATATTTAATTTTAATTAAATATGAATTTAAAAATATTTTAAAGTGATGTTAAAATTTTTAAAAAATCATTGTATTACAATTATTGTTGATTGAAAGTGATTAAAATAAAAAGTTATACACCAGTAGAAATTTAATGTTTGTGATCAATTAACAATATAAAATATTTTTTACATTGTGTATATCAATTAAGTTTATCTTAATATTTTTTAATATTAAGATATATAAAATATTATTTCACATTTTTTAAAATAATCAATTTCATTTCATATTCTTAAATTTTATTCTCTATATTTTCTCTTATTGGAAAATATTTTATGAGAATAAAACAATGATTAGAAAATAAGATTTAAATTATTCAAAGAAAATTTCAAAAATAATATTAAATATAACAGGATTTATCACCATTAAATTATTTATAATTTGACATGTTTGTTTATATTTATTTCAAACTTCCACTTGTTAAATAAAACAATAAGCAAATAGTAGAATAAGATAAGATATGGTATACTAAATTAAATATTATTTATTCCCAGATATAATTAATTGTACTGAATTATTAAAGTAGGAAGCTACTTACCACCTAATTAAAGTACATCTTAATTATTCCATTCCATTACCTGAAAAATTCCCGCTAAGAAAAAAAGCACTTATATTGTAAAAATAGAAAGCAATATAACCTACTAGTGCCACATGATTCCTTCTCTTAATTGGACTTGATTTTAGCCTTAAAATAAAGTGTAAAATCCAGCTTGTCACATGAAATCAATGAGTGGAATTTGGAAAGTGGAGATTTTTAAGTTGCTATAGGAAAAGTAAGCAAAATGGTAGATCTTTGAAATGATACTATGATAGTGATACATTCATTTTTTGACTATGATATTTATATAAAATCCAATATTAATTTTTTTATCAGGTCAAATATAATTTTTGATTTTTTTATTAACTTTTTTCATTTTATAAATAAAGTGATAATAACTACTAAAAAAATTCACAAATAAATATACGGATATCAGAATTCGAACTTTAATGATAACATTAACATTATATATTGTTCATGCATGTGATTTGGATATGGATGAAACCATGCATGTTGACTTGAGTCTCAAATGGTGGACACTGACCCATGCACACACTTTATTAGTACTATCAACTATGCCATCATCACTATAAATATAAATAAATGCAACTATATATTGGTGCGTATTCACGCTTGCATGAGGTCACGTTACATATGTGCATTAGCAATCACATACCTAAATTAACTTTGATTTGAAAAATAAACCCTAATTAAGGAAGTTGTATTAACTATTAATCCAATATTACCATTGGGTTCTTACAATGGAAAAGAGTTTTAACGTCTTTTTTAACTTTAACAAGATTTAGTTGTCGATGGAAATGATTACACTTTTAGGGTTCGATATTATTATTATTATTATTATTATTATTATTATTATTATTATTATTATTCTAAAACATGACATAATTTAAAGTGTGTTTTTGACCAAAGAATTAAGGCTGTCTCATCTCTCATAGTATGTAATGTAGTAATTAATGTATCGTACTAATACACGCAAACAGCATGAGAATAGCTTCACGTAGAATTTATCTTAAATAATTGATGGAAGAGAAGAAGAAACAATGTATTGTAAACAAAGTGGCCCCAGTGCACCCTGTTACATTCATATCAAACTTTCTCTGTAGACATGAACAGACAACAACAACTCGTTAGGGGTTGTTAAGGTGATAGGGATGAGAATAATGTGAAGAAATAGAATGAAAATGACTTTGGTTTACAATTTGCAATAAGGTTAAGGAACTTCTTTTACTATTGTATTATTTAATTTCTTTTGAATAAGAATATAATATATTAAAAAGGTTTTCTTAATCAATTGTTTAAAATGTTAGAAGAGTTGTCCGGTTAATTAAACGAGTTCAATTAGTCATTATACAAAGATATCAAATACAAGAATGTGATTCAAATGTGTGACATTTCATTTGTTCATTTTTAAAAGGTGAATTTCAATCTTTAAACTACTAAATAAAAAATATTAAGAGAGTTTTACTGGAATATAAAACATGTTTAGAGTAGTATATTTTAATATAATTGTTCTGGAATACGTCTCGCGCCATGCATGTCGGGCACAGTCCAGTCTAGTGGACAGAAATCCTAGACCCATGAATTGATGGCGTGGGGGAGCATCTCCCCACGTGCTCTCCAGTTTCTCAGTCAACTGTATCCCCCGCAATAATCTCACTTCCTGGATTCACGAAGCAGTTGGACCAGAGCAAAGACCACGTGATAGGTCTTGAATGCTTCTTCGCAGACCCTGTCAGTACTTATCGTGGGCCTAGCTGATCCAATCCACGAAGAGGACATTGGATCAATGTTGGGGACACATTATGAATACCCTCTATCACTAGAGGGTCAGATATTTTAATTCTTGTACCTTTCTTATGTGCTTGTTATCTCTCTCTCTCTCTCTCTCTCTCTCTCTCTCTCTCTCTCTCTCTCCGTCCATATACTCACTTTGACATCGGAATACCTTATAGGTACACCCCCTTTCTCTCCACCAACAACCATTGTTGGCTAACTCGGAGGGTCCATTATGATCCGGTAAGATCAATAATATACATTAGTGCGGAAAGATCTTGTTTTTATTTTATGATATATTTTGACAAATATATATATATATATATATATATATATATATATATATATATATATATATATATATATATATAACAAATATTAAGGTTCAATTGGGTCACGTCTTTCCATTATCTATAATATTTTTTACTTTAGGCAACAGGAGAATAGACAACAGTTTAAAACCAGTTGTTTAAAGGAAAATAGGCCACATCTTTTAATGTGTCGAAAAAATTTACAAGTTAATACTCTTTTTATCTATACTTCATTTGGTTAGTGAATATTGAATAGGGATAACATATTCTTACGTCGCATAATAAGAAAAATGACAAATTATAACTTAACTAGTATAACGATTATACATGACAAATTACATTAAAAAAATTCCAATGGCTGAAATGACAAGATATACTCATCTTTAAAGTCAAACAAATAATACTATGTATTGGTTTTGCTATCAATAAGTAATGCCAAGATATACTAATACTAAATAGTCATAACAGTAGGTCGGCTGAATGTTCATCACGTAGAAAGTAATTTGAAAGACTTGCGGGCCAATTATCACAGGCAGCTCTACTTCTCCAAGAACAGACCTCTTGGAACCATCAAAAGCTCTGACCACCAGATTGCTTGGTCGGAGAGCTATACCATCATATTCAAGCTTAACAAGGGCTTTCTTTGGCAAGACATTGAGTGAGGACCCAGTGTCAACTAGAACATGTGAAAGCATAGCTCCTTTACACTCTAGAGGGATGTGCAAAGCTTTATTATGGTGACGACCCTCCGTAGTCAAATCAGCATTGGTGAAGCCTAGTCCACGACTAGTATTAACATTAGAAACCACCGTCTCTAGCTGATCAACCGTAATCTCCTCAGGCACGTAGGCTGCGTGCTGGACTTTAAGTAATGCATCCCGATGAGCTTCAGAACATAATAGCAATGATAGAATGGAGATCTTGAAGGGAGTCTAGTGGAGCTAATCCACAACCTTATAATCACTTCTCTTGATGATCCTCATGAACTCGTCTACGTCCTGATCAAAGGACGTCTTCTTAGCTTCTTTTGCAACTGGTTCTTCAGGCACCACACTCTTGTCTTTTGCTTTGGCAGCAGCCTCTGTCTCAGCATTAACTCTCGGAACTTGTGGCGTATAAGTTGAAGAATCAAGAGCGACTCTCTCCCCGTTGCAGTAGAGATCTGAACCATAGTGCCATGGTACAACATTATATTTTTCATACGGAATGGGTCCAGGTACCGTGATGGTGACTGGACTGACTGCGGCGGAAGCAGGAACTGTTATTGTCTGTGGATCGTAATAGATGGTAACAGGATTTCTGACTGATGGTGGTGGTGAAACACTAAAGCTAGGTTGTTGTTGAGACTGTTGTTGAAAGTTGTTGGAATCGGGGACCATTGTCGGGTCATAGTATATGGTGACTGTGGAGATGTCATCTTTAATGGTTGTTGTCGTTGTAGAAGCGGATACGATTGAACTAATGTTTGTTGAAGTGGTAGAAAGGATGATTGTTGACTTTGTAGAGGAATCTGTTGGAACGATTGTTTTTGAAGTTGTAGGAGAGGCGTTTACTGACGTTGTATGAGCTAAAGTTGTTGATGTCGTAGAAGCTGAAACTGTCGAGGTGATTTGCAGAATACCTTCTCTGATAAGATCATTGATGCCACTTTTTAAACTTGCACAACCATTGGTGGAAATTTTGCAAGATTCACAGCAGGCCTCATAACCTGGGAACACCTGGCACTTTAAAAGTTGGGCTTTAACCTCGGCCAGAGGTGTTTGAATACTTGCAGTATCTTCAATTAGTTTCACTGGTTGATCCTCTTCAATTGCATTTATCTTGGGCCCACCATGGCTAGGCATAGGATTCTTTGTGACATTAGGAGGAGGTGCAAAATTCAAAGCCTTGGAATCAACTAAATCTTGGACTTTCATGTGCAAGGCTCTGCACTTCTCCGTTGTATGGCCAGGTGCGTTGGAACGGAAGGCACATCTAGCGTTGACATCATAATTCCTTGGGAGGTTCTGAGGATCTGGGGGAGCCAGAGTCCTCAATTCAACGAGGTTGGGCTTCAAAAGTTGTGGTAGTAAAGCAGCATAGGGCATCGGGATGGGATCGATTACCCTATTGACTTGAGAGGGCCTTTGCTGGAAAGGACATTGTTGTTGGTTGTTGTTGTTGTAAGACCTTTGTTAAGGAAATTGTTGTTGTTGAGGGAAATGTTGTGGTTGTGGAGTGTATTGTTGTTGAGGTGCTGGAGTGGGAATAGTGACAGCGGCTATTGATCTCGGCATGTACTGGGGCCTACCTCTGCCCATGTGTATTGAATTGGTTTCACCCGACATGCGAGGCCCTGCAAAAGGTTTCCTTATGTTGCTGGAGCTGGCGCCATTATCAGATATCTTGCCCATTTTCAACAAACTTTCAATTCTCTCTCCCGCTATGACCACATCATCAAAGCTAGTGGAAGAGAAAGCAGCCAGCCTATCAATGTATGTCCCCTGCAGGGTATTCATAAACATGTCATCCATTTCTCTTTCTGACATAGGTGGCTGAACGGCAGCGGCAAGTTGTCTCCATCTTTGGGCATACTCTCGGAAACTTTCCCTCGAGGACTGAGACATACCCATCAACAAAGTCTGATTGGGTGCCATATCCAAGTTGTATTGATATTGGCGTATGAAAGCTTCAACTAAGTCCTTCCAATTCCTGACAGTAGCTCTAGATAGGTGAGAATACCACTCACGGGATGCCCCGGCCAAGCTATCCTCAAAGTAGAACATCCACAGTTTTTCATCCATGGTATATGCTTTCAATCTCCCCGGAAAAGATTGAAGGTGGGTACGAGGACAGGAGGTACCATTATATCTCTCAAAGCAAGGGGGTTTGAATTTGTGAGGAATCCGGACTCCCTCAACTAGTCCCATGTCCATAACATCAAATCCCAAAGAGTTTTGGGACTCCAGAGACCTCAACATTTCTACTATCTCGTCCAGACGACGATCATAGGCTTCATCCCCAGCCCCAATTACTGTAAACTGTTCTTCTTGGGGGTCTTCTTGTAAGGCACAACCTCTAGTGTTTCCTTGGGTATTCCTGATAGCATTGATCTCAGGATTGAGGTGAGGTCCAAACTCTGGGGGGTCAGTACGTGGTTGTACGTGATCATTATTGCTAGTACCTCCTGTACCTGGGTGATTCTCTTCAGGAGTTTGCCGCTCGACCAACTCTCTTAATCTTTCTTGGCTTTGGGCCAACCCAGTCATTACTGCCATGAACTGGTTCATTTGAGCCCTCATCTCATTTCTCTCATTAGCCATCTGAGTTCTCACGTTAGTCAAATCTTGCTGAACTTGGTCCATCTGTAGGCTCGGAAGGTTGTTTCTGGTTGGATACTGGTAAACTTTGTTGATGGGGGAAACCCTCCTACGAGCAATGTTTCCTGAAACCACAGCAAAGTGAGAAAACAACAACAAAAATACCTACAAAATAAAGAATGAGGTTAGCATGCAATGCAGTATGTCTATTTGTCTTCCAAGGGTATCCGGTTTGGTTCTTTGGTTTTGACCTTCCAGACCTCGAAGAATGATGATGTTGAAGAGAAATGAAGCCCAAAGGATAACACACAAACCATATATTACAAATGTAAAGATACATAGTTTATGATTACAACAAGTTCCCATGGTGGGTCAAAATACAGCAAAATCAACAAAAGTACAAACAAAATGAAGTACAAGTACAAGGAATTCAAACATCCAGTCCAAAGTCATCCTCTTTAACTTCCTTCAAGATAGCATCGGTCACTGGTCCAACTAGATGCTTTGTGATGGTTCTGATAAGAAGGTTTCTGGTGGCAATAGCATTTGTCAACTTCTTATACTTGTCTTGGTCCTTTGATCTCTTCAACCCTGCCCGGAGCTTCAACTCGGAGATTTCCTTCTGTGCTGCTAACAAGGATTCCTGACTCTTCTTCTCATTAGCTTCCAGTTGCTCTATCTTAGCCTGGGTCTTCTGATCTTCCTGTGAACGAGCCTCGGTAATTCTGATCCATCTAGCCTGACTCTCTTCCAACTAGTGCTCAGCTCTGGCTTTCTGAATCTTTGCTTCTTTGCAAGCATTCTTCAATACCAACTCCCCTACTCGGGCCCTTCTGATGTAATCATTTGTCTTCTCAATCTTGGTCATATGCTCGATCCGGGGCTTCTCTAACCTTTCATTGTCCAGACGACTATCATTCCTCTCCCAGAGGGTCTTCTTTAGAGCTTCAGAAAGCTGAGTATTCCTCTCTTTCAGCTTCTCAAATTCCTCTAAACCGACTGTAGCTATAGGCTCTACTACTGATGGCCCTGGCATATCCTCTAGGGTGAATGGCATGCCGGTGATCTGTCCTCTGATAGGAGACCAATCAGTATATTGAGTTGAAGCTATGTTGTTGCACTTGCCAAGAATGGCAGTCCCTTTTGTCTGAATATTATCCCAAGCCCAGGCTGCTTGTCGGATGATGGCATGATTATTATGAACATCACAGTAAAGGTTCTCTACTAAATCCTACTCTCTTGGTGGATGTACTAAGGTATACCTTAGATGCCTCTTGAACAGCAAATGATTGTAGTTGATGCAACCCTTAATTCCAATGAGAGGTACATTGGGATACTGCCCACAACTTGTAATTATGTCCCTGCCCTTGGTGCTCTGAGTGCACCACCTGATGTCTTCTGAAGTGAGAGCAATCATTCTCTTAGACCAGTTTCTTGACTGATAAGGATTCAAAAAGGCTTCTGTCTTTGGAAAGTGCCTTAGTAACCAACAGTAGAAGAGAGGTGTACAACATCTGACTAATCTTCCCCTCTGTTTCTCATTTCTTTGATGCACTGAGTAATAGAAATCTCCTAGCAAGGTAGGAACTGGATTCTTCAGCAGGAAGAGATGAATAGCATTCTTGCTTATGAACTTAGGCTCATCTGTAAACAAGATGATTCCATATATACCAAGAGCCAGGAGAGCACATACAGTTTCCCACTTTCCTGCTGCAGCATGACCGGTGGCCTGAGTGATTAAGAAGTCCAAATGGAGGCCTGGGATTCCAGCTTTGGTAGTCATATTCTGATCAATGATGGTGGTTTCCAAATACATAGCCTTAGTTATGTCTTAATTCTTAGGAGAAGTCATCTCAGGGTTGAAAGGGATTCCCCTTCTGATAGGGACACCCAATAACATGGAAAACTCTTCCAACAAAGGACCCATCTGAAATTCTGGAAAAGTGAAACACCTGAAGGGAGGGTCATAAAACTGCAAGAAAGTGTGAATCATGCTCCTATGTTATGCATCCAAGTCCATGATCATGTCCATAATACCACCATAATGTTCCCTGAATAAAGGGACATGATCAGGATTGATAAGTGCCTGAATCTGCCTGATGCCTGCTAGGGAGGGCTCAAAGAAATGATAAGTGATGTTGCTCTTCCTGGATGAGTCCATACTGACAATGGATGCTGATGAAGATAATTGAGGAGAAATACTGATGAAGACAACTGGAGAAGATATCAGCTAAAGAAGATCTTTGAGGAAGATAACTGATGAAGATGGCTGAGCAGAAGAACAGTCAAAACCAAACCAAAGATAATGTGGATACCCTGTAAAACAAATAGACAAATGTTAAATGATGCAAAATGATGTATGCAGAATGATATGCAAGGGTTTGTGATCAGGTGTTGGATCTGTTATCTACTTTGATAGGGTTCATGAGTGTTCAGAAATCCAGATGAAGGTCTGAGAACCAGTGACCAGGTGGGGGACTCAAATAAAGAGTCACAAGTCCGAGGTTTCATAGAAGCAGTCCAACATAGTGTAACCTTAAAACAATATCAGTAACAGGGTATGTTGAGGCCAAGGGTTCCTGCAAACCTGTAAACATCCCAACCCCCTCACAGGTATTGTTCTAAAACAAGGATCCTCAGACTTGGATCAGTTATGAGAAGTGTAAACACTTCTAACCTGGAGGTACAATGTTTACATTAATCATAAATGACCCTCCTTTAATTCACCTCAGATGCTGAAGGTCATCTAAAAAGGTCATCCAGACTTAGCAGGCTTCCCAGATAGCCCTAGTACTACGGGAAATCCGTAGCACAGAGTTCTCAAGAAGAAACCCATGTCTGAACCATGTTTCATATTCCCGCACCAGACCGAAATGGAATGGGAAAGAATATGAAGCCACTCTAATCCTATGTGTCACTCAGGCTCCCGGTATGGAACCTTACTCACTGAGTATCCCTCCCACCAAGGTAAACAACAGATCCAACACATGATATGATGACAGTAATATGAAATGCATAAAAACAACAAATGAAAGCAATAAATAAAGTTGTATAGAAAGCAATAAATAAAGCAATAAACAAAGGAACACATAACACATAACACCCCCATAAACACAAATCAAACAAGCGCTAGGAGAAACCCACAAAAGGAACCAGAAGCCCTGGTTGCAAAAGAAATATTCCCCAGCAGAGTCGCCAAGCTGTCGCTCCCAAAGATTTACAATCCCGGCACAGACGCGAACGGTCGGCGAAAAGAGAATGATGAGGTTGATATGAATAGAGTCGCCAGCTAGGCATTTTTATCCAGAAGGAAAGGTACTGCTGCATAAACCTGGAAAGATATGGATAAGACGGTTGCGAACCAGAGAAACTGAGAAAGGGGGTTGGTTACGACTTGGGAAGGTATTAGCACCCAGATCGTCCGTCGTACTCGACGGGATCCACGCTTACAAGATTGTGTTTAAAAGGGGTAGGTGTATGTGTTATCTGTGTGCAAAAGCTAAGAAAAGAAAGTACAGGTGTCAGTGCAAAATGGTGAATTGCTCAGGAACTGAGGCTTTAAAAAGAAGGCTGAAAAAGGGGGAAGACACAGAGACTTTTGTTCGATAATTGTTAAGTTATGCCTACGTATCCTCTCGTGCAATGAGAAAGTAAGAACACCGTAGTTCGACTCAAAGAGACTGAAAATGAATTGACTGTGACTGCCTACTTGCCTATGCTCAAGTGTATGACTCGTCTGGCTCGAGTACTAACTGTCTTGCATTAGACGGAAGAAGCAAGTTCTCGTTTGTGAATGAGTGTGATGAAAAAAGAATCCCGAAGGAGACGATTATTGTTTGTTTTTTTGTGTTTTCAGTTTTTTTATTGCTTTTGGTGCTTTGCATAGAAGTATGAGCTTAAGCCTAAATCAAAGGTTGTAAACTCATTATATCCTCCCTGATTAGGGATAATGAGCCTACTTAAGTATGAGATAAGCATCTCAACTTAATTACCATGATGATGTAGGATTAAAATCATTAACCTACTTGTGATTATTTAGATGTTTTTGGGTTTTTGTTTAGTGTTAAGTAATGAGTTTAATCTCTAATCACAAATTAGTGAACTCATTACACCATCCTAATAGAAGGATAATAGATGAGAACACAACACTTAAGCTGAGGAAGAGACCTCAACTTAATCCATGGTTAGGGACTAAATTCATTATATAACAATACTTTATTAAATGGATTTTAATTAAGGGATGAGATTAAGAAATGGATTTTAAGTTTTTAAGACAACTTGAGGGGGACTTGTCCATTAAACACTAGGGTTAGTCCTACTTAACCATAAGGAAGAGATAGAACCCTAATGTAAGGCCCAAGTTACAAGATAAAGTATTAGGGATTATTAATATGATTTGATTAAGAGGTGTAAACAAATTAAAGGTTTAACACTTAGAATTAAAGTTATACACTCCATCTTAAGAGAAGGATGCAGGCATAACCCTAATTCAAAGTCCTAAAGCTTTAAGAGTTTAGTCTCTGATTATTGAGATGAGAAGAGAGACTCAAGGAGACTCAAAAGGTAAAAAGTTAGGGGGGACTATATACAACCCTAAAAGTTATCATGCTTGGGTATCCTATGGTTTTTTAGGCTTAAGATAAAGGATCTTTAAGGCCACCAATGGAAGAAGCAGATGAAAAGAGAAGGAAGAAGAAGAATAAGTTACTTACTTCCTTAAGAAGATAAGTAACTTAAAAGAAAGAAAGTAAGAAGAATGGAACACAAGTGAAACAAGTTCACTTCAAATACAAGTAAATATGCATATGAATAATGAGAAGAGATGGGAAGTGAAGGCAAATCCACCTCCCAAATAACTTACCAAAAAGTTCCTGAAAATGTTAGTATGAATGCATAAGACATAAAGCAAAAGGAAATGAAATAAAATGAGATGCCAAGACCAAATTCATAAGTGAAAATTCAATGTAAATGGCATATGAGATGATGCAAAGCCATACAAGATGCATATGAATGATCATACAAAGATGAGATGCAATAGAAGTATGTTTAGAAGCATGAAAACACATGAATGTCCATGAAGTGTAATGGATACAAAGCATAGCAAATGAATGAAGAAATGATCAAGAAATGTTCAAGCATGTCTTAAGATGTCTAAGATGTCATACAAATGCTTGAAATGTCATGGCAAGTTCACATGATGATGATATGCAAAGATGAATGCAAATGAACATGAGAAATTAGGGTTTTATGACAACATGAGATGCATATGACCAAAACAGAAGCATACTTCATGATAAAAATTGAAATCAAACACAAACAAACCCTAATCCCATATAAGATCACACCCCAAAGGAGAAAGTCAGAAGCTTAACCTAGTGAGAGTTATGAATTTTCTAAGTTTGCTAGGGTTTTTAGGTGATTCTTAAGGGAAAATGCAAATAAAATTGAAAATGCAAGATAAAATCATGAGAAAAATAACCTAGAATCTATATGCAATATATGAAACAATGCAAAAAGAATCAAGTTCAAACTCATCATGGTTAGGCAGAAATGAATTTTTCAAGTTAGGGTTAGAAAATGTGATTTTTAAGAACCCTTAATTCAAAGAAAATTGTGAAATTATGATCAAGCCTAAAAAGAAATTTGTATGATGAGTTTGAAAATGTTTCTAAATCTATTGGAATGGTTCATGAATTTTTTGGTGATTTTTAGAAACCTAAATGCATTTTTAATTAATTAAAATCCATTAATTAATTAAAAATAACATTTAAATATTTTAAAAATACTTTTTAAATGCAAAAAAATAAAATAAAAATTATTTTTAGGTTAAGAAAATTATTTGGATCAGAAATGCAAAATATGAGAATTTTTTAATGAGTTTTGCTATTTTAAATAAAATGTACAAAAGAAATGAATTAAAATAAAATAAAAATTGATTTAAATGAAAGTATGTTGATCCAAGGCTCCAGATTCAAACTTGGGGGGAGGGAATTGACCACGCATGCTATTGGATGGATGAGATTCATTCTGACATTTTTACTAATTAAACCTAATTAATTAATTTAATTAATGGATTAAAGTTAGGTGGATGCATCCTGGCCCTCCAAACGCGCACTAATCTTAGATCCAAGGGCCACCATTCAAAATGATCCCTAAATCCTAAATTAGAACCCTAATTACTCTCAGGTGACCGAAGCAAGCTCCGATCATCTTCTCCGGCCAGTCCCCTCCCCTTAATCCCTCAAAACGCCATGAAACTTCACCAAAATCTCCAGAATGGAACCTCTAACAACCCTAAACACGAATCAAACCTCAAAAATCATTTATCACTCAAGAACATCATGAATCGAAGAAAACAATTTTTAGGTCAGAAAGTTTCAGAGCAAGCATACATGGCCATTTCTCACTCATTTTCAAAACAAATCATATCAGTGTGATCAGGGAAACATAAAGAATTACATTGTAAATTAAAAAATAAGTTCTGGAAAAATTGTTCTTGAGGTATACCTGAGATGAAGCTTTGAGATTCTGAGCTTTCTGGACCTTTCCTTGATGCAAAATCACCCCAATGGATCCCCTTAGGCTTCTGGAATGCTTTAAACAAGTTTGTGATGGCTGATTTTGACGATTCAGTTTTGCTGCACTAGAAATCGTGTTTTGGTTTTGTGTGCTTTCAGGCCAATTTAAGGGTTGCTTTGTGTTATATGAGTGCTATTGAGATGATTGGTGAAGTTTGTTTTGAGGTTTGATGGCTGGTTTTTCAGAATCGAAGAAAGGAAGTTCTTGGTGGTTTTTGTGAAAGCTGAGTTCTTGGAGCATTCAGGCCAATGTGTTATTAGAAATGAGCTCTATAATGTTTGTATGTAATGTCTTGATTGGTTAGAAAGTTGTTGATGGCATAGTTTGATTGGTATGGGTGTAACACGGTGGGAGAACTGACTTTAGTTATGTTGTGGATAGCAAGAGTCGCCACCAACTTTTATTTTATCCAAAGGAAAGGCATAAAAGAACAGGAAAGACCTTTTAAAAGATTTTTGGGTCCGGGGGGTAGGTTATGTAAAGGGAAGGTGTTAGCACCCTTTACATCCATGGTTATCCATGGGCTCTTAGTTACTTAGCTCACTTTAAAATGTTTTTGAAATGTGAAGTGTGTGAATAAAAATTTTCTTAAGTGTTTTATAATGATCCATGTATGGATGCGTATAAAACCTTTGTTTTGAAAATTTGTTTGAAATTGTGAAGTATTTGAAATGTTTTGAAGAGTGAGCAAGTATCTAAGAGGAACCTACCCTAAGTTTAATCTTTTCTGTTCTTGAATCCTTTAAATGGTAAGACTATCCCTATTATTAAGGAATAGGTAGTCATTACCTTGGATGTGAGGGACAAGTGAAGGGTCATCTGTTATTTAGGCAACTGTGGGGTGTATAAGCAATTCGAAGGGACTTATCATCTTTATTCGAAAGGGACAAGATCATTACGAAGGCAACATTCGAAGGGACTTGATCTTTTTATCTGTTAAAGGGACTAGATGATGTGAGATGAGGGACTTTTGCTTTATACACCCTACTTGACCTTTTTGTGATAGGCAACATGAGAGGTAACCCTTAGAAAGTGAGATGGCGATCAAAGATCGACTTACGTGTGTGAGTGTACAATTTTAAATATTTATCTTTTAAATTAGTGATCTAAATTGATTTTATAATACAAACATGTTTACACTCCCTATTTTACTAACCATAGCATTTAAAAAATAAATGTTACTATTAAAATATTACATCCAGGAGACAATTACATAATAATAATAATTAACAAATTAAATAAATAAGCAAAATAATAATAATAATATAATTGGGTTAGTAAAATAATAATAATAATAAAACACAATATAAACGAGGTTAGTAATAATAAAATATCATATAAACATAATTAATAATGTAAACAAAAATATTAGCATAATAATTAAAAGATCAATTTTTTATATGAACAATTATTTTTTAAGATTAATAAGAAAATATAAGCAATTATACTAATTCTCAGACTCTTCAGACTCATAATCTTTAACCTATTCTTTGGTCTTGACAGGACCTCTGAACCTTCTTCCCATGTTGATTAGGCCACCTGACCTTCTAGTCTTCTTAGTCTTCTTGGCCAGCAGTGTCTTCAATTCATCTTGCCCCTTGGACAAGTTCAGGATCAGCTCTTGGAACTGTGCATTTTGTGCCTGGAGATCCTTAACTGTTTGTTCAAGAGCCATTGCTGAAATAAACAGCGAGAAGATGAGAAACCTGTGTACAATAAACCTGTGATGCAATGATATGGTGTATTAATGCGTATGCAATGTTTTCAAGGACCGCAGGATTTAAATTTGCTTAAACAAACAAGAAGGTAAACTTTTATTAGTAATAAATTTGTTTTGCCTCTTGGGCTTACAGAAAATGAAATAAATACAAGAGATGGGGTTTTAAGTCTCCCATGGACGCTTCCTCTTTGTGTTGAGGTATGAGTTGAGATTTCGTTCCTCGTGAAGTTGCTTTGTTAGTTCCAGGGTTCTTTCTTGGCTTGCTTTGTAATGAGCCTCGAAAGTATCCCTTTGCTCCTTCAACTGGATCCAGGACCTCTGTAAATCTTCCATGTCAGTAGGCATGTCTGGGTGAAGGATAGTATAAGAAGTATCTCCTTCAGCAACAGGTTCCATGGTAACTGGCAGGATAGCAGGATATGGCATCATGAGAGTCTGAGCACGAGATCGCACCCATCTGAGATAAGCCTCCATAGGAATAGTGTACTTAGGCTCCAGAGTCTTGCTGTCAACCTTGTTCACTTTTCCCCATGCTCGTATGAATCTCTGACGGTAACCTTGAAGATCGTTGTCGTAGTCAAACACAATGCCCTGAATCAACATGTCATGTGGACCATCACTCCGAGCGTAACCAAATTGTCGTAAAGCTAAAGAAGGGTTGTAGGTAATGCCTCCTCTTATGCCTAGAAGTGGCACATTAGGAAACTCCCCACAATGGTCAATGATAGTAACATTCTCCATAGATCTGGAGCACCAATGGATATCTGAATGAGAGAGTGACATAATCCTCTTGGACCACCTGAACCCTTCATTCTTCATCACTGAGCGAGGAAGGTGAGAAATAAACCACCTAGATAACAAAGGTATGCAGCACATCAGAGTTCCTCTTGCCCTTGTAGTACGAGTATGAAGAGAGTGCAGAATGTCTCCAAGCAGTGTAGGTACTGGATTGTGACTCAGAAATACGTTGATGGCATGAGCGTCTATGAACTGATCAGGATTGGGGAACAACACTAAGCCATAAATCAGCAAGGCTAAGATCTCCTCAAAAGCATCATAGCTCATAGCCTTCAAGAACACTTGAGCCTTATCCATTAATACCTTAGCAAGAATACCCTTAACTCCGCTTCTCGTTTCTAGAACAATGTCAGACTTCTTCAGATGTAAAGCTGCAGCAATAACCTCTGGTTTAAGCTCCTTCTCCAAGCCTGTGAAGGGTCTTTGATTAAGAACAGGTATACCCAGAAGTTTAGAGAACTCTTCCATTGTAGGAACCAGCTGATAGTCGGGGAATGTGAAGCAATGGTGCTTAGGATCAAAGAATTGAAACAGGACACTCATCATGTCTTCATTGAACCCTGAGGTGACTAGATCCAATAGGTGACCAAGTCTCTTGATGAACTGGGAGTGATCAGGCACTTGAGAAACCAGCTCTTTAAGCTTATCAGGTATGCCTACAAAGTTGATCCTGATAGTGTTTCTACGAGCAGAAGCCATGACCTGTAACAAAGAACAAAGATAAATCCTTTGGTCCTTGAAATGGTTAGTGAAAATGTTATGCTTATGATGCATGATGATGTCATGATGTTATGTTCAATCACAAACATGTGGCACACACAAACAAGTCACACAATAGCCTTAGGTTTAAAGGCTTGCATGAGGTTCAAAGGTAAGTACCCTCCCCTGAAGTTTAGATGGTTCATCCTGTCCTACAAAAGTAACCATGTTCTAAGGGATCTCAATATCATTGATCCTTCACAAGGGTGGTTGTTCAGTAGGCAACTTACTTGCCAACCAAAACCCTCCAAGTTTAGAATCTCAATGAGCGTAGTATCGAGTATCAACCAACTTCAGTCTTCACCAAAGCCGGTTATCTCACTACTTTCTAAAGGCCAAGATGGGATAACTAGGGTTCTAAAAGTTAGTTAGTGCATTGAAAACATATGGTAGCCTCATATTATCCTCAACTTGACTTAAGGAACATAAGCACCAACCAAGAAGTCACACTAACTATGGCCACCAGATCAACCATATCGGTATACGCCGTACAGTTTCCTTGGTCTATTGCCATTTATCTAAGGTACACTAGATCCGGGTTAGGATCTTTCACACATAAGAGCCCAACAAGTAAGTATAAAGCAAACAAGGCAAACAATTTTAAAGTGATCTAATTCCTAAGGGTACCCCTCTTTAATATTAAATCCCCAGCAGAGTCGCCAGTTCTGTAACACGGTGGGAGAACTGACTTTAGTTATGTTGCGGATAGCAAAAGTCGCCACCGACTTTTATTTTATCCAAAGGAAAGGCATAAAAGAACAGGAAAGACCTTTTAAAAGATTTTTGGGTCCGGGGGGTAGGTTATGTAAAGGGAAGGTGTTAGCACCCTTTACATCCATGGTTATCCATGGGCTCTTAGTTACTTAGCTCACTTTAAAATGTTTTTGAAATGTGAAGTGTGTGAATAAAAATTTTCTTAAGTGTTTTATAATGATCCATGTATGGATGCGTATAAAACCTTTGTTTTGAAAATTTGTTTGAAATTGTGAAGTATTTGAAATGTTTTGAAGAGTGAGCAAGTATCTAAGAGGAACCTACCCTAAGTTTAATCTTTTCTGTTCTTGAATCCTTTAAATGGTAAGACTATCCCTATTATTAAGGAATAGGTAGTCATTACCTTGGATGTGAGGGACAAGTGAAGGGTCATCTGTTATTTAGGCAACTGTGGGGTGTATAAGCAATTCGAAGGGACTTATCATCTTTATTCGAAAGGGACAAGATCATTACGAAGGCAACATTCGAAGGGACTTGATCTTTTTATCTGTTAAAGGGACTAGATGATGTGAGATGAGGGACTTTTGCTTTATACACCCTACTTGACCTTTTTGTGATAGGCAACATGAGAGGTAACCCTTAGAAAGTGAGATGGCGATCAAAGATCGACTTACGTGTGTGAGTGTACAATTTTAAATATTTATCTTTTAAATTAGTGATCTAAATTGATTTTATAATACAAACATGTTTACACTCCCTATTTTACTAACCATAGCATTTAAAAAATAAATGTTACTATTAAAATATTACATCCAGGAGACAATTACATAATAATAATAATTAACAAATTAAATAAATAAGCAAAATAATAATAATAATATAATTGGGTTAGTAAAATAATAATAATAATAAAACACAATATAAACGAGGTTAGTAATAATAAAATATCATATAAACATAATTAATAATGTAAACAAAAATATTAGCATAATAATTAAAAGATCAATTTTTTATATGAACAATTATTTTTTAAGATTAATAAGAAAATATAAGCAATTATACTAATTATCATAAAGTTTTAAATTATGTACAAATTAAAAAAAAAATTAGGTTAATTATAAACATGTTATAAAAATAAATTATATTTACAAAAATTAAATTAACAAGTTTTAATTATTTTTAAGCATATATTGAAAATTATTTATATATAAGAATTAAGTTATAAGCAAATTATATAATATATATACATGATTAAATAATAAATTAAAAATTATAATAGAATTAAATATTAAATAGAAGAAAATTAGGGTTTATGAAAATTATTAGGATTTATAAAAATTAATTAGGTTTTTTACAAAGTATTTTAGGTTTTTTAGAAAATGTTATTAGAATTAATTTTATTAAATTAGGGTTATAATTTTAATTAAAATTAATAATAATAATAATAAACAAACAAAGAAAATAATGAAGGAAAAGAAAAGGGGGAGGCCTGGTTTTGAACCCAGGACCTCCCCAATACCTGAAGAAGATCCCAGCCACTGGGCTACATGCGCGTGTGTGATAGCAAACCCACTCCACTTGGTTTTGTTGTCTAACCTGAAAAATCATGAAAAAAGAAAACAACACAAAAGGCCTGGGGGATTCGAACCCAGGACCTTTACACAATACACAGGCATACTTTCCATCCAGCCGGGAGGGCGCTTCTGATAGTATAATGGCTACAATGAATTATATATTAAATCTAACAATTAAACAGAAAAATAAGAAAAAATTGATGAGCCCAGGATTCGAACACAAGCCTTCAAGCATTATACACGCCTCCCTCACCACTGGGCCGTACACGCACCTGTAACACAAAACTACAAACAATTCTAAAAATAATATGAATAATTTTTGAATTCTAAAATGTGCGCGCAGGCTTCTTCTTCTTCCTTGATACCTACAAATTTAGCTATGAAGTTTCCTGCGATTTTTAAAAACCAGAAACCTACGAAATTGGAAGATCATTAAAACAGTGAAATTTCTCAACAATAATTGGTGCGTTATGATCCCCAGAGTTCATATGATTGTTCTGTGTTTTTAGAATTAATTTATATTAGGTCTAATGTAAAACCCTAATTGCTTGGCCGAAACCCTAGCCATGGCAATTTCTCAAACCTGCAATGAAACTCCAATCAAACTATCCAGAATCAATCAACACCTTAATACAAACACAAAGCAATGATCAAAACTCATTAAAATCCAGTCAATATGTGTAATACCTCAAAATTTGCCCTCATATTTGTTCCCTCTATTGGCTCGGGGTTCATATTCATCTGCATTTTTCCATTAATTCATAATAATCATAATCACATTTGCATAGATTTCCTTAGGCATGGGATTAGTGCTCTCTGAAGAGCCAGGTTATTCTGTTGGTCTGTGGTTTCTACTTCAATAAGGCTTGCTTCATGGATTACGGAAATAGGGCTGCATAGACTATGATAAATTCAAATATGCCATCAAGAACTGGTCTAATTCCAGTAAGGGTCTCATGTGGTGTATTGAATCCCAATTCTCACGTCAGGCTCTCATATTTCCAAGACCAGTTCAGTATGAATATTCAGGGCCCATCACAATTTAAGGAAGTCAGAATTGGGGACTTGATTCATATTCAATCGGATTCAGGGTTGATTAAGTGGTTATTAATTAATTTCGTTTTGCGCGGTTAATGGTTGACTAGTATCCCTCAATGGTGGACTCAAGGTTTAATTCATCATAATTGAGAATGCAATATGATGAAGATCGCTTGATGAGTTGTTTGGATCAATAAAAGGAATTCTAAATGGTCATAATGGAGGTTATTTTGCAATGCGAAGTGAAAATTCAAATAAGGTGGAGAACAGGTCTCAAGATATGTTTGTTACTAACGGCCAAGGCCCATTTAAAGAAGCCCATTCAATTAATCATGTTCAGGTTTACTGTCAAGTGGACCGTTAGCTTTTAATCCGATAAAAAAAGTTCAAAGAATGGGATTCGGGCCGTTATCTTCATTGGAATCATTCAGTATAAAGTTCAAAGGATAAAAGTTCGAGTGGGCCGTTATTTTCAAGCACCAATATTTTTCCAATGGTCCAATTGGATTGTTAAATAAAAAAGAGGACAGAATCACTCTTGGAAAAATGTTCTCTTTCAATGCTCATTACAAAAGGGACTGTTACAAGAATTCGACGAAAATTCGTGACAATTAAATTATATTTCAGTTATACAAAATTAGCTCTACAAAATACAGTTGTAAAAATAACAAAAAATAGAAGTAGATCCAAAAATATCAGTTACATTGTAACTGATACAAAACTGGTACATAACAGAAACAAGAAGAAGGTTCCAACCAAGAGATTCTACAAAAAATATATAATCCAGAACACAACTTTTCCTGTTCAGTAGTCTTAAATTCAGTCACGGCCTTCAACTCCAACCGCATCTTCATCAACTGTCCATCCACAATCACAAGGATCCTTCAAACGCTGTCTTCATCAAGCTTCAATACTCCTCAATCATGTCCGTCATCACCAATACCCGCAGGTCAGAGTCAAACACTGCAATGGGAGATTCACGATAATCTTTCGGCATTCCTTCTTTCAACCAGCATCATCAAGAATGTAGTTCAACAAAAAAACATTCAATATCAAAAAATCAGTACAGCCAAAACAAAAAAAACCACAAACGACATCGGCACGAACAAGGTGCTAACGGTTGGGCTCGTCCTTTTCTTCACGGATTACATCTCAGAAACAATTGCTACCTGCAGAGAACCACACCAGAAAAAAAGAATCATTAACAGAAGACAAAGAAAAATCAGTTTTACAACTGATGTAGTAAGAAGGAGGGTGGAAGTAGAGCATTATCCGAGTCCAGAGCTCTTGAAGTTGCATAGTCCAGGTCATCAAACTCCCGATCAAGAAGTGCCAGCTGAAGTCTAAGACCCTGCGGACGCTCTCGGCTTGCTAGCGCTATCGATGGAGGCATATTGCAGCTATAGTTCTGTGTGGCCAAAGAAGGCCACTGGTTGCTGCTGCGTGAGCTTGGGCTTGTGCTTGAGGCTATGGACATATCGCTGTAGCATTGCATTCAGCAGGGTTCATGGATTTCACTTCCATTTTCAGTTCTAAAAAAAGGGGTCCTGCAAGTGTAAGAAAAGAGGTTATCAAAAAGCCGTAGCAGCTTAATTGAATTCACCAAGAAAAAAAGGAGAAAGCTCCTAATAGGAAAGTTATCAGCCTATAATCAAAAGTCATTCAAAAAAACTCATAACTAAAAAATAACCGAAATCATAAAAATCCAGAATTCTAACCTTTTTTTCTAACTGAATTCATATCTGAATTCACAAATGATTTCACAACTGATTTCACAACTGATTTCCTTCCAGAATGTTCACCTGAGAACTTTCCAGAACCATCCTCAAATCTTCTATAAATCAGTAACATCTCCTCTTAATCCAGTTCTTCCACAATTTTCAAAACCCTTCACCATTCCCTCAATCCTTCATTCTTCTCACTCTCTTCAACCATTCTTCTTCAATCCATAACCCTTCACCATTCATCAATTCTTCAACCATTTCCTTCAATCAGTTCAAAAATCATTCTTCTTCTCCCACACAACTTCAAGCCTTCAGCCACATCAATCTCAATCTCCCTCACCTTCTCTTCTTCCTCCATAGCTTCATCCATTAGAAACCTTTCCTTCAATCCGAATCCCTTCACTGCTTCAGCTCTTCCAGCTCCGAAATCTCTGCAACAATCCAATTAATAATTTACATCAATCGCAGTGAGAAGGAGGGGGAGGCTTGCGAATTAGAGTAATCACAGGGCAGAAGAGGAAATTAGGGTTACCTGGATTTCTCTGACAATTTCGATTCTTCCAAATCATCACCTTCACTCTCCAATCCGCGAATCATCATGAAGCAACCTCCATCTTCAACAATCCTCAAGAAAATGAACTTCAACCTTGACCGGTAATCAATAATTTCATCAACACTGAACCTGCAATTCAAGACTTCTCATTGTGAATCCAGAGTCGGCGATAACTAGTAATCGCAAGCAAGAAGCGGAACAGAGATGAGAAGAGGAGTCAGAATTCATACCTGACGCGGTGCCATCTTGTTTGTTACCGAAAATCTCATTCGCATCCTCACCGTCGACGACAATACAAGGTACGAACTACTCTCAGGCCATTCTTGTTTTATCCTTGTGTTGTTGGTGCGGCGGAATCTGCTTTGCGATTCTAATTCGTGTCTTGGCGGTGGCGGTAGTTAAGTATACGAGAGAGTGGGGTTTATGGTAGAGATAATATGATTTAGGAGCGAAAAAGAGAGGTTGGTAGAACTGAATCTATGGCGGCAAGGGGATACGACTTTGGGCGAGATGATTGATGCGGCTAGGTTTTGATTTATTAGGTGATGGTGGTGACGTCACGACAGAAGAAGAGAGGAAGAAAATTGAGGCCGAAGAAGATGAGAAGAAGGAGGCGGAAGAGTTAAGGTGGCGATGGAGGTGAAGGAGCTATGTTTGGGTGTTGGTTTGACCGAAGAAGACGAAAGGGTAGGGTGGTGATGGCGGAGAGGAAAGAGATGAAGGGGAAAAGGGTTTGCGGCCATGGAAAAGGAAATTAGGGTTTGGAGATTCGTTTTGTTCTTCAGCTGTGTTTTTTGGGTTTTTATCATTAATATAATTTTCATTTTAATTAATGTGTTTTCTTTTAATTATTAAAATAGCATATGGTTTAGTTAGTTATTAATAAAATATATTAAGCATAATCAGGATTATTATGACATTAATATGGTTTTAAAGAATAATAAATCGGAATAATTAACCTGTAATTGTCTGTTGAAACTTCATAAAAAAAATCTATTAATTCACATTAAGCATCATTAATCATCTCCTATTTTGTAGTTGGGCTTAAGTTGCGTTTTGCTATTCAAACCTCCCTCTCGTAAGCCCAACAAGTAAACAGCATAAAAACTTTCTTTCTACACCTCCTTCAGTTTCCTGCGAATTGGGCCCAGTACTTTGCCAATCAAACCCCCTATTATTAAGCCCATTAAAAATAAGCTAAAAAACGCATCTAACTGCACCCCTCATTCCCTGCGCAAACTGGGCCTTCTGCCTTGCTATGCGCACCTCACCTTTCTGAGCCCAATTAGAAAATGAACTGGAAAATATACTAAATCCACCCCTTTTGTTTTTCTTCTATAATTTAATTTGGTTTAATATGGTTTCAGAAATAAATCAATAAAAAATAGTAAAAATGATTATAAAATTCCATAAAAAATTAATTAGCTTTTTAATTCCAATTAGGATTTTTTGATATTTTTATTTTCTGAATTTGGCATTATTTTCGATTTAATTCTGATTTTTCTTTTAATTAGCTTTTATTGAATCTCTTTTAATTGTGCTTGAATTTTGTTCATTTTATTTTGGTAACTTCCAGTAACTTTTTTAGCTCATTCTTTTTACTGTAGTTAGATGACTAATAATAGTACTTAGATTAATTTTTGTGGATTTTTTAGATCATTTCATCTTAGGTTTAGAGGCTTAGTTCCTTAGAAATTAGGTATTAATTTGTAGCTGAAAATAAGCAATTTCTAGGCATAGTAAAAATATTATTTTTTAGAATCCCTTTTAGTACAATGTTATAGGTAATTTTAGGACCCTATAGATTTAATTCCATAATTTTTCCAGAAGTTTAGCTATTTTTTAGAATATTAGTTCTTAGGCTTAGTTATGTATAATTCCCATTAGTTTAGGTCATGAAAATAAAGTCCAAAAAGATATAGTTTAGATTAGATTTAATCCTAGAATCTAATATAGGCTTAGGTTAGTTTAAATTGAGTTTTAGAATGAAAATATTAGGCTTAACTTTGATTTAGAATGTAGGTTAAAGTTCCCTTTTAGTTAGGATTAGAATAAATAAAATAGGACTATTTTTAATTCATGCCTTTAAATGCATTTTTAGAATTTTATTTCTTATGTCCAATTTTATTGTTTTTGCCTTATCATTTGATCTTATAACTTGTATAGGCTTCCCCATTGTTCTTAGAATCAACTTAACTTCATTAGGAAGTAAGTTGAATTCTAGTAGTTTCTAGTTTTTTCCATTAGGTTTAGAATACCTCATAAACCATTAGGACCACTTTTGAATAAATCAATAAAAATTAGGATTGAGTCTTAGTCCCTTAGATTTTGTCCTTTTATCAACTTGAGTCATTCTTTCTCATATCAAAAAGAAAAGCAATAAAACACTTAATAAAAATCAAACAATCTTGTACGACACGAGACTTTGTTGCAGAGTGTTTATACGCGTCCTGTTTCGGGGCGAGGTGTAAATACTTCCCGCGATGGATAGGTCTTAGTACAAGACCGTTCACAAACAAATTCAAAACACTTCTCTTAAAAGACAAAAACAAACAATAAGCGACTATCCTGCGGGAACTTCTTTTCTCATCTCATTCACTCACAACGCGAACTCGCGGCGACTTGTCTCGTATGCAAGACGGTAAACGCACTCGTACCAGACGAGCCTGCAACACCTGAGCATAGACATACGCAGTTCCAGTTGTAAAAAACACAAACAAATAGTTCCCGCCTTAGTTAGGAGAACTACGTCGACTCTGATCCTCATTATCCCGATGAGGTACGTAGGCAGCGGGGTAGGGCCCGTTCGAGCACATTCTTTATTTTCCCTACATTTCCCCTTTTATTCTCATTTTCTTATTCCAGTTCATTTCTCATTTTCCAAGTTCCAGTTAGCGGTTTTATTCAGCAGCATTCGTATTTTCTCACCCTTTGAAACAAACTAGCAAGCGTGGATCCCGTCGGGTACGGCGGACGATTTGGGGTGCTAATACCTTCCCAGGTCGTAACCGACTCCCGAACTCAGATCTTTGGTTCGCAGGACCTTATCCTTTCCTTCTTCCTCAGGTTTGTGCAACATTACCTTTCCCATTCATTCGGGATAAAAATGTCTGGCTGGCGACTCTACCTTTCCGCGCCACTTTCGCGTTTGTACTAGGATGAAAATCCCGGGAGCGACAGCTGGCGACTCTGCTGGGGAAACACCTGATTCTTCCGGTTTCCTTTGTAGAGTCAATCCTAGCGCCTGTTTGGTTTTGTTTCTTTGGGTGTTTATCTTTTTAATGCTGAGTGCTTTAGTTTAGCTTTACTGTTTATTTACAGTTTTTACTTTACAGCTTTACTTTAACGCATTTATTTACCGCATTTATTTACCGCTTTCAGTATTTATTTTCCATGCATCATATTATACTGGACTGTCTGGCTGTGCTGGTTTTCATTTTTTCTGTGGGGTGGGAGTTACTGTGAGATAAGCCAACTACCCGGCTTGAGTGCACTATAGGATTAGCGTGGACACGTTGTGCTCGCATGGTTACATGATGAGTGGTGATGTGTTCCACACCCAGGTTGCGACTGTCTTGGAACTATCTTGTGTGGGGGTTCTTCCCCACTTCAGGATACAACCTTGATGGTTATGTGCAGCTGGGGACCGATCATTGAGAACCTTAGTGGAAACAACCCTCTCCAGTGATGACAGTGGCAGACCACATTTGTTGGCAAACCCACTCGCATCCGAGGGTCCATTGGGAACTCGCATAGGATGGCCTGGTTCTCTCACAGGAATTCAGTTAAAGCAAAACTGTTCGTATGACAATAGTATTGTACCCTTCGGGATGAATGTACTATTGTTTCTCGACTCAGTGCTTGAAGCTGGAAACTTGTGAGGGATGCTTGTTTTTCCGGACTCAACTGAGACCTCCCTGCGTAGTACATAATACCAAACCGATTCCTTGATTTGGTCATGAGCCATTTCTCGGAGATGGTGAACGTATTATTGCTATTCGGCTTTGAGAGTCCGTGATGTTGACCCGAGTAGCACACCTGTGAGATTGGGAGGGGTTTACAGGTTTGCAGGAACCTTAATACCTTCAGCATACCCACTTTGTCAGTGTTGTTCAGTGTTCTATGGTTCTCTGATTCTGAGATTTGGGATTTCTATTCAGAGAAATTGTTATTGTGATTACCATTGTGACTTTGATATTGGAATTGTTATTATGACTCTCCTCAGAAACTTGGCTCGTGGTTCAACTTCAACACCATCAGTGAATATTCTATTATGTGATCCAGTTCTACAGTTATTGGGTTCTCAGTTATGGGGTTCTATACAGAGACGGTGCTGCTATTATGGTTCTATTCAGACACTTGACTCATTGCTCAACATCGGCACCAACATCAGACCATTGATCACATGCCTGCTGCATACATGACATCATAACATTTCTGCACACATGTTCAGTTATTTCCGAGGATCACATATCTGAATCATGTTGTTGGAATTTTCTGTGCCAAAACTTGAATCAAAGCAGCTAGATTCCTCAGAAATAATTGAACATGGCATTTGCATACATCCTTGCATTCTTGACAGGTGTTCAGAGACAAATTATTTTCCTGACTTGATTTCCCTTCACAATGGACAACTTGAATCACAGTCATCGAGGTATATATTTGAAGCAACTCCAGGCGGAGGTAATCGAAGGAAGACCCAGCTGAGGCCATTCAGGGCAGAGGTATAAGCTTTATTTCAAAACCAGAAACTGCTGAAACAGGAAGTCAACCAGATGAAGACTCAAATGAGCTTGGTTATGGAAATTCTGAACAAATCTATTTTCATCCCTAGTGAGGGGAACTACGCTGCTCTGATTCTCCATTGGTCAATGGAGATACGTAGGCAGGAGATCGTTCAAGATCTTTCCGAGCAACTTTATTTATCAACTTCACTTATCAAGCTCTTCCCTCCAAATGTCATTTGTCAGCATCCAACCTGAGCTTCTCGAGAGAATCCTAGGGGTAGAGAATACGGGTAAAAGTCCAAACCACTTGAGAAGAAGTTTGATCATATTCTGATGTCGTACGGGCAACAAGTTTCCTCATGTACGCAAATTCGGGGCGGTTGAGCTAATTGCATCAGGATTATCTCCGACAAAGTTTCCTTTGGGGTTTCAATGCCAAGTATGATTACCATTCTGAGGCACCCGACCTTTTAATTGAAGGTTACAAGTCTTTCAGAGGCAAAGGTGAAGACAAGGTCCAGAATTTGATCGACTCAAAGGTCATCGTACCAGAAAGTCTGCTCACATATTGAAGTCTCCTCATCAAATGGGTCTCCCAATTTGCAAAGGCATCTTCAGAAGCAATAAGTCCAGACGGAGTCAAGTCTCCTCAATGATGGCAATGTTCAACTTCTTTACTGCATTTTCATTTATAGTTTATATTGTTTGTTTAAACATTTGTATGCATGCATGAAACTTATTTGTTTTTGAATGATAATCATAATAAAATGCACATGTTTTTCTTGAAGTAATCCATTCGTATTCACTCATGATTTTGTATGTGCATTGCAATACCAACTGTTGTGCTTAAACTCTATCAGGGAGGATGACGAAATGAAAACGCAAAAATCTCTAATTGTGTGCTTTTGAGAAAGACCCTGTTGACGATGTACAGACATTGTTTCAAATCCTAAACACCGGAGATATAAGGGAGATAGACCCTCGCCAACCCATTTGAGCCTTGAAGTAGGAGTTTCTTTTCGCATGAAAAAAACCCTTGCATTTAACCCAGGGGCAGGGTAGGCGTCAGTTAGTTTGACCGAGCGTTCAAATTTCAAAAGGAGTGCGAATCTGAGGATCCATTACCTTTCGTTGTACCAAATCAAGAGGTCCAAAGACCAGAAACCACAATGGTTATCCCAATCAAGAGGTCCAATGACCAGGAACCACAATGGTTATCCCAATCAAGAGGTCCAAAGACCGGAAACCACAATGGTTATCCCTCAACAACCAAGAAGTGAGACAGTCACGACCCTCGCAAAGAATTCAAGACAAACAGTGTCACACGATTTGTTCAAAAAAAAAGAATTAAAAAAAAATGAATGAGAAAGCCCGCTAAGTCGAAACTTGAAAACAAGCGACTTAGGCAAAAATTAGGGCATCCCGCTGGACTTCACAATCAAAGATTCACAAGAATCAGTCCAGGAAAAAGTTTGGGATAAGAAAAATAATGCAAAAGCGAAAGACGAAAAGGATTTCACAAGAAAGATCCTTAAAACAAGAACAAAGTCGTGTGACACCAAAGATAAGAGGGGTGACTGACTCCAAATGACAACCTAATTGGTGCTTAAACCGTTAGCGTAATTGGTTCCTCAACCATCACAAAACCCTTTTTGAGAGGTGAGCGCTTGTGAAAGCTAGCTGAACATAGGTATGGAGAACATCACGAAGATGGGTGGGCACAAATAAACTTCGAGCCTATATCCTTTGTTTCTATAACCGTGAACCAGGCTACGATACAACCCTCAAAAGTCCTAACTGAAGCAGGGTTATTTTTGAGAGCGTACTATCACAAGATCATGTTCCTGACTCCTATGAGTTGTGCTAAAAGTTCTTTGTTGGTGTTGCATGTGCATGTTTTCATTCATCAAAAATCAATGTCGTATCTTAACCAGTGATTCACTCACAAAGGTTGGCGACATCTTTTTACAATAAAACTTCAAGATTAACATGTGTGTTGCATTAGAATTTTCATTCTTAAAATAAACATTTTCTGCTTACATATACTTGTTTGGCATCATAAAAGTTTACATATGGAATCTCAGTCCAGAAGCTTAATCTTACCAAGTTGAGAAGTCTGAAATTTCCAAAGGACAATCTGTTGAGGTGCACTTTTCAAGCAAACTCCATCGAGTAGGGACTTTCCCAACAGTCGTAGTAAGAGCCAATTAATCTAGGGCAATCACGTCGAGCAATCTCTTCAGAATTCAGCCAAACTGGGGCAATCAATTCGAGATCAAATCTCTCAAAGAGCCATCAATCGGAGGCATTCATTCAAATTTCAGCTAAACTGGGGCAGTCACTTCGAGATCCAATCTCTCAAAGAACATTTGATCTGGATGTTTTCTTCAAAGCACAGTCATTCAGAGGTGATCACTTCAAGACTTGTACTGGGGCAGGCCATCCCAGAAGCATGAGAAGTACTCTCTCCCGAAGACGGTTAATCAGAGGCGCCTATCCAGAGTTCAATATACTGGGGGAGAATATCTCACAGTGATATGAGGTATTTCATGAATCCTCGCGAGGCAAATTCTTGCACAGACCATGCAGTCTGGGGCAGTTATTTCGAGATCCAATGAATCTCTCCAAGAGTTTGAAGACATCGAGGCATTTCGTATGTCATGTTTTCTGTGAAATCCTCTTGAGACATTTTCTTCCGATGGACCTTAATCTAAGGCGAGTTGAAAATTTCAGAGAACCATTATTCAATCATGGTTAGTTGGCGACCTATCCACCCAGGGCTGGGGGGCAAAGCCATTGTCAGCACAGTACTTCAAGAGTTATTTCATCAGCAAGCTTCATTGATCAAAATTCCTTAGCAAGTCTCATTAGATAATTCCTTCTCCAGTAGTGCGGCAAATGGAAGGTTACTTCTTGAGCAAAAAGATATCATCGTCTCTCATCCCCAGCATGAGACGCCTTACATCTCTCATTCCCAACATGAGAGGATTTATCTCTTATCCCCAGCAAGTGGCAACTTGAGCTCTTATCTTCAGCAGGAAGCTTTATCATTGATATCCTCCATCATCCCCAATAAAAATGGAAGCTGAAATCTCCCTCAGCAAGGCAACAAAAAAAGTTGGCGTCCTCCCCAAGCAGAGACTTCCCTTCGATACAGGGGCAATCCCCAGCAGTATAAGGAGTGTTTTGCCTCCCCAGCAGGTGCTTCCTCAGCAGTGTCAGGACTTTGGTTCACAGCCAAGTCAGGAGGTCTTCATTTCCCATCAGAATTCAAGAAGAGCCCTTCTCCAGCAGGGTCTTGGCTCTCCAATCTCAAAGTCCAATTTATTTTTGGCAATGGCGGCAGTTCAGAGCCGGTATATCATTGACAACCTTCCCCGCAGAGTTATCTTCTCCTCACAAGGATCAATCAGATCAATGCAGCGATCATCAGTTCCTCCCCAGTCAAGCCATCTGGGATATTTGTTATCTCCTCATCGGGAGACCCCTTTGCATTTGCATTTGCATCTAGTAATCATCATTACGTCTGCATCCTCCAAAGCGTAGCATTTCCATCATCATGGAGCATTACGCCATAAATTCAAACATATGCATGCCAACATGGGCCAGTTTTGAGGTATATTACATACGACCTATAACATCTTCTCGACCTGAAGTACTCCGCACAGAGGATACCAACATCAATTTTCAGACATCCTTGTCTTTTCAAGTCAATGTTTGTCACTCATTTCGCGTCTTGTTTGGTACAGCAGTCGCGTCGCTGGTTCCCGTTTTGTACAACGGTCCTGTTTGCTTGGGCTCTCGTTTATGTACAACGATCCCGTTCCATCTTGTCCTATTTTCTTTGTTTCTGGTTACCGCCTGCGGCCGACATACCTTTGCGTCTCCATTCGAGGATGGTTTCGTGTTAGATCCGAGGATCTTTTGGATTCTCATTCGAGGATGGCATTCTTTTCTTCAAGTCCTTCTGCGGTTGGTCTTGTTTGTGGCTATTATTCGAGGATAGTAGTTCACTTTTTGAGCTTATTGATCGAGGTCAGTTTGTCTCTTTTGCAAAGTCTGTCTGAGGTCAGCTTTGTGTTTGGTTATCAGTCGAGGCTGGTATACCTTTGTGTCTCCATTCGAGGATGGTTTCGTGTTAGATCCGAGGATCTTTTGATTTGTCATTCGAGGATGGCATTTCTTTTCTTCAAGTCCTTCTGCGGTTGGTCTTGTTTGTGGCTATTATTCGAGGATAGTAGTTCACTTTTTGAGCTTATTGATCGAGGTCAGTTTGTCTCTTTTGTAAAGTCTGTCTGAGGTCAGCTATGTGTTTGGTTATCAGTCGAGGCTGGTATACCTTTGCGTCTCCATTCGAGGATGGTTTCGTGTTAGATCCGAGGATCTTTTGATTTGTCATTCGAGGATGGCATTTCTTTTCTTCAAGTCCTTCCGAGGTTGGTCTTGTTGTTTTGTGTGGCTATTATTCGAGGATAGTAGTTCACCTTTTGAGCTTATTGATCGAGGTCAGTTTGTCTCTTTTGCAAAGTCTGTCTGAGGTCAGCTTTGTGTTTGGTTATCAGTCGAGGCTGGTATACCTTTGCGTCTCCATTCGAGGATGGTTTCGTGTTAGATCCGAGGATCTTTTGATTTGTCATTCGAGGATGGCATTTCTTTTCTTCAAATCCTTCCGAGGTTGGTCTTGTTGTGGCTATTATTCGAGAATAGTAGTTCACTTTTTGAGCTTATTGATCGAGGTCAGTTTGTCTCTTTTGCAAAGTCTGTCTGAGGTCAGCTTTGTGTTTGGTTATCAGTCGAGGCTGGTATACCTTTGTGTCTCCATTCGAGGATGGTTTCGTGTTAGATCCGAGGATCTTTTGGATTGTCATTCGAGGATGGCATTTCCTTTCTTCAAGTCCTTCTGCGGTTGGTCTTGTTTGTGGCTATTATTCGAGGATAGTAGTTCACTTTTTGCGCTTATTGATCGAGGTCAGTATGTCTCTTTTGCAAAGTCTGTCTGAGGTCAGCTTTGTGTTTGGTTATCAGTCGAGGCTGGTATACCTTTGCGTCTCCATTCGAGGATAGTTTCGTGTTAGATCCGAGGATCTTTTGGATTGTCATTCGAGGATGGCATTTCCTTTCTTCAAGTCCTTTTGCGGTTAGTCTTGTTTGTGGCTATTATTCGAGGATAGTAGTTCACTTTTTGCGCTTATTGATCGAGGTCAGTTTGTCTCTTTTGCAAAGTCTGTCCGAGGCCAGTCTTTGTTGATTGATGGTTATCGCCTGCGGCCGGTATACCATCGTGTTTCTATTCGAGGATGGGTTTAGTACTGGATCCGATCCCGTGTGAGTGGTCATTCGAGGATGGCATTCTTCCCAGCATATTTCCATCTGGATCTATTTCCCGCTACCTATTCAGAGGTCAAAACCAAAAAATATATAAATAAATAAATGGTCAGATGGCATTTCTGTTGCCCTCAGTGTGCAAATTTTCAGGTTTTATTCGAGTATCCAATCACTCCATACCTTGAACGTCTAAAAGTTGTTGCAATTATCCGTTCAGGTCTGCAGATGATTGAATAGGGGCAGCTGTAATACCTCAAAATTTGCCCTCATATTTGTTAACTCTATTGGCTCGGGGTTCATATTCATCTGCATTTTTCCATTAATTCATAATAATCATAATCACATTTGCATAGATTTCCTTAGGCATGGGATTAGTGCTCTCTAAAGAGCCAGGTTATTCCGTTGGTCTGTGGTTTCTACTTCAATAAGGCTTGCTTCATGGATTACGGAAATAGGGCTGCATAGACTATGATAAATTCAAATATGCCATCAAGAACTGGTCTAATTCCAGTAAGGGTCTCATATGGTGTATTGAATCCCAATTCTCACGTCAGGCTCTCATATTTCCAAGACCAGTTCAGTATGAATATTCAGGGCCCATCACAATTTAAGGAAGTCAGAATTGGGGGCTTGATTCATATTCAATCGGATTCAGGGTTGATTAAGTGGTTATTAATTAATTTTGTTTTGCGCGGTTAATGGTTGACTGGTATCCCTCAATGGTGGACTCAAGGTTTAATTCATCATAATTGAGAATGCAATATGATGAAGATCGCTTGATGAGTTGTTCGGATCAATAAAAGGAATTCTAAATGGTCATAATGGAGGTTATTTTGCAATGCCAAGTGAAAATTCAAATAAGGTGGAGAACAGGTCTCAAGATATGTTTGTTACTAACGGCCAAGGCCCATTTAAACAAGCCCATTCAATTAATCATGCTCAGGTTTACTGTCAAGTGGGCCATTAGCTTTTAATCCGATAAAAAAAGTTCAAAGAATGAGATTTGGGCCGTTATCTTCATTGGAATCATTCAGTATAAAGTTCAAAGGATAAAAGTTCGAGTGGGCCGTTATTTTCAAGCACCAATATTTTTCCAATGGTCCAATTGGATTGTTAAATAAAAAAGAGGACAAAATCACTCTTGGAAAAATGTTCTCTTTCAATGCTCATTACAAAAGGGACTGTTACAAGAATTCGACGAAAATTCGTGACAATTAAATTATATTTCAGTTATACAAAATTAGCTCTACAAAATACAGTTGTAAAAATAACAAAAAATAGAAGTAGATCCAAAAATATCAGTTACATTGTAACTGATACAAAACTGGTACATAACAGAAATAAGAAGAAGGTTCCAACCAAGAGATTCTACAAAAAATATATAAGCCAGAACACAACTTTTCCTGTTCAGTAGTCTCAAATTCAGTCACGGCCTTCAACTCCAACCGCATCTTCATCAACTGTCCATCCACAATCACAAGGATCCTTCAAACGCTATCTTCATCAAGCTTCAATACTCCTCAATCATGTCCGTCATCACCAATACCCGCAGGTCAGAGTCAAACACTGCAATGGGAGATTCACGATAATCTTTCGGCATTCCTTCTTTCAACCAGCATCATCAAGAATGTAGTTCAACAAAAAAACATTCAATATCAAAAAATCAATACAGCCATAACAAAAAAAACCACAAACGACATCGGCACGAACAAGGTGCTAACGGTTGGGCTCGTCCTTTTCTTCACGGATTACATCTCAGAAACAATTGCTACCTGCAGAGAACCACACCAGAAAAAAAGAATCATTAACAGAAGACAAAGCAAAATCAGTTTTACAACTGATGTAGTAAGAAGGAGGGTGGAAGTAGAGCATTATCCGAGTCCAAAGCTCTTGAAGTTGCATAGTCCAGGTCATCAAACTCCCGATCAAGAAGTGCCAGCTGAAGTCTAAGACCCTGCGGACACTCTCGGCTTGCTAGCGCTATCGATGGAGGCATATTGCAGCTATAGTTCTGTGTGGCCAAAGAAGGCCACTGGTTGCTGCTGCGTGAGCTTGGGCTTGGGCTTGAGGCTGTGGACATATCGCTGTAGCATTGCATTCAGCAGGGTTCATGGATTTCACTTCCATTTTCAGTTCTAAAAAAAGGGGTCCTGCAAGTGTAAGAAAAGAGGTTATCAAAAAGCCGTAGCAGCTTAATTGAATTCACCAAGAAAAAAGGAGAAAGCTCCTAATAGGAAAGTTATCAGCCTATAATCAAAAGTCATTCAAAAAAACTCATAACTAAAAAATAACCGAAATCATAAAAATCCAGAATTCTAACCTTTTTTTCTAACTGAATTCATATCTGAATTCACAACTGATTTCACAACTGATTTCACAACTGATTTCCTTCCAGAATGTTCACCTGAGAACTTTCCAGAACCATCCTCAAATCTTCTATAAATCAGTAACATCTCCTCTTAATCCAGTTCTTCCACAATTTTCAAAACCCTTCACCATTCCCTCAATCCTTCATTCTTCTCACTCTCTTCAACCATTCTTCTTCAATCCATAACCCTTCACCATTCATCAATTCTTCAACCATTTCCTTCAATCAGTTCAAAAATCATTCTTCTTCTCCCACACAACTTCAAGCCTTCAGCCACATCAATCTCAATCTCCCTCACCTTCTCTTCTTCCTCCATAGCTTCATCCATTAGAAACCTTTCCTTCAATCCGAATCCCTTCACTGCTTCAGCTCTTCCAGCTCCGAAATCTCTGCAACAATCCAATTAATAATTTACATCAATCGCAGTGAGAAGGAGGGGGAGGCTTGCGAATTAGAGTAATCACAGGGCAGAAGAGGAAATTAGGGTTACCTGGATTTCTCTGACAATTTCGGTTCTTCCAAATCATCACCTTCACTCTCCAATCCGCGAATCATCATGAAGCAACCTCCATCTTCAACAATCCTCAAGAAAATGAACTTCAACCTTGACCGGTAATCAATAATTTCATCAACACTGAACCTGCAATTCAAGACTTCTCATTGTGAATCCAGAGTCGGCGATAACTAGTAATCGCAAGCAAGAAGCGGAACAGAGATGAGAAGAGGAGTCAGAATTCATACCTGACGCGGTGCCATCTTGTTTGTTACCGAAAATCTCATTCGCATCCTCACCGTCGACGACAATACAAGGTACGAACTAATCTCAGGCCATTCTTGTTTTATCCTTGTGTTGTTGGTGCGGCGGAATCTGCTTTGCGATTCTAATTCGTGTCTTGGCGGTGGCGGTAGTTAAGTATACGAGAGAGTGGGGTTTATGGTAGAGATAATATGATTTAGGAGCGAAAAAGAGAGGTTGGTAGAACTGAATCTATGGCGGCAAGGGGATACGACTTTGGGCGAGATGATTGATGCGGCTAGGTTTTGATTTATTAGGTGATGGTGGTGACGTCACGACAGAAGAAGAGAGGAAGAAAATTGAGGCCGAAGAAGATGAGAAGAAGGAGGCGGAAGAGTTAAGGTGGCGATGGAGGTGAAGGAGCTATGTTTGGGTGTTGGTTTGACCGAAGAAGACGAAAGGGTAGGGTGGTGATGGCGGAGAGGAAAGAGATGAAGGGGAAAAGGGTTTGCGGCCATGGAAAAGGAAATTAGGGTTTGGAGATTCGTTTTGTTCTTCAGCTGTGTTTTTTGGGTTTTTATCATTAATATAATTTTCATTTTAATTAATGTGTTTTCTTTTAATTATTAAAATAGCATATGGTTTAGTTAGTTATTAATAAAATATATTAAGCATAATCAGGATTATTATGACATTAATATGGTTTTAAAGAATAATAAATCGGAATAATTAACCTGTAATTGTCTGTTGAAACTTCATAAAAAAAATCTATTAATTCACATTAAGCATCATTAATCATCTCCTATTTTGTAGTTGGGCTTAAGTTGCGTTTTGCTATTCAAACCTCCCTCTCGTAAGCCCAACAAGTAAACAGCATAAAAACTTTCTTTCTACACCTCCTTCAGTTTCCTGCGAATTGGGCCCAGTACTTTGCCAATCAAACCCCCTATTATTAAGCCCATTAAAAATAAGCTAAAAAACGCATCTAACTGCACCCCTCATTCCCTGCGCAAACTGGGCCTTCTGCCTTGCTATGCGCACCTCACCTTTCTGAGCCCAATTAGAAAATGAACTGGAAAATATACTAAATCCACCCCTTTTGTTTTTCTTCTATAATTTAATTTGGTTTAATATGGTTTCAGAAATAAATCAATAAAAAATAGTAAAAATGATTATAAAATTCCATAAAAAATTAATTAGCTTTTTAATTCCAATTAGGATTTTTTGATATTTTTATTTTCTGAATTTGGCATTATTTTCGATTTAATTCTGATTTTTCTTTTAATTAGCTTTTATTGAATCTCTTTTAATTGTGCTTGAATTTTGTTCATTTTATTTTGGTAACTTCCAGTAACTTTTTTAGCTCATTCTTTTTACTGTAGTTAGATGACTAATAATAGTACTTAGATTAATTTTTGTGGATTTTTTAGATCATTTCATCTTAGGTTTAGAGGCTTAGTTCCTTAGAAATTAGGTATTAATTTGTAGCTGAAAATAAGCAATTTCTAGGCATAGTAAAAATATTATTTTTTAGAATCCCTTTTAGTACAATGTTATAGGTAATTTTAGGACCCTATAGATTTAATTCCATAATTTTTCCAGAAGTTTAGCTATTTTTTAGAATATTAGTTCTTAGGCTTAGTTATGTATAATTCCCATTAGTTTAGGTCATGAAAATAAAGTCCAAAAAGATATAGTTTAGATTAGATTTAATCCTAGAATCTAATATAGGCTTAGGTTAGTTTAAATTGAGTTTTAGAATGAAAATATTAGGCTTAACTTTGATTTAGAATGTAGGTTAAAGTTCCCTTTTAGTTAGGATTAGAATAAATAAAATAGGACTATTTTTAATTCATGCCTTTAAATGCATTTTTAGAATTTTATTTCTTATGTCCAATTTTATTGTTTTTGCCTTATCATTTTATCTTATAACTTGTATAGGCTTCCCCATTGTTCTTAGAATCAACTTAACTTCATTAGGAAGTAAGTTGAATTCTAGTAGTTTCTAGTTTTTTCCATTAGGTTTAGAATACCTCATAAACCATTAGGACCACTTTTGAATAAATCAATAAAAATTAGGATTGAGTCTTAGTCCCTTAGATTTTGTCCTTTTATCAACTTGAGTCATTCTTTCTCATATAAAAAAGAAAAGCAATAAAACACTTAATAAAAATCAAACAATCTTGTACGACACGAGACTTTGTTGCAGAGTGTTTATACGCGTCCTGTTTCGGGGCGAGGTGTAAATACTTCCCGCAATGGATAGGTCTTAGTACAAGACCGTTCACAAACAAATTCAAAACACTTCTCTTAAAAGACAAAAAACAAACAATAAGCGATTATCCTGCGGGAACTTCTTTTCTCATCTCATTCACTCACAACGCGAACTCGCGGCGACTTGTCTCGTATGCAATACGGTAAACGCACTCGTACCAGACGAGCCTGCAACACCTGAGCATAGACATACGCAGTTCCAGCTGTAAAAAACACAAACAAATAGTTCCCGCCTTAGTTAGGCGAACTACGTCGACTCTGATCCTCATTATCCCGATGAGGTACGTAGGCAGCGGGGTAGGGCCCGTTCGAGCACATTCTTTATTTTCCCTACATTTCCCCTTTTATTCTCATTTTCTTATTCCAGTTCATTTCTCATTTTCCAAGTTCCAGTTAGCGGTTTTATTCAGCAGCATTCGTATTTTCTCACCCTTTGAAACAAACTAGCAAGCGTGGATCCCGTCGGGTACGGCGGACGATTTGGGGTGCTAATACCTTCCCAGGTCGTAACCGACTCCTGAACTCAGATCTTTGGTTCGCAGGACCTTGTCCTTTCCTTCTTCCTCAGGTTTGTGCAACATTACCTTTCCCATTCATTCGGGATAAAAATGTCTGGCTGGCGACTCTACCTTTCCGCGCCACTTTCCCGTTTGTACTAGGATGAAAATCCCGGGAGCGACAATATGCAGAATCGAAAATCAAGAATATTATGAACATGATGAATCGGATTATGCAATACAAGGTGCTTTGGATGCAAATGAGTATTGAGAATGATTCAAGGATGTCCAATAAACATGTCTCAACCTTCAAATCTCTTTGGAATGGCCTCTATGGAAGAATCCGAATTTGAAATTTTTGTGACTTTTTGAATATGTGAACTTACTCTTGGAGGCCAGGAATTCCTCCCTTGTGCATTAGGTTATGTTGTATACTTATAGTACCATGGAATTAGGTTAAAAAACTTGATTGTTGTGTGGATATTTTGGATCAACGAGATTGAAAAAGATTAAGTCTTAAATTTCAAATATTTATGCATTCAACCTTTCTATTTCAAGCCAATCTTCATCAATTGTGAATCAATCCAATCTAAATCATCTTTATGACCTTCTAGAAGAGAAATATATTTTAAATTTTCACTTTGATATTTTATTTAAATTTAAAATGATTTTTTAATATAAAAATCATAATAAATAAATTAAATAAAATAAAATTATGAAAATATTAAATAAATTTCGTGCATGATGTATTTGTATGGATTGGATCATCATTTGGCAAGCCCATTTAGAAAAAATTGGTTTTAAACCTCCATTTGCTTCATAAACCAACCAAAAATTTCCCAACTTTGCAAGGGCATGCATCCTTCAATTTTAATGCTATGAGGGTGTTCTTGGACATTTTGGAAAGCTTGAAGAGTCCTCTAACCAACCCCATTGGTTTCATGTCCATATCATTTACCCTTCTCAAGTTATGCCCTTTTGAAGTTGTTGACTTTTTGTTGACTTTTAAAAGGACCTATAATGTCTTAGCTCATACCTTCCAAATGAAGCATTTTTGGGCTTGGCTTGTGAGACACAAAGTTGTAGAGAATTCAATTTCCTTCAAAATGAGCTTTGGATGGGAAAAATGTGATGAAGCATGTGAAAGTTATGGCTGGTCAAAGTTCAGTTGACTTTTTCTAAGGAAACCCTAATTTAGAAACCTCTGATTCTTGATGATCTGAAATCTCCTTGATGAATCATGATCAACCCTTGATCAAATGATGAATTTTACTTCATATACTTGATGTTGGCAAAAAAATCATGAAGTTTGACTTTGGTTTGACCACAGTTGACCTCAGTTTGACTTTTGAACTGCTTTGACTGATTTTGATTTATCTGCTCATTTGACTGAGCAAACCTTTGGGAAAAGTTATGAAATTTGTCATGGGGATTCTTAGACACACATAAGATGCTATGAAGCTCACTTGAAGTCTTGGAAGTCCATTTAGCCTGATTAAAGTCAAAACCCTAGTTTTGGATGCACTGCTTAGGAGAATGCCTTGCCTGAGGGATTTGTCAAATCTTCTGACCCATGATGAACTTTGTGAACCTTGTGAACCTCATAAAGTGTCTTGTGAACCTTGTGAACCTCATGAAAGGTCTTGTGAACCTTGTGAACCTCATAAAGGTCTTGTAAACTTCATGAATCTCATGAAAGGTCTTGTGAACCTTGTGAACCTCATAAAGTGTCTTGTTAACTTCATGAACCTCATGAAAGGTCTTGTGAACCTTGTGAACCTTATGAATCTTCTTAGCGCACAAAGTCTTGTATTGTGAGGGCAAATTTTGGGGTGCAACAGCTGCCCCTGTTCAATTTTCTGAAACCTGAGGGGTTAGATTGGTATATTTGCCAGTCGTGACCTGGAAGGTTGAAGGGGATTGAACACAAAAGCCCAAAAATTTGCACTCACCGGTGCATAGAGTGGTATTGATGACTGGTTGTATATGCTTGAGTGGGCTTAAATATGCCACTTGGAGAAAAGTTCTTCAGATACATTTCTTGGAGGATGAAGCAGTCCAAAATATGAAGATATAATGATAGCTTTCAGGAGGATAAACAACATCCTGAGGTAATGATATGCTTTCAGGAGGATAAACAACGTCCTGAGGTAATGATAATATCTTTTAGGAAGATAAACAACGTCCTGAGGAAATGATATGCTTTCAGGAGGATAAACAATGTCCTGAGGTCATGATATGCTTTCAGGAGGATAAACAACGTCCTGAGGTAATGATATGCTTTCAGGAGGATAAACAACGTCCTGAGGTAATAATATGCTTTCAGGAGGATAAACAACGTCCTGAGGTATAACTCTTGGGAGGATAAACAACGGCCCAAAAGAAATGGTATGCTTTTAGGAGGATAAACAATGTCCTGAGGAAATAAGTATAACTTTTGGGAGGATAAACAACGGCCCAATAGTCATGATATGCTTTCAGGAAGATAAACAACGTCCCGAGGTCATGATATGCTTTCAGGAGGATAAACAACGTCCTGAGGAAATGGTGTAACCTTTGGGAAGATAAACAACGGCCCAAGGTCACAAGTTGTTGATGAAGTTTGTCTGCTGGAGAATTAATCTGAAAAACAAGATTATAACATTCTGTATGATAATATTAGTTTATGCATTATGTATGCATGTATAATATGATGCACTTAGGTAATGTATTATGTATCTAGGTATATGTATGTTATGATGTAAATGATGTATATATGAATCATGTAGCCTGAAGCGTCTGGATATCTTCATATAACAACTGCTGGCCAGGGAAAATAAATCCCGATTCGTTGCTTAGATAATATGAGGAACTTGTTTCCGTCTTGCTTGATAATATAGTATATATAACCTCCCGTCTTCGTTTGATAGTAAGGTATCCATAACCTCCCGTCTTCGTTTGATAGTAGGGTATACATAACCTTCCGTCTTCGTTTGATAGTAGGGTATACATAACCTCCCGTCTTCGTTCGATAGTAGGGTATACCTAACCTCCCGTCTTCGTTCGTCGTACTCCTATTGGAAAAATAAGTTCCCGATTATCCGTATGAGGATAAAAGAGATGGATATAAATTCCAGGGGAGATGTGACTCGAAGTATTTATGAAGATGGATTTGCCCTACTGGGGGACTCGTAGCTATCTGGTGGGGATGAACCGGTGAAGCTTCGTTGTAATCCTTCCCTCGTTCGTCCTTAATAAATACTATTACTGCTTTTTCATGCATTTCTGGTAAACATCAATCATATTAAGCATTTATGCATTTCTGGTAAACATCAATCATATTCAAAAGCATACATACATTCAAACACAACCAATAGACGTTTCGTTTATGTAAATAGGGTAAAAGTAAATCTGGATTCAAAGATAGAATTTTATTTATATCAATAAGTGACCTATACATAGGTAGGTTTGTACAAGGAGACAGATATCCTAGTAAGAGGAACCTGTCGTAAAAAATGTTTACAAAACAAAGAAAATCAGATATGTGGGAAATAATCCTATTGAGTTTCGATTCTACTATTGCCATTATCTTCAAGTATCTCATCTTCTACTTTCGGGACGGAAACGATTGGGTTGAGCTTTATCTGTTCGATCTTGAGTAAGTAGTACAACTGGTTGTAGTTTCATGGGTGATCCAAACGAGACATAGTCATACGCTTTTAATCCCTAACTTTTGCCTGGATTGCCCTTTCAGGTTTTCAATCCACCGGGATACCCTTTTTTGCCCAAGCCGCCTTTTCAGGTTTTCGACTTGCCGGGTGTACATTTTTTATATTTATATCCCTAATTTTTGCCCGAACCCTTTTGGTTCGCCGGGATGCCCTTATTTTTGCCTAGGCCAGTCAACCTAGCGGGTCTCTTTTTATGCGTAGTATTTTTTAACTATGTCTGCGTTTACAGGCTGTGGGAAGTCTTCACCATCCATAGTAGTAAGTATCATGGCACCTCCTGAGAATACTGTTTTGACTACAAATGGTCCTTCATATGTAGGAGTCCACTTGCCCCTAGGATCACTCTGTGGTAATATGATACGCTTGATTACCAAGTCACCGGCCTGATATACCTTTGGCTTAACCTTCTTGTTAAAAGCTTTGATCATTCGTTTCTGGTACATCTGGCCATGACAAACAGCTGCTAACCTCTTCTCATCAATCAGATTTATCTGTTCAAGTCGGGTCTGAATCCACTCATCTTCATCCAAGCCTGCATCCTTCATAATTCTTAAGGAGGGAATTTGAACTTCAATGGGCAGAACTGCTTCCATACCATAGATTAAGGAGAATGGAGTTGCCCCTGTTGAAGTACGTATTGTAGTACGATAACCATGAAGAGCAAATGGTAACATCTCATGCCAATCCTTGTAAGTAACAGTCATCTTCTGTATAATCTTCTTAATGTTCTTATTAGCAGCTTCAACTGCCCCATTCATCTTTGGACGATACGGAGAAGAGTTATGATGCTTAATCTTGAACTGTGTGCAGAGATCAGTAATCATAGTATTGTTCAGATTAGAGCCATTGTCAGTAATAATCCTTTCAGGGATGCCATACCTACATATGAGATTATTCTTAATGAATCGAGCCACAACATTCTTGGTAACAGATGCAAATGAAGCTGCCTCTACCCACTTTGTGAAGTAATCAATAGCAACCAGGATGAAACGATGCCCATTAGAAGCAGTAGGTTTGATCTCACCAATCATATCAATGCCCCACATAGCAAAAGGCCAAGGAGCAGTCAACACATTCAATGGTGATGGATGTATATGTACTTTATCAGCATAAATTTGACACTTGTGACATGTTCTGGAATGTTGATAACAATCAGCTTCCATGGTAGACCAATAGTAACCTGCTCTCAATATCTTCTTTGCCATGGTATGACCACTAGAATGAGTGCCAAAGATCCCATCATGCATATCTTCCATAATCTCTGTTGCTTCCTTCTTATCCACACAACGAAGCATAGTTGAATCATGATTGCGCTTGTATAAAATCCCATTACTAAAAAAGAACTTAGCAGAAAACCTTCTCAGAAACTTCCTATCTTTGATAGATGCCCCTTCAGGGAACTCCTGAGCTTCAAGATATCTTTTCACTTCATAAAACCAAGGTTTCTCCTCTACTTCTTCAGTGCCAATCTCATTGCAGTATGCAGGCTTTTCAAACCTATCAATATTAATCTTTGGAGCTTCATTATCCCAGCTGATCTCAAACATGGATGCCATGGTGACTAATGCATCTGCCAACTGATTCTCTCTTTGTGGAATATGTCCAAAGGTAATCTCTTTGAAAGGTGGAATCAAAGACAACACATGCTCTCTGTATGGAATGAGATTATCATGCTTGGTATCCCAATCTGCTTTAATCTGACTCACTACCAGGGCTGAATCTCCATATACGTCAAGGAACTGAATCTTCATATCAATAGCAGCTTTAATACCCAGGATACATGCCTCATACTCAGCCATATTATTAGTACAATAGAAACAAAGCCTGGCAGTAATTGGGGTATGACAACCTTCAGGGGAACTAATCACAACACCAACACCATTACCAAGTGCATTAGAAGCACCATCAAAAACCATAGTCCATCGGGGTCCTTGTTCAGGTCCGTCATATTGTCCAGGTTCTTTAGTAATAATCATAATGTCTTCATCAGGGAACTCAAAACTCATTGACTGGTAATCATCCACTGCTTGATGAGCCAAATGATCAGCTACAACACCCCCTTTAATGGCCTTCTGAGTAGTATACTGTATGTCATATTCTGTCAAGATCATTTGCCATCTTGCAATTCTTCCGGAGAGAGCAGGTTTCTCAAATATGTACTTGATTGGATCCATCTTCGAAATCAACAAGGTAGTATGGGTCAACATATACTGTCTTAGTCGGCGAGCAGCCCATGCCAAAGCGCAACAAGTTTTCTCGAGTAGTGAGTATCTTGTTTCACAGTCGGTAAACTTTTTGCTAAGGTAGTATATCGCCTGCTCTTTTCGACCAGACTCGTCATGTTGCCCCAACACACACCCCATCGAGTTGTCTAACACTGTTAAGTACATAATCAAGGGTCTTCCATCAACTGGTGGCATCAAAATTGGTGGTTCCAACAGATATCTCTTGATTTCATCAAAGGCAGTTTGGCACTCATCATTCCATTCCATCATCTGGTCTTTCTTTAACAACTTGAAGATTGGCTCACAGATGGCAGTTAATTGGGAAATAAATCTTGCAATGTAATTCAGTCGTCCCAAGAAACCTCTAACTTCCTTCTCAGTACGGGGAGCTGGCATCTCTCGTATAGCTTTTACTTTTGCAGGATCCACTTCAATACTTTTTCCACTGACTATGAAACCCAGCAGTTTACCAGATCTAACTCCAAAAGTACACTTGTTTGGGTTCAATCTCAACTTGTATTTCTTCAACCTCTCAAACAATTTATGCAAATGATCAAGATGTTGCTCTTCATTCTGGGACCTGGCTATCATATCATCCACATATACCTCTATCTCATGATGTATCATATCATGAAACAAAGCCACCATAGCACGCTGATATGTTGCCCCTGCATTCTTCAAACCAAATGGCATTACCTTATAGCAAAAGCTGCCCCATTGTGTAACAAATGTTGTCTTCTCCATATCTTCAGGTGCCATCTTGATCTGATTATAACCAGAGAAACCATCCATGAAAGAGAATACCTTATGCTGAGCAGTGTTGTCTACCAGAACATCAATATGAGGAAGTGGAAAGTCATCTTTGGGGCTGGCCTTGTTCAAATCCCTGTAGTCTACACACATACGTACCTTACCATCTTTCTTAGGTACCGGTACCACATTTGCAACCCACTGAGGATAAGAAGTTACTGCTAAGAACCCTGCATCAAACTGTTTCATTACCTCTGCTTTAATCTTCTCTGACATTTCAGGACGCATGCGACGAACCTTCTGCTTCTTTGGACGACAATCTTCTTTTACTGGTAAACGGTGAACCACAATGTCTATATCCAACCCTGGCATATCTTCGTAGGACCAAGCAAAGATCTCCACATAGTCACGTAGCATCTGAACCAATCTGCTCTTGACACTATCTTCTAATTCAGCCCCTATCTTGACTTCTTTCCTGTTTTCTTCAGTTCCCAAATTCACAACTTCGACTGGCTCTTCATGTGGCTGTATAGCTTTCTCTTCTTGTTGTAACAACCTAGCAAGCTCTACAGGTACTTCACAATCGTCCTCATTTCCATCTTCAGCTTGATAGATCGGATTCTCGAAATTATAATTGGCAATAGTAGAATTGTTATCAACAGGATCCAGAGTGGATGAGGATCTGCATTTTAGTGATGTGGGTGTGTGTAAGAACACATAGCTGATAAAACAAAAATAAAAGAAAAGAAAGACAAGGAACACAATATTTACGAAAACGACACGTCCATTGATTTTTATTGAATGAAGTATGCAAATGAAATGACATCCCGTAACAGGCACACCATTGTGCCCCGGGTAAGGCACAAGGCTTAAGAGTTTAATTGTTCAAGAAATTACAAACTTAAAAAATAACAACACAGTAATAGTATTTACTCCTGACTAAAGGAGATAGGAATAACATCTTCAGCTTTCCAGTTGTTGAGTCCAGCACCCACAGTAGGAAAAATCCACGCATCCAAGTTGTAGTCTTCATCATAGTCACCCACAGCATTAATCTGGTCTTTCATAATCCCCTGATTGGTGATACGAACAGCACGAGCACGACGAACAGCCTTCTGGGACTCTGCAGTGAAACCCAAACCAAATTTGTCAGTCTTGTACGGAATATCAGGAAGCTGACCCCAAATAGTACAACCACCTTCATCCACCACAGCTCTAGCATCTTTAAGGGAGGCCATTGTAGGAGGTACTCTGGTGACCACAGGAACTTTCTTGACAACCGGATGAGCTTCATAATCATTAACAATCCAAGGAACCACTTCAAATGTCTGACACGGAGTTTCAACGTATTCACCTTTCACTTCAAGATACTTAAAGGTGTTCACATGGCTAATCATATACCCTTCCTCTCCATAGACAGTAACAACCTTCCCCTCTACTGGATACCTCAGCTTTTGATGTAATGTAGAGGTTACAGCACCTGCCCCATGGATCCAGGGACGCCCAAGCAAACAAGAATATGACGGACGAATGTCCATGACATAAAAGGTAGCATTGAAAACCTGAGAACCAACTTTGATTGGGAGATCAATTTCTCCATGCACCACTCTTCTCGAACCATCAAAAGCCTTTACCACTATACTACTGGGCTTCAACACAGCATCTTCAGGACTCAGCTTATTCAGAACTTCTTTGGGCAACACATTCAGAGAGGAACCATTGTCTATCAATACATGTGACAGGGTAGTGCCCCTGCATTCAATTGAGATATGTAGAGCCCTGTTATGATCCCTCTTGGCAGGAGTCAAATCAGCATTAGAGAATCCTAACCCATTATCATAGGTCAAGTGTGCAACACAATTTTCGAACTGGTCGACAGAAATTTCATTGGGTACATGAGCAGTCTTCATAAATTTAATCAAGGCCTTGGCATGAGCTTCAGAACACAATAGCAAAGACAACATAGAAATCTTAGAGGGAGTATGCCCCAATTGATCAACAATGTCATAATCACTCTTGCGAATGATTTTCAATACTTCATCCATTTGCTTAGAGAGATCATCAGCAGCTGGCACATCAGTAGGTATAGGTTCAATAACAGGACCTTTGCCCCGAGCATCAGTGGTGGAGGTAGCAGCTGGAGTAACTGCATTCTTGGAGGTAACTGGAGGGGAGAAAATTCTTCCGCTTCGTGTGATCTTACTAGATCCAGCAATATTATCAACATCAACAGGCATATCAGCTAAAGGTTCCTGCTTAACACCATGGATATAAACATCAGACCCATAATGCCAAGGCACAGCTTTATCAGAAGTATACGGAATAGGACCAGGAGTGGTAATGACCACAGGAGCCACTCTAGCTTCAGCAACAATCTTCACAGGGCCTTCAGCAGTAATCTTAATTGGACCTTTATGAGTGATTTTAACAGGTCCGTTGGAAGTAATCCTTACCGGAACTTTATCAACCATATCCACTTCTTCAATCCTCTTACCTTTAGTAATATGATCCACCATACTCTCCACAGAAGGTGGTGTCCTCTCAAACACTATGGTGTAATTATTCATGAGGCGTTGAATTCCGTCCTTCAACCTCCAGCAACTATCCGGCTTATAAGCACAATAGACACAATCTTCACGACAACCTGGAAAGAACCCAGCTTGTACTAACTTCTTTTTGATAACAGACAATGGTGTAGTCAACTCTACAACTGAAGAAATATGTGAATCTTCATCAATGGCATTGACAGTCTTCTCATGATGTGAATCCCCAAACTCAATTTCTCTAGCCTCAATCATATCTTGAATTTTGTTCTTCAGGACCCAACAACTATTAGTATCATGTCCCTGACAATTCGAATGATATGCACATCGTGCATTGGGATTGTACCTGGGAGAGGTAACATTGGGATTCTGAGGAGCATCTTTCAGAGTGATAAGTTCAGCCTTCAACAAGTGTTGCAAGGCTTGGGCCATTGACATGTTGATCTTAGTGAACTGCCTTCTAGCCCTTTGTTGATTTCCCTGTGGCCGCTCTGTTGTTGCAGTAGTTGGATTGGAAATATGGACTGCACTCACAGACTGATGCCTTCTATTACGACCAGGTTGACCATAAACAGCATTTGATTCTTTCTTTCCACTGGGAGGCTTCTTTGCAGCACCTGATGAAGAAGCACCCACTTGAATCTTGCCACTCCTTATACCACTTTCTACGCGCTCTCCTGTCATTATCAACTCAATGAAGCCAGATGATGAGCTTCCAATGAGATGACTGTAAAAAGGACCATTCAACGTACACATGAACATATCAACCAACTCCCTGTCAGTTAGAGGGGGTTGTACTCTTCCAGCTAAGTCTCTCCACTTCTGAGCATACTCCTTGAAACTTTCTTTAGCACCCATGGACATGCTTTGCAGCTGCATGCGAGTGGGGGCTAAATCAGCATTGTATTGATATTGCTTATAGAAGGCTTCAGCAAGATCATTCCAATCACGGATGTTGACACTCTCCAACTGATAGTACCATTCCAATTGAGCTCCAGATAAGCTCTCTTGGAAGAAATGGATCCACAACTTCTTATCAGCAGTATGGGGTTGGATTCTCCGGACATAAGACCTCAGATGCAGCTTGGGACAAGAGACACCATCATAAACAACAAAAGTAGGAACCTTGAAACCAATGGGTATGACTACCCCAGATATCAGACTTAGGTCTTCAAAATCCAGCCCAGAAGACTTTTGCAATTCCATAGCATCCATTCTATCCACCAACATCTTGACCTTATCTTCATTGGGCTCATGATAGTAGTTAGCTTCAGAATCAGAGTCTCCCATTGTATTGTGGAGACTGCCTCCCTCTTTCTCAGACTCTTCAGACTCATAATCTTTAACCTATTCTTTGGTCTTGACAGGACCTCTGAACCTTCTTCCCATGTTGATTAGGCCACCTGACCTTCTAGTCTTCTTAGTCTTCTTGGCTAGCAGTGTCTTCAATTCATCTTGCCCCTTGGACAAGTTCAGGATCAGCTCTTGGAACTGTGCATTTTGTGCCTGGAGATCCTTAACTGTTTGTTCAAGAGCCATTGCTGAAATAAACAGCGAGAAGATGAGAAACCTGTGTACAATAAACCTGTGATGCAATGATATGGTGTATTAATGCGTATGCAATGTTTTCAAGGACCGCAGGATTTAAATTTGCTTAAACAAACAAGAAGGTAAACTTTTATTAGTAATAAATTTGTTTTGCCTCTTGGGCTTACAGAAAATGAAATAAATACAAGAGATGGGGTTTTAAGTCTCCCATGGACGTTTCCTCTTTGTGTTGAGGTATGAGTTGAGATTTCGTTCCTCGTGAAGTTGCTTTGTTAGTTCCAGGATTCTTTCTTGGCTTGCTTTGTAATGAGCCTCGAAAGTATCCCTTTGCTCCTTCAACTGGATCCAGGACCTCTGTAAATCTTCCATGTCAGTAGGCATGTCTGGGTGAAGGATAGTATAAGAAGTATCTCCTTCAGCAACAGGTTCCATGGTAACTGGCAGGATAGCAGGATATGGCATCATGAGAGTCTGAGCACGAGATCGCACCCATCTGAGATAAGCCTCCATAGGAATAGTGTACTTAGGCTCCAGAGTCTTGCTGTCAACCTTGTTCACTTTTCCCCATGCTCGTATGAATCTCTGACGGTAACCTTGAAGATCGTTGTCGTAGTCAAACACAATGCCCTGAATCAACATGTCATGTGGACCATCACTCCGAGCGTAACCAAATTGTCGTAAAGCTAAAGAAGGGTTGTAGGTAATGCCTCCTTTTATGCCTAGAAGTGGCACATTAGGAAACTCCCCACAATGGTCAATGATAGTAACATTCTCCATAGATCTGGAGCACCAATGGATATCTGAATGAGAGAGTGACATAATCCTCTTGGACCACCTGAACCCTTCATTCTTCATCACTGAGCGAGGAAGGTGAGAAATAAACCAACTAGATAACAAAGGTATGCAGCACATCAGAGTTCCTCTTGCCCTTGTAGTACGAGTATGAAGAGAGTGCAGAATGTCTCCAAGCAGTGTAGGTACTGGATTGTGACTCAGAAATACGTTGATGGCATGAGCGTCTATGAACTGATCAGGATTGGGGAACAACACTAAGCCATAAATCAGCAAGGCTAAGATCTCCTCAAAAGCATCATAGCTCATAGCCTTCAAGAACACTTGAGCCTTATCCATTAATACCTTAGCAAGAATACCCTTAACTCCGCTTCTCGTTTCTAGAACAATGTCAGACTTCTTCAGATGTAAAGCTGCAGCAATAACCTCTGGTTTAAGCTCCTTCTCCAAGCCTGTGAAGGGTCTTTGATTAAGAACAGGTATACCCAGAAGTTTAGAGAACTCTTCCATTGTAGGAACCAGCTGATAGTCGGGGAATGTGAAGCAATGGTGCTTAGGATCAAAGAATTGAAACAGGACACTCATCATGTCTTCATTGAACCCTGAGGTGACTAGATCCAATAGGTGACCAAGTCTCTTGATGAACTGGGAGTGATCAGGCACTTGAGAAACCAGCTCTTTAAGCTTATCAGGTATGCCTACAAAGTTGATCCTGATAGTGTTTCTACGAGCAGAAGCCATGACCTGTAACAAAGAACAAAGATAAATCCTTTGGTCCTTGAAATGGTTAGTGAAAATGTTATGCTTATGATGCATGATGATGTCATGATGTTATGTTCAATCACAAACATGTGGCACACACAAACAAGTCACACAATAGCCTTAGGTTTAAAGGCTTGCATGAGGTTCAAAGGTAAGTACCCTCCCCTGAAGTTTAGATGGTTCATCCTGTCCTACAAAAGTAACCATGTTCTAAGGGATCTCAATATCATTGATCCTTCACAAGGGTGGTTGTTCAGTAGGCAACTTACTTGCCAACCAAAACCCTCCAAGTTTAGAATCTCAATGAGCGTAGTATCGAGTATCAACCAACTTCAGTCTTCACCAAAGCCGGTTATCTCACTATTTTCTAAAGGCCAAGATGGGATAACTAGGGTTCTAAAAGTTAGTTAGTGCATTGACAACATATGGTAGCCTCATATTATCCTCAACTTGACTTAAGGAACATAAGCACCAACCAAGAAGTCACACTAACTATGGCCACCAGATCAACCATATCGGTATACGCCGTACAGTTTCCTTGGTCTATTGCCATTTATCTAAGGTACACTAGATCCGGGTTAGGATCTTTCACACATAAGAGCCCAACAAGTAAGTATAAAGCAAACAAGGCAAACAATTTTAAAGTGATCTAATTCCTAAGGGTACCCCTCTTTAATATTAAATCCCCAGCAGAGTCGTCAGTTCTGTAACACGGTGGGAGAACTGACTTTAGTTATGTTGCGGATAGCAAAAGTCGCCACCGACTTTTATTTTATCCAAAGGAAAGGCATAAAAGAACAGGAAAGACCTTTTAAAAGATTTTTGGGTCCGGGGGGTAGGTTATGTAAAGGGAAGGTGTTAGCACCCTTTACATCCATGGTTATCCATGGGCTCTTAGTTACTTAGCTCACTTTAAAATGTTTTTGAAATGTGAAGTGTGTGAATAAAAATTTTCTTAAGTGTTTTATAATGATCCATGTATGGATGCGTATAAAACCTTTGTTTTGAAAATTTGTTTGAAATTGTGAAGTATTTGAAATGTTTTGAAGAGTGAGCAAGTATCTAAGAGGAACCTACCCTAAGTTTAATCTTTTCTGTTCTTGAATCCTTTAAATGGTAAGACTATCCCTATTATTAAGGAATAGGTAGTCATTACCTTGGATGTGAGGGACAAGTGAAGGGTCATCTGTTATTTAGGCAACTGTGGGGTGTATAAGCAATTCGAAGGGACTTATCATCTTTATTCGAAAGGGACAAGATCATTACGAAGGCAACATTCGAAGGGACTTGATCTTTTTATCTGTTAAAGGGACTAGATGATGTGAGATGAGGGACTTTTGCTTTATACACCCTACTTGACCTTTTTGTGATAGGCAACATGAGAGGTAACCCTTAGAAAGTGAGATGGCGATCAAAGATCGACTTACGTGTGTGAGTGTACAATTTTAAATATTTATCTTTTAAATTAGTGATCTAAATTGATTTTATAATACAAACATGTTTACACTCCCTATTTTACTAACCATAGCATTTAAAAAATAAATGTTACTATTAAAATATTACATCCAGGAGACAATTACATAATAATAATAATTAACAAATTAAATAAATAAGCAAAATAATAATAATAATATAATTGGGTTAGTAAAATAATAATAATAATAAAACACAATATAAACGAGGTTAGTAATAATAAAATATCATATAAACATAATTAATAATGTAAACAAAAATATTAGCATAATAATTAAAAGATCAATTTTTTATATGAACAATTATTTTTTAAGATTAATAAGAAAATATAAGCAATTATACTAATTATCATAAAGTTTTAAATTATGTACAAATTAAAAAAAAATTAGGTTAATTATAAACATGTTATAAAAATAAATTATATTTACAAAAATTAAATTAACAAGTTTTAATTATTTTTAAGCATATATTGAAAATTATTTATATATAAGAATTAAGTTATAAGCAAATTATATAATATATATACATGATTAAATAATAAATTAAAAATTATAATAGAATTAAATATTAAATAGAAGAAAATTAGGGTTTATGAAAATTATTAGGATTCATAAAAATTAATTAGGTTTTTTACAAAGTATTTTAGGTTTTTTAGAAAATGTTATTAGAATTAATTTTATTAAATTAGGGTTATAATTTTAATTAAAATTAATAATAATAATAAACAAACAAAGAAAATAATGAAGGAAAAGAAAAGGGGGAGGCCTGGTTTTAAACCCAGGACCTCCCCAATACCTGAAGAAGATCCCAACCACTGGGCTACATGCGCGCGTGTGATAGCAAACCCACTCCACTTGGTTTTGTTGTCTAACCTGAAAAATCATGAAAAAAGAAAACAACACAAAAGGCCTGGGGGATTCGAACCCAGGACCTTTACACAATACACAGGCATACTTTCCATCCAGCCGGGAGGGCGCTTCTGATAGTATAATGGCTACAATGAATTATATATTAAATCTAACAATTAAACAGAAAAATAAGAAAAAATTGATGAGCCCAGGATTCGAACACAAGCCTTCAAGCATTATACACGCCTCCCTCACCACTGGGCCGTACACGCACCTGTAACACAAAACTACAAACAATTCTAAAAATAATATGAATAATTTTTGAATTCTAAAACGCGCGCGCAGGCTTCTTCTTCTTCCTTGGTACCTATAAATTTAGCTACGAATTTAGCTATGAAGTTTCCTGCGATTTTTAAAAACCAGAAACCTACGAAATTGGAAGATCATTAAAACAGTGAAATTTCTCAAGAATAATTGGTGCGTTATGATCCCCAGAGTTCATATGATTGTTCTGTGTTTTTAGAATTAATTTATATTAGGTCTAATGTAAAACCCTAATTGCTTGGCCGAAACCCTAGCCATGGCAATTTCTCAAACCTGCAATGAAACTCCAATCAAACTATCCAGAATCAATCAACACCTTAATACAAACACAAAGCAATGATCAAAACTCATTAAAATCCAATCAATATGCAGAATCAAAAATCAAGAATATTATTAACATGATGAATCGGATTATGCAATACAAGGTGCTTTGGATGCAAATGAGTATTGAGAATGATTCAAGGATGTCCAATAAACATGTCTCAACCTTCAAATCTCTTTGGAATGGCCTCTATGGAAGAATCTGAATTTGAAATTTTTGTGACTTTTTGAATATGTGAACTTACTCTTGGAGGCCAGGAATTCCTCCCTTGTGCATTAGGTTATGTTGTATACTTATAGTACCATGGAATTAGGTTAAAAAACTTGATTGTTGTGTGGATATTTTGGATCAATGAGATTGAAAAAGATTAAGTCTTAAATTTCAAATATTTGTGCATTCAACCTTTCTATTTCAAGCCAATCTTCATCAATTGTGAATCAATCCAATCTAAATCATCTTTATGACCTTCTAGAAGAGAAATATATTTTAAATTTTCACTTTTGATATTTTATTTAAATTTAAAATGATTTTTTAATATAAAAATCATAATAAATAAATTAAATAAAATAAAATTATGAAAATATTAAATAAATTTCGTGCATGATGTATTTGTATGGATTGGATCATCACATGGCAAGCCCATTTAGAAAAAATTGGTTTTAAACCTCCATTTGCTTCATAAACCAACCAAAAATTTCCCAACTTTGCAAGGGCACACATCCTTCAATTTTAATGCTATGAGGGTGTTCTTGGACATTTTGGAAAGCTTGAAGAGTCCTCTAACCAACCCCATTGGTTTCATGTCCATATCATTTACCCTTCTCAAGTTATTCCCTTTTGAAGTTGTTGACTTTTTGTTGACTTTTAAAAGGACCTATAATGTCTTAGCTCATACCTTCCAAATGAAGCATTTTTGGGCTTGGCTTGTGAGACACAAAGTTGTAGAGAATTCAATTTCCTTCAAAATGAGATTTGGATGGGAAAAATGTGATGAAGCATGTGAAAGTTATGGCTGGTCAAAGTTCAGTTGACTTTTTATGAGGAAACCCTAATTTAGAAACCTCTGATTCTTGATGATCTGAAATCTCCTTGATGAATCATGATCAACCCTTGATCAAATGATGAATTTTACTTCATATACTTGATGTTGGCAAAAAAAATCATGAAGTTTGACTTTGGTTTGACCATAGTTGACCTCAGTTTGACTTTTGAACTGCTTTGACTGATTTTTATTTATCTGCTCATTTGACTGAGCAAACCTTTGGGAAAAGTTCTGAAATTTGTCATGGGGATTCTTAGACACACATAAGATGCTATGAAGCTCACTTGAAGTCTTGGAAGTCCATTTAGCCTGATTAAAGTCAAAACCCTAGTTTTGGATGCACTGCTTAGGAGAATGCCTTGCCTGAGGGATTTGTCAAATCTTCTGACCCATGATGAACTTTGTGAACCTTGTGAACCTCATAATGTGTCTTGTGAACCTTGTGAACCTCATGAAAGGTCTTGTGAACCTTGTGAACCTCATAAAGGTCTTGTAAACTTCATGAATCTCATGAAAGGTATTGTGAACCTTGTGAACCTCATAAAGTGTCTTGTTAACTTCATGAACCTCATGAAAGGTCTTGTGAACCTTGTGAACCTTGTGAATCTTCTTAGCACACAAAGTCTTGTATTGTGAGGGCAAATTTTGGGGTGCAACAATGGGCAAGTTGTAAAAAAAGTCAATTTTGTGTACTTGGAGGTATGGGCCATGGCAGGAGCTACTTCAAGGGGTGTTTGGCCTCATCCTGATTCATGGAGGGCCATAGGATTGATTTTATGCAGCTGGCATAAGTGGATGGAAGGTTTCCAAGGTTTTTGCAACTTTCCCTCTTTGAGAATTTTGTGAAAATGTCTTGATGAATCTTGCAATCCAAGGCACAATTTTGGTTCAAATGCATTGCACTATGTTTGTATGATGTTTAGAGATCAATTAGAGGTCATGAAATGGCTTAAAACTTGAATTTGCAAAAAATCCTCTTTGGCATGAACTTGAAAATTATAGGATTTTTGCCAACTTTGAAAGGCCATATCTTGAGTTATAGGATGAATCAAGACATGTTCTAGTACATTTTGAAAATGGGAAGACATAATCTACAAATTTCATGCCCAAGAGTTTTTCATTTGAAGCATTTTTGGTCATGAAAGAATTGGTTGAAAATCTTTCCCAAAATGGAAAGTTTCCATTACAAGTCATTTCCAAAAATAGCAAGTTTGCATTTGGCTCAAAATTCTTCAACTTTTTGAACTTCCAACAACTTATAAGATCAAATAAAGATCATAGAGACTCAAAATGATGATGATGACCCTTTGGTGCCCTTGATGGAGGCCTCAGATGCCCTGATTTTGACTTTACTTGCTCAAGAAGTTACCCAATGATCAGATGACTTCCACAATGAATTTCTTCATCAAATTTGGTACACATGATCCTTATAACATATTAAGACCATTAGAAACAATAATGACCAAAAAATTTGGGATTAAGGCCTCTGAAACTAAAACCCTAATTTTGGTCATCTGTGTAGGAAACCCCTAGCTCTGCCTGGACCTCTGTGCAATCTTTTGACATTTTGTGACTTCAAAGACTTCTTGGAGATGTAAGATGATCATAGAAAACTCATGGACCCTCTTAGCATGCTTCAAGTCCATTGGGATGGCTCAGATCACTTCTAAGATTCATCTGATCACAAAACCCTAATTGTGCAGTCATGCAATGATTTGATGAAGTTGTTTATGCAATGTGAGATGCAATGAGGTGTTTATGCAAAATGAGATCATAAGACATGGTGTGAGAAAGAGTGAGGGAAAATTTGGGGTGTTTACAACCTCCTAGGGTTACACCTCTCAGTTGCCCTAAACAAATGGTCAAGTCCCTCGAAAGTGGGGGTGTCTTAAGCAAAGTCCCTTCGTAAATAAATCATCAAGTCCCTTCCAGTTTAAGAGATCAAGTCCCTACGAGTTTGCCTATGATATAATGATATTGTCCCTTCGGTAAATTTGATGATAGTCCCTTCAAATTGCTAAAGACACCCATTAAGTTGCCTTCATTGACCATACGATGATCCTATGCCCGTCCCTCAAACAAATCCAAGGTAATGACTACCTACTCCTTAATAGTAGGGACAGTCTTACCCTTGAAAGGAAATAGAAGAACATGAAAGACTAGTTTAGGGTAGGTAGCTCTTAGATACTTGCTCACCTTTCAAAATTATTTTCACGCCTCACTCTTTTAAATACATTTTCAAAAGTTAAGGCTTGTATACATCCATACGAGGATCATTACAAAGTACTTAGAAAAATTTCTAATCACACACTTCACACTTTTCAAAACAATTAAGTGAGCTAAGTAACTAAGAGCCCATGGATAACCATGGATATAAAGGGTGCTAACACCTTCCCTTTATATAACCTACCCCCCGAACTCAAGTCTTTTAAAATAGGTTTTTCCTGTTCTTTTATGTCCTTTCCACTTGGATAAAATAAAAGTCGGTGGCAACTCTTGTTATCCGCAACATTTATAGAAAGTTAGTTCTCCCACCGTGTTATAGAACTGGCGACTCTTTTAGGGAATTACTAAGTAAAAGAGGGATACCCTTAGGAATTAGATCACTTAATTGTTTGCTTTGTTTGCTTTATATTATTTGTTGGGCTTTTATGTGAAAGATCCTAACCCGGATCTAGTGTATCCTAGGTAAGTAGCAATAGACCAAGGAAAATGTACGGCGTATACCGATATGGTTGATATGGTGGCTACGTTAGTGTGACTTCTTGGTCGGTTCTTATGTTCCTTAAGTAAGTTGAGGATAATTTGAGGCTGCCATATGTTGTCATTACACTAACTGACTTTGTAGAACCCTAGTTAACCCATCTTGGCCTTTAGAAAGTAGTGAGATATCCGACTTTGGTGAAGACTAAAGTTGGTTGATACTCGATGCTACGCTCATTGAGATTCTAATCTTGGGAGGTTTTGGTTGGCAAGTCAGTTGCCTACTGAACAACAACCCTTGAGAAGGATCAGTGATATTGAGATCCCTTAGAACCTGGTTACTTTTGTAGGACAAAATGAACCAACTAAACTTCAGGGGAGGGTACTTACCTTTAAACCTCATACAAGCCTCTAAACCTAGGACTATGGTGTGACTTGTTTGTGTGTTCCACATGTTTGTGATTGAACATAACATCATAACATCTTAAGCATAGCATTTTCACTAACCATTTCAAGGACCAGAGGATTTATCTTTGTTCTTTGTTGCATGTTATGGCTTCCACTCGTTGGAACACTATCTGGATCAACTTTGTAGGGATACCTTATAAGCTTAAGGAATTGGTTTCTAAGGTTTCTGAAAGCTCCCAATTCATCAAAAAGCATGGTCCCATATTGGTTCTAGTTAATTCATGGTTTAATGAAGACATGATGAGTGTCATATTCCAGTTCTTTGATCCTAAACATCATTGCTTCACATTCCCTGACTATCAGGTGGTACCTACAATGGAGGAATTCTCCAAGCTACTAGGTTTGCCTATCATTGATCAGAGACCCTTCATATGCTTAGAGAAAGAGCCTAAACCTGAAGTCATTGTGGCAGCCCTACATTTGAAGAAATCAGACATTGTTATAGAAACGAGAAACGAAGTTAAGGGTATTCTTGCTAAGGTATTGATGGATAAACCTCAAGTGTTCTTGGATGCTATGAGATATGATGCTTTTGAGGAAATCTTAGCCTTGCTGATTTATGGTTTGGTGTTGTTCCCTAATCCAGACCAGTTCATAGATGTACACGCTATCAACATATTTCTGACTCACAATCTAGTGCCTACCTTGCTTGGAGATATCTTACACTCTCTTCACACTCGTACTACGAAGGTGGGGGAACTCTGATGTGTTGCATACCTTTACTGGCTAGGTGGTTTATTTCTCACCTTCCTCGATCAGTGATGAAGAATGAACAAGGGTTAAGGTGGTCCAAGAGGATCATGTCACTTTCTCATTCATACATTCATTGGTGTTCTCGATCTATGGAGAATGTTACTATCATTGACCGTTGTGGAGAGTTCCCTAATGTGCCACTCCTTGGAATTAGAGGGGGCATTACTTATAACCCTTCTTTAGCTCTATGTTAGTTTGGTTATGCTCAGAGTAATGGTCCTCACGACATGTTTATTTAAGGAATTGTGTTTGATTACGACAATGATCTTCAGGGTTATCGCCAAAGGTTCACGAGCTTGGAACAAAGTGAAAAAAGTTGATAGCAAAACATAGGAACCAAAATACTCCATTTCTATGGAACCTTACCTCAGATGGGTGCGATACTGTGCTCAGACTCTTATGATGCCATATCATGTTGTCCTACCAGTTTCTATGGAGCCTATTGTTGAAGGAGATGTTCCTTACACTATTCTCCATCCTGATATGCCTACTAATCTAGATGAGCTGCATAAGTCTTGGATCCAACTGAAGGAGAAAAGGGATACTTTTGAGACTCAGTTCAGAGCTAGTCAAGAAAGAGTTTTAGAGCTGACAAAGAAACTTCACAAGGAACAGAACCTCAACACATACCTCAACACTAAGAGGAAGCGTCCGTTGGAGACCTAAGTCTCATATATTTATTTCTTTGTACTTTATTCTTATTTCCTTTCATTGTAATCCCAAGGGACAATTTATATTAACATTCACTGATAAGAGTTTTGTTTTTGTTTGTTTTAACAAGTTTAAATCCTACGGTCCTTGAAAACATTGCATATGCCTCTACATACCATATCATTGCATAACATGTTTTCACAGCAGGTTTCTCATCTTCTCGCTGTTTATTTCAGCAGAAATGGCTCTCGAACAATCTGTCAAAGATCTCCAAACTCAGATTGCTCAATTTCAAGAGATGATCCTGAACTTGTCCAAGGGGCAAGAAAAGTTGAAAGCACTCCTCTCTAAGGACATGAAAAAGAAGAATCCTGAAGACAACGAGGATGATCAGTTGGAACAACTGCAAGCTGAGATGGAAAAGAGGAGCATCCAGATGAATGGCCAGGTGGCTCTTATCCAGAGCTTAGCCCAGGGGCAAGAAGAGCCGATAATCTTTGTCAATAAACTTCAAGATAACAGAGTCAGAAATCAAATCATTAGTCAACCTCCAATGAAACAAGCTGACTTTGTTGAAAGGAAGATAAGGATAAGAGAAGGAAAAAAGACATGTTACTACTGATAGTTCTTCAATTGAAGAAAGAATGTCTTTTAAGGTTAATCCACCTCGACACAAATAATGTAAAAGAAAATTCATCCAATTCAGCACGCCCATGTCACAAATTTTGCAATTCTTGTTGGAGATGGAGCTAATTTCCTTGGAAGATTTTCCTCGAAAGCCCAATACTTCCTCCCCTCGCTATAATCCCAATGCAAGGTGTGTGTATCACTCCAACTGTCCTGGACATGACACTGATAATTGTTGGGCATTGAGGAATAAGATTCAAGACCTGATTGACGAAGGAATCCTCGAGGTTACACCAGAAAATCAAATTGAATTTTACTATCGTCCATCAAACATCGAAGCTGCAAGACAAATTGCCCGAGGTAGCAAGAAAGAAAGCCTACCTATTCCTGTTTAAATATGGGACACCTTGGGACAGCCAAGTGGCAAATTTGATTTCATGGTGAAATATACTGCTCCCGAAAGTTCACAGATTGCAATCGAAGATATTCAGCTAACTGGATAGGACATCATTTGATTTATTCAATTGTAATTTCTTCTGTTTGTCCAAGCATTTACTATTATGTTAAACTTTTCTTTCATATTAATGCATTGTGTATGTTTGTCTTGAATTAATTCATTCGTTTCACTAAATTTAAAATATGCTTCTTACTTCTCTTTTGTGATATTCAACTCTCGATAAAGTTGTAAGCCTTTAGAGGGAGGATGAAGAAAATAATACCATAGTATTATGTAGTATGCTTTTGAACAGACTATGCTGACGATGTGCAGGCATTATTTCGATTCCTAAATAGTGGAGATATAAGGAAGTTAATCCCTACTCAACCCTTTTGAGCCTATGAAGTAGGAGTTTCCCTTCTCACTCAAATTAAAACTCTTAATCATAACCCGGGGCAAGGTAGTTCCTCGGTTAACTCAATTATGCCAGTTGTCCTTTTGTACACAACTAATGATGGTTCCATGTAATCATTAAGTCTGACAGTCAATATCTAGTAAAAGAAAAGCTAACTAAGTCAAAACCTATGAAGGAGACTTAGTAAAAATTGAGACATCCTGCTGACTGTAATCTTGAAACAAACAGTTCAGGCAAAATGAAGGGATAACAAAGTCAAAAGAAAAAGAGGTCACTACAAATCCTCGACAAAAAAAATGACTGGTTTTTCAAATAAACTGCTGTCAATGTTACAATTCCAAACTCTTTTGGAGGCTCAATGCATAAGTTAACCAAACATAGGACTGGAGAACATCACGGAGAATGGGTTGGGTACAAATAAAATTTGAGCCTTTATCCTTTGTTTCTTAAACCCTGAACCAGGCCACGTTATAACCCTTTAAAAGCCCTAACTGAAGCATGGTTAGTTCGAAAGCGTACTGCCACAAAAAAGGTATCCTGACACCTTTAGGGCTTATTATAAATCTTGAGTTAATATCACAGTTTTCATAAACATTGTTTTACTAAAATAACTCATTTTCAAAACTTCAAGACAGACATAAGCATTGTATTTTGAATATCATTGTTTGCATATAACTAAGTGTTTGACAATAGAGAAACTTACATGATGAATATTCAATAAACCAAAGTCCTCCTGATGGACAAAGTTGCTTCCTGGATCAAAGTCAATGTACACAAGGGGCATAGTCACTATCTCCCAATCAAGGGGACATACCATGTTACTGTCCAATTCATTTGGCGCGATCAGATCAAGATTCAACTATGCTTAAGTAGCCAGGGGCAGGTCTCCTCATCTATCTGAATTACCAAAGGTAACATTACAGAGTTCACGATGCCAGGGGCATATTATTGTGGGGCATTCTGCTTATTTCTCCTGAGGTAGCTCATTTCATATACTTCCATTATGTGACAAATAATCCTCAACTAAGGGGCAACACCCTCTTTCCAAATCTAATACCTGGAGCGTATATGGTCCACCACAGTCTGAAAGCACGTTCCTCTCATTATATTGCCTTGATATTGGATTCTCAACAGAAGCCATTGTGGAAATTAACTGTCTGTGCCAGTAGTATCATATGGTGTCAGTATCATGTCTTCGGATTCAGTCATGATAATTCCTAGAGAATTACTCTGGGAAGTCGAGAATCTCAGAAGTCCTAAATCCATTGGTTACTTTGAATGAGTATACACCTTCAAAATTGATATAATCCTATTTCCGAATTCATGTTTACTTTTCCCTTTTTATTTAAGCAAAAACGTTTGTTGATTACACTTGAATGCATATATGCTTTTAACTATGATTGATGTTTACCAAAAATGCATAAAATACAATAATAATATTTACCAAGGACGATCGGAGATAGTAATCCAACGAATCTTCGCCGGTTCGTCCCCACAGAGTAATCTTTATGGATATTCTTACGAAATACTTCAAGTAGTATCTTGTACTTCCAACTCTACGAAGTCTTCAAGCAGTTTCATATCCTCCGAAGAATTGATACTTGACCGGATAAGTCTCTTGGAGAAATGTCCATCTCTTTTATCCTCAGTCAGGATATTCAGGAATTTAATCCTTCAATAAGAAGTACGACGAACGAAAACGGGAGGTTCTAAGTACGATATTCCAAAACAAGATGGGAATGATGTTTTCATATTCCTCAACAACGAATCGGGATTTATTTTCCCCAGCCAGCAGTTATTCTACGAAGCTACTCATGCGCCTCAACTACATAATTCATACATACATCATCATATCATATCATACGCATACAACATTTTCATGAGATATCATCTTGCAAAGGGTTATATATATCATAATACCTTGGGCTGCTTTATCCTCCTAAAATCTATATCACAATACCTTGGGTTGTTTTATCCTCCCAAAAGCTATATCATAATACCTTGGGCTGCTTTATCCTCCCAAAAGCTATATCATAATACCTTGGGTTGCTTTATCCTCCCAAAAGCTATATCACAATACCTTGGGCTGCTTTATCCCCCCAAAAGCTATATCACAATACCTTGGGCTGCTTTATCCCCCCAAAAGTTATATCATAATACCTTGGGCTGCTTTATCCTCCCAAAAGCTATATCATAATACCTTGGTCTGCTTTATCCTCCCAAAAGCTATATCACAATACCTTGGGCTGCTTTATCCCCCCAAAAGCTATATCACAATACCTTGGGCTACTTTATCCCCCCAAAAGCTATATCACAATACCTTGGGCTACTTTATCCTCCCAAAAGCTATATCACAATACCTTGGGATGCTAAACTCCAGGATAATCTTGGACTGCTCTACCCTTCAGGATCACATAAAACAACCTCTTTGGACTGCTCTATCCTCCAAGAAGTATATCTGAAGAATTTTCTCTCCGAATGGCATCTTTAAGCCCATTCAAGCAATGCAACCAACCAACAGTATTACTCTACGCATCGGCGAGTGCAAATTTTTGGGCTTTTGTGTTCAATCCCCTTCAACCTTCAAGTCACGAATGGCGTACATGTCAGTCTAACTCCTCAGGTTTCAGAAAATTGAACAGGGGCAGCCGTTGTACCCCAAAATTTACCCTCAATTTTTAACTCTAACCGACTTTTTGTTTCGCATTCATTTGCATCATCTTCATAGCATAACATTTTTTTCTTAATATTAGCCGAAATAATTTCTCGGAATTTACAGATAGACTGATCAAATTAATTTTGTAAATGTGTCTTAAATTAGTGAACGGAAAAATGTCAAGTTTAAGTTTGCAAATGTCGATAATATTAATCTGCGATTCACGTGGTTTAATTTGACATGCTAAAAATATTTTACGACTATTTTTGATCATATGTTGATCAGTCTGAGCAACTTAAACGATCATAATTTTTATTTTAAAATCCGACCAAACGTTGTATTTTTCCGAGTCATTTATTTCGTGCTGATTATTTTGATGTGTTTATTTTATTTTTTCGAGCACTTTGGCGCCCGATTTTTATTTTTTGAGTCAGCTTATTTTTATATTGGGTCTAGAATAAATAAATAGAATTTTTAGTTTTTATTTTAATTTTAATAATTAAAGTTTATTTAATTTTTTAAATTAATATTTTATTGGGTTCCAAAATAAACATTAAGGCCCATTATAATTAACCCTAATTGGTCCCTATATATACTAACTAGTGGAAGACAAAAAAAAAAGACCGGAAAAAATACAGAAACAGCGGATCACCCTTAACCATTACATTCTTTTTGTTTTATCTTTCTCATAGTACATATATGTATTCTCTAAAATATGCATATACATAGATATGTATTGGTTAAGTTTGCAGCTTTTCATAAAGTTTCTCATACTACTACTATCCTTTCTCTTACCATTTATTTATTTATTTTTGAAATTATGTAAATGTGTTCATTATAGCTACATACAAGAGGAAGTCAAATTCTTACATCGGAAGTTGCAGAAGTACTTTTAATATTATTTGAGGTTTATATATATATATATATATATATATATATATATATATATATATATATATATATATATATATAGTTGCATTTAAAAAAAAAATTAGATCTGCACGGTTTTGATTCTATTGCGATGATCGCAATTTTTGCGTTAGCAACGTCGTTGTTCTTTTTTTTTATTCATATTTTTTTAATGTTATATATCTAGATCTGTACAAATAACTAACTACACTGATTATTTCATAAACCTTGACGATTTTGCCTTAACCAATTTTTTTCATACGTTTTATTTTATTATATAATAACTATTTTTCAGGTACATTCACATGTGCGCGCATGTCTTAATGGCAAGAAGGCAAGACAAGTTGTGTAGTGGCTAAGGCCTTCTTGGTGAAGGCAAGGTCAAGGGTTCAAATCCTGATTTTTGCAATTTGACAAAGAAACATGGATTTTATCTTCTTTCTCCTAATTTCCTCTTCTTCTTTTTTTAATTCTCTAATTTCTTAAATTAACTAACCTTAAATCTTTAGATTAATTTTACTTGTTTATTTTCAAAAAAGCTCTTAACTTTTTTTTTAATTACTTATATTCATAATCCATTCATAATATTAATTAATTATTTCTTTTATTGTAAATTAATAATTCAATATAGTTTTTTAACAACAAAACTTTTTTTTTTATATATTTTCATAAACCATTTTATAATTTAGTTATGTTAGAGTTATTTTTATTCACTTTTAAAACTTATTTTTTGTTATAGATAACCCTAAAAAAAAAATTCTATTTTTTTTTAATTATTTTTATTAAACCTTAATTTCATAAACCTAAAATTTTTATTTTTTTAGTAACCCTAAATTTTTTCAAATCCTAAACCTTTTTCCTAAGTCTTTTGCTTCAAACCTTCTTATTTTCATTCATTCCTGTTATAGTCACTGCCTGGGTTTGTTTATCATTATTTATCTATTTTCTGCCATTATAATTATGTAATTGTCCCAAGGCGTTGTAATAGTTAGGTTTTTATTTTCTGCCATTTTATTTCTGCCCCTTAAATTCCTGTCATTGATCATATTCTAATTATGTGGTTAGTAAATTTAGGGCGTGACAATATTTAATGAAATAAAGAGGTTTGGATAAAAATAATAATAATAGTTTCCTTATATAAATTAATTAATTTGTAGATTAATTAGTAATTAGATTATTTATTTTTTAATCACTCTAATTTTCTTAAAAATCTTAATTTTTCTTTAATTCCACTGATCATTCTTTTTATTAATATGTAAGTTTTTTTCTCTTATGTAAATTAATCAATTTATAATAATTAGTAATTAGGTCTTTTTTTTCTTAATAAATTTAAATTTTCTTAAAAAACCCTAATATTTCTTTTCTAACCCTAATTTCAAAAATCTAATTTTTTTCTTCATTTATTTTGCCTTATTTAATTATTTAGAATAATTTTCTTTATTTATTTTTATTTATTTATTTTGCCTTACTTAAATTGTTTAGAAAATTTTTATAGACATTTTATTATGTAATTTATTTTTCCTGCTTGATTATTATATAACTGCTCCGAAGTCGTGTAATAGTGTAGGATTTATTTTCGCGCATTTTATTTATTTTTATTTAATTTGCGTGGTTAGTAATAATAGGGAGTGCAAAACATAATTGAAAATAAATTGAACTTAGATAATTAAAAAATAAGATAAATATTTGAATATAATCACTCACACACGTAAGTCGATCTATGATCGCCATCTGCACCTCCTAGGGTTATCCCTCTCGGTTGCCTTAAACAAATGGTCAAGTCCCTCGAAAGTGGGGGTGTCTTAAGCAAAGTCCCTTCGTAAATAAATCATCAAGTCCCTTCCAGTTTAAAAGATTAAGTCCCTACGAGTTTGCCTACGATATAATGATCTTGTCCCTTCGGTAAATATGATGATAGTCCCTTCAAATTGCTAAAGACACCCCTTAAGTTGCCTTCATTGACCATACGATGACCTTACGCCCGTCCCTCAAACAAATCCAAGGTAATGACTATCTACTCCTTAATAGTAGGGACAGTCTTACCCTTGAAAGGAAATAGAAGAACATGAAAGACTCGTCTAGGGTAGGTAGCTCTTAGATACTTGCTCACCTTTCAAAATTCTTTCCACACCTCACTCTTTTAAAAACATTTTCAAAAGTCATGGCTTTGTATACATCCATACGAGGATCATTACAAAGTACTTAGAAAAATTTATAATCACACACTTCACATTTTTCAAAACAATTAAGTGAGCTAAGTAACTAAGAGCCCGTGGATAACCATGGATATAAAGGGTGCTAACACCTTCCCTTTATATAACCTACCCCCGAACTCAAGTCTTTTAAAATAGGTCTTTCCTGTTCTTTTATGTCCTTTCCACTTGGATAAAATAAAAGTCGGTGGCGACTCTTGCTACCCGCAACATTTATAGAAAGTCAGTTCTCCCACCGTGTTACATAGTGTTTTGAAAATAATCAAATATAATCCTACATTTTGCCATGTTGGAAGGAATACTTAGAGTTTATGACATTAGATTTTGTGTTACTTCATGGAAGGTTGGTTTATGTTTTAAGTTACAAACAACTTTTCTATATCACCTGAGATGGATGATGCTACCAAGAACCAAGTTGTTATGATCCCTACCAACACTGTTTTTTATGCCAAGTGATTAATTGGAAGATAATATAGTGATGTTTTGGTACAAAATGACATGAAGTTATGGTCATTCAAGGTGATTCCCGGTCCTGACAAGCCAATGATTATGGTGAACTATAAAGCTGAAGAGAAACAATTTTATGTTGAAGAGATATCTTACACGGTTCTTAAGAAGATTAAGGAGATCGTGGAGGCTTATCTTGGTACTAAGATTAAGAATGTTATTGTTATCGTGCCTACTTACTTCAATGATTCACAAAGTTAGGCTATCAAGGATGCCAATGTGATTTTGGGGCTAAATGTGATGAGGACCATTAATGAGCTAATTGTTAATGTTATTGCTTATGATATTGATAATAAGGTTACAAGCACAAGTGAGAAGAATGTTCTTATTTTTTATATCGGTGGTGGAACTTTTGACGTTTCACTTCTTACTATTGAGGATGGTATTTTTAAGGTGAAAGCTACTGATGGTGATACACATTTGGGAGGTGAGGATTTTGATAACATAATGGTGAACTATTTTGTTCAAGAGTTTAAAAGGAAGAATAAGAAGGATATTAGTGGAAATCCTAGGGCTCTTAGGAGATTGGGAACTTCTTGTGAAAGGGATAAGATGAATTTTTCCTCTACAACCCAAACAACTATTGAAATTGATTCATTGTTTGAGGGTATTGGCTTTTATACTACCATTACTCGTGCTCGATTTGAAGATCTTAACATGGATTTATTTAGGAAATGTATGGATCATGTTGAAAAGTGTTTGAGTGATGCTTAGATGGACAAGAACATTTCCCATGATGTTGTTCTTGTTGGAGGATCTACAAGGATTCCTAAAGTTTAATAGCTTTTGCAATATTTCTTCAACGGGAAAGAGCTTTACAAGAGCATAAATCCTGATGAGGTTGGGGCTTATGGAGTTGTTGTTCAAGTTGCTATTTTTAGCGGTGAAGAGAATGAGAAAGTGTAGGGTCTATTGTTGTACTATGCCAAAAATGACATTTGACAACGCACCTTAGACAACGCTTATTTAAAAAAGCGCTGCTATAAGTGAAAAAATATAAAACACGAAAACTGTTTACAAAATATTTTAAAAAGTGTTGTCTAAGGTACCCTTTAGACAGCGCTTTCTCAAAGCGCTTTTAAAGGTATATCTTAGACAACGCTTTTGAGAAAGTGATGTCTAAGGTATTAAAATTAAAAAAAAAAATCAAAAGCGCTGTCTAAGGTCAACCTTATACAACGCTTTTCAATAGCGCTTTTAAAGGTCGCCCTTAGACAGTGCTTTCCTCAAAAGTGTTGTCTAAGGTCTAATTAAATTAAAATATTAGACCTCAATTTCTATTTTCGTTCGTTTATGTTCTTTATTTTCCCTCCTGCGAAACCTAACCTGAAAAACCTCCATAAACCTTAAATCCTCTTCATTTCTCGGTTTCGATCATTGTCGAAAGTGTTTGAAGAATCGTGAACAGTTGAAGAACAGGTTGACTGAGTTTTTGTTGAATCGCGAACGGTTGAAGAACAGGTACGTTGTTCTCTCACAGTCTACTGAGTTCTCATAATGGCGATTCCACAAAGAATCTTTTTAGTTATTGTCAGCTGATTAGTCATTAGGGTTTGAAAATGGTTCTTGTTCTGCTTGTTTTTGTATCTGTAGACTGAGTTTTTGTTGAATTTGTAGAAGAATAGTTTGTTATATATGTTATGTTCTGCTTGTTTGTATCTGTAGACTAAGTTTGATAAGCTACCAAGTTCGTCCATTTTCTTGACCGAGTTCGTCCTCTACTGAGTTCCCATAAGGTACACTGTTGTTGTTATGTTCGATAAGTCATAATATTGTTGTTATTTTCTTGATTGAATTTTTGGTTATAATGTTGTTTATTGATTCTAATATTGTTGTTATATTGTTGTTATTTTGTTGTTATGTTCGATAAGTCTAATATTGTTCTTAAAAGTTATGTGGCACACGGGTATGGCAAGTTTAGTAAGATCTTAATACTTAGTAGCATTGTATTTAGGATATTCGAAGATACTACCCGACTATTAATTTAGCTTGTTGTCTGCTGCAATAGCAATCTAGTTGCTTCTCATGTCCAAAACTCTATAATTCTAATACAATAGTTTTCGTTCTTGACTGATTTTATGAAAATAGTGAAAATAGTATAAGTTATTGTCGTTTGGATTTACATTGATTATGTATAGGTTATTGTCGTTTGGATTTACATTGGTTATGTATATATAGGTTATTTTCGTTTAGATATGGCCACTAATGATGATCACCCACATGATGATCATTCTACGCATGAAGGAGGTAATAAAAAGGTATCTACGGAAGACGAGATTAGAAGAGACATAACAGTGATGAGGAAAGTGGTCCATGGTAGAGACTGAGGCATCATTCTAGATGTGCATTGGAGCGATCTTGGGCAGCTTATAGAACCTAACGGTCATACCTTGACTAGTTTCATTGGTGCACTAGTAAGGAATGAGATTCCAATTACTTGTGATGACTGAAGAAAAAAAGAGTTGAATGAATCCAAAGAAAAAATTTGGACTGAGATAAAGGTACACTAATTATGTCTTTAATTATGCGAACTAATTATGTATTTTAAATAACTTGTACTAACACACAATGTGTGTGTTTTTCTTAGAGGTGTTTCAACATCGAAGATGATATAAGAGATTTTGTCTTAAATTGACCGGAAAGCTACTAAGAGGTTTTAGAACATTTTTATCTTCCAAGTATCTTAGGGATGAAGATGGTAATCATGTTGATGCAGAGCTTCCAAAGAAATATGAAAGTTTTATTTCACTAGAAGAATGGGAAGCGTTTAAATCAAACGAAAGGACCCAGCATTTAAAAGAATAAGTGACACAAATCGGGAAAGAGCATCAAGTCCCGCGTATCCATACCGAAAAGGACGTGTCGGATATGGACGCTTAGAACAATCTATGGTAAGTATCTATAAATTGCAATAATATATTTGTTCATCATGAGTTTTATTTGATCATATTTATGACTTAATGTGTAGTTGCAGAAGGAGAAAAGTTCTGAAATATCTCTTCCCGCACATGTTTTGTGGAAGGAAGCCCGTGTGGGCAAATCTGGAGTTGTTAAAGAAGATGTTCAACAAGTATTTGAGAAATGTGTAAGTATAACATTATTTCTTTAATTAAATAAAAAATTATTAACAAATATTTGACAAGTATTCGATATTCATCTAATTTTCAGGAGGCGCTATCTCAGTCAACTTTATCTCCAGATGATACTAGGAGCATACTTAGTCGGGCATTAGATGTCCGTGAGTATTCGGGTCGGGTGAGGGGTAAGGGATTTGGGATCACTCCGACCTCCTTGAGTATTAAAAAAGGAAAGGCTCCTAGTAATAAAGAGCTTAATGCAAAATTGGAAGCACTGGAAGCTGAAGTTCGTGCATTAAGGAAAGAAAAAGAGGCTAGCACTTCAGCATGTTTTAAAGATGGTTCAGACAAAGATAGTATCAACTATAACTTTCAGCCGAACATTCCAGAGGTAATTATATATATTTGTCTTAAATTGAACTATTAGCTTAAATCATGAAATTGACATACATACACATTAACAATTTCATATTTATTATTGGTTTTAGGGAATTTCCCATTGTCAACTCTACTTATCGTCACCATATTATCGGATGGTTGGCAAGGCAAAAGTGCATAACACTAGCAGAGAATTACTTCACACTAGACCGCTCCCTACTGGATGTTTGAAAGTCGCGGTTGATATTGCAGTAGAGCCGAATGCATTATTACTATATCCTGACGATGTTTCGGATGCAACAACAGTGGAACAAGCAATAGGTTCGTTTGTTGCATGGCTGACAAGTCTCATTAGCGTAGGATATGAGGTATGCTTAAAACCATTATGAACCTTTGTTAACCTTAATGTGTAGATTCAAAGTTTTTACGCGCATTTAACGTACATTTTTTACATGGTTATGTTAATTAGACTCCAACAAGATCCAAATCAAAAGATAAGGCTATTCCACGGTATACCGAGTCCGTTGTTTAAAAAAAAACAGGCACATTACAATTATATGATATTTATGCATGGAAAATGTTAAATTCTTAATTTTATACTTCATCTAACTATTTATATGATATGTAGCTTCATGATAAGGAGGTTAGCAATGTCTCCACACAACAAAAAAAGGTTGGTGCTAAGAAGACTGTAGCTAGGAAAAAACCTACCTCCAAGTATAGGTCGTGCCTTCAGACGTTTCTAGAGTTGACAGATATTTCGACCGGAGGTATTTGGCTTATACATATGGAGGAAGGTATTTTTGGCTTTGAATATGAACAATCAGTTGGTAATGAAGAATTTATGCAAATCTTTCGTCATAAAGAAATAAGCGTCAGTGTTGTCAATACATATGTGACGTATATCCGGTCTACTTTGTTATATTAATTGAACAAATTATTACTTTATGTTTCAAATGAATAGTCTAATGTAAATGACGTTTTTATTTAAGTTTTTTGTATGACAAAGTGATGTGCCCAAGTGGATTGGACGAAAGATTTGGATTCTTAAGCCCCGCGTCCGTCAACTTAGCTTTAATCTTAAGTAGACCTGATGACGTGATAGTGTATGTTCGCAACCTCTTCATGGCCAACAAAGATACGGAAAAGTTATTCTTTTTACCGTTTAATATCGGGTTAGATTTTCATTCTAAATTCATCTATTATAATTATTTTGTATTTTGACGTCGTTTGGAAAATTTCCATCTAACATTTGTTTAATCATACATTGGACATTGGTTGTTGCTCGCAATCAATCCTATCAGAGAAGTTGTTTATTATCTTGACTCGTTAGGAAATGATTGGACAACATACCCGGATATGAAGAACATGATTGACACGTAAGTGAGATTGTTCTAAATATTCTTGTGTGTATTTATTAATTTATGTGAATTGTTCTAAATACTCATTTATATTTTATTAGCATTATACAAGCTTTTCGAGTCCAACGAGATATCCAAGTATCAAAGAGGTGAGCCAACAACATTACATGGATAAAAGTGGCGGTATATTATTAATTATCACATTTTTTATTATATTAGTGATGATACTTGATAAAACTTAGGATTTATCCATATTTTCTTTTCATGGGTAGTGTCATCTGCAACGTAATGGTATAGATTGCGGATATTTCATGTTGAGGTTTATGAGAGAAACTCTTTCTTTGGGTCGATTAGAGATTCCATCTGATGTATGTATTTCTAACTTATGAGTTATTTTAATATTTAACACATATTTCTCATATAATTAAATAGTTGAAACTAAATCAAACAATGTTATATTATTATGTAGTACTTTGATGAATTCAAGTGTGTGTATTACTCAAGTAATCATTTGGATGAACTTAAAGAGGAATGATGTCAATTCATTATAGAGCTCGGTGTTTTATCAGGTATAATATTGTACTCTTACTTTAATTGATGAGAATTTAAATATGTGTAATTTTGTAACTATAATATTGTATTCTTTTAATTGAATTGCAATCTTTGTGTTGTTTCAGGACCTATGTAGATTTGAAGCAATGCTTTGGTTGAATGCAAAAGTAGTATAAGTAATATGTACATTTGTAGAAAAAATGTAATGATTTGTAATTATAAATTGGTATATATATATATATATATATATATATATATATATATGTAACACCCCAAATTTGCCCTCTTCTTTTAAGCATCATATCATATCATAGGCATCATACTCATATCATTTCCTCAGCATCATATCATGGAAAGATGAAGCATAACACCCCTCATGTCCTAGCATTAGGCATATGATCATCTGTGGAGGTTCTTGAGGCATCACAAGCTATGACAAGGGGCTCAATGGTTTGGTACAAGTCCTATGATGATTCTATACTCCAATTACAAGATCAAATCCGTTGGCAAAAGCTCAGAAGATTGCATGATCATCAGAGATCTCAGGACAAGGCAAAACTCCTTTGCAGTACACCCAAATTAGGGTTTGAGATTCAAGCACCAAGATCTCACAACTTTGGCCATTTCTGGTGGGCCAAGTCTTCTATATGTTGAGAGGATCCTATGTGTCAAATTTCATGAGAAAATTCAATGTGGAAATCAGACAATGCCTCAGTTGCTTGCAGATGAAGGAAAAAGTCAACAGAGCCCTGAAAAAGTCAACTTTGAGATTTCAAGGGGTCCAACCCCATTTTTCTAGCCAAGGGATGTTCTTATAATGTTAAAAGAGATTTGGCAGGATCAGGGATCAAAATCAGATTAAAATGGTTGGCACCGGCTTATTTTTGAAGGTTCCCAACAAAAGGAGGGAAATTCAAAATTCACTGGCGTTAACCGGTTAACGAATTGGTTAACCGGTTAACAGCCACGAATTTTGAATTTTCAGCAGCAAATCAGCATGTGTGATTTTTGCTCCATTTTTCATTTTTCTGATTTTTATTCATTTTTGAATTAATTGGAAATTAAAGGAAAGATCTAGAGCTCTTGTCCAAGCCTAATCCCATTGCTACTTCCTAATCACACTACCCAAACCATAATTTTGGATCCCAAGCCTAATTTTTTGGGCCCCGAACCTAAACCATATTTATTCATTTCTTTCTAAACCAAAGGGGTCTTCCCTCATTTTTCACTCTCATTTTTTCTGAATTTTCACTCCTCTCACTCACAATTCTCTCACTTTTCTCTCCCAATTTTCCAAATCACTCAAAGTTCCTCTTTGAAGATCACACAACCTTGCCTTGAGGTATGTAGATCTTGGAACTAGACCTCCACCCATAGTTTCATTGCATCTTTTTGCTGGTTTAATTGGATTCAGATCTGGTTTGGGATCTAGAAGTGCTTTGGATCCGAAATTCTGCATCAACAGCTTGTTCTCACATTTATTTTGCACGGAGTGTGAAATTTAGCACCGGATCTTCAAGGCTTTGCACGAGATCCATCATTTTCAGTTCGATCAACAATTACCAAAGCACTCCTCGGCTTTGTAGGTCGGTTAATTTCAGGTCTAGCTCTGTTTTAGCTTATTTGCATGCTTGCGTTTTAGATCCGCCATGTGTTTGCGTATTTGCTTGTATTAAGTGAATTGGTTGATTGATTTGTGACTGGATCCATGTATTAGTGTTCATAAGCTTCCTGATGCCATTTAATGTGAATTGATGCACTATTTTCATGTTCAAATGCTTGCTGGACTGGTATGTGATTGTTTGGAATAAGCTGTTTGTGAGCTGGTTTCTGCAGGTTTTTGCTGCTGTTTTAGCAGTGTTAACCGGTTAACGGATTGGTTAACCGGTTAACACACCTGGTTTTTGCTGTTTTACGCAGGTTTTGGCATGGTTAACCGGTTAACGGATTGGTTAACCGGTTAACACTGAAGCAGTAAGCTACTTTTGAGTTATTTTTGGCATGTTTGATCTCGATACTTGTCCTAAATACCATGGATCATTATATGATCATTGAACATGTTTGTTTGAGTGATTTTCTTGCTGATCAATGCATGCTTCCGTGTTTTCGACACGTAAATGCTTGTTTGTGCCATGTATGACCTAATTATGTGATCTTGATTGGTGTGAATTTTGAGCATGTCATTGCCTTGATTTTATTAATGAGCATTTGCTGGATTTTGCTAACCTTGCAGGGGCTATGGTAATTGTGAGGTGTGGGAATTGAGTTCCACATCTCCAATTCTCATCTTCTCTTCTTATTTCTTTATTGAGCTAACCATTTGCTTGTTGGGCTTAGGCCTTTCTCATCCCTTCTTCTATCTTCTTCTATCTTCTTCTCTTCTTCATTAGGATAGAAACTTCACTAACCCTTAGGACATCCATGCATGTTAACACTTAGGATTATTTTAGCCCCCCTTTAGAATTTTTCCTTTGAGATCCTTTGGTGCTCTCTCTTCTCATCTTCAAAATCAATTCTAATTCACTTAATAAAGGTTGAGTACTTCCATGTGACATGAGACTTTGCTATGAGATGCTTGCACATGTTCCATTTCGGGGCGAGGTGTGAGTCATCACTCGTGGTGGATAGGTCTTAGCATGAGTACCTCACAAAGAAAAGCTAAAAAACACTTCTTAACCAAAAAACCACAAAAATACTTAATAATGGTAATAGGCCAGTGTGCTTAAGCCTTCACTTGTGGGACTAGCTTTGGGGATTTCCTCCATAGATAGGTGTGCCTCTTGCGCATTCCATTTCGGGATGATGTGAGACGTAGACATTCCATCGAGTAAGACTTAGGTACACTTACCTATGCAAACTTTCACTCATAAAAGCTTCTAAAAAAACATCAAACAAATAATAAGCGTCTTTCCTTCGGGAATTCTCTTCCCATCTCCTTCGCTCCGTACGCGAACTTGCTCCTTCTTGTCACTTTGCAAGACGGTTACGCACTCGTCGTCCGAGCCTACAACACCTGAGCAATGGCATAGGCAGTTCAAGCCTTTAATTCACAAGCAATTTCCTTTTAGTACCCCTAGTTAGGGGAACTACGGCGTCTCTGATCCTCATTATCCCGATGAGGTACGTAGGCAGCGGGGTAGGGCCCGTTCGAACACAATCTTTATTTTCCCTACATTTTTCCTCTTGTTTTCTTATTTCAATTCTTTTCCAGTTCCAGTTTCTTTTCATTTCCATTTCTTTTGCTGCAGCTTTCATACCCTCACCCTTTGAAACAGTTTCTTTTGCAAGCGTGGATCCCGTCGGGTACGGCGGACGATCTGGGTGCTAATACCTTCCCAGGTCGTAACCGACTCCCGAGCTCAGTCTCTTTGGTTCGCAGGACCTGTGTCCTTCCTCTTTTTTCTCCTGGTTTGTGCAGCATTACCATTCCCTTTCTTCGGGATAAAAATGCCTGGCTGGCAACTCTATTCTTTTTCCGCGCCACTTTCGCGTTTGTACCAGGATGGAAATCCGGGGAGCGACAACTGGCGACTCTGCTGGGGACTGCACACCAGTTGATCTCTGGTTCCCTTGTGAGTCTCTCCTAGCGCTTGTTTGTTGCTGTTTCATTGGGTGATGTTTGCTTGATGTGGCTTGTTGTATTTTATTGTTGTTTATTTACAGCTTTATTTACAGTTTTCAGTATTTATTTTCCGCATCATGTATATCATACTGGACTGTCTGGACTGGTTTTCTGCTTGGTGGGCTCGGGTGATACTGTTTCTAAGAGATAAGCCAAGTACCCGGCTTGAGTGCACTATAGGATTAGAGTGGACATATTGTACTCACATGAGACATGATGAGTGGAAATGTGTTTCACGCCCAGATTGCGACCGTCTTGGAAATATCTTGTGTGGGGATTTCCTCCACTTCAGGATAGGACCTTGATAGTTATGTGCATCTGGGGACCGATCATTGAGAACCTTTGTGGAAACAACCCTCTCCAGTGGTGGCAGTGGCAGACCACATTTTGTGGCAAACCCATTCGCACCCGAGGGTCCACTGGGAACTCGCATAGGATGGCCTGGTTCTCTTATAGGAACTCAGTCAAAGCATCTGGCCGTATGACATTAGTACTGTATCCTACAAGCTGAATGTACTAGTGTTTCTCGATTTCAGCGCTCGAAGCTGGGGACTTATAAGGGATGCTTGTTTTTCCCGGACTCAGCTAAGGCCTCCCTGCGTAGTACATAGTGCCAAACCGATTCCCTGATTTGGTCATGAGCCATTTCTCGGAAATGGTGAAAGTATTATTGATATTCGGCTTTGAGAGTCCGTGATGTTTGACCCGGAGCACACCCGTGAGATTGGGAGGGGTTTACAGGTTTGCAGGAACCCTTGACCTCAACATACCCTTCATCATCAGTGCGATCTTATGTTTTGGTCTGGTTACTATAATCCTGGAGTTCTTAATCCTTGGTTTTGAGTTCTTATCAGATGGTTATTATTTAGAGGACATATATCTTCGGTTGCTTGGTTTTCAGCTCAGAGTTCCGTATCTAGACAGACACCAGTTCTTGATCACCTGCCAGCTGCATACATGCCATCATAGCATTCTAGCATACATGTTCAGTTATTTCTGAGGATCTCATATCTGAATTATGTTGTGGGATTTTATCAAAATGTGAATCAAAGCAGATAGGTTCTTTGGAAGTAACTGAACATGACATCTCATAGAATTTGCATTGCATTTCTGTTTCACAGGCAGGGCTCACCCGTTCTTTGTTCACCATCTACAGTTGAGACTCCAGTTCTCGTATCAGACTTGAGGCAACTTTTGAGAAGATCATGGACCCTGGAGAGAAAAGTTAGTTTGTAAGTGTTGGGTTGACGAGAGATCAGTGGGACCAATTTTTAGAGGCTATGATGACTTTGGCAAGGCAGGATGGCCGTAATTTCGCTCAAGCTCAGCCTGCATAGATCCCTGTTGAGAACCTAGATGTTCAAGAGCGCCAGGTCGCCCGAAGTGGACATTCTTCTTCTGTTGATGCTGCAGATTATCACAGTTTCGCTTTCACTATGCCAGATCCCCAAGAGGCAATCCCTGCGGTGAGAGTCCAAGATCCACGAGCTATAGAGAGGGAGGAAAGATTTCGTGTGTTGGAGGAAGAGATCAAATCCCTTCAAAATCGTAATGTCATTGACCTAATTGCTGCAAGCATGTGTCTGGTGCACGACCTGGTAATACCTCCAAAGTTCAAAGTACCGAAGTTTGAAAAGTACAAAGGGGATAGCTGTCCAAGGCAGCATTTGGTAAGATTTTGCAGAAGGATGGCCTCACATGAGCATAATGACAAATTGATGATTCATTGTTTCCAATACAGTCTGAGTGAGGCATCATCAAATTGGTATATGCAGTTAGAGGAAGTCGTATCCAGTCATGGTCGGACCTAGCCAATGCATTTGTGAAGCAGTATGACTACAATCTTGACAGAGCTTTCAGCCGCATGGATCTGCAAGTTTTATCCCAAGGAGATGGTGAATATTTCAGAGAATACTCCCAGAGGTGGAGAGAAGTAGATGCTCGGGTGCAACCCCCGCTCTCAGATAGATAATTGGTTGATCTTTTCATAGAAACCTTACAGGGGCCGTACTTGGAGAGGTTAAGTGGCAGTGGAACTTCGAGTTTCTCAGACTTGGTGATAGTTGGAGAACGCATTGAGAGTTTTATCAAGATGGGAAAGATCCAAGGCATTTCAGATAGCTCAGTTGAAGAGAATGAATCTGTTATCAGTTCCTAAGGAAAGTTTGTGATTGATGCAATCTGGGAAGATCCTAAAACTCCATTGACTTATCCATATTACCAAGGCCTTTCAACTGCTCAGAGTCAGCAACCTTCTGAAGACGTATGTCAGATATCAGTTAATAGTGAACCTCCTCAATATCAACAGCGACCATGCCAACAGCAGAATACTCCGCAAAGGCGTCGTTATTACACTAAGAGATCCTAAAGGTATTTTGATCCATTGCCAGTACCATACAGCCAGATACTTCCATGTCTGATCGATAACGGATTGATAGTGCCGAAGAAGCCGGGTCCAGTGCCTTCTCCGTATCCACCAAGTTTTGATCCCAATGTTCAATGTGGATTTCATGGAAACTCTCCAGGACATTCGGCTGAAGCATGCAAGCCTCTCAGGGATAAGGTTCAAGATTTGATTGAGTCTGGGTTGATTTCAGTGACGCCTCAAGGCATTCAAGTTAACAAGTCCCCATTTGGTCATGTGGGTTTGTCAGCTCATGTTATGGAGGAATTTATTGAAGATATATGTGAAGGTGATTCTCAGTTTGATTCTGAAGAGCGGCTATGTACATCACTTTGATCCCTATTAAGGGGAACTACGTCGCTCTGATTCTTCATTGGTCTTTGGTCAATGGAGATATGTAGGCAGAAGATCGTCAGGTCTTTCCGAGCAACCTTAGGTGTCAACTTATGTGGCAATTTCATCTCAGTGTCACTCTTTTCTTTAGACGTCTCGTGTGAATGTTTGAACGTCGAAAGCTTCAGGTCAGAATAATTGGGAATGAGGTATGGTGCTGACATGTTGCAGGTGGATTGAAGACTGCAGATTCCATCAAGAAAAGCTACTGACTACTGAAAGTATTCAAGATCAACCGGTCCAGACGGAGTCAAGTCTCCTCAACAATGGTATTGCTTAGTTTCTTTACTGCATTTTCATGTGTCACTTTTATATGTTTGTTTGAACATTTGTATGCTTGCATGAAACTGGTTTTCTTTTTGAATGTTAATTAATGAAATGCACATGTTTTTCTTGAAGTAATTAATTCGTATTTTTATTTTTAATTTTGTGAATGTGCATTGCAATACCAACTGTTGTTCTTAAACTCTGTGACGGAGGATGACAAAATGAAAATGCAAAAATCTTCATTTGTGTGCTCTTGAATAAGACCTTGTTGACGATGTACAGGCTTTGTTTCAAATTCCCAAACACCGGAGATATAAGGGAGATAAACCTTCGTTAACCCCTTTGAGCCTTGAAGTAGGAGTTTCTTTTCACATGAAAAAACCCTCACATTTAACCCGGGGCAGGGTAGGTGTCAGCTAGTTGGACCAGGCGTTCATGCTTCCATAAAGGAGTGTATCTGAGGATCCCTAACAGTTCATTGTACCAAATCAAGAGGTCCAAAGACCATAAACCACAACAGTTATTCATCATCGACCAAAGAGTGAGACAGTCACGACCCTTACAAAACAATCAGGACAAACCCGTGTCACACGATTTGTTCGAAAGAAAAAAGAAAAAAAAAAGTAAAAATTAAAGTAGCCCGCTAAGTCGAAACTTGAAAACAAGCGACTTAGGAAAAAATTAGGGCATCCCGCTGGACTCCAATTGCAAAGGATTCACAAGAATCAGTCCAGGCAAAAGTTAGGGATAAGCAAAATAATGAAAAAAGCGAAAGACGAAAAGGATTGCACAAGAAATATCCTTAAGCAAGAACAAGGTGTGTGATACGGACACAAAAGACAATAAGGGTGACTGTTATACCCAACAATAACCTCAATGGTGTTTAAACTGTTAGAGTAATGGTTCCTCAACCAACACGAAACCCTTAGGAATGGTGAGCGCTTGTGAAAACTAGCTGAACATAGGACTGGAAGGACACCACGAAGATGGGTGGGCACATGTAAACTTCGAGCCTATATCCTTTGTTTCTATAACCGTGAGCCAAGCCAAGATACAACCCTTAAAAGTCCTAACTGAAACAGGGTTAATTCGAGAGTGTACTACCACAAGATAGCGTTCCTGACTCCTACGAGTGATGCTAAAAGATCCTTGTTGGTATTGCATATGCATGTTTCTTTCGTAAAAAAAAAAATCTTGTCATGTCTTCACTAGTGATTCGTTCATAGACGATATCTTTTCAATAAAAACTTCAAGATTAACATGTGTGCTGCATTGAAATAATCATTCTCTGAATAAAGCATTTTCTACTTGCATACATTTGTTTGGGATCAAAGAAGTTCACATATGGAACCCCAATATAGAAGCTTAATCTTGCCAAGTTGAGAAGACGGAAACTTCTGAATGAAATTCATGTCAAGGGGCATTTTTCCAAGAAACTCCATTGAATAGGGACTTTTCCAACCAGTTGGGTTAAATGCAACCAATTCGGGGAAATAACGTTGATCAATCTCTTCAAATGCAGCTAAATTGGGGCAATCACTTCGAGATTCAAATCTCTCATAGAGCGGTTAGCATGTGTGTTTTCTCCAAAGCAATGCTCGTACTGGGGCAGGTCACCCTAGAAGAAATAAAAGTTATTATCTCCAGAAGACGACTAATCAGATACACCTACCCAAGGTTCAGAATACTGGGGCAGGACACCTCATGGTGATACGAGATCTTGGGGCAAATTCCTTCATGGACCATACAGTTTGAGGTGGTTACTTCGAGATATTCAAGAGTTTGAAAACACTGAAGCATTTCAGATGCTATGTTTTCTGTAAAATCCTCTTGAGACGATATTACGACATGCAAGTCCATTCCCAGAATGAGCATCTGATGATTGATCCCAGTAGGGTGCTTCCCTAGTCAGAGAAGTTATCCTCAGTCGTTATGGTTACTTCGTCTGATCATCGTACACGACTAAAGTCCAATAGTCATTGGCATCTTCATGGTTAAAGTCCAATCTTTGTTGGCATCTCTTCAACTATGACTAGTTGGCATCTATATGCGTTCAGCCTCTCACTTCGGCAAAGTATGGCAATCTTCACTCTGGTTTTCTTCGACCCTCGAGTCGATATCATCGCTTCTATTTCTCGACCCCCGAGTCGATGTTGCTTCCTTCGTTTCCTCAACCCTCGAGTTGATGTTGTTTTGTTTTGCTCGACCCTCGAGTCGATGTTATTGTCATTTTATTTCTTCAACCCTCGAGTTGATGTTGTTTCGTTTTCCTCGACCCTCGAGTCGATGTTGCTATTTTATTTCCTCAACCCTCGAGTCGACGTTGCTTTACCTTCTTCGACCCTCGAGTCGATGTTGTTGTTTTTTTTTGTTTTTTCCTCAACCCTCGAGTCGATGTTGCTATTTTATTTCCTCAACCCTCGAGTTGACGTTGCTTTACCTTCTTCGACCCTCGAGTCGATGTTGTTGCTTTCTTTCCTCGATCCTCGAGTCGATGTTGTTGTCGCTTTATTCCTCAACCCTCGAGTTGATGTTGTTGCTTTGTTATCCTCGACCCTTGAGTCGATATTTCCATTTCTTACGACCCTTGAGTCAATATCATAGTCTTCACTTCTTCAACCCTTGAGTTGATACCCAATGAGTCTGTTATAAAAGGAAATTCAAAATCATAACATCAAAGTTCAACCATACTCGGACTCATTTATGCCCGGGGCAGGTGTGCATATCTTTGTGCTTACAGGGCACTGTATCTCGCAGTAATACGAGATTTCTCAGGAATCCTCGCGAGACAAATTCTTCCACAATCCATGCAGTCTGGGGCAGTTATGTCAAGATTCGACGAATCTCTAAGAGTTTGAAGACACTTGGACATTTTGGATGTCAGGTCTTCTGTAAAATCCTCTTGGATTGACCTTCAAGCAGTCAACTGGTCCAGAAAATGCAAGATGTCCCTAGATGGTATTCCCTTGCAGAGTTGTTACTCTTTTTCTCAAATCAACTGATCGCGTTGTCCCGTGTCAACGGACTTATTGTGGATGGATCGCTCGATACCATTCTCCTATCAGATCGATCGATCTTGTTTGGGTTGCAAATCGCTCGATATTGTAACGCCGTTAAAGTCCACCGTCGTTGTGGCAAGCCAGTAGTCTCCTGGCGCTGTACCAAAAGACATTGTCCGAGTTGTAAATCGCTTGATATTACTCCTCGTCTGTTGGAGCCGTGCTCATGTCCTTGGTTATGGATCGCTCGATGCCATTTCCTTAGCAGATCGCTCGATCTTATCCAATACTCGTCTGTATTGAAGAGGTTTCAAATCCTGACAGTGGGAACTAATGTCAAAATGGTTACCGGTCCTGGCGTAACAGGTGAATCCGAAGGAGGCTCGTCTGTCTCAGGCATCAATTATTGTTGCTGCACCTGGCGTCACACGTTTGCTCAGAAGACTCGTCTGTCTTATACCATATATCCGCGGATAACATATGAAGAAGGTTCGTCTACCTTGATTACATGTCTATCCCACAGAATCAAGTGCATCCCGGTCCTGGCGTAACAGGTAAATCCGAAGGAGACTCTTCTATCTCAGTTTATGTATGAAGTGCTTGAGGACTTGTATGTCCAGCTCCTGGCGTCACAGGATTATTTGAAGACTCGTCGGTCTTAGTTTTTGTTTTTGAAGTGCTTGAGGACTCGTATGTCTAGCTCTTGGCGTCACAGGATTGTTTGAAGACTCGTCTGTCTCAGTTTATATTCTTGCAGTATTTGAGGACTCGTATGTCCAGCTCCTGGCGTCACAGGATTGTTTGAAGACTTGTCTGTCAACTTGTTCTTATCTCCAGATATCAGTTTCAACTTGGAAAAAGCTCGTCTGCTTTTTCTTTTCTTCTTGTCCCCAGAGCGTCATCTGGTTGGGTTATTTCCCAGTGTTGCGTTCTTCGTCAGAGTGCAAATTTCTGGTCTTTTTGGTATTCAACCACAGTTTATCTTGAATGGTCGATAGCCCGTACTATCGTCCTTTTCAGATTAACTGATGATTGAATAGGGGCAGCTGTAACACCCCAAATTTGCCCTCTTTTTTTAAGCATCATATCATATCATAGGCATCATACTCATATCATTTCCTCAGCATCATATCATGGAAAGATGAAGCATAACATACCTCATGTCCTAGCATTAGGCATATGATCATCTGTGGAGGTTCTTGAGGCATCACAAGCTATGACAAGGGGCTCAATGGTTTGGTACAAGTCCTATGATGATTCTATACTCCAATTACAAGATCAAATCCGTTGGAAAAAGCTCAGAAGATTGCATGATCATCAGAGATCTCAGGACAAGGCAAAACTCATTTGCAGTACACCCAAATTAGGGTTTGAGATTCAAGCACCAAGATCTCACAACTTTGGCCATTTCTGGTGGGCCAAGTCTTCTATATGTTGAGAGGATCCTATGTGTCAAATTTCATGAGAAAACTCCATGTGGAAATCAGACAATGCCTCAGTTGCTTGCAGATGAAGGAAAAAGTCAACAGAGCCCTGAAAAAGTCAACTTTGAGATTTCAAGGGGTCCAGCCCCATTTTTCTAGCCAAGGGATGTTCTTATAATGTTAAAAGAGATTTGGCAGGATCAGGGATCAAAATCATATTAAAATGGTTGGCACCGGCTTATTTTTGAAGGTTCCCACCAAAAGGAGGGAAATTCAAAATTCACTGGCGTTAACCGGTTAACGGCCACGAATTTTGAATTTTCAGCAGCAAATCAGCATGTGTGATTTTTGCTCCATTTTTCATTTTTCTGATTTTTATTCATTTTTGAATTAATTGGAAATTAAAGGAAAGATCTAAAGCTCTTGTCCAAGCCTAATCCCATTGCTACTTCCTAATCACACTACCCAAACCATAATTTTGGATCCCAAGCCTAATTTTTTGGGCCCCGAACCTAAACCATATTTATTCATTTCTTTCCAAACCAAAGGGGTCTTCCCTCATTTTTCACTCTCATTTTTTTTGAATTTTCACTCCTCTCACTCACAATTCTCTCACTTTTCTCTCCCAATTTTCCAAATCACTCAAAATTCCTCTTTGAAGATCACACAACCTTGCCTTGAGGTGTGTAGATCTTGGAACTAGACCTCCACCCATAGTTTCATTGCATCTTTTTGCTGGTTTAATTGGATTCAGATCTGGTTTGGGATCTAGAAGTGCTTTGGATCCGAAATTCTGCATCAAGAGTTTGTTCTCGCATTTATTTTGCACGGAGTGTGAAATTTAGCACCGGATCTTCAAGGCTTTGCGAGAGATCCATCATATTCAGTTCGATCAACAATTACCAAAGCACTCCTCGGCTTTGTAGGTCGGTTAATTTCAGGTCTAGCTCTGTTTTAGCTTATTTGCATGCTTGCGTTTTAGATCCGCCATGTTTTTGCGTATTTGCTTGTATTGAGTGAATTGGTTGATTGATTTGTGACCGGATCCATGTATTAGTGTTCATAAGCTTCATGATGCCATTTAATGTGAATTGATGCACTATTTTCATGTTCAAATGCTTGCTGGATTGGTATGTGATTGTTTGGAATAAGCTGTTTGTGAGCTGGTTTCTGCAGGTTTTTGCTGCTGTTTTAGCAGTGTTAACCGGTTAACGGATTGGTTAACCGGTTAACACACCTGGTTTTTGCTGTTTTACGCAGGTTTTGGCATGGTTAACCGGTTAACGGATTGGTTAACCGGTTAACACTGAAGCAGTAAGCTACTTTTGAGTTATTTTTGGCATGTTTGATCTCCATACTTGTCCTAAATACCATGGATCATTATATGATCATTCAACATGTTTGTTTGAGTGATTTTCTTGCTGATCAATGCATGCTTCCGTGTTTTCGACACGTAAATGCTTGTTTGTGCCATGTATGACCAAATTATGTGATCTTGATTGGTGTGAATTTTGAGCATGTCATTGCCTTGATTTTATTAATGAGCATTTGCTGGATTTTGCTAACCTTGCAGGGGCTATGGTAATTGTGAGGTGTGGGAATTGAGTTCCACATCTCCAATTCTCATCTTCTCTTCTTATTTCTTTATTGAGCTAACCATTTGCTTGTTGGGCTTAGGCCTTTCTCATCCCTTCTTCTATCTTCTTCTATCTTCTTCTCTTCTTCATTAGGATAGAAACTTCACTAACCCTTAGGACATCCATGCATGTTAACACTTAGGATTATTTTAGTCCCCCTTTAGAATTTTTCCTTTGAGATCCTTTGGTGCTCTCTCTTATCATCTTCAAACTCAATTCTAATTCACTTAATAAAGGTTGAGTACTTCCATGTGACATGAGACTTTGCTATGAGATGCTTGCACGCGTTCCATTTCGGGGCGAGGTGTGAGTCATCACTCGTGGTGGATAGGTCTTAGCATGAGTACCTCACAAAGAAAAGCTAAAAAACACTTCTTAACCAAAAAACCACAAAAATACTTAATAATGGTAATAGGCCAGTGTGCTTAAGCCTTCACTTGTGGGACTAGCTTTGGGGATTTCCTCTATAGATAGGTGTGCCTCTTGCGCATTCCATGTCGGGGTGATATGAGACGTACACATTCCATCGAGTAAGACTTAGGTACACTTACCTATGCAAACTTTCACTCATAAAAGCTTCTAAAAAAACATCAAACAAATAATAAGCGTCTTTCCTTCGGGAATTCTCTTCCCATATCCTTCGCTCCGTACGTGAACTTGCTCCTACTTGTCACTTTGCAAGACGGTTACGCACTCGTCGTCCGAGCCTGCAACACCTGAGCAATGGCATAGGCAGTTCAAGCCTTTAATTCACAAGCAATTTCCTTTTAGTACCCCTAGTTAGGGGAACTACGGTGTCTCTGATCCTCATTATCCCGATGAGGTACGTAGGCAGCGGGGTAGGGCCCGTTCGAACACAATCTTTATTTTCCCTACATTTTTCCTCTTGTTTTCTTATTTCAATTCTTTTCCAGTTCCAGTTTCTTTTCATTTCCATTTCTTTTGCTGCAGCTTTCATACCCTCACCCTTTGAAACAGTTTCTTTTGCAAGCGTGGATCCCGTCGGGTACGGCGGACGATCTGGGTGCTAATACCTTCCCAGGTCGTAACCGACTCCCGAGCTCAGTCTCTTTGGTTCGCAGGACCTGTGTCCTTCCTCTTTTTTCTCCTGGTTTGTGCATCATTACCATTCCCTTTCTTCGGGATAAAAATGTCTGGCTGGCGACTCTATTCTTTTTCTGCGCCACTTTCGCGTTTGTACCAGGATGGAAATCCGGGGAGCGACAATATATATATATATATATATATATATATATATATATATATATATATATATATATATATATATATATATATATATATATATATATATATTTGTTTGAATTGCCAATTATTTTGGATATATAATTTTGGTGCATAAATTGGTACATTTAAATAGGCCAAATTGGATTGATTTGAATCTCCAAATTGTGATATTTTTTTGGAAAAAAATTGGTTGAAAAACAGGTCAAAATTCTGGTTGAAAAACCTGGTAAAAATTGTGGTTTAAAAAAATTTATATAAAAATTTTCGTATACCTTAGACAGCGCTTTAAACAAAAAGCGTTATCTAAGGTGGGACTTAGAAAGCGCTTTGACCAAAAGCGTTGTCTAAGGTATACCTAAAAAAGTTCAAAAAGGTGGGGCTTAGACAGTGCTTTTACCAAAAGCGTTATCTAAGGTATACATAAAAAATGTCAAAAAGGTGGGGCTTAGACAGCGCTTTTGGTAAAAGCGTTGTCTAAGGTATACCTAAAAATGTCAAAAAAGCATTGTCTAATGGTACCATAGTTAATGCTTTTCATTAAATATACCCCCCTTTAGACAGCGCTTTTGAGATTAAAAAGATCGTTGTCTAAACCTTTAGCAGCGCAGGTTTAGACAGCGCTTTAAAGCGTTGTCTAAGGCCAAAAAAAACATTGTCTAATGTCTTGTTTGGCATAATGTTGCTTTATATTACCCCTCTTTCACTTGGTTTGGAAAATACTAGGCCGAAGAACAAGATAACAATCACCAATGATAAGGGCAGGTTGTCCAAGGAAGAGATTGAGAAAATGGTGCAGGAAGTTGAGAAGTACAAAATATATGTTGAAAGGCTGGAATCATATATACCTTATATTGTTGATATTGTGCATATGATGAATGAATCTATATCACAAAAGAAGACAAGTCTATCAAAGATCTATAAATATAATTGCTGGAAATTTGTACAAATTTCCATGTCTTTTTGGTTCAAGATGTGGGATATTGGAAAGTTAGTGTAGCAATAATGTTTTACAACCTTGAGGACAAGGTTGATTTTCAAGGGGGGAGTAATGATAGAATATATAATTTATAATTTATAATTAATTGTATTGTTATGTAATTGAGCTCTTATTAGTATTTAGGCTTTTAAGTTTATTATCCGTTATGAGTATTATATATGTAGTCTCTTTGAGACAATGAGGAATATCACTCAAATGAAAAATGTATTTTATTCCTTTTATTTCATTTAGTCATTTTAGTATTTTTCCCCTTTTATTGTAGAAACCTTAGTTTATAGTTTTTTTAGGAAAACTTCTTATCAATCTATGTTATCAAGTATATTAATGTTGTGATTATCGGGGTTCCGTCTTGTTATACGTCAGTTAAGACAATCGCGGTGTTCCCATTATTGATATATGACGTGGACTAGATTATAAAATTGAAATCTAAAGAATTGTAATATAATTATTAAAGATATATTCCACAAATGAAAGATTGTTGAAATATTTTATATTTGAATATTATTTAATTAGTATATTACATTACTGATTATGTGAGCATATATATATATATATATATATATATATATATATATATATATATATATATATATATATATATATATATATATATATATATATATATAATTAAGAGTCTTAATCGATTAAGTTATCAAATAAAGTTAAAAAGCTAATTAAATTTTTATTTAATAATTAATTAATGAGTTAAATATATTTTTGGTCCCTATAAATATCTCAATTTGGATTTTTAATTCCTATAAAAAATATCGAGTTTTAGTCCCTCTAAAATTATTTTTGCACGCAATTTTAGTCATTCTACATGGACTAAATCTGCATGCAAAAATAATTTTATAGGTACTAAAACTCGACGTTTTGTTATATGGACTAAAAACCAAAATTGAGATATTTATAAAGACAAAATATATTTAACCCTTAAATAATTGAATATGAGTTCAAATATCAATGGATGTCAGGACGACTCATTTCAGAATAATGAGAACTCTAATTAATCATCACCGTATATAAATTATGATCTCCAATATAATGTACAAGCATACCATCTCTTATCTCTACCTGTGAGTGTTTTAGACTTTAAAAATACCAACTGAGAAAGATCCACAAATCAATAAGTGTTAGTCACTTGTCTATTCACTTTTATATTTAGAAATTAATATTATCAACAGTTTAAAACTTTTTCTCTTTGGATTCGTTCATATACTTATAATCCTTAATAATATCTCATAAATTACATATCTTAGATCATAAGGTTGTGTATATTAATGCTCATATATTTGTTCCACTTTCATCTTAAATTATAATTATAGTTTTTAATCATTGTATTGAACAATATGGATTAATTCTTAAATTAATTCTACCATACATGCAAAAGAAAAATTCTAACATAGTTCACTACTAAATTATAAATAATTATACATAAGCAATTTGTAAAACTTTTGCTATATATTTCAACATAATTTTTATAGTCCTCCAACAAAAATAAAAACAATGTGACTCTTTTAGCTAGTGAACATTAAAACCAATAAAAACACACATAGAAGAAGTATTATCCTATTACACACTATGTTATAATCTTTGAAGAAAATTTCACGTGATATTCAGCTAAAAAGATGTGGATTCTACTTACCATCCCCGTCCCTATTTTTTTAATAACGGAAAAAATAATCCTTAGAATATTTATAATAAATTTTCGGACAAAATTTTCGGTAGGTAAAAAAATTTTTTTGGTATGGAACAAAATTCTCGTTAGTATATTTGAAATTATCGGAATATCGATAATTTCAAATTCCTGGTATTTAACAAAAAAACTCAGAGATTTGAAATTTGCAGGTTGATACCGGGAATTTCACATACCTTGAAATTTTTGGTAGTTATATTTTTAGGGTTTTTCAGGACGGTATTATGCCGACAATTTTGTATGGTTGTAATTGCAGCGACAGTTTGTGTGGCCCAGAATTGATGCATGTTTGTATAAATAGGGATTAGGTCTTGTGGTTAAACACATCTGAAAAAACGACTCTTCCTGAATATTTGATTAAGGCAAAAGTTTACTTCAACAGAGCTTCTCGTCCTATAGAGTTCAAGCTCCCTGATAGCACTACCTCTTTTGTCGGTCTGACGGTGAAGTTGAATGAAATTGTTGCATGACGGTGACAATAGAAAAGTGAGAAAGATCGAGTTTTGTGAAGATTGAGAGGACACAGACGGTAGGATGAAACACAACCTTATCAGGTTGAAGACCGACGAAGACGTCAAGGAAATATGGATATCCTTTCACTGTAGGCTAACAAAGGGTCTGATTAAGATTGATGCAAAGCTGCCAAGATCTGTTGAAGACATAATGGAGATGTTGAAACGTCTTGAATCATCTAGTAGTGTTTAGGTTTTTCTTATTTATTAATCATGTTGTAATGTTAAATGTTATATGTTTAAGTTGTTTAATCAAAATCACTGCAATGTAAGGATGATATCAAAATAATATAATGTTATGTAATAGATATCTAGATAGTATACATATAATACAACTAATACAAATAATATCTAAATAGGCCTCTCACAGGCTACATGTGCAATCTGAGCTAATCCAGCAAAAATACCACCATATGGGTCTACCAACTCCATGAGCTCATCAGTCATCACTACAATCATTTGAAAGTGTTGCGTGTCCTCGGGGTGATGTACTGAAGGAAGAGGAGGAGGAGGCGGAGGTGTGTCATCAACAGGTCCCTATTCACCAGAAGGTACATCCTCAACTGGCGGTGGAGTGATGTGTATATGGATGTGATATAACTGATCTTACCTGATCAAAAGGGTCTTCTAGAGGTCGAACGCGAACAAAATGAGGCAGGAGAGAGGAAGGGTGTACCTGCAATATACTTCTAAGCTTAAGTGAGACTGGGTACAAAAATTGGTAAGAGAGTGAGTGAATCAAAATACCTGACTCTTTAGTGAAAAATAGTATTTATAGTGAGCCCCCAGCGTTGGGCCAAGGTCCTTTCTTGGGCTGGATTAGCTAGGCCCAAGGAAGAACTGTCAAGGTGCGCGTAGGAGCGTGTAAGACCTAGCACGTGGTATTATCCCTGGTCCAACTGCCCCTATCTTTCAGGAGATAAAAGGGGGACAATTGGGTGACGTGGCGTACAAGGGAAAGACGTGGTCTTCCAAGTACCCATGTGATAAGTCGAGGTGGTTGCCCGACCTCCTCGTAAGATGCTCGTGGCATCTAGTTCTGCCTGACTATTATGTGCGCCTTCCCGATGTAACTAGGCCTTGGTCCTAAGGGGTTTTGGGCCCGCACCCCAGTAATGTCTTGGAGGCCCAGTCCATAACAGGAGCCCCCTAAGTCGAGGCTTTGGGATGGAGCGATGAGTTAAGAAAAAGTTAGTCGGGCATCGCTGCTATGTCGGGGACGAACTCGCATTGTGTAAGTAGTCGAGATCAAATGTTCGCCCAGAAAGGATTCGGCCTTTCGAGTTGAGGGATCGTTTGAGGAACAAATTCGGTTAGTCGTGACGAGAGTAAGATTGTACTGGGGATTGCACGAGCGTCATTTCTTGTCGTGAAGTTTTGTCAGCGCACGACATCTATAGGTGTCGGGGATACTTGTGGGTGCTCTACGTTGTTTATAATTCTTCAAGGTGACGTGTTAAGGAATTCAATGTGTGTCGCTTCGTTTCCCGTGCCATGGTGCATTGAATTTCGGCCGACCTAGGGAATATAGGTAATGATTGCCTTGGCACGTTCTTTCACGCGCTCCTCTTGTATATAAAGTGGGGGGACCACGTTATTTCACTTTTTCGCTCCTACAATTAACCGTACTTTCAGCCAAGAATTTCCCTTCAAAGCTTAAATGTCGACGTCGCCGCCGTTCACCACCTCTAATTCCACGTGCATCGCCGCTATCTCCTCGTTGTCGTCATGTCAGGTAACTCTTCGAATCCTCTTCTTCTGGTAATTTTGATGCTTGGTAGGTGGCTGTAGTGACAATTTTCTTGCCTAGGGTAAGAAGATTTCCATTTTTAGGCATTTTTAGGGTTTTTGCGCATGAATGTCTTGGGAATATCATGAATGTGCCAAGAAAAATATGCATGTTTGTATGAGTATACCGAGCAATATATGAATACGGGCACACTTAGGAATTGGTCTTCAACGCCTGAGTGTCTTTCACACATACTGTACACAAAATCGGCCTGAGTTGCTCAGAGATCTCTAGGTGTCCCTAGATCGTAAGGCCCTCGATTTACTTTCTTAGGATCTCCCGTGCATTGTCTCAATATCTCGGGCAATGTTAGTATGAGTATCTCGGGCTTTTGTCCCTTCGCCCTTTCACTTGAATTGAGGTGGAAGGGTGGATTTGATGTGACGTCTATTTCACTTTTTCCTTCTACTTTCCAGGTAACGCTAATCGGACACATCCTACGGGAGGAGGTGCGACCTCTTCGTCTAGGAATGACGATATCTCCTGGGCCACCAACGAACCGATGGAAACAAAGTCCATTTTCGTCGATGAAGACGTTGTCGCTTATGCGCGGGTCGAGGATCTGGGACCCGATGAGAATGCTAATTGGAAATGTTATGCTCCTACCTCCGAGCAGCGAATATGATCGCGTTTCTTGGGAAAACTCTTCCCAATGTACGAGTTCGCCTTCCATGAGGCCGGGATACGAATCCCTTTAAACGACTTCTAAATGGGAGTATTTCGATGGCTCAGACTGACGACCTCACAGTTTTATCCCAATGTTATCTCGTTCATCCGGGTGTTCGAACTGGTGTGCCATCATTTGGAGATTGGTTGCACCTTGCCCCTATTCTTCTGTGTCTTTCAACTTCAGTGTTCGGGCAGAAATGACGACATAGCTGGGTCTCTTTCAAGTAGTCGTCGAGGCTATTCAAGACCTACGTTGACTTTGTCCATAACTTCAAAGACAGATGGTACATGGTGAAGCCCGTGACCCAACATGCCCTTGATAGTTTATATTTTTTGAAATGTGAGGCCGATGGTGAGGAGCGCCTGATACCGAAGATTCCCCTTAGGTGGCAGCCGGATCATTTCGATCTACCGATCATCCACTACCGGATCAAGTATGAGAACCTAAGTGTCAAGGACAGAATGACCTATAAAAAGTTGGTGGCTTATGTCCGGGGTTTTAGTCCAACGACTTGGGTAGATCGACAAGACCAACCGATACAGGACGACGATGGTTTGTCCATCTTAGAGCCTCGACTGATCAATACTAAGGTCGTGCTCAAGGGTAGCTCCGATGAAGAGGCCATTAGATTGCTAGGCAGTGTCTCCTCGATCTTCTTGCCTCATTTTTTAACTTTGTCTTACTGATTTCTTTTTATTTTGTAGGAGAAATGCCTCGGGTTCGTGAGCGAGCACTGAAACTGGCAGCTCAGGCTGCCCCCCCCCAAAAAAAAAATCTAAAAAGAAAAGCAAAACCCGCGTTCAGCAGGTGGCTGCCGGGAAAGCGGCTGGTGGGTCGGGTAGCACTAGCTCGGCTCAAAAGTCGCCCAAGGTAGATACTCCTCCGGTGACTCCCGCTCCTACTAAGAGGATCCTTCTGGAAGGTCACGATTATGCCAACAATTTTGTATGGTTATAATTGCAGCGACAGTTTGTGTGGCCCAGAATTGATGCATGTTTGTATAAATAGGGGTTAGGTCTTGTGGTTAAACACATCTGAAAAAACGACTCTTCCTGAATATTTGATTAAGGCAAAAGTTTACTTCAACAGAGTTTCTCGTCATATAGAGTTCAAGCTCCCTGATAGCACTACCTCTTTTGTCGGTCTGACAGTGAAGTTGAATGAATTGTTGCATGATGGTGATAATAGAAAGGTGAGAAAGATCGAGTTTTATGAATATTGGGAGGATACAGACAGTAGGGTGAAATACAACCTTATCGAGTTGAAGACCGACGAAAACGTCAAGGAAATATGGATATCCTTTCACTGTAGGCTAACAAAGGGTCTGATCGAGTTTGATGCGAAGCTGCCAAGATCTGTGAAGACATAATGGAGATGTTGAAACATCCTGAATCATCTGGTAGTGTTTAGGTTTTTCTTATTTATTAATCATGTTGTAATGTTAAGTGTTATATGTTTAAGTTGTTTTATCAAGATCACTGCAGTGTAAGGAAGGTATCAAAATAATATAATTTTATGTCATAAATGTCTAGATAATATACATATAATACATATGATACATATAATACAACTAATACAAATAATATCTAAATAGGTCTCTCACAAGCTACATGTGCAATCTGAGCTAATCCAGCAAAAATACCACCATCTGGGTCTACCAACTCCATGAGATCATCAACCATCACTGCAATCATCTGAAAGCGCTGCGTGTCCTCGGGGTGATGTACCGAAGGAAGAGGAGGAGGAGGAGGCTGAGGTGTGTCATCAACAGATCCCTAGTCACCAGAAGGTACATCCACAATTGGCGGTGGAGTGATGTGTATGTGGATGTGATATAGTGAGGTACCACTCCAAGTAGCCATCCTCACACTGCCCATGATATTGAACATGTACAGCTTGAGCTACGATGAAGAGACACAAATATCAGGCATCAACATATGTACCAGACTTGTCGGCAAAGAGATTACATGCTACTACATGCAGCATGTACGCCCTAACAATATCCTGATATCTACCAACTGCTACAAGTTGACCATAAATCTTCTGAAGTTAGTGCATGTATAAGTGAGCACCTCTGGTATTGGAGAACTCCTGTAGAACCTCTGCCTCATTCAAACTCAGATCATGCATAACCATCTGACAAGTCATGGCAACGCTGCAATGAGGAATTGTCCAGAATCTGCCGCTAATAGGGAGATGGAACAAGGTGACGACATCATCCAAAGTCACAATCATCTCTCCAAATGAAAGATGAAATGATGGCGTCTCCTTGTGCCACCTTTCAATGAAGATACAAAGTAGTGGAACATCCAGCATGGTCAGTGAGTAGTGGTCGAAATGCAACAAATCGAAGTCCTGAACGATCTTCTTCACAACATCAGGCATGGGAATCTCCGGGAAACCCTTCATCTTTGCGCCGTGAGACTGGACCCTCAATATCGGTTGCTCATGTGTCACCAATATTTAAACAACTATGTTAATACTTAAACGAATTTTGCATAAATAAACAAAAGTTAAAATTAAACGTAAGAACCATATACTTGGCTCTGCCATAGACGTAAGGCTACATGCTCACTATACTCTGTAGGCACGAATATACACTATAAGCATGGACTGGTCGATGTGTCATCTTGGAAATCCTGGATCAGTGTGTACGGATGGCTCGGTCGAAGGAACTGTGATATTTGTTTCAACGGTCTCCTTAGTAACATCTCTAGCAACAATCCCTACAGTACCCTCAACAACCTCCCTCGTATCACCCACAACAACCTCCCTAATAATATCTCTAGCAGTAGTCTCCTTAGTAACACCCATAGCAGCCGCATCCACCGACTGAATAACTTGATCAACTACGGAAACGTCTGCGTCCACCTCATTCGTGGCCTGTGATGCATAACGACCTCCACGTCGGCGAACGGTACGAGGTGCCCGGAAATAACATCGCTTTTCCTGCTCTGCCAACCAGTTCCGGTATGTGAACCGATTGAGATCACTCGTCCTTCCCCGTACATGAGAAGACTCAGGATCCAGAGCACCCGTACCCCTACCACCTCCAGCTAGATCAAGCGCTCACACAACGATAGTACCATCACGACCTCTGGATTTCATTGTAAACAAAGGAGAAAAAACAGTGAGGAGTAAAACAAAAATTAGGCAATTACCGGTAGTATTAAAAAAATTATAACTATCGGGATTTTGAAATTATCAGTATAAAATAAGATTTTTAATACTACCAGTAATTTCAAATTCCTAGTACAAATCAGAATAAATTTCCAAAAATTACCGGAAATTTCATAATTACGGGTTTATTCCACCGGAAACATTGGAATTCCCGGTAAAAAATACCGGTAATTATGAAATTCCCGGTAATATCCGGTCAAACTTACTTGTTAATCTGAAATTTCCGGTAGTGTAATGAAATCTCCGGTATCACTCCTGATTTTTGAAAAAACAGTGATTCACCTGAAAATTTTGAAAATACTAAAATATGTTATTTCAGGGTTAATTTCGTCTTATAATTAAGTTTAGAAGGATGTCAAGTATACCTCGAGGATGACAAGTAAAATCCTCTAAAAAGATCGATTATCTGACCACTTTGACGAAGATCGTCATCTTACTGCATATCTTTGTTTTTTTTATATGCTAAGTAAAATTAATGAATACTTATAATAATGATAATCTGTGAATGTCGCGACTATCAGAAGAATTTATGTGATAATCAGGGTGAGTTTTAATTTAATGGTCCTATTCTCTTATAATTACTCTTATAATAGTGTTGAAACTTAAGTCAATAATAATAATAATAATAATAAGAAGAAGAAGAAGAAGGAACTGACCTTATATATTTTTATTTGTTGTGTAGCCATATGCCAAGCTAGTAGTGCGTTGCGTGTTATTTAAGGTACTCTTTTGTGTGTTTTTTCTTTGAGCTTGAGGATTGTAACTGTAAGTGTTGTCTGATAGTGCACTTTTCCAGTATCGAGATAGTTGCATCAACGCGGAAACTCACAACTTTTTTGACTCAATTCTTTTATTTCTCATATTAAATGTAATATTTATAAATTCAAGTTACTCACATTTATTCTTGTTAATCTTGATTTTATATTCATAGGATATTGTTGAAAAAGAATTACAAATGTGAGAGAAATTTTACATTAATTAAAAATGTAAAAGTATAAATATTTATAAGTGGAAATATCTATATATTTATTATCTTAAATTTTTTGCAAAATGGAGGCAATTGACCCCACATTCCTAAATTCATTTTAATCATTAACAAAAGATTTTAATGTTTGACCACATTAAAAATATAATGATGCCCCCTTATTACTGGGCGTCATGAAGAGACACACAAATCAATACATACTTTAATTTTGTACATAGTAAAAATTATAGTTTTTTTTTTTTAAACATAGTACAAATTAATATAGAGATTTGTTTATTTGTAATTTGACGTATTTTAAGAAACTAAACTCTTAGGTGAGGCATGACTTTTTTCCTTTTAAGAATATAATGATTGGATTATTTGTTTGGTAAATTTAAGTTTAAGATTTTGTTTTTGTATTAGGTGTTTATTAAGTGTTTATGGATAAATATATTTAATTAATTAAAAGATAAAATAATTTTTTTAAAATATGATATATGTTATTTTAAACTTATAAAATAAGTATAAAAAAAAACTTATAGAAATATTATAAGTTGTTTTGAATGATTTACTTTAAAAAGGTTAATTATGTTGTAAGACAAGTTTAAAAAACTCGATCCAAAATATCCAAAATAAAATATTTGATAGTGTTAAAAAATGTTTTTCAACACGTTAAAAATATAAAAGAACTTCAAAAACAATAATAATAATAGTTGTTAAATATAAAAATGTCTTCATATTTTTAGGTTTTTTTTAATAAGATTATATAGGAAAAAAAAGAAGAGGAAATCATACAAAAAGCGAGAGGGGGGACTAGACCAAAACCCACTCAATCAAGACAAGAAACTAAAGAAAGGCAAACCAAGCTTATTCCTTACGAAATCTGTTTGAAAAAAAAAATTGAAATCTCTGTAAATCTAATAGTATTGTTAGCCGAAAGGCCAAAGTTAGTTAGGGCATCAGTGCAACTATTCCCTTCCCTGTAAATGTGCGAAGCCACAAAAGAAAAATTAGTAGTACTATTAACACATTTAATCCATCTGGTACGAATCTGCCAAGGAACAAAAGACGGATCTTTGAAAGCGAGAACCACCGTCGTAGAATCTGTTTCTAGCCAAAGATAATTCCAACCATGCTCAATGGCGAACTCAATTGCAAGGATCGCATCCGTGAGTTCGGCAATTAGAGGGGTGGAATCACCCAAAAAATGAGCAAAAGCTCCAAGGAACCTACCATCAGAATCCCTAGCGAGGCCGCCACAAGCAGAAGGACCGGGGTTGCCCGACGAAGCGCTATCACAATTAATTTTAATCAAATTAGGCGGAGGAGGTTTCCAAAAAACTTCTATAATCCTGGGCGCTTTAGGAGGTTGAATAAGCACTTTAAATCTCTTAAGCAATCCAAAATCATGCATATTAAGAAAAGCAGCCGCTTTAAAATTATTTCCAACACGAGCACAATCCGCCAAAATAGAGGATATAGAAGAGGATAAACTAATGAATTTATCTTTGAATCGGACGGAATTTCTAGCCAACCAAACAGCATTAAAGAGGAAGATGAAGGCAACATTGGAAATAACCTTGCATTGATCAGACCAGCCCCTGTTGCAAAGATTCAGCACGTCCTCCCTATCATGAATGTCAAAATGCAAACCCAGAATTTTGCTAAGCCAAGACCATAAAGACGCCGCGTAGGAGCAAGAAAAAAAACAGATGAGAATATGTTTCTTCACAACAATTGCACAAATTGCAAACAGATGGGAAAGCAAAGCTTCTCTTCTTTAGTTGTTCATCCGTAGAAAGCTTATTGCGGAAAAGCCGCCAAACTAAGAAAGATTTAGATGGCGGGATATATTTAGACCAAAACGAACGCCACCGCTCATTGCGAATTCCCAGAACACGCTTAAACTCATAGGTTGCTTTCAAAGAAAGCTCCCCCGAAGAAGAAGGTAACCAAATTCTTTTGTCCAGATGGAGATCAAAAGGGATAGGATGTTGACTAATTCTGTCAATAATGGAAAAAAGAATACAGGTGCTGCTGTTAACAAAGTTCCACTGATGATTACATATGAAGTCACTAACAGGGCAATCCTCCATCACCAAATTGGAAGTCGACTCCGAAGCCAAAGGTTCGCCGCACCAAGAGTCAAACCAAAAACTACTGGAATTACCATTACCAAGGATCCAAGCAGAATTATCATGAAGCAAATGAATCTGATTTTTGACAGAAGACCAAAGCGAAGAAAAGATGTGATGCTTGATGACGCAACGGTTACGCAAAACTCTTAACCGAAGCAAAACAGCCTAGGACTCAGACGAATTAAGAAGATCCCATCCAAGCTTAAGATTAGTAGCCTCATTGTGAGCCACCAAAGATCTAATACCAAGACCTCCCTCCGAGGTAGGTTTGCAAATGTATTTCCAAGCGACCGTGACCGATTTCTTCTTAAAGATATCACCGCTCCAAATGAAGTTACGACAAGCCCTTTCCAAATCACGAATAAGCGACATCGGCCAAGCATAGAGAGACATGGAGTGAATGAGCATACCACAAATGATGGATTTAACAAGTTCAACTCGACTGACAAAGGAAAGTAAAAAACCTTTCCAAAAGGCAAGCTTATTAAGCACTTTGTCTCCAATCGGTTGAAGAAACTTCGCTTTCGGTTTACCTCTGAAAATTGGAACTCCAAGATAATTAAAAGGAGCAGAACCAATGTTGAATCCCGAAATTACCGACAAAATGCTAAGGCGAGAATCAGACATAGCTCCACCAAAAATATAGGATTTCCCACAATTAACAACCTTCCCAGAAATCCTAGCATAATCAGTGAAGGCGGACACTAAGTTGTTGATATTAGAGATCTTACCTTTACAGAACAGCAGCACATCGTCCGCATACAGGATATGCGACGAAACTTTTATAAGTCTAGAGCCAGAGATTAAGTTAATTTTCCCCGAAGAAACAAGATTGGATAAATGTCTACTGAGGGCGTCTTCCGCGAGGCAAAACAACAAGGGAGAGAGCGGTTCACCTTAGCGGACCCCTCTAGTACAAATGAAGAAACCGTGCAGCGAACCATTAACCGAAATAGAGATACGGGCAGAATGGAGGATATTACTGATCCACAGGCAGAAAGTATCATTGAAACCAAACTTCTTAAGAACTTTCAAAAGAAAATTCCAATTCAGAGTGTTGAAAGCTTTAGTAATATCAACTTTAAGGGCGACATTACCACACCAGGCCTTAGAATCCAAGAGATTGAAAGCCTCTGAAGCCATGCCAATATAGTCCCTAATATTTATGCCTTTAATAAAACTACGCTGCTCCGGTGAAACAAGATGATTCATTAAGGGAGCCAATCTATCCGCAATGATCTTAGAAATGATTTTCAACTTGAAGTTGGAGAGAGCGATCAAATGATATTGATCCAAAGAATCAGCGCTGCTACATTTCGGGATGAGGACGATAGTGTTGGAGTTAAAGCTAGGAAGGATCCAGCCTGAGGAAAAGAACCGAAGCACCGCCGCTGAGACATCCTGCTGAATAATATCCCAAAAACTATGACAAAAAGAAGCACCAAAACCGTCTGGACCCGGAGCACTGTCAGAATTAAGCGAGAAAACCGCAACAGTAATTTCATCCAAGGAAGGGAGCATAGTAAGGATCGCATTCATACTGTCATCCACCAAACAAGGATCACATTCATATTTTTAGGTTTGATTATAGCTTTGATTTTCTTGTTCTTTTATTCACTAAATTAGTTTCTTTATTTTAAAATTAAACAGTTTTATTATTTATTTTTTACATTTTTGTTCTAAAAATTGATGATTTATCCATTTTTAAATGATATGTAGCATGTGAAATTTGACAATTATATATAATTTTTTTTGTAAAACTTTATAAATAAAAAATATAATTTGAAAAATTAACATTTCATCGATTTTTAGTAGAAAAAATTAAGAGGACAAAAAATAGGTGGATTAATTTCGTAAATAAAAGGACAAAAAATGTAATTTAATCTATTTTTTTAATATAAAATAATATGTTAAAGTTTGTAATCTCTATACAGTGAAAAAAAACATCATATTTTATCACTTATTATTCATATATTTTCTTATAAATATTTATAATAATTAATCTTGATCCCATTTGTTAAAATTTGGATCCGTCTCTGGTGATGTGTCTCTCACAAAGATGCGTTGCTCTTAAAGAAAAAAACCCTAAAGTGTAAAATACTTCATCGTGTTTGACAAATCCAAACAATTTTAACGAGCTTTTAACTTGCCTAGAACAATTATCTATAATTCCTTACTACCAACATTGAAGAGAGGAGTATTGATATAGAAAATAATGAGGGCAATTCAAAAATATGTAATGTTAAAGCAAATTGTTTGTTGAGATTATATCTCGAGAATACAAAGCTCTAGTGTGGCAATGAATGATGGTAGTAAGCATAGGGAAATGTTGCATTATATACACCTTTTGCAGACATAATGTTTATATATAAGAGGTCTCTATGTGCACCCACACGTGTAGAACATTGAGGAGATATGCATAGGCTCACTTAAATATACACTACTACAAGTAATATATTTTATTACAAAGTTTTCACCTCAATCCACCAATAACCAATGTATATGTCATGTCAACACCATCGTTTATTTTTTTTTTTAAAAATTAAATACAACATATACCCCCAGTTATTATCGAAACCGAGGGAATATAACTATGAGATAACTCGTTTATATTCTCACTTAATGCATTTTATGTTTTATTTTTATTTTTAATGGTTTAGGTTCACATGACACCTTTCCCTTTTCCCCTTTATTTATTTATTTTTATTTTTATTATCCTTGGTTATATATGTCAGTCGAGGGGTAATATAATTTGCATCAACATTTTCAAATGCATTTTTTTGTTTTAAATTATTTTTAATCTATTACCTCAATTTTATCTAAAAAACGACGTGACAATTATCTGGATATTGGTCGTCTTCGAATTTCCATGCTAAAATATTTGATTACCCATTTGATATACCCACTTTGGGTTATGGTCATAATCCTATTAGCTAGGTCCCCCGTTATCTCCATGCCAATATTTTTTCTTGCATTTCAAAGTCATTCATATCAAACCTTGTCTCCATCAAATCTTTGAGATCAGAATATTTACCATGTTCCTGCTTGAAATAAACATATCATCTACATAGAGAACCAAGTAGATGTACTCACCCTTTTTCAACTTCATGAAATAAACACAACTATCAATTATACTTCTCTTGTACTCATTTCTCAAAATGAAACCATCAAACCTCTTATACCACTGCCTTAGAGATTATTTTAGGCCATATAAGGACCTTTTCAACAAGAACACATGGTCTTATTTCATCTTCTCATCAAAACTTGTTGGTTGTTTCATCGTAATCCTTTCTTCAATCTCTCCATGAAGAAAGGTTGTCTTCACATCAATTTGTTTCAAACATGGACCAAACTTGGTCACCATAGATAAGACGATTCTTATCGAGTTATGTTTCATATTAGGCTAGAAGAATTCATTGAAATATATCCCTTATATTTGAGAGACTCATTTTTCTACTAACCATGCCTTGTACCTAGGCGACTCCTGGTGAGTATTTCCTTTTTCAATTTTAAAGATCCACTTTCATCCACCAACTCCCATGTCTGATTTTTATACAAGGAGACAACTTTCTCTTCCATGAAGAGCTGTCATTTCTTATGGTGTTTTCAAATGACAACATTTTTTACATCTTAGGGTCTTTACTTATGAAATACAAGGCATACTATATAGCAGAAATGATCATATTTTCTTGACCATATCGAACTGGAGATCGTCTGACCCTCCGCTTTCCATCTCGACTTAGTAGGTAGTCGTATTTAGAGTTATTATTAGAGTCTTCTTGGTAGTCATTAGGAATATCAACCTCCTAATTGGAGTGATCAATTTCCAAACTTAGTCCGACTCTACCAACCTGTTGATCAGAGTGATTAGTTTTTGGCCTCAGTCTGACTTCACATCAGTTGAGATTCACCTCAACCTAGGTTGCTCTCGTCACTAGACATTTTTCAATGTTCTCCTACGAATTTGTTTTGTCTATCATCCCGTCATATTGAGTTTTACATCCCTTTTTATGATACACTTCTTAAGATCCTTGAACTATATTATATATCCCTTCACCCTGTATGGATATCTAAGAAATATTCCTCCTTGGCACGAGGTTCCAACTTACATTGAGATTATGGATCGATGTGGATGAGATTATGTTAATGAGGTAGAATGTAGTGTGAAATTCCTCAACCCAAAATATATTGGAAATATTGGTGTTTGAGAGCATACAATGTACCATCTCCAATAAACTTTGATTCATCCATTTTTCCAATTCGTTCTGGTGTGGTGTTCATTTAAACGTCTTGTTTCTTCCAATTTCATGCTCCTTACAGTACTCATAAAACTCGAAATTATAGAACTCCAACCGTGTTTACTTCCCCAATTATAATGCTCCCCTTCAAAACATACAAGAATATTTTCACCATTCCCCTTTCATCAATACCTTTGACCCATTCAATATCTTCAAGTTTTAGTTCTCTACCTTGAAACAAAACCTTTCTATGTCAAGTTCCCCTAGTGAGATAGTGATTTATTTTAGTTCTAGTACATGTCTCACATTCGCCAGGGTCTTGATGGTCTCATCACACAATTGGATAGTGATTGAACCAATTCCCACTAAATTGCATGTATCGTTGTTCCCTATTGTCACCTGACCTACTTTATGTACCTTGTACTGGCTGAACCATTCTCTCCTCGAGCACATGTGATAGGATCATCCTGAATTTAATACCCAATCCATGCCGACTTGTGTGTTGGGTATCACCAAATCTTTCGAGCTTCTATACTCGTCTGACGCCACAAATGCATTGTTTCTCTCTTCTATGACTTTCTTATTCTTTCTCAGACTGTCCCTTTTGAAATCTTCTTCTTTATGGAAACTAAAACATTTTAATTTAGGTTGATCGCTTTTGGATCTCAACCTTGAATTCTTTTCCACTCTCTTTTTGAACTTCTTCCTCTAAACACTAAGGTTTTTCCCGACCTCCACTTTCTCGGAACCGACCTTCTCACAAAGTTCTCTAGCCACCAAGGCCTCCTGAACCCCCTCAAGAGATATATAATATCTTCCATAGATCAAGGTATTTGCAAGAGTATCATAAAAGCTGGTAAGAGACAAGATCAATAACAATGCTTATCCTCATCATCCAATGTAATTTATACATTCCCCAAATCGAGAATAAATCGATTAAATTCATCAAGGTGTTCTTCTATCGATGCCCTTGACTGCATGTTCAACAAATATAGACATTGCTATAGACCTATCTGGTTTGCTAGATTATTGGTAATATACAGGATTTCGAGCTACAACTACAATCCGACAACTATTTCTGTCCTTCGAAACTTCACGTAACACCTTATCCCTCAAACTCATAATGATCGCAGTATGAACTCGACTTAAGATTCCTCTTTTCTTTTGCTCATTAAGTGAAGCTAGAAACTTTCCTTCTCCTTCCAGCGTGTCGTCCAGTTCTTGATGCACGACCAATGCTTGCATCTTTACACGCCACAATGCAAAATCATCTTTGACTTTGAACTTCTCTACATTGAACTTCACCATAACTATGGTTTAATTTGCACTGACTTTTGATTGAATAACCTATGGGAACACGATCTCACCTCCTAATCAATCACCTTTTCTTTTTTTATTATACTTCTCTCCCTGTATTAGAACTAATTAAAGCTCTAATGCCAATTGTTATAGCCTCTTGGCGCAATAGACAACAAACACCAAAGCAATCATAGCAAGACAATTTCTAGTCACACAATCACATAAAACTGAATATAGTGCAAGAACAATTAAGAACAATCAAGAACAATAAAGAACACAACAAGCACTTTGGTAACCCAATTCAAAGAGAATACTCATACTTTGGACGAACCCATCTACAATTAGGTGATCTGAGTGTTAGACGATGGCGCGGATCTAGAAGGGGGACTGAATAGATCCCCTATTTTAAAGTTTGGAAAATTAAAAAGTTTTTTTCAAATAGGTCACAAAAGCTACCCGAAAAATAATCGTCTAAAACAATCAGTTATTGGAAGATCGGATATGCATGAAAACCAAATAGAATACTAAAGTTGACTGAATCAACTTAATACCAATCAATCAATTATAACACACAAATACTTGATACTACTACTTCCAATTATGTGAAGGAAATAGAAAACAAGTACAAAACTAAAGTAATTGTTTGATGTTAATTTTGTCAAACACTTGGTGTGAACAACACCCCAAGGCCAAACTTCAATTGGTTTAGTAGTGCAGAATTTTCTAAGTGGCAATCAAACTAATCACCACAAGTATTCAAATATTATTGATACACTACAACCAATTGATATTATGCTATTTATCAATATCACACAATAACTTTTAGTTCAAAATTTAAGAGAAACAATAGGCACAAAATTGAAACACTTGTGTGAAGTCAATTTAGCAAACACTTGGTGTGCACAACACATCCAAGTATCAATTTTACTAAGATTGATAGTGCAAAATTTTCCTTGGTTGCAATCAAAGTGGCCACAACAGTTTATTAAACACCTTATGTGCACAACAATTCAGTAAAATGTAGTTACCAATCAATACCATACAAGTTTCCATTAGTGCAGATATTAAAGCGATAGAGAAAGAAAGAATAACACCAGATTTGTTTAGGCAGTTCCCCTATCGTCCTTGCTTAGGGTACATCTGCCCCTAATTCCAAAAATAATTGAGATATTGATTATCAATTTCAAAGTTTGTACAAGAGAAGAAATAGTCACCACAAACATATCCTAAATGTTGATGTAGATTCTATTCCCTTATCTCCCCTTGATTCGAATCGAATTAAGTGCTTCAAATGTTCCTGTCGCTCCCGCCAAATGACACCCGGTCAAGAGGGGTACAGACGCGAATGGTCGGCGAAAGGAGAACATGAATATGAACTGAAAAGAGTCGCCAACTAGGCATTTTTATCCCGAAGGAAAGGTTATGCTGCATAAACCTAGGAAAAGATGGATAAGACGGTCGCGAACCAGAGAAACTGAGAAAGGGGGTTGGTTACAACCTGGGAAGGTATTAACACCCAGATTGTCCGCCGTACTCGACGGGATCCACGCTTGAAAGTTTGTGTTTAAAGGGGTAGTGTCAGTGCTATTTTGTGTGCAAAAAGCTGGAAAAGAATACAAGTGTCACTGCAAGAGAAATGTGAAGTGAAATAAAGGAGTGTCAGTGCAAGAAAAGAGTGCAAAGCTCAAGACAATGAGGCTTAAAAGGATAATGCTGGAAGAGGGGGAATATACAAAGACTTTTGTTCGATAACAGTTAAGTTATGCCTACGTATCCTCTCGTGCAATGAGGAAGTCAGAACACCGTAGTTCGACTCAAAGAGACTGAAAGATAAATTGACTTGTGAACTGCTTACTTGTCTATGCTCAAGTGTATGACATGTCTGGCTCATGTGCAAATTGTCTTGCATTAGACGGAAGAAGCAAATTCTCGTTTATGAGTGAATGAGATGAGAAAAGAATCCCGGAGGAGACGATTATTGTTTGTTTTTGATATTTTCAATCTTTTATTGCTTTTTGAGTTTGTCATAAGTTGATGAGCTTAAGCCTAAACCAAGGGTTAGTAAACTCATCACATCTTCCCTCTGATTAGGGGTAATGAGAATACCTTAAGTATGAAGTAAACACCTCACACTTAATCACCATGATGTAGGATTAAGATCATTAACCTACTTGCATTTATTTAAATGTTTTTGGAGTTTTTGTTTAGTATTAAGTAATGAGTTTAAGCCATAATCAAGGATTTAATGGACCCATTACACCATCCTAATAGAAGGATAATAGATGAGAACATTTAAGTTGAGGAAGTCTCCTCAACTTAATCCATGATTAGGGATTAACCTCATGACAAAACAAAGCATTTATTAAAATGGATTTTAGTTAATGGTAAGATTAAGAAGTGAATTTTATGGTTTGTAAGACAACTTGAGGGGGACTTGTCCATTAACACTGGGGTTAGTCCTTCTTAACCAATTAAGGAAGAATTAGAACCCTAATGCAAGGCCCAAGTTACAAGCTTGATGTCTTAGTGATTATTAGGTGGATTGATTAAGATATTTAAACACATTAAGGGTTTAACACTTAGGATTAAAGTTATACACTCCATCCTAAGAGAAGGATGCAGTCATAATCTTAATCACAAAGCCTTAAAACCTTGAAGGTTTAGTCCCTGATTATGAGATGGGAAGAGAAGACACAAAAGAAGACACAAAGGTAAAACTAATGGGGGACTAATCAAACCCTAATTATGATCATGCCTGGGTATTCCTAGGGTTTATGAGGCTTTCAAGAGATCTTCAAGAAGAGCCACCAAGGAAGAAGCAGATGAAAGGAGGAGAAGCAGAAGAAGCAAGTCAACTTACTTCACTTAAGAAGATAAGTTGCTTGAAGAAAGAAGGTGAAGAAGGAACATGAATGAGCAAGCTCACTCTAAGACAAATACAAAATGCAGCAATGAATGCATAAGATAGATGAGAAGAGATTGTGAGAAGTGAAGGCAAATTCACTTCTCAAAGTACTTACCACCTGAAAAGTTAGCATAAAGAAATGAAATGAAATGAAAATGAAATGAATGCAAGGATGCAAACCAAAACCAGAAACACATTTATGATGTAAATGATGCTAAGAGATGATGCAAATGTATGTCAAGAGATGTGAATGATCATACAAGTAATGACGATGCAAATGAAGCATGAAAGGAGCATGAAAGTTCATGAATGCACATGAAATGAAATGAATGCATAACATGGCAAATGGATGATGCAATGATCAAATATGATTCTAATGTGTCCTAAGATGTCTTATATGTCATGTGGATGCAATAAATGTCATGGCAAGTTTATGAATGTGTGCATATGCAAGATGTATGCAAAGGAAGATGAGAAATTAGGGTTTTCATACAACATGAGATGCAAAACTCAAAAACAGAAGCAAATGACAAGATAAAAAATTGAAAATGCAATCAAAAGAACCCTAACCCCATATGATATCACACCCCAAAGGAGGAGACCTAACTCTTAACCCTAAGGGACTTATGATTTTTCTAAGTTTTCTAGGGTTTTAAGGTACCTAAAGGGGAAAAATTCCAATCAATTCAAAAAGGCAGAAGAAGTTTATTGCAAAAATATGATAGAAACTACATTTCAAATGAAGATCAATGCAAAAAGAACCATGGTCATACCATTCTTGGTTAGGTAGAAAATAATTCTTGAAGTTAGGGTTCAAAAATGGGATTTTATGAACCCTAAATTCAAAGAAAAAATGTCAAAATGATTCAAAACCAAAAAGAAATTTGAGTGGATGGTATGACAATGTCTCTAAATGTTTAAAGATGCAACATGAATTTTTTGGGATGTTTTAGAAACCTAAATGATATTTTAATTAATTAATTCTCATTAATTAATTAAAATAAACAATTAAATGTCTAAAAAATGATTTTTTAATGCAAAAAATAAAAATAAAAATATTTTTGGGTTGAGAAAATTATTTGGAATTAAAATACTGAATAAAAATATTTTTGGCAATTTCTAACTATTTTAAATAATTCGTGCAAAATAAAATGAGAAAAATGAAATAAAATTAAAATAAATGAGAAGTATGCAGAATGGATGGCCTGGATTGAAACTGGATTTAAAGGGATTGACCTGGCGCCACATCCAATGACCCATATTCAAACTTAACTAATCATATTTAATTAATTAAATAATTCAGATTAATAACTAATGACAAGATCCTAGCCACTCAAACACGCGCGGGAAAACAGATCAAAGGGTCCAGATTCAAAGTTTGCCCTAACCCTAATTAAGTCACTAATTACTCTCAGGTGGCCGGAGAAGACCTCCGGTCATCTTCTCCGGCCAGCTCCTCACCTGAAAATTCTCAACTTCTTCCCTAGGAATTTTCTGGAGCTCTAAAGCTCCAGATTCACTCCTCTCACTCTCCTAAGATCAAATCCACCCTCAAAAAACAATTTCTTTTCACTCAATCTCAAGATTCGAAGCAAAGATAAAAAATGGTAAAACTTTCAGAAGCTTCATACATGCTTAATATTCAATCATTTTCAAAACCAAAAGGTGCAGTGTGATCAGTGAAGCATGGAGAACAATCTAAGAACTTAAAATTTCATTTCTAGAAAATTTGTTCTTGAGGTTACCTAAGTTGAAGCTTTCGAAACTGGCACTTTCTGGGCTCTTCTTTGGTGCTTTTCCACTCCCCTTGATCCCCTTATGCTTTTGTAATACTTAAAAGGAGTTTATATGGAGTGTTTTGAATGTTTTAGTTCAGAGGTGATGAAAATCGTGTTTTTGTTTGAGGTGGTTTCAGGCCAATGTGAGGGGTGGGAAATGATCCTGGGGTTATGTGGAGATGATTGGTGAAGGAATTTTGAAGTTTTGATGGCTGGTTTGAAATTTTCAAAGAGATGAAGTTTTTGAGAGGATTTTGGCAATCTGAGCTATGGTTGTGTTTCAGGCTTGTGTGTTGTGTGTTATGGCTTGCATAAAGTCCACATATCAAGTTGTGATAGGTCTGTGGAGTTGGTGTGGGCTATGCTGATTGGTATGGGGTGATTTGCAAAAAGTCAAGGTTGGTTGTACTTGAGGTATGGGCAAGAATGCAACTGGCTTTTTAGCATGTCCATGTGCAGCTGAGATCAAGGATGACCATAGAATCAATCTTGAGGCAATTCAGCAAGTTGAAACAAAGTTATGGGGTGTTTTGCAATTTGGAGAAAGTTTGGCCCCTTTGAGATTTCTTCATGGGCAAGGCATGAAAACTTGAGATTCTTTGGGAAATTCTGAGTTTTAGACATTGCACAATGTTGGTATGATGCTTAGAAGTTTGTTTGAAGTCACAAAATGAATTGGTAAGAGGTTTTGCAAAAATCCCTCTTTGGTGCATTCTTGAAAATTATGTGATTTTTGCCAACTTTGACAAGCCATATCTTGAGTTCCAAAATGAATTAGATCTTGTTCTTGTACTTTTTGAAAATGGAATGATCCAATATACAACTTTCATGACCAAAATTTTTTCATTTGAAGCATTTTTGGTTGAGAAAGAGGAGGTTGAAAAACTTTCCCAAAATGGAAAGTTTACATTACAAGTCACTTCCATTTTTGGCAACTTTTGGTTTAGCTCATTTTTCTTCAATTTTGTGAACTTCCAAGCACTTAAATGATCAAATAAAGATCATATAACTTCAATTTGATGAAAAATCCACTTTGGTTCCATGTTGGGGGGCCTCAGATGCCCCGATTTTGCTCTGACTTGCTCAAGAAGTTACCCAGTGATTAGATGACTTCCACAATAAATTTCTTTATCAAACTTGGTATGCATGATCCTTATATCATATTGAGACCAATAGAAACAAGAATGACCAAAAAATTTGGAGTTATGGCCTCTGAAACCAAAACCCTAATTTTAGGTCATCTGTGCAGTTAAACCCTAGCTCAGCTTCCATGCTTTGCCAGTTCTTGTGATTCTTTGGCTTCCTTGACCTTTGGAGGATAAAATATGATGATTAAACATACATGGACCCTCTTGAGATGATTGAAGACCTTTGGAGTGGCTCAGATGGATCTTGGATTGCTCAGATCACAAACCCTAGATGCAGATGACTTTGAACCAATGTAGTGAAGCAAAAATGCAACATGACATGATATGATTAAACTTATGCAAGAAAGATCACAAGCCATGGTGTGAACTCAGTGAGGGCAAATTTGGGGTGTTTACAGCTGCCCCTATTCAAGCATGAGTTAGCTGTGCAGGATGTAAGCGTCTGGCTTAACAGACAAACAAGATAACTTGTGGTTGAATACCAAAGACAATCCAAAATTTGCACTCACTGGGGAGAAGAAGAAAAGGGATATAGATTGTAAAAGGAAGTAAAGTATGATTATCAAGTGCGGGCGATGGAGGACGACCATCGAGCAGAGGACGACTGCTGGGGATAAAGCAATGACGGGGACGATCGACATGCTGGGGAAATAAAGAGATTATGATGGGGACGGCCATCAAGCAAAGTAACAAGGTTCTCTGGGGATTAAAGGTAGAGTCAATGATGGGGATGACCATCAGGTTTGCAAAGTAAAGGTAAACAACGATGGGGAAGACCATCGGGTTAATGAAATAAATGATGAGGGACGGTCATCCAAGGTGAAGGACGATCACCTAGCAGGGGACGGCTGCTCTGTTGGGGATAAGGATGAGGGACAGTCATCCAAAGGTGAAGGACGATCACCTGGCAGGGTACGGCTGCCGAAAGCATCACGACATATGACAAATGCCGGATAGAGAAGGTCGACGATGGGGACGGCCATCGGATAAGCATGATGAAAGACGATTATCAAGAGGTGAAAGACGATCACCTAGCAGGGTACGGCTGCTCTTGGGGTTGTATCATGACATAGGACGAATGTCAGATAACAAGATTAACGATGGGGACGGCCATCAGATTAAATGATGAAGGACGATCATCAAGAAGGGGAAGGACGATCACCTAGCAGGGGACGACTGCTAAATATCATGACATAGGACGAATGTCGGATATAAAAGGGTTCCAATAATGGAGACTCCGCTGGGAAAAAGATGAGGGACGGTCATCAAAAGGTGAAGGACAATCACCTGGAAGGGGACGGCTGCCGAAAGTATCATGACATAGGACGAATGTCAGATAGAAAAGAAATTTTGCTGGGGACTTCTCTGGGGAATAGTAAACACGGACGAGTGTTTACATCCAAGAAATGAAAGGTATAAGTGTTGACACTGTGTATAGATTAAAGACGCGGACGAGCATCCTTAAGACTATGATACGAACGAGTATTGGTAGAAACAAATTTGATGCATGTTCAGAGATGATGATACGGTCGAGTATCAACTGGTTAACAAAGAACACGGACGAGTGTTGAATCTGAGGGAAAGAAAGTGTGTATGCAAGATACGAACGAGTATCTGTATGAGTAAAAATCAGCATGAGATACGAGCAAGACACGAATGAGTGTTCAACTTGCTGGGGAGAGTATGATACGGACGAGTGTCAATGAGAGTGTAAAAAGTATTCTGGCGGCCTGTGGGGATAGGATTACACGGACAGGTGTCAGTAAGAGTGTATTATGATAAGTGTTTGGTTTGCAACCGTGCTGGGGAATGGTGACACGGACGGGTGTCGAAAGAGTATGTAAAGTTTCTGTATTCAAAAGAAGGATATTTGTGGCTTATATCTGCAAGGGGGTGATATGACACGGACGAGTGTCGAGTGAGTATATATAAACATGTACTTGTGTTGGAGAGTGCAAAGGGGACGCTTTGGCTTTCTGTTGGGAGATGGAGATGACATAGACGAGCGTCGGGACAAGCAGGTTATGTATAAGTATCTGTTTGTAGAGAGTGTCCTAGCGACTTTATTGGGGAAAGATGACACGGACGAGTGCCAAAAGGAGCATGTATCTGTATTTTTAGGAGTGCAAAGGGATGCTTTGGCTTTCATGTACAAGGGATGTATTCTATATATTACTGATGAAGTATCGTTGATATTTACAAGCGACTGATTCAAAACCTGACTTGTGATTATCAATATGTTTGATTTTTGCCGTAATGCTCCGTGTTAGACGGAATGCTATGCTCTGAGGGGAAATATGATGTAAATGCTATGGTTATGCAAAAGATACCGATCCGGGACTCGGATCCTGCTGTTGTGGAGATCTCCGATTGATCTGCTTGAAAGAATATCCCAGCTGGGGATGAGATCATTGGTAGATCTGATATATGGCTCTGCTTGGGGAAATAGGTCACTGATAGACCTATCTTAATAATGAGGAGCCCAGCTGGGGATGTGGAAGCTTTCGTCACTTTGTTGTGCGGGAAATTTAGACATTGCTCTTCTGGGAGGAGGCTGGAGCTCTGTGGGGAGAAGGTTCCCTGTCTAGCACTCTGTTGGGGGAGGAAGGACCACTGAACGATCTTCCTAGAGATTTCTGTAGGGATCCTACTGAGGAGGATAATATCTGAAAACTCAGCTGGGGAAATGAGCACCTTCTGATGTTGCTCTGCAGGAAAATGTACTGGGGGAGTAATGCTTGGAAACTCTGATGGGGAGAGAGCATTTCTGGTGCTGTTTGGAAGATGTGCTGAGGAAATAATGATCTGGCAACTTTGATGGGGAGAGAGCATTTCCGGTGCTTTTTGAAAGATGTGTTGAGGAAATAATGATTTGGCAGCTTTGCTGGGGAAAACATTTCATGCCCCATGTTGTGCTCTGAATACCTGCAATCCTGTTATGACAAAGAAACGCACAAGTACCCCGAGGTATCCCTTACTGGATTCCATCATAGGAATTTAGATACTCCCGGGAGTAAGTAATATATTTCCTGTAAGCATGTGATTAGAAAGGTACATCTGTTTTTATGCAAACGTTATATCAAGGATATCAGACATTGTTTGCAAATGAAAATAAAAATGTACAAGACGAAGTGTGACTGAAAACTCTAATTTTATTAATTTGTGCGCCCTGAATTGGCAAGTACAGTCAAAGAAACAGATCCCCTAAAATAAGGAGATTGTTACAAAATTTGAGAAACAAAAAGGTGCTGGCAATGTTGACGACGCTTTAGTGAGCTTCCCTTTTGCTATGACTCGTATGACCTTGACGTTCTTCTCATCCTGCTTTCTGAAGAGGGATGATTCTGACCGATGCTTTAACCTTTCGAAGCTTGCCATGTTGTGAGTGATACAGACGGATTCAGAATGCAGTTGTTCGCTTATTCCCTTATTTTGCGTGGATCGCCCTTTCGGGTTTTCAATCCACCGGGATACCCATTTTTGCCTGAGCTGTCCAATGCGGCTTTTCAACTCAGCGGGTGTACATTTTTTTTAATTTTCACTTATTTTTTCCCGAGTCTTTTATTCTGTTTTTGACTCGCCGGGATGCCCTATTTTTGCCTGGACTTACATTCTATTTTTATGTCCAGCGGGTCATTTTATGCGAAGTATTTTTTAACTGCATCTGAATTCACAGGGGATAAGAAATCTTCACCATCCATGGTGGTGAGCATCAGTGCTCCACCAGAGAAAAATTTCTTCACTATGAATGGACCAGCATAATTCGGAGTCCACTTGCCCCTGTGGTCTGTATGAGGAGGGATGAGTCTTTTCAGCACAAGATCTCCTACTTGGTATTCCCGAAGTCTGACTTTCTGATCGAAGGCTTTCTTCATTCTTTTCTGATATAACTGCCCATGAAAAATTGCAGCTAATCTCTTTTCTTCGATCAGATTCAGTTGATTGTACCGAGAACAGACCCACTCTGCTTCATTCAACTTGACATCCATCAGTACCCGTAAGGAGGGTAATTCAACTTCAACAGGTAGGACTGCCTCCATACCATACACAAGCTGAAACGGTGTTGTCCTAGTGGATGTTCTGATTGAGGTACGGTACCCATGCAAGGCAAATGGTAGCATTTCATGTCAGTCTTTGTATGTGACCCCCATCTTCTGCACAATCTTAATGTTCTTATTAGCTGCCTCAACAGCGCCATTCATCTTTGGCCTGTAAGGAGAAGAGTTGTGATGTTGGATCTTGAAGTCCCGACACAGTTCTGCCATCATTTTGTTGTTCAAGTTGGAACCATTATCAGTAATGATTCGCTCGGGTACTCCATACCGACAGATGATGTCTCTCTTTAGGAATCTGGCTACCACTTGTCTGGTGACGTTTGCGTACGAAGCTGCTTCAACCCATTTGATGAAGTAATCAATGGCTACAAGGATGCATCTGTGGCCATTCGAAGCAGTCGATTCAATCTTTCCAATCATGTCAATGCCCCACATGGCGAAGGGCCAGGGTGAAGACATCACATTCAAAGGATTCGGAGGCACATGCACTTTGTCTGCATAAATCTGGCATTTGTGGCACTTTCTGGCATAAGCACAACAATCTGCATCCATTGTGATCCAGTAGTAACCTGATCTTAGTAATTTCTTAGCCATTGCATGTCCTCCAGCATGGGTACCGAAAGATCCTTCATTCACCTCGTGCATCAGCAAGTCTGTTTCTGCCTTATCAACACATCTGAGAAGTACCATGTCAAAGTTGCGCTTGTATAACGAACCATCAACATTGAGGAAAAAACTACCAGCCAACCTTCTTAATGTCTTCTTATCATTGGACGATGCCCCAGGTGGGTATGTTTGATCCTCTAAGAAGCATTTGATGTCATAGAACCAAGGCTTATCATCTTTAGCAATGTCTACTGAGAATACGTATGCTGGTCTGTCAAGTCTGGATACTGAAATCCGAGGCACAAAGTTGGCAGCTTGAACTTTGATCATGGAGGAAATGGTAGCCAGAGCATCTGCAAACTGATTTTCATCTCGAGGGATATACTCAAGTTTGACTGTGGTGAAGAAAGTCAGTAATCTCCTCGTATAATCCCGGTATGGAATCAGATGCTCCTGGTGAGTGTACCATTTACCGTTGGTCTGATTGATTACCAGAGCTGAATCTCCGAATACAGTTAAAGTCTTGATCCTGAGGTCAATGGTTTCCTCAAGACCCATGATATAGGCTTCATACTCAGCTTCGTTGTTAGTGCAGTTAAAAGTGAGTTTTGCCGAGAAAGGCATGTGAACTCCTTTGGGTGTAATGAGTACTGCACCAACTCCACGACCATTCATATTGAGAGCCCCATCAAACATCATTGTCAATTCTTCTTCTAGGTCAGGCCCTTCAGTGTGAACAGGCTCTTCATGATCTTTTGCTTTCAAGAACATGATGTCTTCATCAGGGAAGTCAAATCTCATAGGCTGGTAATCATCAATGGGTTGTTCAGCCAGATAGTCAGACAACACACTGCCCTTGATGGCTTTCTGAGATGTGTACTGAATGTCGTATTCTGTGAGAATCATTTGCCATCTTGCAACCCGTCCGGTAAGTGCTGGCTTCTCAAATATGTACTTGACTGGACCCATCTTTGAGATCAACAAGGTAGTGTGAGTCAACATATACTGCCTTAGTCGGTGAGTAGCCCACGCTAAAGCACAACAAGTTTTCTCGAGCAGTGAATAACGTTGTTCACATTCGGTAAACTTTTTGCTTAGGTAGTATATTGCATACTCTTTTCGACCAGACTCGTCATGCTGGCCCAGCACACACCCCATTGACTCTTCTAATACTGTTAAGTACATTATTAGAGGTCTTCCTTCAACTGGAGGCATAAGGATTGGAGGTTCTTGTAAGTACTCCTTGATTTTGTCAAAAGCCCTTTGGCAGTCTTCATTCCACCTGCCCGTTTGCTCTTTCCTTAGCAACTTGAACAAGGGTTCACAGGTTGCAGTAAGGTGAGATATGAACCTTGAAATGTAGTTCAATCTACCTAGAAACCCCCGAACTTCTTTTTCAGTCTTTGGTGCAGGCATTTCTTGAATGGCTTTGACTTTGTCAGGGTCAACTTCAATTCCTTTTTCACTTACAATAAATCCCAGCAGCTTACCGGATCGCACCCCGAATGTGCATTTGTTGGGGTTTAGCTTCAGTTGATACTTTCTCAGACGCTTGAACAACTTCAACAGATTTACCAGGTGGTCTTCTTCAGTAAGGGATTTGACAATCATGTCATCCACATAACATTCAATTTCTTTATGGATCATATCGTGGAATAATGTTACCATAGCCCGTTGATAAGTGGCACCAGCATTCTTCAGTCCGAATGGCATTACCTTATAACTGAATGTGCCCTAGGGTGTGATGAAAGTTGTCTTCTCTATGTCTTTAGGTGACATCTTGATCTAATTATATCCTGAAAATCCATCCATGAAGGAGAACACTGAGAATTGAGTCGTATTGTCGACCAATACATCAATGTGAGGTAATGGGAAGTCATCTTTTGGGCTAGCTCTATTCAGATCACGGTAATCCACACACATCCGTACTTTGCCATCCTTCTTAGGCACATGTACAATGTTAGCGACCCACGGCGGGTAACTAGTCACAGCAAGGAAACCGACGTCCCACTGTTTTTGTACCTCTTCTTTTATCTTCATGGCCATATCCGGACGAGTACGACGCAACTTTTGTTTTACTGGAGGACAGTCTTCCTTTAGAGGCAGCTTGTGCATAACAATGTCGGTATCCAGACCCGACATATCTTGATAAGACCAAGCAAAGACATCAACGTACTCTCGCAGCATGTCAATAAGTTGTTCTTTCACTGAATCTTGCAGGCGGGCCCCGATCTTCACTTCTTTCAAGTCTTCCTCGGTACCAAGATTAACCGTCTCAACTTTCTCCTGATGAGGAGTGATAACCTTCTCCTCTTTCCTTAATAACATGGCTAGCTCTTCGGGTAGCTCATAATCTTCTTCAACCCTTTCATCGGCTTGATTAATCGGATTGTCAAAGTTATACGAAGTCATAGCAGTGTCGTTGTCGGTGCAGTCTGGAGGGCACTCTCTGCAAGGGTTTAGATTTGTTCATTTTAGTGATCAATTTTATCTTGCTTAGAAAAAGTGAAAATGAAGTTATTATTTTGAAAAACATTGCCATTTTATTTTTTTACAAAAAATGAAAAATGAAAAACAGTGAGCGGGAAAAAGAGACTCATTTGCAAAAGATGTCCTGATATTCATTAATTGATCGTTTGCACAAAATACAAGATGGCCCGATTACAAAATGAGTCCTGACACCTTGGGCAAGATGCAGGACTTGATGCATGCTTAAAGACAAGAAATAATAATTACTCTGCAGGAGTAACTCTTATAATTTCCTGGGAAGACCAGTTTGAGACTTGGTTCCCCGGGATCTTTGGACATATCCAGTTTTCCAGGTTGCGTTCGTCTTCTTCCTCGTCTTCCAAACTGTTCACAGCATCCGGGGTAAGCATTCCCCCGCTGACAAATTTGGGCTCCATTGCAGCCTCTGGTTGATCTTGTCGAGTTGGTCTGTAACCCAACCCGAATCTGTCTTCTTTCTTTTCAACTGGAAGCAGCTTGCCCCAGCCTTGAGCGGTACCCTCCTCAACAACCTTCCAGGCCTGTTGATACAAAGTGATGGAAGTTCCATATAAAACAGTTGCTTCATTGATGTTAAGGGCCTCAAACCCCTGACTCATAGTCTCATGGATCTCTCCATCCATCTCTATATACTTATAAGTAGCCAACTGGCTAACAAAAATGTCTTCCTCTCCGCAGATTGTGATGATCTAGCCTTCCCACTCAAATTTTAACTTCTGGTGAAGGGTAGATGTAACAGCGCCAGCGGCGTGAATCCAGGGTCTACCCAACAAACAGCTGTAGGCTGGCTGTATGTCCATCATGAAGAAGGTAGTTTTAAAGGTCTGTGGGCCAATCAACACAGGTAGATCAATCTCTCCAAGCACTGATCTCTTAGAGCCATCAAATGCTCTCACCACCAAGTTACTTGGATGCAGTGCTAAACCATTATATTCCAACTTCACCAAGGCCTTCTTTGGCAGAACATTGAGCGAGGACCCAGTGTCTACCAGCACATGAGAAAGAACAACACCTTTGCATTCTAAGGTGATATGTAAAGCCTTGTTATGATTGCGTCCCTCCGTTGTTAAATCAGCATTTGTGAAGCCCAGCCCATGACTGGTGTTAACATTTGCAACCACTGTTTCCAGCTGATTAACTGTAATCTCTTCCGGCAAGTATGTTGCGTGCAGGACCTTCAACAATGCATTCTTGTGGGCTTAGGAACACATTAACAGTGATAATATAGAGATTTTGGAGGGTGTCTGATGAAGCCGGTCCACCACTTTGTAATCACTCTTCTTGATTATTCTCATGAACGCGTCCACCTCTTGTTCAAAAGACGTCTTCGGAGTTTCTTTAACAGTTGGCTCTTCAAGTACCATATTCTTTCCTTTTGCCTTAGCAGCAGCTTCTGCTTCAGCATTGGGTCTTGGTGTTTGTGAGGCAAAAAGGCGTCCGCTTCTGGTGAAGCCTCCGCCTCCCCCAACATTGTCAACTTGTGGTGAAGAGGTTGATGAATCTAGAGTGATTTTCTTCCCGTCGCAGTAGAGATCAGAGCCGTTGTGCCAAGGTATGGCATTACTGCTTTCATAAGGAACATGTCCAGGTACCGTAATGGTGACCAGACTGATTGCTGTAGCAGAAGGAACTGTGATGGTATGCGGATCATAATAGATTGTGACTAGAGATCTGACAGGAGGTGTTGCAGTTTGTTGTTGGAAATTGTTGTTGGGATGAACATTTGCCGGGTCATAATAGATCGTGACCGTTGAGCCATTTTCATTAATGTTTGCTGGTGTTGTAGGCGATTCCGTTGATAAAATGGGTGCTGATGTTGTAGAAGTAAATGTTATTGAACTCTGATCTGTTGAAATAATGGATGGAAGAATTGCTGGAGTTGTGGATGAATCAGTGGGAATGATAGTTGTTGCAGTTGTAGGAGGATTTGTTGTTGCTGAAGAAAGGATTGTTGATGATGAAGGAGAATCCTTTGCCGTTGAAGGAAGAGTTTTTGAAGGAGCCTTTGTGGTAATCTACAAAATTCCATCTCTGATGAGGCCATCTATGCTAAACCTTAGCTTCTCATAACCGTTAATAGCAGTTTTGCACATTCACAACAGGCTTCACAGCCCGGGAACACCTGACATCTGAAGAGTTGAGCTTTGACTTCTGCCAATGGTGTTTGGATTTGCACAACATTATCAATCAATGCAGATGGTTGATCTTCCTCTATGGCATTAATCCTGGGACCACCATGATTAGGCATAGGATTTCTGTTAACATTCGGAGGAGGCGCGAAATTGAGAGCTTTGGAATCGACCAGATCTTGAACCTTCATTTGCAAGGCTCTACATTTCTCAGTATTGTGACCAGGTGCATTGGAGTGAAAGGCACACCTGGCATTAGCATCATAATTCTTCAGGAGATTAAGAGGATCTGGTGGAGCCAACGTCCTTAACTCAACCAGGTTAAGCTTCAGGAGTTGTGGTAGTAGAGCAGCATAAGGCATAGGGATGGGATCAATCACTCTATTTGCCTGTGATGGCCTCTGTTGAAAGGGGCACTGCTGTTGGTTGTTGTTGTTATTACTGTATGTTCTTTGTGGCGGAAAATGAGATTGTTGCTGATAGTGATGTTGTTGTTATTGTTGAGGAAATAAAGGTTGTTGTGGAACTGGAGCCAGGATGGTAACGGCTGCTATGGATCTGTGAGAATACTGGGGTCTGCCCCTGCCTGCATGGATAACATTTGTTTCACATGCCCTTCGGGGTCCTGTAAAAGGTTTTCTGGGTTTGTTGGAGGAACTTACACCATTGTCAGAGGTTTTGCCCATCTTCAAAAGACTTTCAATTCTCTCACCAGCTATAACTACATCGGCAAAACTGGTGAAAGAGAAAGCAGCAAGTCTATCAATATAAGTTCCCTGCAAAGTGTTCATAAACATGTCAGCCATTTCTCTTTCTGACATGGGTGGCTGGACAGCATCAGCAAGCTGTCTCCATCTCTGAGCATAATCCTGAAAGCTTTCCCTTGAAGACTGAGACATGCCCATTAGAAGAGTCCTATTGGGAGCCATGTCTAGGTTGTACTGGTATTGACGGATGAAGGCTTCGACCAAGTCTTTCCAACATCTTATAGTGGCCCTTGTCAGATACGAATACCATTCTCTTGATGCTCCAGTCAGGTTGTCCTCAAAGTAGAACATCCATAACTTCTCATCCATGGTATAAGCCTTGAGTCTCCCTAAGAAGGATTGCAGATGAGTACGCGGGCAAGAGGTACCATTATATTTCTCAAAGCAAGGGGGTTTGAATTTGTGGGGACACCTCACCCCATCTACCAGCCCCATATCCATTACATCAAAGCCTAAGGAATTTTGGGATTCCAAAGACCTCAGCGTTTCAACAATCTCATCCAGTCTTCTGTCATAGACTTCATCCCCAGCCCCAATAACAGTGAATTGTTCTTCTTGGGGATCCTCTTGCAGGATTCTGCCCCCAGCAGTATTACCTTGAACATTCCTTGTGCCATTAACATCTGGGTTCAAATGGGGCCCATACTCTGGTGGGTCGATACGGGGATGCCCTCGTTCATTGTTGCTAGTTCCTCCTGTCCCAAGGTGGGCCTTTTCAGGTGTCTGTCTTTCTACCAGCTCTCTCAGCCTTTCTTGGCTCTGGGCTAAGCCAATCATCACAGCCATAAACAGGGTCATTTGGTTTCTTATCTCGACCCTTTCGTTTGCCATCTGATTTCTCACTTCATTCAGGTCCTGCTGTACCTGATCCATCTGAATGCCTGGAAGGTTGTTTCGCGTTGGGTACCGGTGTGTGCGGTTGACAGGGAACACTCTGCGACGAGCAATGTTTCCTGAAAGCACAACAAAGTGAGAAACAAAATAATAAACAAAAACCTACAAAACAAAGAAAATGTTAGTATGCAATGCAATATGCTTATTTGTTTTCCAAGGTATCCGGTTTGGTTCTTGGTTTTGACCTTTCCAGACCTCGAGGAGATGCTTGATGATGTTGAGAGAAAGCCCACCAAAATAAAACAAACTGATATATTACAAATGATGAAAATACATAGTCTGTTTACAATACATGCCCATGGCGGGTTAAAAATACAACAAAAAGGAAAAGTACATCAAAAGAAAAGAAATACAAGTAAAAGGAATCAGACATCCAATCCAAAGTCATCTTCCCTGACTTCCTTCAGGAGTGCCTCAGTCACCAGACCAGCTGGGTGCTCTATAATGGTCCTAATGAGGAGGTTCCTGGTAATAATGGCATTGGTCAGCTTCTTATGCCTTTCCTGATCCTTTGATCTCTTTAACCCCGCTCGGAGCTTCAATTCTGAAATCTCCTTCTGAGCTGCCAACAAAGCTTCCTGCTGCTTCTTCTCATTGGCCTCCAGCTGCTCAATCTTGGCCTGAGTCCTCTGGTCTTCTTGTGCACGGGCTTCGGTGATCCTGATCCACCTAGCCTGGCTCTCTTCCAGGTAATGCTCAGCCCTAGCTTTCTGAATCTTGGCCTCCTTGCAGGCATTCTTCAAAACCAGCTCCCCTGCTCTTGCTTTCCTTATGTAGTCATTTGTCCTTTCAATCTTGGTAAGATGCTCAGTCTTGAGTCTTTCCAGTCTTTCAATGTCCAGGCGACTGTCATTTCTTTCCCAACGGGTCTTCTTCAGGGCTTCAGATAGTTGACTATTCCTCTCTTTCAGCTTTTCAAATTCCTCCAGGCTAACAGTTGCTGCAGGATGTACTGCAGAAGGTCCAGGTGTGTCCTCCAAGGTGAAAGGCATCCTGGTGATCTGAGCTCTAGTACGGGACCAGTCAGAGTACTGAGCTGAAGCAACATTATTACACTTTCCAAGGATGGCTGTCCCTTTTGTCTAGATGTTGTCCCAAGCCCTGGCAGCTTGTCTGACAACAGTTGAATTAGGTTTCACTTCACAGTATAGGGTCTCAGCTAAATCTTTTCCTCTGGGAGGGTGAACTAAGGCATATCCCAATTGTCTCTTAAACAGTAAAGGGTTGTAATTGATGCAACCTTTTACTCCTATTAGAGGCACATTAGGGTATTTCCCACAGCTGGTAATAATATCCTTGCCTTTGGTGCTCTGGGTGCACCATCTGATATCATCCGATGTTAAGGCAATGAATCTCTTGGCCCAATTCTTCTGCTGATGGGGGTTCAAGAAAGCATCTGATTTAGGTAGGTGTCTGAGTAACCAAGAGTAGAACAAATGAGCACAACATCTGACTAACTTCCCCCTTTGTTTTTCATTTCTCTGATGGATGGAGTAGTAAAAATCCCCTAACAATGTAGGCACTGGGTTCCTTAGCAAGAACAAGTGGATGGCATTCTTGCTCACAAATTTAGGCTCATCTGCAAACAATATAGCCCCATATATGCTGAGGGCTAAAAGTGCACTGACTGCCCTCCATTCTCCCACTGCAGCCTTCAGGATGGCTTGAGAAATCAAGAAGTCTAGATGTAAACCAGGAATCCCAGCTTTTGTTGTCATGTTTTGCTCAATAAGGGCAGGCTCTAAGTACAATGCCCTTGCTATCTCTTCACTTCTGGGAGCAGTCATCTCTGGGTTGAAGGGGATCCCTCCTCTGATAGGCACTTTAATCAACAAAGAAAACTCTTCCAATAGAGGCCCTATCTGAAAGTCTGGAAAGGTGAAGCATCTAAGTGGAGGGTCATAAAACTGCAAGCATGTGTGGATCATGCTACTCTGAGAAGAATCAAGATCCATGACCATGTCTAAAATACCCCCATAGTGCTCTCTAAATAGTGGGATGTGGTCAGGTGTGATGAGTGACTGGACCTGCCTGATACCAGTCAATATGGGCTCAAAGAAATGGTAAGATATGTTGCTCTTCCTTGGAACATCCATGAGTGCTGATGAAGAAGCTGAAGTCAAATGCTGATAAAGATCACTGACTGAGGAGGTGGAGGTAAATCTCTGACAGTCTGATGCAGGTGATGATGGAGATAACTGAAGCAGATGCTGAAGAAGATAACTGAAGCAGAGGTCTAAGCAGTAGAAGGGGTCAAAACCAAACCAAGAATAATGAGATGGATACCCTGAAAAACAAATAAACAAATGTTAAATGATGTAATGATGATATATGCAAATGATATGCAAGGGTTTGTGATCAAGAGCCGGATCTGATTATCTGTCTTGATATAAGGTCCATGTATGTTCAAAGGTCCAGATGGAGGTTCAGAAATCCAGTAACCAGGGTGGGGGACTCAAATAAAGAGTCACATGTCCAGGGTTAATCACAAGAACTGTCCAAAGTGAAGTACTCTTAAACAAAACAGTAACAGGGTATGATGTGGCCAAGGGTTCCTGCAAACCTGTAAACAACCCAACCCCCTCACATGTAATGTTCTAGAACAAGGATCCTCAGACTTGGATCAGTTATGAGAAGTGTAAACACTTCTAACCCGGAGGTACAGTGTTTACACTAACCATAAAATATCCTCCTCTAATTCACCCCAGATTCTGAAGGTCAAAATAAAGGTCATCTAGACTTAGCAGGCTTCCTAGATAGCCCTAGCACTACAGGAAATATGTAGCACAGAGTTCTCAAGCAGAAACCCACATCTGAACCGTGTTTCATATTCCCGCACCAGACCGAAAGGGAATGGGAAAGAACATGAACCACTCTAGCCTAGGTGTCACTCAGGTCCCAGGTATAGGACCTTAATCACTCAGTGAAACCCCACCCACCAAAGAAAACCAGATCCAGCACAATGATAATGGCAGTATGAAATATGCATAAGACTGTAAAAGAAAGCAATAAATAAAGCTGTACATAAAGCAATAAATAAAGCAAAATAAATAAACACAAATAGAACATAACACCCCAGTAAACACAAATCAAACAAGCTTTAGGAGGAACCCACAAAAAGAACCAGAAGCCCTGGCTGCAATACACCATTCCCCAGCAGAGTCGCCAAGCTGTCGCTCCCGCCAAATGACACCCGGTCAAGAGGGGTACAGACGCGAATGGTCGGCGAAAGAAGAACATGAAGATGAACTGAAAAGATCTCCAGCTAGGCATTTTTATCCCGAAGGAAAGGTAATGCTGCATAAACCTAGGAAAAGATGGATAAGACGGTCGCGAACCAGAGAAACTGAGAAAGAGGGTTGGTTACAACCTGGGAAGGTATTAGCACCCATATTGTCCGCCGTACTCGACGGGATCCACGCTTGAAAGTTTGTGTTTAAAGGGGCAGTTTCAGTGCTATTTTGTGTGCAAAAAGCTGGAAAAGAATACAAGTGTCAGTGCAAAAGAAATGTGAAGTGAAATAAAGGAGTGTCAGTGCAAGAAAAGAGTGCAAAGCTCAAGATAATGAGGCTTAAAAGGATAATGCTGGAAGAGGGGGAATATACAGAGACTTTTGTTCGATAACAGTTAAGTTATGCCTACGTATCCTCTCGTGCAATGAGGAAGTCAGAACAACGTAGTTCGACTCAAAGAGACTGAAAGATAAATTGACTTGTGAACTGCTTACTTGTCTATGCTCAAGTGTATGACCTATCTGGCTCAGGTGCAAACTGTCTTGCATTAGACGGAAGAAGCAAATTCTCGTTTATGAGTGAATGAGATGAGAAAAGAATCCTGGAGGAGACGATTATTATTTGTTTTTGATATTTTCAATCTTTTATTGCTTTTTGAGTTTGTCATAAGTTGATGAGCTTAAGCCTAAACCAAGGGTTAGTAAACTCATCACATCTTCCCTCTGATTAGGGGTAATGAGAATACCTTAAGTATGAAGTAAACACCTCACACTTAATCACCATGATGTAGGATTAAGATCATTAACCTACTTGCATTTATTTAAATGTTTTTGGAGTTTTTGTTTAGTGTTAAGTAATGAGTTTAAGCTATAATCAAGGATTTAATGGACCCATTACACCATCCTAATAGAAGGATAATAGATGAGAAAATTTAAGCTGAGGAAGGCTCCTCAACTTAATCCATGATTAGGGATTAACCTCATGACAAAACAAAGCCTTTATTAAAATGGATTTTAGTTAATGGTAAGATTAAGAAGTGATTTTATGGTTTGTAAGACAACTTGAGGGGGACTTGTCCATTAACACTAGGGTTAGTCCTTCTTAACCAATTAAGGAAGAATTAGAACCCTAATGCAAGGCCCAAGTTACAAGCTTGATGTCTTAGTGATTATTAGGTGGATTGATTAAGATATTTAAACACATTAAGGGTTTAAAACTTAGGATTAAAGTTATACACTCCATCCTAAGAGAAGGATGCAGGCATAATCTTAATCACAAAGCCTTAAAACCTTGAAGGTTTAGTCCCTGATTATGAGATGAGAAGAGAAGACACAAAGGTAAAACTAATGGGGACTAATCAAACCCTAATTGTAATCATGCTTGGGTATTCCTAGGGTTTATGAGGCTTTCAAGAGATCTTCAAGAAGAGCCACCAAGGAAGAAGCAGATGAAAGGAGGAGAAGCAGAAGAAGCAAGTCAACTTACTTCACTTAAGAAGATAAGTTTCTTGAAGAAAGAAGGTGAAGAAGGAACATGAATGAGCAAGCTCACTCTAAGACAAATACAAAATGCAGCAATGAATGCATAAGAGAGATGAGAAGAGATTGTGAGAAGTGAAGGCAAATTCACTTCTCAAGGTACTTACCACCTGAAAAGCTAGCATAAAGAAATGAAATGAAATGAATGCAAGGATGCAAACCAAAACCAGAAACACATTTATGATGTAAATTATGCTAAGAGATGATGCAAATGTATGTCAAGAGATGTGAATGATCATACAAGTAATGAGGATGCAAATGAAGCATGAAAGGAGCATGAAAGTTCATGAATGCACATGAAATGAAATGAATGCATAACATGGCAAATGGATGATGCAATGATCAAACATGATTCTAATGTGTCCTAAGATGTCTTATATGTCATGTGGATGCAATAAATGTCATGGCAAGTTCATGAATGTGTGCATATGCCAGATGTATGCAAAGGAAGATGAGAAATTAGGGTTTTCATACAACATGAGATGCAAAACTCAAAAACAGAAGCAAATGACAAGATAAAAAATTGAAAATGCAATCAAAAGAGCCCTAACCCCATATGATATCACACCCTAAAGGAGGAGACCTAACTCTTAACCCTAAGGGACTTATGATTTTTCTAAGTTTTCTAGGGTTTTAAGGTACCTAAAGGGGAAAATGTCAATCAATTCAAAAAGGCATAAGAAGTTTATGGCAAAAATATGCTAGAAACTACATTTCAAATGAAGATTAATGCAAAAAGAACCATGGTCATACCATTCTTGGTTAGGCAGAAAATAATTCTTGAAGTTAGGGTTCAAAAATGGGATTTTATGAACCCTAAATTCAAAGAAAAAATGTCAAAATGATTCAAAACCAAAAAGAAATTTGAGTGGATGGTATGACAATGTCCCTAAATGTTTAAAGATGCAACATGAATTTTTTTGGGATTTTTTAGAAACCTAAATGATATTTTAATTAATTAATTCTCATTAATTAATTAAAATAAACAATTAAATGTCTAAAAAATGATTTTTTAATGCAAAAAATAAAAATAAAAATATTTTTGGGTTGAGAAAATTATTTGGAATTAAAATACTGAATAAAAATATTTTTGGCAATTTCTAACTATTTTAAATAATTCGTGCAAAATAAAATGAGAAAAATGAAATAAAATTAAAATAAATGAGAAGTATGCAGAATGGATGACCTGGATTGAAACTGGGTTTAAAGGGATTGACCTGGCGCCACATCCAATGGCCCATATTCAAACTTAACTTATCCTATTTAATTAATTAAATAATTCAGATTAATAACTAATGACAAGATCCTAGCCACTCAAACACGCGCGGGAAAACATATCAAAGGGCCCAGATTCAAAGTTTGCCCTAACCCTAATTAAGTCAATAATTACTCTCAGGTGGCCGGAGAAGATCTCCGGTCATCTTCTCCGGCCAGCTCCTCACCTGAAAATTCTCAACTTCTTCCCTAGGTATTTTCTGGAGCTCTAAAGCTCCAGATTCACTCCTCTCACTCTCCTAAGATCAAATCCACCCTCAAAAACAATTTCTTTTCACTCAATCTCAAGATTCGAAGCAAAGATAAAAAATGGTGAAACTTTCAGAAGCTTCATACATGCTTAATATTCAATCATTTTCAAAACCAAAAGGTGTAGTATGATCAGTGAAGCATGGAGAACAATCTAAGAACTTAAAATTTCATTTCTAGAAAATTTGTTCTTGAGGTTACCTGAGTTGAAGCTTTCGAAACTGGCACTTTCTGGGCTCTTCTTTGGTGCTTTTCCACTCCCCTTGATCCCCTTATGCTTCTGGAATGCTTGAAAGGTGTTTATATGGAGTGTTTTGAAGGTTTCAGTTCAGAGGTGATGAAAATCGTATTTTTGTTTGAGGTGGTTTCAGGCCAATGTGAGGGGTGGGAAATGATCATGGGGTTATGTGGAGATGATTGGTGAAGGAATTTTGAAGTTTTGATGACTGGTTTGAAAGTTTCGAAGAGATGACGTTTTTGAGAGGATTTTGGCAATCTGAGCTATGGCTGTGTTTCAGGCTTGTGTGTTGTGTGTTATGGCTTGCATAAAGTCCACATATCAAGTTGTGATAGGTCTGTGGAGTTGGTGTGGGCTATGCTGATTGGTATTGGGTGATTTGCAAAAAGTCAAGGTTGGTTGTACTTGAGGTATGGGCAAGAATGCAGCTGGCTTTTTGGCATGTCCATGTGCAGCTAAGATCAAGGATGACCATAGAATCAATCTTGAGGCAATTCAGCAAGTTGAAACAAAGTTATGGAGTGTTTTGTAATTTGGAGAAAGTTTGGCCCCTTTGAGACTTCTTCATGGGCAAGGCATGAAAACTTGAGATTCTTTGGGAAATTCTGAGTTTTAGACATTGCACAATGTTGGTATGATGCTTAGAAGTGTGTTTGAAGTCACAAAATGAATTGGCAAGAGGTTTTGCAAAAATCCCTCTTTGGTGCATTCTTGAAAATTATGTGATTTTTGCCAACTTTGACAAGCCATATCTTGAGTTCCAAAATGAATTAGATCTTGTTCTTGTACTTTTTGAAAAGGGAATGATCCAATCTACAATTTCATGACCAAAATTTTTTCTTTTGAAGCATTTTTGGTTGAGAAAGAGGAGGTTGAAAAACTTTCCCAAAATGGAAAGTTTACATTACAAGTCATTTCCATTTTTGGCAACTTTTGGTTTAGCTCATTTTTCTTCAATTTTGTGAACTTCCAAGCACTTAAAAGATCAATAAAGATCATATAAATTCAATTTGATGAAAAATCCACGTTGGTTCCATGTTGGGGGGCCTCAGATGCCCTGATTTTGCTCTGACTTGCTCAAGAAGTTACCCAGTGATCAGATGACTTCCACAATGAATTTATTCATCAAACTTGGTATGCATGATCCTTATATCATATTGAGACCAATAGAAACAAGAATGACCAAAAAATTTGGAGTTATGGCCTCTGAAACCAAAACCCTAGTTTTAGGTCATCTGTGTAGTTAAACCCTAACTCAGCTTCCATGCTTTGCCAGTTCTTGTGATTCTTTGGCTTCCTTGACCTTTGGAGGATAAAATATGATGATTGAACATACATGGACCCTCTTGAGATGATTGAATAACTTTGGAGTGGCTCAGATGGATCTTGGATTGCTCAGATCACAAACCCTAGATGCAGATGACTTTTAACAAATGCAGTGAAGCAAAAATGCAACATGACATGATATGATTAAACTTATGCAAGAAAGATCACAAGCCATGGTGTGAACTCAGTGAGGGAAAATTTGGGGTGTTTACAGTTCCGAACAAACCTCAGATTATAGCTACCTTATTGCAAGAACCCAATGTTTTTCAAACCTCTAGCTCGGCTGATTTTGATAGTGACATGCTTGAACCCAAACCTTTCTTCACAATACTCTGCTTAAGGTTACTTGTTTGAACAAACCCACCGTTCTTCAAACCTTTCACTAGACTGAATTTATGAATCAAAGACTTGTGCAAAAACCCCCCAAATCCTCAATATCTTGGAGGATAAAACCCTAAGATTTTATTCAAGAAAAACCCACAACAACCTAAAACAAAACTTGATACAAGATCCTAATTTTGAACGTTATCACCACATGCAATGCACAATGATCAACAAAAATGATTATGTGTAATTGTTGATTAATGCAAGGAAGAATGAAGATGAAGAAAAATGTTGTGTATATCTTTCACCATTCTTGTTATTGATGAAAAAATAATGCTCCAGCTATTTATAAGACCCAACGAAATCATAAAAAATAATAGCATGTGAAAAATGAAGTAACAAAGCAAAAATAACGCCCAACTTCAGGATGAGTCGACTCTTACAGATAGGTCTGTCGATCTGTTGATACCCATGGCATACAACTTGAAAATGCAGATCAATGAGTTGATTTGTTTGAAGGTTTGAATCAACTCATTTTGAATTTCCAGCATTGAGTCGACCTATTTGAAGGTTTGAGTCGAATCATTTTGAATTTCCAGCAATGAGTCAACCTGTAGAAGGGCTTTAGGCGACCTGTTCATACTCGAAGTTTCCCAAATGATTTATGAAGTGAATGAGTCGACCTATCTTCCTGTATGAGTTAACCTGTCAACAGTTATGAGTCAACTCATTTAATGCAAAATTTGATGAGTCAACCTATTAGCACCCATGAGTCAACTCATTTAGTGAAAATCACCAAAACTGAAATTTGAGAGTGTTTAGGTCTACTCAAGCCATTTTTGTATATATTTAAGGTATCAACAATGATCAAGAGCACAAAACCTTATATAAGATGCCTCATATATGCATAGACACAAGAGTTGGTATTCAATCATGCGATGACACCGTCCAAAGCACACACATTATGATCTACCTAAGGTTTGACATCATTAAAACATGACAAGGCACCTTTTCCCTCACATACTCCCCCTTTTTTATGATGGAAAACCGTTGTATAGTCTTTCATGTATAGTAAATTATGATAGGCATCCTCCCCCTGAGTTTGTGGATCACTGTAAACACCCCAAATTTGCCCTCACCCATTTCACCATGGCTTGTGATCATTTCATATGCATAAACACAATCATACCATCTCATATCTCAATTTTTGAGTCACTGCATAGATTCAAAGTCATCTGCACCTAGGGTTGTGGTCTGAGCAATCCAAGAGCTCCTTGAGCCACTCCAAAGGCCATCAATCACTTCAAAGGGATCCATGTGTGTTCTTATATCATATTTGTCGCTCCCGATAAATGGGGAATAGGCCCAGATAAAGGTACAGACGCGAACGGTCGGCGAGAGGGACAATGAGAACACACAGCCGTGAACTCACTGGAGATGAATAGAGTCGCCAGCTAGGCATTTTTATCCCGGAGGAAAGGCAATGCTGCATAGACCTAGCAAGATATGGATAAGACGGCTGCGAACCAGAGAGACTGAGAAAGGGGGTTGGTTACAACCTGGGAAGGTATTAGCACCCAGATTTTCCGCCGTACTCGACGGGATCCACGCTTGAAAGATTTGTGTTTTAAAGGGGTAGTGTCAGTGCAATTTGTGTGTAAAAGGGCTGGAAAACAATATGTACAGGTGTCAGTGTAAAGGAAGTGAAAGTGTATAAATGTATAGTGTCAGTGTAAGGACAGGAGTGAAATGCTCATGATCATGAGGCTTAAAGGATAGCTGGAAAGAGGGGGAATATACAGAGACTTTTGTTCGAAAACTGTTAAGTTATGCCTACGTATCCTCTCGTGCAATGAGGAAGTCAGAACACCGTAGTTCGACCCAAAGAGACTGAAAGATGAATTGACTTGTGAACTGCTTACTTGCCTACGCTCAAGTGTATGATCTGTCTGGCACAAATGCAAACTGTCTTGCATTAGACGGAAGAAGCGAGCTCTCGTTTGTGAGTGAATGAGATGAGAAAAGAATCCCGAAGGAGACGATTATTGTTTGTTTTTGAGTTTTCAGTCTTTTATTGTTTTTAGATTTTGTCATAAGTTAATGAGCTTAAGTCTAAACCAATGGATTCAGTAAACTCATCACATCTTCCCTCTGATTAGGGGTAATGAGAATACCTTAAGTGTGAAGTCAGCTTCTCACACTTAAACACCTTTGGTGTAGGATTAAGATCATTAACCTACTTGTGATTATTTAGATGTTTTTGGTGTTTTTGTTTAGTGTTAAGTAATGAGGTTAAGCCATAATCAAGGATTAAACAGACTCATTACACCATCCTAATAGAAGGATAATAGATGAGAATGTTTAAGCTGAGGAAAACTCCTCGACTTAATCCATGATTAGGGATTAAACTCATGACATAACAAAGCCTTTATTGAGTGGATTTTAGTTAATGATATGATGATGAAGTGAGTTTTAGGGTTTATAAGACAACTTGAGGGGGACTTGTCCATTAACACTAGGGTTAGTCCTTCTTAACCAATTAAGGAAGAATTAGAACCCTAATGCAAGGCCCAAGTTACAAGTGTGATGTCTTGATGATTATTAAGTGAATTGATTAAGAGATTTAAACACATTAAGGGTTTAACACTTAGGATTAAAGTTATACACTCCATCCTAATAGAAGGATGCAGGCATAAGCTTAATCACAAAGCCTTAAAGCCTTTAGGGTTTAGTCCCTGATTATGAGATGAGAAGAGAAGACTCAAAAGAGACACAAAGGTAAAACTAAGAGGGGAGACTAATCAAAACCCTAATCATTGTCATGCTTGGTTGTTCCTAAGGTTTGTGAGGTTTAACAAGAAGAAGCCTTCAATGGAACCACCAGGAAGCAGATGAAAGGATCAGGAGAAGCAAAGCAACTTGCTTCATTCAAGAAGTCAAGTCACTTGAAGAAAGAAAGTGGGAAGAAGAAGAATGAGCAAGCTCAAACTCAAACACAAACAAAAATGCAGCAATGGATGCAAGAGAGAGATGAGAAGAAAGTATGAGAAGTGAAGGCAAATCCACTTCTCAGAATCACTTACCACCTGAAAGGTTAGAAAGGAAATGCAATGCAATGTAAAATGGGATGAGATGACATGATGAGAAACAAAACCAGAAGCATTTACATGATACTAATGATGCCATGAGATGCTACAAACATGAGGCAGCACATGGAAATGATCATACAAGTTCATGAATGCAAATGAAACAAGTTAGGAACCATGAACATACATGAAAAGTTATGAAGTGCACATGGCATACAACATGGCAAATACATGATGCAATGATCAAACATGCTTTCAATATGTCTTATGATGTCAAATGTATCAAATGGATGCTTGAAATGTCATGGCAAGTCATGTTATGCAAGAGAATGCAAGATGGATGCATATGGAAGCCCAAATTAGGGTTTATGAACAATGCATCAAACAAAAATCAAAATCAGAAGCAAAACATAAGATAAAAAATGAAAATGCCACGCAAAGGACCCCTAATCCTATACTAACCCAATTCCCAAAGGAGAGGTTTCAACTCTTAATCAAGTTCAAGTTATGGTTTTTACAAGTTTGCTAGGGTTTTAGGGTTTCCAAACAAAAGAAATGTCAAACAAATGAAAAATGAAAGATCAAATCATGGCCATTTAATCTCATAAACTACATGCTAAACACAATGCAATGCAAGAAGAATCAATGTCCAACTCTTCATGGATAGACAGAAATGATTTTTGGAACCTTGGATCAAATTAATGCATAAAAATGATTTTTATTCAATGAAAAATTCTCAAAATGCATCAAGATCAAAAATTAATTTGGTTTGAAGGTTGGACAATGTTTCTAAATGTCTTAGAACATTTCATGAATTTTTTGGTGATTTTTAAATACCTAAAAGTATTTTTAATAAATTAATTTCCATTAATCAATTAAAAATAAACTTTTAAATATTTAAAAATACTTTTTTAATGTAAAAAATGAAAACAAAAATATTTTTGTGTCATAAAAATTAATGAAATTCTTGAGAAAAAGTTTCATAATTTTTAGACAATTTTTACTATTTTAAATAAATTATGCAAATTAAATGAAAGAAAATGAAATAAAAATGAAAATAGACTGAAGTAATCAGAAGGAGAGGCTGAGATTCACTCTGGATTTGAAAAGGTTTGACTGGGCGCGCATCTGGACGGCCCAGATTCAAACTTCCCTAATTCTAATTAATTAATTATTAATCCATAATTAAATCTTAATGAAATGATCCAGGCCCTCCAATTGCGCGCGGGAAACACAATCCAATGTCTCACATTCAAACCTGGTGCCCTAACCCTAATTAGAAGTTAATGACTTTCAGGTGGCCGGAGAAGACTTCCGGTCGTCTTCTCCGGCCAACACCCTCCCTGAAAAATGCTAACTCTCACCCTAGCTCACTAAAACCTAATTTTCTTGCCCAGAAATCATTCCCAATCATCATAGAGCAAGAATCAAAAGCCAAAACACATTTATTTTACACAACAAAGCTGAATCGAAGCAAAAGGGGTTTAGGTCAAAAAATTTCAGGAACACCATACATGCTCAAAACTCAATGATTTTCGAAACCAAACATATCATCATGATCAGTGGGACATAGAGAACCATTTAAGAACTTAAAAATGAGCTCCTGGAAAAAATGTTCATGAAGCTCACCTGAACTGGAGCTTTGATCTCTGGCACCTTCTGGCTAGTTTCCTGCTTGCAATCTACTCCACTTGACCTCCTAAGAAGCTTTCAATGCTTGGAAAGAGTTTATGATGGCTGGTTCTGAAGTTTGAACAAGTTCTGTTCAATGAAGGGCGGGAATCGTGTTTGGGATTCTGAAGGTTTCAGGCTGTGATGATGGTTTCTTTGTGACCAGGGAGATGAGTTGAGTTGACCTATGAAGTTTGTTTTTGTGTTTGTGAGCTGTGGAAACAGATTCGAAGGAAAATGCAAGTGAGGGTGAGTTTGTGTATGCTGTGTTAGGGCTTGCTTCAGGCTGGCTTGTTGTTATGTTTTGCTTGCAAATGGATAGTATAAACAATTCCAATTGGTCAGATGATGTGACCTGGCCTGCTGTGATTGGGATGTTCACTTTTGCAAAAAGTCCACTTTGTTGTAAGAGAGGCATGGGTTGAGCCCTAGGCTAGCACAAGTACATGGGCTGGCGCAGCATGGTGTGTGAGGGAGGCTAGCATGGTTCAGCATCCAATGTAACAAGTGGGGGAAAGTGTGATGATGATTTTGCAAGTTGTTTACTTTTGAAACTTCATGAAAATCCCTAGCCTTGCCAACCATGAACATGAGAAATCTTGGTCCAAATCTGATTTTTAGGTCACATGTGATGTTTGTGCAATGGTTTGATGTGAACTAGAAGTCACAAATGCCTTGGTACAAAGTTTTTGCAAGTTTCCCATTTTGTGCATAACTTGAAAATTAGTGATTTTTGCCAACTTTGACACACCATAACTTTTGATCCAAAATGAATTAGGTCAGGTTCTTGTACTTTTTGAAAAGGGAAAAATGTATTCTACAACTTTCATGACCAAAGTTTTTCCATTTGAAGCATTTTTGGATCAAAAAGTAAGGTTTGAAAAGTGACCTAAATTGACAAATTCCTTAAAAGTCAACTATGCCCTAAAAAGTCAACTTTGCAAAAACTTCAAATTCTTGAATTTTGTGAACTTCAACCTTCTTCCATGATCAAATAAAGATCATATGCACTCAAAATGATGAAGATCACCCCTTGGTTGGGTCATTGGGGGCCTCAGATGCCCTGATTTTGCACTGACTTGTCCAGAAAGTCAACTCTTGATCAGATGACTTCCCCATGGAATTTCTTCATAAAAATTGATATGCATACTCCCTATATCATATGGAGACCAATAGAAACAAGAATGACCAAAAAATTTGGAGTTATGGCCTCTGAAACCAAAACCCTAATTTTAGGTCAACTGTGCAGTCAAACTTGGCTCTGCATTCACACCAATCCCAGTTCTTGTGATTCTTTTGCATTTTTGACTTTGGGAGGATACAATATGATATAAGAACACACATGGACCCCTTTGAAGTGATTGTGGACCTTTGGAGTGGCTCAAGAAGCCCTTGGATTGTTCAGATCACAAACCCTAGGTGCAGATGACTTTGAAACAATGCAGTGACTCAAAATTGAGATATGAGATGGTATGATTGTGTTTATGCATATGAAATGATCACAAGCCATGGTGTGAATGGGTGAGGGCAAATTTGGGGTGTTTACAGCTGCCCCTATTCAAACATGAGTTAGCTGTGCAGGTTGTAAGCGACGGCTTAACAGGCAAACAAGATAACTTGTGGTTGAATACCAAAGACAGTCCAAAATTTGCACTCACAGAATGAAGAAGAAAAGGGATATAGATTGTAAAAGGAAAATAAAGTATATTGTAAAGTGTGGGCGACGGAGGACGACCGTCGAGCAGAGGACGACTGCTGGGTAAAGAGCAATGACGGGGACGGCCGACATGCTGAGAAAAGTGTGTGAAGTAAAGCAATGACGGGGACGGTCGACATGCTGGGGATAAAAGGTAAAGCCAAGACGGGGACGGCCGACTAGCTGGGAAAAATAAGATTATGATGGGGACGGCCATCAAGATAAAGTTGTAAGATTCTCTGGGAGTTAATGAAACATGACGGGGACGGCCATCAAGTTCATAAAGCAAAGTAACCGACGATGGGGACGGCCATCGGGCTAAAAAGAAAAGGGACCACGACGGGGACGGCCATCGGGTTAAAGAATAAATGAAAAAAACAGATGATGAGGTACGGTCATCAAAGGTGAAGGACGATCACCTAGCAGGGGACGGCTGCTCTGTTGGGGTTAAGATGAGGGACGATCATCTAAGGTGGAGGACGACCACCAGGCAGGGTACGGCTGCCGAAAATATCGCGACATAGGGCGAATGCCGGATAAAAGGTCAACGATGGGGACGGCCATCGGACGAGCAAGATGGAGGACGACCATCAAGAGGTGGAGGGAGACCACCTAGCAGGGGACGACTGCTCTCAGGGTTTCTCATATCATAGGACGAATGCCAGATAACCAAAAATCAACAATGGGGACGACCATTGGATAAACTGATGAAGGACGATCATCAAGAAGGTGGAGGACGACCACCTAGCAGGGGACGACTGCTAAATATCAACGATGGGGACGGCCATCAGATGAGCATGATGGAGGACGACCATCAAGAAGTGGAGGACGACCACCTAGCAGGGGACGGCTGCTCTCAGGGTTTATCATAACACAGGACGAGTGCCAGATAAAAAGGAAAATTTGCTTTGTTGGTGATCTACTGGGGAATAGTAAACACGGACGAGCGTTTACATCCAAGAAACAAAAGGTATAAGTGTTTGGTATTTGTGTATAGATTAAAGATGCGGACGAGCATCCTTAAGACTACGATACGGACGAGTATCGGGTAGAAACAAACTGACACGTGTTCAAAGATGATGATACGGACGAGTACCAACTGGTTAACAGAGAACACGGACGAGTGTTGAATCTGAAGGGACTCTTCTGGGGAAAAGTAGACACAGGCAAGTATCTATATTCAAGAAGACAGAAGGTATTGACACAGTGTATGAATTAAAGATGCGGACGAGCATCCTTAAGGCTATGATACGGACGAGTATCATGTAGAAACAAACTCTTGACGCATGTTCTTAGATGATGGTACGGACGAGTACCAACGAGTTAACAAAGAACAAGGATTAATGCCGAATCTGTGGGGATATGAAGGGTATATACAGGATACGGACGAGTATCTGCATGAGTGTAATATGAGTAGTGAGTATTGTATAGATGAGTGTTTATCTGCTGGGGAGGGTGACGCGGACGAGTGTCAAGAGAGGAGAAGAGTGTAATATGAACAAGTATCTGATATACAAAGTGTAGATGACTGCGCTGGGGATATGGCACAGACGGGTGTTAAAATGAGTATATACTGGTGTTTGTGGATTGTGAGGCAGCTGCTTTTGCTAGGGACTCTGGTGGGGATTTTTCTGTACGCTGGTGAACTGTCATTATTCACAAGTGTTGGTTCAAGACATGGCTTATGATTATGCTATATGTTTGATTTTTTTCCATAATGCTCCGTGTTAAAACGGAATGCTACGCTTTGTGGGTGAACATGATGCGAATGCTATGATTGTGCAAAGATACCAAACCGGGACTCGGATCCCGTTGCTGCGAAGATCTTCGATCGATCCGTTTGAAATAGGCATCCCAGCTGGGGAATGAGACCATTGGTAGATCTGATGAGATGTATCTGCTTGGGGATTCGGGTCAATGATAGACCTATCCCAATACATGAGAGACCCAGCTGGGGTTTGTAGAAGCTTTCTTCACTCTGTTGTGATCCTTCATGCGTTACTCTTCTGGATAGAGGCCGGAGCTTTGTGGGGGGAGCTCCTTGACTTTTGTACTCGACTGAGGACGACAACTCGGCTGGGGAGAAAAAGAAATCATTGAGATCTCCCTAGGAATTCTGCTGAAGTAGGTTCTTGACTCAGCCGGGGATATGGGCGCCTTCTGTGATGCCTGGCAACTCTGATGGGGAGGAGTAATAAGTGGCAAACTCAGCTGGGAGGAGTCATGAAAGGCAACTCAGCTGGGGAGAGAGCACTTCGGGTGCTAAAATTGAGTGTTGACTTGCTAGCTTGCTGGGATGAAGCTTACATGCCCCAAGTTGCGTTCTGGATACCTGCAATCCTGAAAAAGATAGAGAAACGCACAAGATAATCCCGAGGTATCCCTTACTGGATTCCGTCATAGGAGTTAGGCACTTCTGAGAGTAAGTATATTTCCTGCAGGCATGTTTTTGTTTGAAGATAAACATCTGTATTTTATGCAATCAGTTTCTTTTTAGACATCAGACATTTTTTGCAAATAAATGAAAATGTACAAAACGAGACATGACTGAAAATCTAATTTTATTAATTCATGTGCCCTGAAATGGCGAGATACAGTCAAAGAAACAAATCCCCTGAAATGAGGAGATTGTTACAAATTGAGAAACAAAATGCTGGCAATGTTGATGGCGCTTTAAGGAGCCTCCTCTTCACTATGACTCGTATGACTTTTTGACGTTCTTCTCATCTTGCTTTCTGAAGAAGGTTGATTCTGATTGAAGCTTGATCCTTTCAAAACTTAACAAGTTGTAGGCGATACAGACGAATTCAGAATGCAGTCGTTCGCTTATTCCCTTATTTTGCATGGATCGCCCTTTCGGGTTTTCAATCCATCGGGATACCCATTTTTGCCTGAGTTGTCCAATGTGGCTTTTCAACTCAGCGGGCGTACATTTTTTTCATTATTTTCCCTTATTTTTGCCCGAGTCTTTTATTCTGTTTTTGACTCGCCGGGAGGCCCTATTTTTGCCTGGACTTACATTCTGTTTTTGTGTCCAGCGGGTCTTTTTATGCGAAGTATTTTTTAACTGCATCTGAATTCACAGGGGATGGGAAGTCTTCACCATCCATGGTGTTGAGCATCAGTGCTCCACCGGAAAAAACTTTCTTTACCACAAATGGTCCTTCATAATTTGGAGTCCATTTGCCCCTGTGGTCTGTATGAGGAGGGAGGATTCTTTTCAGCACAAGATCTCCTACTTGGTACTCTCGGTGCCTGACTTTCTGATCGAAGGCTCTCTTCATTCTTTTCTGATACAGCTGCCCATGACAGATTGCAGCCAATCTTTTCTCTTCAATCAGACTCAGTTGTTCGAATCGGGACCTAACCCATTCTGCTTCGCTCAGTTTAACATCCATCAGTACCCGTAGAGAGGGTAATTCAACTTCAACCGGTAGGACTGCTTCCATTCCGTACACAAGCTGATATGGTGTTGCCCCAGTGGATGTTCTGATTGACGTGCGGTACCCATGCAAGGCAAATGGTAGCATTTCGTGCCAGTCTTTGTAGGTGACTACCATCTTCTGCACAATCTTCTTGATATTCTTATTAGCTGCCTCAACAGCGCCATTCATCTTTGGCCTGTAAGGAGAAGAATTGTGGTGTTGGATCTTGAAGTCCCGGCATAACTCAGCCATCATCTTGTTGTTTAGATTGGAACCATTATCAGTAATGATTCGCTCAGGCACTCCATACCGACAGATGATATCTCTTTTCAGAAATCTGGCTACCACTTGTCTTGTAACATTTGCATATGAGGCTGCTTCGACCCACTTGGTGAAATAGTCAATGGCGACCAGGATGAATCTGTGGCCGTTTGAAGCAGTCGGTTCAATCTTGCCAATCATATCAATGCCCCACATGGCAAAGGGCCAGGGTGAAGACATTATGTTCAAAGGATTGGGAGGCACATGCACCTTATCTGCATAGATCTGGCATTTGTGGCATTTTCTGGCGTAGGCGCAACAGTCTGCATCCATCGTGATCCAGTAATACCCTGATCTCAACAATTTCTTAGCCATGGCATGCCCTCCTGCATGGGTACCAAAGGATCCTTCGTGCACTTCATGCATCAACAAGTCTGCTTCTGTCTTATCAACACATCTGAGGAGTACCATATCAAAGTTCCTTTTGTATAAAGACCCATCAGTGTTCAGAAAGAAACTACCAGCAAGCCTTCTCAAAGTCTTCTTATCATTGGAAGATGCCCCAGGTGGGTATGTTTGATCCTCCAAGAAGCGTTCAATGTCATGGAACCAAGGCTTATTATCTTTAACAACATCTGCTGCAAATACATATGCTGGTCTGTCAAGTCTGGACACTAAAATTTGAGGTACAAAGTTGGTAGCCTGAACTTTGATCATGGACGAAATGGTAGCCAGAGCATCTGCAAACTGATTCTCGTCCCGAGGGATATACTCAAGCTTGACTGTTGTGAAGAAAGTCAATAACCTCCTTGTATAATCCCTGTAAGGTATCAGATGATCCTGGTGGGTATACCATTTTCCATTGGTTTGGTTGATTACCAAAGCTGAATCTCCGAATACAGTCAATGTCTTGATCCTGAGGTCAATGGCTTCCTCAAGACCCATAATGCAAGCTTCGTATTCAGCTTCGTTGTTAGTGCAGTTGAAAGTGAGTTTTGCCGAGAAAGGCATGTGAACTCCTTTAGGTGTAATGAGTACTGCACCAACACCACGACCATTCATATTAACAGCCCCATCAAACATCATGGTCCATTCTTCTTCCGGGTCAGGCCCTTCAGTGTGAATAGGCTCTTCATGATCTTTTGCTTTAATGAACATGATGTCTTTGTCAGGGAAGTCAAATCTCATAGGCTGGTAGTCTTCAATGGGTTGCTCAGCAAGATATTCAGACAATACACTGCCCTTGATGGCTTTCTGAGAAGTGTACTGGATGTCATATTCTGTGAGAATCATCTGCCATCTTGCAACCCGTCCGGTAAGAGCTGGCTTCTCGAAAATGTACTTAACTGGGTCCATTTTTGAGATCAATAAAGTAGTGTGGGTCAACATATACTGTCTCAGTCGGCGAGCAGCCCACGCTAAAGCACATCAAGTTTTCTCGAGCAGTGAATAACGTTGTTCACAGTCGGTAAACTTTTTGCTTAGGTAGTATATTGCATACTCTTTTCGACCAGACTCGTCATGCTGGCCCAGCACACACCCCATTGACTCTTCTAATACTGTCAAGTACATGATTAGAGGTCTTCCTTCAACTGGAGGCATAAGGATTGGAGGCTCTTGTAAGTATTCCTTGATTTTGTCAAAAGCCTTCTGACAGTCTTCGTTCCACCTGACCGTTTGCTCTTTTCTCAACAATTTGAACAAGGGTTCACAGGTTGCTGTAAGGTGAGATATGAACCGTGAAATGTAGTTCAATCGGCCTAAGAACCCTCGAACTTCTTTCTCAGTTTTCGGTGTAGGCATCTCTTGGATGGCTTTGACTTTGTCAGGGTCAACTTCAATCCCTTTCTCACTTACAATAAATCCCAGCAGCTTACCAGATCTCACCCCGAATGTGCATTTGTTGGGGTTCAACTTCAGTTGGTATTTCCTCAGACGCTTGAACAACTTCAGCAGATTTACCAAGTGATCTTCTTCAGTAAGGGACTTGGCGATCATGTCATCCACGTAACATTCTATTTCTTTATGGATCATATCGTGGAATAATGTCACCATAGCCCGTTGATATGTTGCACCAGCATTCTTCAATCCGAATGGCATCACTTTGTAACAGAACGTGCCCCAGGGTGTGATGAAGGTTGTCTTCTCCATGTCTTCAGGTGACATTTTGATCTGATTGTATCCTGAAAATCCGTCCATGAAGGAGAATACCGAGAACTGAGCCGTATTATCCACCAATACATCAATGTGAGGTAGCGGGAAATCATCTTTCGGGCTAGCTCTGTTCAGATCCCGGTAGTCAACACACATCCTTACTTTGCCGTCTTTCTTAGGCACAGGTACTATATTAGCAACCCACGGCGGATAGCTAGTCACTGCAAGGAACCCGGCGTCCCATTGCTTTTGTACCTCTTCCTTGATCTTTATTGCCATGTCTGGGCGAGTGCGGCGCAACTTCTGTTTGACCGGTGGGCACTCTTCTCTCAAAGGCAGCTTGTGCACAACAATGTCGGTATCCAACCCTGGCATGTCCTGATAAGACCAAGCGAACACACCTACATATTCCTGAAGCAGATCAATCAGTTGTCTCTTCACTGAGTCTTGTAGGCAGGCCCCGATTTTAACTTCTTTCACGTCTTCATCTGTACCAAGATTGATCGTTTCAACCTCCTCCTGGTGAGGGGTAAAAACCTTTTCCTCTTGTCTTAACAACCTGGCTAGCTCTTCAGGAAGCTCATATTCTTCTTCAACCCCTTCATCAGCTTGATTGATCGGATTGTCAAAGTCATACGAAGTCATAGCCGTGCTGTTGTCGGTGCTGTCAGGAAGGCACTTTCTGCAAGGGTTCAGTTTGTTTATTTTAGTGATTTGATTTTAATCTTGTTTTAGAAAAGTGAAATAAAGTTGTCATTTTGAAAACACTGCCATTTATTTTTTGTACAAAAAGAAAAATGGAAAAAAAAGTGAACGAAAAGAAAAAGACTCATTTGCAAAAAGATGTCTGATATTTCATTGATTAATCTTGTTGCACAAAAAGTACAGATGGCCCGATTACAAAATGAGTCTTGTCATCTTGGGCAAGATGCAAGGCTTTGATGCATGCTATAAAAATACAGGAAATAATAATTACTCTGCATGAGTAACTCTTATAATTTCCTGGGAAGACCAGTTTGAGATACAGCTCCCCGGGGTCTTTGGACGAATCCAACTTTCCAGGTTGCGTTCTTCTTCCAGCTCGTCTTCCAGACAGTTGACAGCATCAGGGGTGAGCATCCCCCCACTCACAAAGTTGGGCTCTTTCGCAGCCTCTGCTTGATCTTGTTGAGTTGGTTTGTAACCCAACCCAAATCTATCCTCTTTCTTCTCCACCGATAACAGTTTGCCCCAGCCTTGGGCGGTTCCTTCCTCAACAACCTTCCGGGCTTGTTGGTATGATGATATTGAAGTACCAGGCACAGCAGATGTTTCATTGACATTCAAGGCTTCAAAACCTTGGCTCATTGTTTCATGGATCTCCCCATCCATCTCAATATACTTATAGGTAGCCAGGTGGCTGACAAAAATATCCTCCTCTCCACAGATTGTAACGATTTGACCCTCCCACTCATATTTTAACTTCTGGTGAAGGGTTGAGGTCACGGCGCCAGCGGCGTGAATCCATGGCCTACCCAATAGACAGCTGTAGGCAGGCTGTATATCCATCACGTAGAAGGTCGCTTTGAAAGTCTGCGGGCCAATCGTTATGGGCAACTCAATCTCTCCCAGAACCGATCTCTTAGAACCATCAAAGGCTCTCACCACCAGGTTTCTAGGTCTTAACGCCAATCCGTCATACTCTAGCTTCACAAGGGCCTTTTTGGGTAAGACGTTGAGGGATGACCCCGTGTCTACCAGCACATGGGAAAGGACAGCTCCTTTACATTCCATGGTTATGTGCAAGGCTTTGTTATGGTTGCGACCTTCCGTAGTCAAGTCAGTGTTGGTGAACCCTAGTCCATGACTAGCATTAACATTTCCAACTACGGCTTCCAGCTGATTGACAGTGATCTCTTCAGGCACGTAAGCTGCGTGCAAGACTTTGAGTAGTGCGTTCCGATGGGCTTCGGAGCACATAAGCAATGATAGGATTGAGATCTTGGAAGGCGTCTGATGAAGCTGATCCACTACTTTATAATCACTCTTTTTGATGATTCGCATGAACTCATCAACCTCTTGATCGAAGGGTGTTTTCAAGGCTTCTTTAACAGCTTGATCTTCCTGCACCAAGCTCTTTCCTTTTGCCTTGGCAGCAGCTTCTGCTTCGGCAGTGGGTCTCTGAATTTGTGGAGCGAAGAGACGTCCGCTTCGAGTGAAGCCTCCGCCTCCTCCCACATTGTCTACTTGTGGTGCAGGGGTTGATGATTCAAAAGTGATTTTTTGTCCTTCGCAGTACAGGTCAGAGCCGTAATGCCAGGGGATGGCGTTACTGCTTTCATAAGGTACTGGTCCAGGCACCGTGATAGTGACTGGACTGATTGCAGCTGCGGAAGGAACTGTGATAGTTTGCGGATCATAATAAATTGTGACCGGTGCTCTGATGGGAGCAGCACCTTCTGAGTTGTAGGCAGAGTTGTTTTCAGGATCATAAAATATTGTGACAGTTGAGACATCTTCATGATTTGTTGTTGATGTTGTAGGAGACATTGTCGGAAGGATTGATGTTGTTGTTGTAGGAGTTTCAGAATGGAGTGGTGCTGGAGTTGTAGAAGGAACATTTGTTGATATCTGGTCAGTTGAAATGACAGATGAAGTACTTGTTGATGAAGCTGAAGAATTGTCGGGAACAATGGTTGTTGCAGTTGTAGGAGGTTCTAGAGTTGTTGCTGATGAGATTGCCGGATTTGTAGGAAATGATGTGGTGATTTGAAGCTGGCCACTCTGAATGAGACCATCTATGCCATTCCTCAGGTTATCGCACCCATTTACCGAGATATTGCAGTAAGCACACCCCAACTCACACCCCGGGAACATTTGACATTCGAGGAGTTGAGCCTTGATCTCTACCAACGGTGTTCGGATCTGACCCACACTGGTTATTAAATAAGACGGCTTGTCTTCTTCAATAGCGTTAATTCTGGGACCACCGTGGTTTGGCATAGGATTTTTGTTGACATTAGGTGGTGGTGCGAAATTCAGAGCTTTTGAGTCTACCAGGTCTTGTACCTTCATGTGCAAGGCTCTGCACTTTTCTGTACTGTGGCCAGGTGCATTTGAATGAAAAGCACATCTGGCGTTGGAGTCATAATTCCTGGGTAAATTGTTGGGATCTGGAGGTGCCAACATCCTTAGCTCAACTAGGTTGAGTTTCAAGAGTTGTGGCAGCAACGTAGCATATGGCATAGGGATCGGATCGATCACCCTATTGGCTTGAGATGGCCTCTGCTGAAATGGCCTTTGCTGGTTGTTGTTGTTGGTGTTGTTGTAATTTCTTGGAGGATACTGAGCTTGTTGATGATACTGAGGTTGTTGCTGATAGTTTTGTTGTGGAGGTTGATAAACTGGTTGAGGATGAGCTGGAGCGGGTATGGTGACTGCTGCCACTGACCTGTGAACATATGGAGGTCTGCCCCTGTTGGTGTGGATGGCATTGGTCTCGCCAGTTCTTCTTGGGCCTGCAAAAGGCTTTCTCGCATTGCTGGACGAGCTGACACCATTGTCAGAAATCTTGCCCATTTTTAACAGGCTCTCAATTCTTTCCCCAGCTATGACAACATCTGCAAAGCTAGTGGAAGAGAAAGCAGCCAGCCTGTCAATGTAGGTTCCCTGAAGGGTGTTCATAAACATATCTTCCATTTCCCTCTCAGACATAGGTGGCTGAACAGCAGCAGCCAATTGCCTCCATCTCTGGGCATATTCTCGGAAACTTTCCCTCGAAGACTGTGACATTCCCATTAGGAGGGTCCTGTTGGGTGCCATGTCTAAGTTATACTGATACTGTCTGATGAAGGCCTCTGCCAGGTCCTTCCAACACCTGATAGTTGCCCTTGTCAGGTGAGAGTACCATTCTCTTGACGCTCCAGTCAATCTGTCTTCGAAATAGAACATCCAGAGCTTCTCATCCATAGTATAGGCCTTCAGCCTCCCCAGAAATGATTTCAAGTGAGTCCGGGGGCATGAAGTCCCGTTGTATTTTTCAAAACAAGGAGGCTTGAACTTATGGGGAATCCTGACCCCGTCTACCAAGCCCATGTCCATGACGTCAAAACCCAAAGAGTTTTGAGACTCTAAGGATCTCAATTTCTCAGCTATCTCATCCAGCCTTCTATCATAAGCTTCTTCCCCAGCACCCATTACTGTGAATTGATCCTCTTGGGGGTCTTCTTGCAGTACCCTGGCTGCAGTGGCAGTCCCTTGAACATTTGCAGGAATATTGACCTCTGGATGAAGATGGGGGCCAAATACAGGGGGTTAACATGAGGTTGGACCCTTTCATTGTTGCTGGTGCCGGCAGTCCCTATATGTGGATCTTCTTGATTTTGCCTTTCCACCATGGCCCTCAATCTTTCCTGGCTTTGAGCCAGGTTGTTCATCACTTCCATAAACTGAGTCATCTGTGTTCTCATTTCCAATCTTTCGTTTTCCATTTGATTTCTAACCTCTGCAAGGTCCTGCTGTACCTGATCCATTTGGATGCCCGGAAGATTGTTACGGGTTGGATAACGGTGCGGACGGTTGAGGGGAAATACCCGGCGCCGAGCAATAGTTCCTGAACATCACAACAGAGTTAGCAACAATAAAACAAAAACCTACAAAACAAACAAAAGGGTTAGAATGAAATGCAGTATGCTTATTTGTTTTCAAGGTATCCGGCTTGGCATTCAGTTTTGACCCTTCCAGACCCTTGAAGATGCTGTTGATGTTGCTTTCGAAGTAAACTCGGATGGAACAAACTAATACATATATTACAAAAGGCAAATAGTACATAGTTTGTTTACAAATACAAGCCCTTTTAAAGGGGTCAAAATATATTACAAGAAAATAAAAGTACATGGAATGAAAGCAACAACAAACAAATGGTCAAACACCCAGACCAAACTCATCCTCACGAACTTCCTTGAGAAGTGCTTCGGTCACAGGATCAGCTGGACGCTCCGTGAGATTCCTGATGAGGAGGTTCCGGGTAGTAACAGCTGCAGTTAGCTTCTTGTGCTGACTTTGGTCCTTTGACCTCTTCACTCCAGCTTTGATCTTCAGCTCTGATATCTCCCTCTGGGCTGCTGCCAGGGCTTCTTGCTGCACTTTTACACTAGCTTCCAGTTGCTCTATCCTGTCTTGAACTCTCTTGTCCTCCAGAGTACGAGCTTCGGTGATCCTGACACACCTAGCCTGACTCTCCTTTAGATACAAGTCTGTCCTTGCTCTCTGGAACTGGGCTTCCTTGCAAGCATTCTTCAGAATTTGTTCTCCAGCCTTAGACTTCTTGATATAATCCCCAAACTTCTCAATCTTAGCCAGATGCTCCACTCTCAGCTTCTCTAACCTCTCAATCTCTATCCTACCATCACTCCTCTCCCGGAGGGTCTTCTGCAAAGCCTGGGTTAACTTCTCATTTCTCTCCTTCAAGCTCTCAAACTCCCCCAAACTGATAGTGGCAGGGGGTGGTGCTGAAGATGATTCAGGCATATCTTCTATGGTGAAGGGCATTCCAGAGAATTGAGCCCTGGCATGGGACCACTCGTAATATTGTGTTGATGCCACATTGTTGCACTTCCCCAGAATAGTTACTCCCTTGGTTTGAACATTATCCCAGGCCCAGGCTGCCTGCCTAACAGTAGCCAGATTAGGCTTGTTCTCACAATAAAGAGTCTCAATCAAGTCTTGTGCCTTAGGAGCGTGGACCAGTGCATAGCCCAGTTGCCTTCTGAACAGCAGAGGATTGTAATTAATACTACCCTTAACTCCTATTAGGGGCACATTGGGAAAATGTCCACAGCTGGTGATGATATCCCTGCCCTTGGTGCTTTGAGTGCACCATCTGATATCGGCCGAAGTTAGAGCAGTGAGTCTCTTAGCCCAGTTTCTCTGCTGATGAGGATTCAAAAATGCATCTGTCCTGGGTAGATGCCTGAGAAGCCAAGTGTGGAACAATGGAGCACAACACCTCACTAATCTTCCCCTCTGCTTTTCATTCCTCTGATGCACTGAATAGTAGAGATCCCCCAACAAGGTTGGCACTGGGTTTCCTTGAATGAATAGATGGATTGCATTCTTGCTAATGAATCGAGGCTCATCTGCAAACAATACAATTCCATATATGCTCAGAGCCAATAAAGCACAGACAGCTTTCCACTCTCCTAAAGAAGCTTTCAGGACAGCTTGAGAGATCAAGAAATCCAGATGGAAGCCAGGAATTCCAGCTTTAGAAGTCATATGCTGCTCAATCAGGACAGGTTCCAGATGCAGAGCCTTTGCTACTTCTCCATTACCAGGAAAAACCATCTCAGGGTTGAAAGGGATTCCACCTCTGATAGGTATACCAACTAATGATGAGTATTCTTCCAATAAAGGGCCCAACTGAAAGTCTTGGAACGTGAAACACCTCAGTGGGGGATCATAAAACTGAATGCAAGTGTGGATCAGGCTTCTCTGTGAAGGGTCCAGATCCATAACCATATCAAGTATATCTCCGTAGTGTTCCCTGAACAATGGTATATGGTCTGGAGTGATCAGGGTCTGAATCCTCCTGATGTCAGCTAACTCTGGCTGGAAGAAGTGGTAGGTGATATTGCACTTTTTAGGTGCCATGATGTTGAGTCTGAGTAGAGACAAGTGCTGATGATGATACTGAAGAAATGGGCCACTGATTGGCTGGAGTAGATAGCTGATAGCTGAGGCAAGTGCTGATGAAGATAGGTCAATACTGAAGATGGGGTCAAAACCAAAACCAAATGAAGATGGATACCCTGAAACACAAATAAGCAAATGTCAATATGATGCAATGATTATGTATGCAAATGATATGCAAGGGTTTGTGACTGAGCCGGATCTGATCAAAAGCTCTGATATAAGTCCATGTGTGTAAGAAACCCAGATGGAGGTCTATAAGTCCAGTAACCAAGGTGGGGGACTCAAATAAAGAGCCACATGTCCAGGGTTTTAGAATCACAAGAACTGTCCCAACATGGAGTATTCTTAATCAAATCAAGGTAACAGGGTATTTTGAGGTCAAGGTACCTGCAAACCTGTACACAGCCCAACCCCCTCACAGGTGGTGTTCTAAAACAAGGATTCTCAGACTTGGATCAGCTATGAGAAGTGTAAACACTTCTAACCCGGAGGTACAGTGTTTACAATAACCATAAAAGTTACTCCTCTAATTCACCTCAGTTTCTGAAGGTCAATACTAAAGGTCATCCAGACTTAGCAGGCTTCCCAGATAGCCCTAGCACTGCAGGAAATCTGCAACACAGAGTTCTCAAGAAGAAACCCATATCTGAACCGTGTTTCATATTCCCGCACCAGACCGAGATGGAATGGGAAAGAATATGAACCACTCTAGCCTAGGTGTCACTCAGGTCCCAGGTATAGGACCTTAACTCTCAATGGAACACCCACCCACCAAAACAAAACCAGATCCAGCCAGACAACATGACAGTATGATATATGTAAAGCAGTAAAGAAAGCAAATAAACAACTGTACATAAAGCAAAAATAAATACAAACACAAATAAGCACATAACACCCCAGTAAACACAAATCAATCAAGCGCTAGGAGGATCCCACAAAAAGAACCAGAAGCCCTGGTTACAGTATAAGGGTCCCCAGCAGAGTCGCCAAGCTGTCGCTCCCGATAAATGGGGAATAGGCCCAGATAAAGGTACAGACGCGAACGGTCGGCGAGAGGGACAATGAGAACACACAGCCGTGAACTCACTGGAGATGAATAGAGTCGCCAGCTAGGCATTTTTATCCCGGAGGAAAGGCAATGCTGCATAGACCTAGCAAGATATGGATAAGATGGCTGCGAACCAGAGAGACTGAGAAAGGGGGTTGGTTACAACCTGGGAAGGTATTAGCACCCAGATTGTCCGCCGTACTCGACGGGATCCACGCTTGAAAGATTTGTGTTTTAAAGGGGTAGTGTCAGTGCAATTTGTGTGTAAAAGGGCTGGAAAACAATATGTACAGGTGTCAGTGTAAAGGAAGTGAAAGTGTATAAATGTATAGTGTCAGTGTAAGGACAGGAGTGAAATTCTCATGATCATGAGGCTTAAAGGATAGCTGGAAAGAGGGGGAATATACAGAGACTTTTGTTCGATAACTGTTAAGTTATGCCTACGTATCCTCTCGTGCAATGAGGAAGTCAGAACACCGTAGTTCGACCCAAAGAGACTGAAAGATGAATTGACTTGTGAACTGCTTACTTGCCTACGCTCAAGTGTATGATCTGTCTGGCACAGATGCAAACTGTCTTGCATTAGACGGAAGAAGCGAGCTCTCGTTTGTGAGTGAATGAGATGAGAAAAGAATCCCGAAGGAGACGATTATTGTTTGTTTTTGAGTTTTCAGTCTTTTATTGTTTTTGGATTTTGTCATAAGTTAATGAGCTTAAGTCTAAACCAATGGATTCAGTAAACTCATCACATCTTCCCTCTGATTAGGGGTAATGAGAATACCTTAAGTGTGAAGTCAGCTTCTCACACTTAAACACCTTTGGTGTAGGATTAAGATCATTAACCTACTTGTGATTATTTAGATGTTTTTGGTGTTTTTGTTTAGTGTTAAGTAATGAGGTTAAGCCATAATCAAGGATTAAACAGACTCATTACACCATCCTAATAGAAGGATAATAGATGAGAATGTTTAAGCTGAGGAAAACTCCTCGACTTAATCCATGATTAGGGATTAAACTCATGACATAACAAAGCCTTTATTGAGTGGATTTTAGTTAATGATATGATGATGAAGTGAGTTTTAGGGTTTATAAGACAACTTGAGGGGGACTTGTCCATTAACACTAGGGTTAGTCCTTCTTAACCAATTAAGGAAGAATTAGAACCCTAATGCAAGGCCCAAGTTACAAGTGTGATGTCTTGATGATTATTAAGTGAATTGATTAAGAGATTTAAACACATTAAGGGTTTAACACTTAGGATTAAAGTTATGCACTCCATCCTAATAGAAGGATGCAGGCATAAGCTTAATCACAAAGCCTTAAAGCCTTTAGGGTTTAGTCCCTGATTATGAGATGAGAAGAGAAGACTCAAAAGAGACACAAAGGTAAAACTAAGAGGGGAGACTAATCAAAACCCTAATCATTGTCATGCTTGGTTGTTCCTAAGGTTTGTGAGGTTTAACAAGAAGAAGCCTTCAATGGAACCACCAGGAAGCAGATGAAAGGATCAGGAGAAGCAAAGCAACTTGCTTCATTCAAGAAGTCAAGTCACTTGAAGAAAGAAAGTGGGAAGAAGAAGAATGAGCAAGCTCAAACTCAAACACAAACAAAAATGCAGCAATGGATGCAAGAGAGAGATGAGAAGAAAGTATGAGAAGTGAAGGCAAATCCACTTCTCAGAATCACTTACCACCTGAAAGGTTAGAAAGGAAATGCAATGCAATGTAAAATGGGATGAGATGACATGATGAGAAACAAAACCAGAAGCATTTACATGATACTAATGATGCCATGAGATGCTACAAACATGAGGCAGCACATGGAAATGATCATACAAGTTCATGAATGCAAATGAAACAAGTTAGGAACCATGAACATACATGAAAAGTTATGAAGTGCACATGGCATACAACATGGCAAATACATGATGCAATGATCAAACATGCTTTCAATATGTCTTATGATGTCAAATGTATCAAATGGATGCTTGAAATGTCATGGCAAGTCATGTTATGCAAGAGAATGCAAGATGGATGCATATGGAAGCCCAAATTAGGGTTTATGAACAATGCATCAAACAAAAATCAAAATCAGAAGCAAAACATAAGATAAAAAATGAAAATGCCACGCAAAGGACCCCTAATCCTATACTAACCCAATTCCCAAAGGAGAGGTTTCAACTCTTAATCAAGTTCAAGTTATGGTTTTTACAAGTTTGCTAGGGTTTTAGGGTTTCCAAACAAAAGAAATGTCAAACAAATGAAAAATGAAAGATCAAATCATGGCCATTTAATCTCATAAACTACATGCTAAACACAATGCAATGCAAGAAGAATCAATGTCCAACTCTTCATGGATAGACAGAAATGATTTTTGGAACCTTGGATCAAATTAATGCATAAAAATGATTTTTATTCAATGAAAAATTCTCAAAATGCATCAAGATCAAAAAATAAATTTGGTTTGAAGGTTGGACAATGTTTCTAAATGTCTTAGAAAATTTCATGAATTTTTTGGTGATTTTTAAATACCTAAAAGTATTTTTAATAAATTAATTTCCATTAATCAATTACAAATAAACTTTTAAATATTTAAAAATACTTTTTTAATGTAAAAAATGAAAACAAAAATATTTTTGTGTCATAAAAATGAATGAAATTCTTGAGAAAAAGTTTCATAATTTTTAGACAATTTTTACTATTTTAAATAAATTATGCAAATTAAATGAAAGAAAATGAAATAAAAATGAAAATAGACTGAAGTAATCAGAAGGAGAGGCTGAGATTCACTCTGGATTTGAAAAGGTTTGACTGGGCGCGCATCTGGACGGCCCAGATTCAAACTTCCCTAATTCTAATTAATTAATTATTAATCCATAATTAAATCTTAATGAAATGATCCAGGCCCTCCAATTGCGCGCGGGAAACACAATCCAATGGCTCACATTCAAACCTGGTGCCCTAACCCTAATTAGAAGTTAATGACTTTCAGGTGGCCGGAGAAGACTTCCGGTCGTCTTCTCCGGCCAGCACCCTCCCTGAAAAATGCTAACTCTCACCCTAGCTCACTAAAACCTAATTTTCTTGCCCAGAAATCATTCCCAATCATCATAGAGCAAGAATCAAAAGCCAAAACACATTTATTTTACACAACAAAGCTGAATCGAAGCAAAAGGGGTTTAGGTCAAAAAATTTCAGGAACACCATACATGCTCAAAACTCAATGATTTTCGAAACCAAACATATCATCATGATTAGTGGGACATAGAGAACCATTTAAGAACTTAAAAATGAGCTCCTGGAAAAAATGTTCATGAAGCTCACCTGAACTGGAGCTTTGATCTCTGGCACCTTCTGGCTAGTTTCCTGCTTGCAATCTACTCCACTTGACCTCCTAAGAAGCTTTCAATGCTTGGAAAGAGTTTATGATGACTGGTTCTGAAGTTTGAACAAGTTCTGTTCAATGAAGGGCGGGAATCGTGTTTGGGATTCTGAAGGTTTCAGGCTGTGATGATGGTTTCTTTGTGACCAGGGAGATGAGTTGAGTTGACCTATGAAGTTTGTTTTTGTGTTTGTGAGCTGTGGAAACAGATTCGAAGGAAAATGCAAGTGAGGGTGAGTTTGTGTATGCTGTGCTAGGGCTTGCTTTAGGCTGGCTTGTTGTTATGTTTTGCTTGCAAATGGATAGTATAAACAATTCCAATTGGTCAGATGATGTGACCTGGCCTGCTGTGATTGGGATGTTCACTTTTGCAAAAAGTCCACTTTGTTGTAAGAGAAGCATGGGTTGAGCCCTAGGCTAGCACAAGTACATGGGCTGGCGCAGCATGGTGTGTGAGGGAGGCTAGCATGGTTCAGCATCCAATGTAACAAGTGGGGGAAAGTGTGATGATGATTTTGCAAGTTGTTTACTTTTGAAACTTCATGAAAATCCCTAGCCTTGCCAACCATGAACATGAGAAATCTTGGTCCAAATCTGATTTTTAGGTCACATGTGATATTTGTGCAATGGTTTGATGTGAACTAGAAGTCACAAATGCCTTGGTACAAAGTTTTTGCAAGTTTCCCATTTTGTGCATAACTTGAAAATTAGTGATTTTTGCCAACTTTGACACACCATAACTTTTGATCCAAAATGAATTAGGTCATGTTCTTGTACTTTTTGAAAAGGGAAAAATGTATTCTACAACTTTCATGACCAAAGTTTTTCCATTTGAAGCATTTTTGGATCAAAAAGTAAGGTTTGAAAAGTGACCTAAATTGACAAATTCCTTAAAAGTCAAATATGCCCTAAAAAGTCAACTTTGCAAAAACTTCAAATTCTTGAATTTTGTGAACTTCAACCTTCTTCCATGATCAAATAAAGATCATATGCACTCAAAATGATGAAGATCACCCCTTGGTTGGGTCATTGGGGGCCTCAGATGCCCTGATTTTGCACTGACTTGTCCAAAAAGTCAACTCTTGATCAGATGACTTCCCCATGGAATTTCTTCATAAAAATTGATATGCATACTCCCTATATCATATGGAGACCAATAGAAACAAGAATGACCAAAAAATTTGGAGTTATGGCCTCTGAAACCAAAACCCTAATTTTAGGTCAACTGTGCAGTCAAACTTGGCTCTGCATTCACACCAATCCCAGTTCTTGTGATTCTTTTGCATTTTTGACTTTGGGAGGATAAAATATGATATAAGAACACACATGGACCCCTTTGAAGTGATTGTGTACCTTTGGAGTGGCTCAAGAAGCCCTTGGATTGTTCAGATCACAAACCCTAGGTGCAGATGACTTTGAAACAATGCAGTGACTCAAAATTGAGATATGAGATGGTATGATTGTGTTTATGCATATGAAATGATCACAAGCCATGGTGTGAATGGGTGAGGGAAAATTTGGGGTGTTTACAATATCACATCCTCTCAAAGTCAAAAATGCCAAAGAATCACAAGAACTGGGATTGGTATGGAAGCAGAGCCAAGTTTGACTGCACAGTTGACCTAAAACTAGGGTTTTGGTTTCAGAGGCCATAACTCCAATTTTTTTGGTCATTCTTGTTTCTATTGGTCTCTATATGGTATAGGGAATATGCATATCAATTTTCATGAAGAAATTCCATGGGGAAGTCATCTGATCAAGAGTGGACTTTCTGGACAAGTCAGTGCAAAATCAGGGCATCTGAGGCCCCCAATGACCCAACCAAGGGGTGATCTTCATCATTTTGAGTGTATTTTATCTTTATTTGATCATGGAAGAAGTTTTAAGTTCACAAAATTCAAGAATTTGAAGTTTTTGCAAAGTTGACTTTTTTAGGGCATGGTTGACTTTTAAGGAATTTGTCATTTATGCAACTTTTTCAACCCTTACTTTTTGATCCAAAAATGCTTCAAATGGAAAAACTTTGGTCATGAAAGTTGTAGATTAGATCTTTCCCTTTTCAAAAAGTACAAGAACATGATCTAATTCATTTTGGATCAAAAGTTATGGTGTGTCAAAGTTGGCAAAAATCACTAATTTTCAAGATATGCCTCAAATGAGAAACTTGCAATTTCATGTACCAAGCATTCTTGTGACTTCTAATTGACATCAAACCATTACACAAGCATCATGTAAGTCCTAAAGTTCAGATTGGACCAAGATTTCCTCATGTTTTATGGCTTGTAGGGCAAGATAGTTTCATAAGAACCAAAAGTGATCAAGTTGCAAAATCATCATCACACTTCCATCCACTTGCTGCCTTGGATGCTGAACCACCCTAGCCTTCTCCCCTCACCTTGCTGCGCATCACACAGCCCATGTACTAGCCTAGAAGTTGCCCATGCTTTCTCTTACACAAAAGTTGACAATTTGCAAAAGTGGCCATACCAATCAATAAAGGGCAGGTCACATCATCTGACCAATGAGAGATGTTTATGTGGACAAAATGCTAGCCATTTCAGACATCAAGCAAGGCTGAAGCTCAACACAACTCAGCATTCACAAACTCACTCCCACTTGCATTTCTCTTCGAATCTCTCTACACAAGCCTCAAACACAAAAACCAATTCCACATATCAACTCACCTCACTTCACTGACCAGAAACCAACCATTGTTTTGGCCTGAAACCTCCCATATCACAAACACGATTTTCACACTCCCTTGGCCTGAGCTTCTGCAAACTCACTCAAGAGGCTGTTTAAACTCCAACCAAGTGTCCTAAGCTTCAAAGGGGGATCATTGGGACCTGTTTAAGCCAAAGAACCATCCAGAAAGCTCTTGAATCAAAAGCTCAATCTCAGGTGACTCCATGAACTTTTTTTCCAGAACTCCATTTTCTTGTTAAAATCTTGTTTTGTATGTTGCACTGATCATTGGGATCTATTTACTTTTGAAAATGAGCAAGAAATGAGTATGTTATGGTGTTCTGAAAGTTTGACCTAGAAATTTCTTTGCTTCGATTCTTGTTTGTGTTTGGGTTTAAACATGATTTGGTGCTGGATTCGTGTTTAGGGTAGTTAGTAGATGATTTCTGGAGAGTTAGAGCTCCTAAAATGGCCTGGAGAGAGAGATTGATTTTTGGGGTGAACGGGGAAGATGACCGGAACACTGTTCCGGTCACCTGAGGGTGTTTAACGGTGGGATTAGGGTTTAATCATTAATTAGCTGAGTTTGAATGTGGTCCGTTCATTTACGCGCGTGGTCAACTCCCGCCCTTGCCAGTTTGAATCTCACACGTTGGATCTGATTACTTTTACTTTTTCAGTTTAAATTCATTTAATTTTCATATTATTTCATTTGTTTTATACAATTTATTTAAAATAGCAAAAATGTTTTAAAAATTATGAAACTTTTTGTCAAGAGTTTCATTAATTTTTAAAACACAAAAATATTTTTATTTTCATTTTTAGCATTAAAAAAGTATTTTTAAATATTTAAAAGTTTATTTTTAATTGATTGATGAAAATTAATTTATTAAAAATACTTTTAGGTATTTAAAAATCACCAAAAAATTCATGAAATGTTCTAAGACATTTAGAAACATTGTCCAACCCTCAAACCAAATTTATTTTTTGATCTTGATGCATTTTAAGAATTTCTCATTGAATTAAAATCATTTTTATGCATTAATTTGATCCAAAGTTCCAAAAATCATTTCTGCTTATCCATGAGGAGTTGGACATTGATTCTTTTTGCATTGCATTGTGTTTAGCATGTAGTTTGTGAGATTAAATGTCCATGATTTGATCTTTCATTTTCCATTTGTTTGGTAATTTTCTTGTTTAGGAACCCTAAAACCCTAGAAATCTTAAGAAAATCATAACTTGAACTTGGTTAGGAGTTGAAGCTTCTCCTTTGGACAGTGAGTTAGTATAGGACTAGGGGTCCTTTGAGTGGCATTTTCAATTTTTTATCTTAGGGTTTGCTTCTGATTTTGATTTTTGTTTGATGTATTGTTCATAAACCCTAATTTGGGCTTTCATATGCATCCATCTTGCATCTTCTTGCATAACATGGCTTGCCATGACATTTCAAGCATCCATTTGATTCATTTGACATCATAAGACATATTGAAAGCATGTTTAATCATTGCATCATGTATTTGCCATGTTGTATGCCATATGCACTTCATAACTTTTCATGTATGTCCTTGCTTCTTAACTTGCTTCATTTGCATTCATGAGCTTGTATGATCATTTCCATGTGCTGCCTCATGTTTGTAGCATCTCATAGCATCATTAGCATCATGTATGTGCTTCTGGTTTTGTTTTTCATCATGTCATCTCATCCCATTTTGCATTGCATTGCATTTCTTTCCTAACCTTTCAGGTGGTAAGTAATTTTGGGAAGTGAATTTGCCTTCACTTCTCATAACTTCTCCTCATCTCCTTCTCTTGCATCCATGCTGCATTTTTGTATGTGTTTGAGTTTGAGCTTGCTCATTCTTCTTCTTCTTACTTTCTTTCTTCAAGTGACTTGACTTCTTGAATGAAGCAAGTTGCTTTGCTTCTCTTGATCCTTTCATCTGCTTCCTGGTGGTTCCATTGAAGACTTCTCTTGAAAACCTCACAAACCTTAGGAACAACCAAGCATGACAATGATTAGGGTTTTGATTAGTCTCCCCTCTTAGTTTTACCTTTGTGTCTCTTTTGAGTCTTCTCTTCTCATCCCATAATCAGGGACTAAACCCTAAAGGCTTTAAGGCTTTGTGATTAAGTTTATGCCTGCATCCTTCTCTTAGGATGGAGTGTATAACTTTAATCCTAAGTGTTAAACCCTTAATGTGTTTAAATCTTTTAATCAATTTACTTAATAAGCATCAAGACATCACACTTGTAACTTGGGCCTTGCATTAGGGTTCTAATTCTTTCTTAATTGGTTAAGAAGGACTAACCCTAGTGTTAATGGACAAGTCCCCCTCAAGTTGTCTTACAAATCATAAAATCCACTTCATCATCATACCATTAAATAAAATCCACTTAATCAAAGGTTTTGTTTTGTCATGAGTTTAATCCCTAATCATGGATTAAGTTGAGGAGCTTTCCTCAGCTTAAACATTCTCATCTATTATCCTTCTATTAGGATGGTGTAATGAGTCTGTTTAATCCCTGATTATGGCTTAATCTCATTACTTAACACTAAACAAAAACAACAAAAACATCTAAATAATCACAAGTAGGTTAATGATCTTAATCCTATACCAAAGGTGATTAAGTGTGAGAATCTGACTTCACACTTAAGGTATTCTCATTACCCCTAATCAGAGGGAAGATGTGATGAGTTTACTAACCCATTGGTTTAGGCTTAAGCTCATTAACTTACGACAAACTTTCAAAAGCAATAAAAGACTGAAAATACAAAAAAACAAACAATAATCGTCTCCTTCGGGATTCTTTTCTCATCATCTTCACTCATAAGCGAGAACTTGCCTCTTCCGTCTAATGCAAGACAGTTTGCACCTGAGCCAGACAGGTCATACACTTGAGCATAGACAAGCAAGCAGTTCACAAGTCAATTCACCTTTCAGTCTCTTTGGGTCGAACTACGGTGTTCTGACTTCCTCATTGCACGAGAGGATACGTAGGCATAACTTAACGGTTATCGAACAAAAGTCTCTGTATATTCCCCCTCTTTCTAGCCTCATTCTTTTAGCCTCATGATCTTGAGCATTTCACTCCTGTTCTTACACTGACACTTCACTTATATACTTCACTTTTCTCTTACACTGACACCTGTACATTTTGTTTTCCAGCTCTTTTACACATAAATTACACTAACACTACCCCTTTAAAACACAAATCTTTCAAGCGTGGATCCCGTCGAGTACGGCGGACAATCTGGGTGCTAATACCTTCCCAGGTTGTGACCAACCCCCTTTCTCAGTCTCTCTGGTTCGCGACCGTCTTGTCCATCTCTTTTCTAGGTTTATGTAGCATTACCTTTCCTCCGGGATAAAAATGCCTAGCTGGCGACTCTATTCATCTCCAGTGAGTTCACTGCTGTGTGTTCTCATTGTCCCTCTCGCCGACCGTTCGCGTCTGTACCCTATCTGACTTAGCCTCATTTAGCGGGAGCGACAGCTTGGCGACTCTGCTGGGGAACCTTATACTGCAACCAGGGCTTCTGGTTCTTTTTATGGGTTCCTCCTAGCGCTTGATTGATTTGTGTTTACTGGGGTGTTATGTGTTTATTTGTGTTTATACTTGTATTTATTTTTACTTTATGAACAGTTGCTTTACTGCTTTCTTTATAGCTTTGCATTATATCATACTGTACTGCTGGCTGGATCTGGTTTTTGCTTTGGTGGGTGGGTGATTCATTGAGAGTTAAGGTCCTATACCTGGGACCTGAGTGACACCTAGGCTAGAGTGGTTCATATTCTTTCCCATTCCATCTCGGTCTGGTGCGGGAATATGAAACACGGTTCAGATATGGGTTTCTTCTTGAGAACTCTGTATTGCAGATTTCCTGCAGTGCTAGGGCTATCTGGGAAGCCTGCTAAGTCTGGATGACCTTTTAGTATTGACCTTCAGAAACTGAGGTGAATTAGAGGAGGAACTTTTATGGTTATTGTAAACACTGCACCTCCGGGTTAGAAGTGTTTACACTTCTCATAACTGATCCAAGTCTGAGGATCCTTGTTTTAGAACACCACCTGTGAGGGGGGTTGGGCTGTTTACAGGTTTGCAGGTACCCTTGACCTCAGCATACCCTGTTACTTTTATTTGATTAAGAATACTCCATGTTGGAACAGTTCTTGTGATTCTAAACCCTGGACATGTGGCTCTTTATTTGAGCCCCCCACCTTGGTTACTGGATTTATAGACCTCCATCTGGAATTCTTGAACCTACTTGGACCTATATCAGAGCATTTGATCAGATCCGGCTCAGTCACAAACCCTTGCATATCATTTGCATACATAATCATTGCATCATATTGACATTTGCTTATTTGTGTTTTAGGGTATCCACCTTCATTTTTGGTTTGGTTTTGACCCTATCTTCAGTATTGACCTATCTTCATCAGCATCTGCTTCTGCTATCAGCTATCTACTTCAGTCACCTGCACCAGCCAATCAGTGGCCCATTTCTTCAGTGTTATCATCAGCACCTGTCTCCACTCATCTTCAACAACATGGCTCCTAAAAAGAGTAACATCACCTACCACTTCTTCCAGCCAGAGCTAGCTGACATCAGGAGGATTCAGACCCTGGTCACTCCAGACCATATACCACTGTTCAGGGAACACTATGGAGATATACTTGATGTGGTTATGGATCTAGACCCTTCACAAAGAAGCCTGATTCACACCTGCCTTCAGTTTTATGATCCCCCATTGAGATGTTTCACTTTTCAAGACTTTCAGCTGGGCCCTTTATTGGAAGAATACTCATCATTGGTTGGTATACCTATCAGGGGTGGAGTCCCTTTCAACCCTGAGATGGTCTTTCCTGGTAATGAAGAGGTAGCAAAGGCATTGCATCTGGAATCAGTTCTGATAGGGCAGCATATGACTTCTAAGGCTGGGATCCCTGGTCTGTATCTGGATTTCTTGATCTCTCAAGCTACCCTGAAAGCTTCTTTAGGAGAGTGGAAAGCTGTCTATGCTTTATTGGCCCTGAGCATATATGGAATTGTATTGTTTGCAGATGAGCCTCGATTCATTAGCAAGAATGCAATCCATCTTTTCATCCTGAAGAACCCAGTGCCCACTTTATTGGGGGATCTCTATTACTCAGTGCATCAGAGGAATGAAAAGCAGAGGGGAAGATTAGTGAGGTGCTGTGCTCCATTGTTCCACACTTGGCTTCTCAGGCATCTACCCAGGACAGATGCATTTTTGAATCCTCATCAGCAGAGAAACTGGGCTAAGAGACTCACTGCTCTAACTGCAGCCGATATCAGATGGTGCACTCAAAGCACCAAAGGCAGGGATATCATCACCAGTTGTGGGCATTTTCCCAATGTGCCCCTAATAGGAGTTAAGGGTAGTATTAATTACAATCCTCTGCTGTTCAAAAGACAACTAGGCTATGCACTGGTCCACACTCCTAAGGCACAAGACTTGATTGAGACTCTTTATTGTGAGAACAAGCCTAATCTGGCTACTGTTAGGCAGGAAGTCTGGGCCTGAGATAATGTTCAAACCAAGGGAGTAACCATTCTGGGGAAGTGCAACAATGTGGCATCAGCACAATATTATGAGTGGTCCCATGCCCGGGCTCAATTCTCTGGAATGCCCTTTACCATGGAGGATATGCCTGGACCATCCTCAACACCACCCCCTGCCACTGTCAGTTTAGAGGAGTTTGAGAGCTTGAAAGAAAGGAATGAGAAGTTGACTCAGGCTTTGCAGAAGACCCTCTGGGAGAGGAGTGATGGTAGGTTGGATATTGAGAGGTTAGAGAAGCTGAGAGTGGAGCATCTGGCTAAAATTGAGAAGTCTGGGGATTATATCAAGAAGTCTAAAGCTGGAGAACAAATTCTGAAGAATGCTTGCAAGGAAGCCCAGTTCCAGAGAGCAAGGACAGACTTGTATCTGAAGGAGAGTCAGGCTAGGTGGGTCAGGATCACCGAGGCTCATACTCTGGAAGATAAGAGGGTCCAAGACAAGATGGAGCAACTGGAAGCTAGTGCAAAAGAGCAGCAGGAAGCCCTGGCAGCAGCCCAGAAGGAGATATCAGAGCTGAAGATCAAAGCTGGAGTGAAGAGGTCAAAGGACCAAAGTCAGCACAAGAAGCTGACAGCAGTTGTTACCACCCGGAATCTCCTTATCAGGAATCTCACGGAGCGTCCAACTGATCCTGTGACCGAAGCACTTCTCAAGGAAGTTCGGGAGGATGAGTTTGGTCTTGGTGTTTGACCATTTGCTTGTTGTTGCTTTCATTCCATGTACTTTTTATTTTCTTGTAATATACTTTGACCCCTCATAGGGCTTGTATTTGTAAACGAACTATGTACCATTTTGCTTGTTGTAATATATGTATTAGTTTGTTCCATCCGAGTTTACTTCGAAAGCAACATCAACAGCATCTTCAAGGGTCTGGAAGGGTCAAAACAAATAAGCATAATGCATTGCATGCTAACCCTTTGTTTGTTTTGTAGGTTTTTGTTTCATTGTTGCTAACTCTGTTGTGATGTTCAGGAACTATTGCTCGACGCCGGGTATTTCCCCTCAACCGTCCGCACCGTTATCCAACCCGTAACAACCTTCCGGGCATACAAATGGATCAAGTACAGCAGGACCTTGCAGAGGTTAGAAATCAAATGGCAAACGAAAGATTGGAAATGAGAACGCAGATGACTCAGTTTATGGAAGTGATGAACAACATGGCTCAGAGCCAGGAAAGATTGAGGGCCATGGTGGAAAGGCAAAATCAAGAAGATCCACATATAGGGACTGCCGGCACCAGCAACAATGAAAGGGTCCAACCTCATGTTAACCCTCCTGTATTTGGCCCCCATCTTCATCCGGAGGTCAATATTCCTGCAAATGTTCAAGGGACTGCCACTACAGGCAGGGTACTGCAAGAAGACCCCTAAGAGGATCAGTTTACAGTAATGGGTGCTGGGGAGGAAGCTTATGATAGAAGGCTGGATGAGATAGCTGAGAAATTGAGGTCCTTAGAGTCTCAAAACTCTTTGGGTTTCGATGTCATGGACATGGGCTTGGTAGACGGGGTCAGGATTCCCCATAAGTTCAAGCCTCCTTGTTTTGAAAAATACAACGGGACTTCATGCCCCCGGACTCATTTACAATCATTTCTGGGAAGGCTGAAGGCCTATACTATGGATGAGAAGCTCTGGATGTTCTATTTTGAAGACAGCTTGACTGGAGCGTCAAGAGAATGGTACTCTCATCTGACGAGGGCAACTATCAGGTGTTGGAAGGACCTGGCAGAAGCCTTTATCAGGCAGTATCAGTACAACTTGGATATGGCACCCAACAGGACCCTCCTAATGGGAATGTCACAATCGTCGAGGGAAAGTTTCCGAGAATATGCCCAGAGATGGAGGCAATTGGCTGCTGCTGTTCAGCCACCTATGTCTGAGAGGGAAATGGCAGATATGTTTATGAACACCCTTCAGGGGACATATATTGACAGGCTGGCTGCTTTCTCTTCCACTAGCTTTGCAGATGTTGTCATAGCTGGGGAGAGAATTGAGAGCCTGTTGAAGATGGGCAAGATCTCTGACAATGGTGCCAGCTCGTCCGGCAATACAAGGAAGCCTTTCGCGGGCCCAAGAAGAACTGGCGAGACTAATGCCATCCACACCAGCAGGGGCAGGCCCCAATATGTCCATAGGTCAGTGGCAGCAATCACCATTCCCGCTCCAGCTCATCCTCAACCAGTTTATCAACCTCCGCAGCAAAACTATCAGCAACAACCTCAGTACCATCAACAGGCTCAGTATCCTCCGAGGAACTACAACAACACCAACAACAACAACCAGCAAAGGCCATTTCAGCAGAGGCCATCTCAAGCCAATAGGGTGATCGATCCGATCCCTATGCCATATGCTACGTTGCTGCCACAACTCTTGAAACTCAACCTAGTTGAGCTAAGGACGTTGGCACCTCCAGATCCCAACAATCTACCCAGGAATTATGACTCCAACGCCAGATGTGCTTTTCATTCAAATGCACCTGGCCACAGTACAGAAAAGTGCAGAGCCTTGCACATGAAGGTACAAGACCTGGTAGACTCAAAAGCTCTGAATTTCGCACCACCACCTAATGTTAACAAAAATCCTATGCCAAACCACGGGGGTCCCAGAATTAACGCTATTGAAGAAGACAAGCCGTCTTATTTAATAACCAGTGTGGGTCAGATCCGGACACCGTTGGTAGAAATTAAGGCTCAACTCCTCGAATGTCAAATGTTCCCGGGGTGTGAGTTGGGGTGCGCTTACTGCAATATCTCGGTAAATGGGTGCGATAACCTGAGGAATGGCATAGATGGTCTCATACAGAGTGGCCAACTTCAGATTACCACATCATTTCCTACAAATCCGGCAATCCCATCAGCAACAATTCCAGTATCTCCTACAACTGCAACAACCATTGTTCCTGACAATTCTTCAGCTTCATCAACAAGTACTTCATCTGTCGTTTCAACTAATCAGATATCAACAAATGTTCCTTTTACAACTCCAGCACCGCTCCATTTTGAAACTCCTACAACAACAACATCCATCCTTCCAACAATGTCTCCTACAATATCAGCAACAAATCATGAAGATGTCTCAACCGTTACAATCTATTATGATCCAGAAAACAACTCCGCATACAACTCACAAAGTGCTGCTCCCATCAGAGCACCAGTCACGATATATTACGATCCACAGACTATCACAATTCCCTCCGCAACTGCAATCAGTCCAGTCACTATCACGGTGCCTGGACCAGTACCTTATGAAAGCAGTAACGCCATCCCCTGGCATTACGGCTCTGACCTGTACTGTGAAGGACAAAGAATCACTTTCGAATCATCAACCCCTGCACCACAAGTAGATAATGTGGGAGGAGGCGGAGGCTTCACTCAAAGCGGACGTCTCTTTGCTCCACAAATTCAAAGACCCACTGCCGAAGCAGAAGCTGCTGCCAAGGCAAAAGGAAAGAGCTTGGTGCAGGAAGAGCAGACTGTTAAGGAAGCTTTGAAAACACCCTTCGATCAAGAGGTTGATGAGTTCATGCGAATCATCAAGAAAAGTGATTACAAAATAGTGGATCAGCTTCATCAAACGCCTTCCAAGATCTCAATCCTATCATTGCTTATGTGTTCCGAAGCCCATCGGAACGCACTACTCAAAGTCTTGCACGCAGCTTATGTGCCTGAAGAGATCACCGTCAATCAGTTGGAAGCTGTAGTTGGAAATGTTAATGCTAGTCATGAACTAGGGTTCACCAACACTGACTTGACTACGGAAGGCCGCAACCATAACAAGGCTTTGCACATAACCATGGAATGTAAAGGTGCAGTCCTTTCCCATGTGCTGGTAGACACAGGGTCATCCCTCAATGTCTTACCTAAGAAAGCCCTTGTGAAGCTAGAGTATGACGGATTGGCATTAAGACCCAGCAACCTGGTGGTGAGAGCCTTTGATGGTTCTAAAAGATCGGTTCTGGGAGAGATTGAGTTGCCCATAACGATTGGCCCGCAAACTTTCAAAACGACCTTCTACGTGATGGATATACAGCCTGCCTACAGCTGTCTATTGGGTAGGCCATGGATTCACGCCGCTGGCGCCGTGACCTCAACCCTTCACCAGAAGTTAAAATTCGAGTGGGAGGGTCAAGTCGTTACAATCTGTGGAGAGGAGGATATTTTTGTCAGCCACCTGGCTACCTATAAATACATTGAGATGGATGGGGAGATCCATGAAACAATGAGCCAGGGGTTCGAGGCCTTGAACGTGAATGAAACATCTGCTGTACCTGGAACTTCAATGACATCATACCAACAAGCCCGGAAGGTTGTTGAGGAAGGAACTGCCCAAGGCTGGGGCAAATTATTACCGATGGAGAAGAAAGAGGATAGATTTGGGTTGGGTTACAAACCAACTCAACAAGATCAAGCAGAGGCTGCGAAAGAGCCCAACTTTGTGAGTGGGGGGATGCTCACCCCTGATGCTATCAACAACTTGGAAGACGATCTGGAAGAAGAACGCAACCTGGAAAGCTGGATTCGTCCAAAGATCCCGGGGAGCAGTATCTCAAACTGGTCTTCCCAGGAAATTATAAGAGTTACTCATGCAGAGTAATTATCATTTCCTGTATTTTTATAGCATGCATCAAAGTCTTGCATCTTGCCCAAGATGACAAGACTCATTTTGTAATCGGGCCATCTGTACTTTTTGTGCAACAAGATTAATCAACGAAATATCAGACATCTTTTTGCAAATGAGTCTTTTTCTTTTCCGCTCACTGTTTTTCCATTTTTCTTTTTGTACAAAAAATGAATGGCAGTGTTTTCAAAATGACAACTTTATTTCACTTTTCTAAACAAGATTAAAATCAAATCACTAAAATGAACAAACTGAACCCTTGCAGAGTGTGCCTTCCAGACTGCACCGACAACAGCACGGCTATGACTTCGTATGACTTCGACAATCCAATCAATCAAGCTGATGAAGGGGTTGAAGAAGAGTATGAGCTTCCTGAAGAGCTAGCCAGGTTGTTAAGACAGGAGGAAAAGGTTATTACTCCTCATCAGGAGGAGGTTGAAACGATCAATCTTGGTACAGATGAAGATGTGAAAGAAGTTAAAATCGGGGCTTGCTTACAAGACTCAGTAAAGAGACAACTGATTGACCTGCTTCAAGAGTATGTCGACGTGTTTGCTTGGTCTTATCAAGATATGCCAGGGTTGGATACCGACATTGTTGTGCACAAGCTGCCTTTGAGAGAGGAATGCCCACCGGTCAAACAGAAGCTGCGTCGTACTCGCCCGGACATGGCAATGAAAATCAAGGAAGAGGTACAAAAGCAATGGGACGCCGGGTTCCTTGCTGTGACTAGCTATCCGCCGTGGGTTGCTAATATAGTACCTGTGCCTAAGAAAGATGGCAAGGTAAGAATGTGTGTCGACTACCGGGATCTGAACAGAGCTAGCCCGAAAGATGACTTCCCATTACCTCACATTGATGTATTGGTGGATAATACGGCTCAGTTCTCGGTATTCTCCTTCATGGATGGATTTTCAGGATACAATCAGATTAAGATGTCACCTGAAGACATGGAGAAGACAACCTTCATCACACCCTGGGGCACGTTCTGCTACAAGGTAATGCCATTTGGGCTCAAGAATGCTGGTGCAACATATCAACGGGCTATGGTAACATTATTCCACGATATGATCCATAAAGAAATCGAATGCTACGTGGATGACATGATCGCCAAGTCCCTTACTGAAGAAGACCACCTGGTGAATCTGCTGAAGTTATTCAAGCGTCTGAGGAAGTATCAACTGAAGTTGAACCCCAACAAATGCACATTCGGGATGCGATCCGGTAAGCTGTTGGGATTTATTGTAAGCGAAAAAGGGATTGAAGTTGACCCTGATAAAGTCAAAGCCATCCAAGAGATGCCTGCACCGAAGACAGAGAAAGAAGTTCGAGGGTTCTTAGGTCGATTGAACTACATTTCAAGGTTCATATCTCACCTTACAGCAACCTGTGAGCCCTTGTTCAAGCTGTTGAGAAAAGAACAAACGGTCAGGTGGAATGAAGACTGCCAGAAGGCTTTTGACAAGATCAAGGAATACTTACAAGAGCCTCCAATCCTTATACCTCCAGTTGAAGGAAGACCTCTGATAATGTACCTGACAGTATTAGAAGAGTCAATGGGGTGTGTGTTGGGCCAGCATGATGAGTCTGGTCGAAAAGAGTATGCAATATACTACCTAAGCAAAAAGTTTACCGACTGTGAACAACGCTATTCACTGCTCGAGAAAACTTGCTGTGCTTTAGCGTGGGCTGCTCGCCGACTGAGACAGTATATGTTGACCCACACTACTTTATTGATCTCAAAGATGGACCCAGTTAAGTACATATTTGAGAAGCCAGCTCTTACCGGACGGGTTGCAAGATGGAAAATGATTCTCACAGAGTATGACATCCAATACACATCTCAGAAAGCCATCAAGGGCAGTGTATTGTCTGAATATCTTGCTGAGCAACCCATTGATGACTACCAACCTATGAGATTTGACTTCCCTGATGAAGACATCATGTTTATAAAAGCGAAAGATCATGAAGAGCCTATTCACACCGAAGGGCCCGACCCAGAAGAAAAATGGACTATGATGTTTGATGGGGCTGTTAATATGAATGGTCGTGGTGTTGGTGCAGTACTCATTACACCTAAAGGAGTTCACATGCCTTTCTCGGCAAAAATCACTTTCAACTGCACTAACAACGAAGCTGAATACGAAGCTTGCATTATGGGTCTTGAGGAAGCCATTGACCTCAGGATCAAGACACTGACCGTGTTCGGAGATTCAGCTTTGGTAGTCAATCAAACCAACGGCAAATGGTACACCCACCAGGATCATCTGATACCTTACAGGGATTATACAAGGAGGTTATTGACTTTCTTCACAACAGTCAAGCTTGAGTATATCCCTCGGGACGAGAATCAGTTTGCAGATGCTCTTGCTACCATTTCGTCCATGATCAAAGTTCAGGCTGCCAACTTTGTACCTCAGATCTCAGTGTCCATACTTGACAGGCCAGCATATGTCTTTGCAGCAGATGTTGGTAAAGATGATAAGCCTTGGTTCTACGACATTAAGTGCTTCTTGGAGGACCAAACATACCCACCTGGGGCATCATCCAATGATAAGAAGACATTAAGAAGGCTTGCTGGTAGTTTCTTTCTGAACACCGAGGGTTCCCTCTACAAAAGGAACTTTGATATGGTACTCCTCAGATGCGTTGAGAAGACAGAAGCAGATTTGTTAATGCATGAAGTGCACGAGGGATCCTTTGGTACCCATGCTGGAGGACATGCCATGGCCAAAAAGTTGCTGAGATCAGGCTATTACTGGATCACAATGGATGCAGACTGTTGTGCCTATGCCAGGAAGTGCCACAAATGCCAGATCTATGCAGATAAGGTGCATGTGCCTCCCAATCCTTTGAATGTGATGTCTTCACCTTGGCCCTTTGCTATGTGGGGCATCGACATGATTGGCAAGATTGAGCCGACTGCTTCGAATGGCCACAGATTCATCCTGGTTGCCATTGATTACTTCACCAAGTGGGTCGAAGCAGCTTCCTATGCCAATGTTACAAGACAAGTGGTAGCCAGATTTCTAAAGAGAGATATCATCTGTCGGTATGGAGTGCCCGAGCGAATCATTACTGATAATGGTTCCAATCTAAACAACAAAATGATGGCAGAACTGTGTCGGGACTTCAAGATCCAACATCACAATTATTCTCCTTACAGGCCAAAGATGAATGGCGCTGTTGAGGCAGCAAACAAGAATATCAAGAAGATTGTGCAGAAGATGGTAGTCACCTACAAAGACTGGCATGAAATGCTACCGTTTGCCTTGCATGGGTACCGCACGTCAATCAGAACATCCACTGGGGCAACGCCGTATCAACTTGTGTATGGTATGGAGGCAGTCCTACCTGTTGAAGTAGAATTACCCTCCTTGCGAGTACTGATGGATGTTAAGTTGAACGAAGCAGAGTGGGTCCGATCCCGATTCGAACAACTGAGTCTGATTGAAGAGAAGAGGTTGACTGCAATCTGTTATGGGCAGTTGTATCAGAAAAGAATGAAGAAAGCCTTCGATCAGAAAGTCAGGCACCGAGAGTACCAAGTGGGAGATCTTGTGCTGAAAAGAATCCTCCCTCCTCATACAGACCACAGGGGCAAATGGACCCCAAACTATGAAGGACCATTTGTGGTAAAGAAAGTTTTTTCCGGTGGAGCACTGATGCTCAGCACCATGGATGGTGAAGACTTCCCATCCCCTGTGAATTCAGATGCAGTTAAAAAATACTTCGCGTAAAAAATGACCCGCTGGACATAAAAACAGAATGTAAGTCCAGGCAAAAATAGGGCATCCCGGCGAGTCAAAAACAGAATAAAGGACTCGGGCAAAAATAAGGGAAAATAAACAAAAATGTACACCCGCTGAGTTGAAAAGCCACATTGGACAGCTCAGGCAAAAATGGGTATCCCGATGGCTCGAAAACCCGAAAGGGCGATCCATGCAAAATAAGGGAATAAGCGAACAACTGCATTCTGAATTCGTCTGTATCACCTACAACTTGGTAAGCTTCGAAAGGATCAAGCTTCAATCAGAATCAACATTCTTCAGAAAGTCAGATGAGAAGAACGTCAAAAGTCATACGAGTCATAGTAAAGAGGAAGCTCCTTAAAGCGTCATCAACATTGCCAGCATTTTGTTTCTCAATTTGTAACAATCTCCTCATTCCAGGGGATTTGTTTCTTTGACTGTATCTCGCCAATTCAGGGCATATGAATTAATAAAATCAGATTTTCAGTCATGTCTCGTCTTGTACATTTTCATTTATTTGCAAAAAATGTCTGATGTCTAAAAGAAACTGATTGCATAAAATACAGATGTTTATCTTTAAATGAAGTCACATGCTTGCAGGAAATGTACTTACTCTCAGAAGTGCCTAACTCCTATGACGGAATCCAGTAAGGGATACCTCGGGATTATCTTGTGCGTTTCTCTATCTTTTTCAGGATTGCAGGTATCCAGAATGCAACTTGAGGCACGAAAGTTTTGTCCCAGCAAGCTGACAAATCAACACTCAGCACTCAAAATGTCTTCTCCCCAGCCGAGTTGCTACGTATTACTTGTCCCCACCAGAGTTGCCAGGCATCACAGAAGGTGCCCATATCCCCGGCTGAGTCAAGAAGCTACCGCAACAGAATTTCTAGGGAGGCCTTTCAGTGATTCCTCTCTTTCTCCCCAGCCGAGTTGCCATCTCGCCCTCAGCCGAGTACAAAAGTCAGGGAGCTATCTCCCCACAGAGCTTCAGCCTTTATCTAGAAGAGCAACGCATGAAGGATCACAACAGAGTGAAGAAAGCTTCTACAAACCCCAGCTGGGTTCCTCATTACCAAGGACAGGTCTATCAATGACCTGTATCCCCAGGCAACAGCATCTCATTAGATCTACCAATGATCTCATCCCCAGCTGGGATTGTCCATCTCAAATAGGCTCGACCGGAGATTTTTACAAGCAGTGGGATCTGAATCCCGGTTTGGTATCTTTGCATAATCATGACATTTGCATCATATTCACCCACAAAGCGTAGCATTCCGTCTAATACGGAGCATTGCGGCAAAAATCAAACACATAGCATGATCATAAGCCATGTTATGAATCGAACACTTGTGACTAGTAACCATTCATCAGAATGCAGAATACTTTCCCAAAATCCCCACCAGAGTCCCAGCAAAAGCATTTGCCTCACAAATCACAAGCACCAGTGTATACTCCTTTTGGCACCCGCCCGTATCATCATTCCCCAGTAAAGTCACCTGAACACTCTTTACGAACAAGATCACCCGTATTACAGATACGTCCTGACACCCGTCCGTGTCATACCCCAGCAGAAAGCCAAAGACATCCTCTTTGCACTCACACATACTTATATATAACTTTCTTTGGCATCCGTCCGTGTCATTTTCCCCAGTACAGTAACATAAACACCAGATACTTGTTGATATTATTATACTTTTCTCTCTTGACACTCGTCCGTGTCACCCTCCCCAGCAGATAAACACTCATCTATGCTATACTCATACTCACTACTCATGTTACACTCATACAGATACTCGTCCGTATCTTATATATACCATTCATATCCCCACAGATTCGGCACTAGTCCTTGTTCTTTGTTAACCAGTTGATACTCATCCGTATCATCATCTCAGAACATGCGTCGAGCGTTTGTTTCTACATGATACTCGTCCGTAGTCTTAAAGATGCTCGTCCGCATCTTTAATCCATACACTGTGTCCAAAACTTCTGTCTTCTTGAATATAGATACTCGCCTGTGTCTACTATTCCCCAGAAGAATCCTCTCAGATTCAACACTCGTCCGTGTTCTCTGTTAACCAGTTGATACTCATCCGTATCATTATCTCTGAACACGCGTCAGTATTTGTTTCTATCCGATACTCGTCCGTATCGTAGTCTTAGGGATGCTCGTCCGCATCTTTAATCTATACACAATACCAAACACTTATACCCTTTGTTTCTTGGATGTAAACGCTCGTCTGTGTTTACTACTCCCCAGTAGATCACTAACAAAGCATTTATTTTCTTCTTATCTGACACTCGTCATGTGTCATGATAAATCTTGAGAGCAGCCATACCCTGCTAGGTGGTCGTCCTCCACCTCTTGATGGTCGTCCTCCATCATGCTCATCCGATGGCCGTCCTCATCGTTGATATTTTAGCAGCCGTCCCCTGCTAGGTGGTCGTCCTCCACCTTTTGATGATCGTCCTTCATCATTTTATCCAATGGCCGTCCCCATTGTTGATTTTGGTTATCTGGCATTCGTCCTATGTCATGATGAACCTTGAGAGCAGCCGTCCCCTGCTAGGTGGTCGTCCTCCACCTCTTGATGGTCGTCCTCCATCATGCTCGTCCGATGGCCGTCCCCATCGTTGACCTTTTATCCGGCATTCGTCCTATGTCGCGATATTTTCGGCAGCCGTACCCTGCCAGGTGGTCGTCCTCCACCTTAGATGACCGTCCCTCATCTTATCCCCAACAGAGCAGCCGTCCCCTGCTAGGTGATCGTCCTTCACCTTTGATGATCGTACCTCATCATCTGTTTATTTCATTTATTCTTTAACCCGATGGCCGTCCCCGTCGTGGTCCCATTTCTTTTTAACCCGATGGCCGTCCCCATCGCTGGTTACTTTGCTTCGTGAACTTGATGGCCGTCCCCGTCATGTTTCATTAACTCCCAGAGAATCTTACAACTTTATCTTGATGGCCGTCCCCATCATAATTCTTTTATCCCCAGCTAGTCGGCCGTCCCCGTCTTGACTTTACCTTTTATCCCCAGCATGTCGGCCGTCCCCGTCATTGCTATTTACCCAGCAGTCGTCCTCTGCTCGACGGTCGTCCTCCGTCGCCCACACTTTATAATATACTTTATTTTCCTTTACAATCTATATCCCTTTTCTTCTTCATTTTGTGAGTGCAAATTTTGGACTGTCTTTGGTATTCAACCACAAGTTATCTTGTTTGCCTGTTAAGCCGTTGCTTACAACCTGCACAGCTAACTCATGTTTGAATAGGGGCAGCTGTAAACACCCCAAATTTTCCCTCACCCATTTCACCATGGATTGTGATCATTTCATATGCATAAACACAATCATACCATCTCATATCTCAATTTTTGAGTCACTGCATAGATTCAAAGTCATCTGCACCTAGGGTTGTGGTCTGAGCAATCCAAGAGCTCCTTGAGCCACTCCAAAGGCCATCAATCACTTCAAAGGGATCCATGTGTGTTCTTATATCATATCACATCCTCTCAAAGTCAAAAATGCCAAAGAATCACAAGAACTGGGATTGGTATGGAAGCATAGCCAAGTTTGACTGCACAGTTGACCTAAAACTAGGGTTTTGGTTTCAGAGGCCATAACTCCAATTTTTTTGGTCATTCTTGTTTCTATTGGTCTCTATATGGTATAGGGAATATGCATATCAATTTTCATGAAGAAATTCCATGGGGAAGTCATCTGATCAAGAGTGGACTTTCTGGACAAGTCAGTGCAAAATCAGGGCATCTGAGGCCCCCAATGACCCAACCAAGGGGTGATATTCATCATTTTGAGTGTATTTGATCTTTATTTGATCATGGAAGAAGTTTGAAGTTCACAAAATTCAAGAATTTGAAGTTTTTGCAAAGTTGACTTTTTTAGGGCATGGTTGACTTTTAAGGAATTTGTCATTTATGCAACTTTTTCAACCCTTACTTTTTGATCCAAAAATGCTTCAAATGGAAAAACTTTGGTCATGAAAGTTGTAGATTAGATCTTTCCCTTTTCAAAAAGTACAAGAACATGATCTAATTCATTTTGGATCAAAAGTTATGGTGTGTCAAAGTTGGCAAAAATCACTAATTTTCAAGATATGCCTCAAATGAGAAACTTGCAATTTCATGTACCAAGCATTCTTGTGACTTCTAATTGACATCAAACCATTACACAAGCATCATGTAAGTCCTAAAGTTCAGATTGGACCAAGATTTCCTCATGTTTTATGGCTTGTAGGGCAAGATAGTTTCATAAGAACCAAAAGTGATCAAGTTGCAAAATCATCATCACACTTCCATCCACTTGCTGCCTTGGATGCTGAACCACCCTAGCCTTCTCCCCTCACCTTGCTGCGCATCACACAGCCCATGTACTAGCCTAGAAGTTGCCCATGCTTTCTCTTACACAAAAGTTGACAATTTGCAAAAGTGGCCATACCAATCAATAAAGGGCAGGTCACATCATCTGACCAATGAGAGATGTTTATGTGGACAAAATGCTAGCCATTTCAGACATCAAGCAAGGCTGAAGCTCAACACAACTCAGCATTCACAAACTCACTCCCACTTGCATTTCTCTTCGAATCTCTCTACACAAGCCTCAAACACAAAAACCAATTCCACATATCAACTCACCTCACTTCACTGACCAGAAACCAACCATTGTTTTGGCCTGAAACCTCCCATATCACAAACACGATTTTCACACTCCCTTGGCCTGAGCTTCTGCAAACTCACTCAAGAGGCTGTTTAAACTCCAACCAAGTGTCCTAAGCTTCAAAGGGGGATCATTGGGACCTGTTTAAGCCAAAGAACCATCCAGAAAGCTCTTGAATCAAAAGCTCAATCTCAGGTGACTCCATGAACTTTTTTTCCAGAACTCCATTTTCTTGTTAAAATCTTGTTTTGTATGTTGCACTGATCATTGGGATCTATTTACTTTTGAAAATGAGCAAGAAATGAGTATGTTATGGTGTTCTGAAAGTTTGACCTAGAAATTTCTTTGCTTCGATTCTTGTTTGTGTTTGGGTTTAAACATGATTTGGTGCTGGATTCGTGTTTAGGGTAGTTAGTAGATGATTTCTGGAGAGTTAGAGCTCCTAAAATGGCCTGGAGAGAGAGATTGATTTTTGGGGTGAACGGGGAAGATGACCGGAACACTGTTCCGGTCACCTAAGGGTGTTTAACGGTGGGATTAGGGTTTAATCATTAATTAGCTGAGTTTGAATGTGGTCCGTTCATTTACGCGCGTGGTCAACTCCCGCCCTTGCCAGTTTGAATCTCACACGTTGGATCTGATTACTTTTACTTTTTCAGTTTAAATTCATTTAATTTTCATATTATTTCATTTGTTTTATACAATTTATTTAAAATAGCAAAAATGTTTTAAAAATTATGAAACTTTTTGTCAAGAGTTTCATTAATTTTTAAAACACAAAAATATTTTTATTTTCATTTTTAGCATTAAAAAAGTATTTTTAAATATTTAAAAGTTTATTTTTAATTGATTGATGAAAATTAATTTATTAAAAATACTTTTAGGTATTTAAAAATCACCAAAAAATTCATGAAATGTTCTAAGACATTTAGAAACATTTTCCAACCCTAAAACTAAATTTATTTTTTGATCTTGATGCATTTTAAGAATTTCTCATTGAATTAAAATCATTTTTATGCATTAATTTGATCCAAAGTTCCAAAAATCATTTCTGCTTATCCATGAGGAGTTGGACATTGATTCTTTTTGCATTGCATTGTGTTTAGCATGTAGTTTGTGATATTAAATGTCCATGATTTGATCTTTCATTTTCCATTTGTTTGGTAATTTTCTTGTTTAGGAACCCTAAAACCCTAGAAATCTTAAGAAAATCATAACTTGAACTTGGTTAGGAGTTGAAGCTTCTCCTTTGGACAGTGAGTTAGTATAGGACTAGGGGTCCTTTGAGTGGCATTTTCAATTTTTTATCTTAGGGTTTGCTTCTGATTTTGATTTTTGTTTGATGTATTGTTCATAAACCCTAATTTGGGCTTTCATATGCATCCATCTTGCATCTTCTTGCATAACATGGCTTGCCATGACATTTCAAGCATCCATTTGATTCATTTGACATCATAAGACATATTGAAAGCATGTTTAATCATTGCATCATGTATTTTCCATGTTGTATGCCATATGCACTTCATAACTTTTCATGTATGTCCTTGCTTCTTAACTTGCTTCATTTGCATTCATGAGCTTGTATGATCATTTCCATGTGCTGCCTCATGTTTGTAGCATCTCATAGCATCATTAGCATCATGTATGTGCTTCTGGTTTTGTTTCTCATCATGTCATCTCATCCCATTTTGCATTGCATTGCATTTCTTTCCTAACCTTTCAGGTGGTAAGTAATTTTGGGAAGTGAATTTGCCTTCACTTCTCATAACTTCTCCTCATCTCCTTCTCTTGCATCCATGCTGCATTTTTGTATGTGTTTGAGTTTGAGCTTGCTCATTCTTCTTCTTCTTACTTTCTTTCTTCAAGTGACTTGACTTCTTGAATGAAGCAAGTTGCTTTGCTTTTCTTGATCCTTTCATCTGCTTCCTGGTGGTTCCATTGAAGACTTCTCTTGAAAACCTCACAAACCTTAGGAACAACCAAGCATGACAATGATTAGGGTTTTGATTAGTCTCCCCTCTTAGTTTTACCTTTGTGTCTCTTTTGAGTCTTCTCTTCTCATCCCATAATCAGGGACTAAACCCTAAAGGCTTTAAGGCTTTATGATTAAGTTTATGCCTGCATCCTTCTCTTAGGATGGAGTGTATAACTTTAATCCTAAGTGTTAAACCCTTAATGTGTTTAAATCTCTTAATCAATTTACTTAATAAGCATCAAGACATCACACTTGTAACTTGGGCCTTGCATTAGGGTTCTAATTCTTCCTTAATTGGTTAAGAAGGACTAACCCTAGTGTTAATGGACAAGTCCCCCTCAAGTTGTCTTACAAATCATAAAATCCACTTCATCATCATACCATTAAATAAAATCCACTTAGTCAAAGGTTTTGTTTTGTCATGAGTTTAATCCCTAATCATGGATTAAGTTGAGGAGCTTTCCTCAGCTTAAACATTCTCATCTATTATCCTTCTATTAGGATGGTGTAATGAGTATGTTTAATCCCTGATTATGGCTTAATCTCATTACTTAACACTAAACAAAAACAACAAAAACATCTAAATAATCACAAGTAGGTTAATGATCTTAATCCTATACCAAAGGTGATTAAGTGTGAGAATCTGACTTCACACTTAAGGTATTCTCATTACCCCTAATCAGAGGGAAGATGTGATGAGTTTACTAACCCATTGGTTTAGGCTTAAGCTCATTAACTTACGACAAACTTTCAAAAGCAATAAAAGACTGAAAATACAAAAAAAAACAATAATCGTCTCCTTCGGGATTCTTTTCTCATCATCTTCACTCATAAGCGAGAACTTGCCTCTTCCGTCTAATGCAAGACAGTTTGCACCTGAGCCAGACAGGTCATACACTTGAGCATAGACAAGCAAGCAGTTCACAAGTCAATTCACCTTTCAGTCTCTTTGGGTCGAACTACGGTGTTCTGACTTCCTCATTGCACGAGAGGATACGTAGGCATAACTTAACGGTTATCGAACAAAAGTCTCTGTATATTCCCCCTCTTTCTAGCCTCATTCTTTTAGCCTCATGATCTTGAGCATTTCACTCCTGTTCTTACACTGACACTTCACTTATATACTTCACTTTTCTCTTACACTGACACCTGTACATTTTGTTTTCCAGCTCTTTTACACACAAATTACACTGACACTACCCCTTTAAAACACAAATCTTTCAAGCGTGGATCCCGTCGAGTACGGCAGACAATCTGGGTGCTAATACCTTCCCAGGTTGTTACCAACCCCCTTTCTCAGTCTCTCTGGTTCGCGACCGTCTTGTCCATCTCTTTTCTAGGTTTATGCAGCATTACCTTTCCTCCGGGATAAAAATGCCTAGCTGGCGACTCTATTCATCTCCAGTGAGTTCACTGTTGTGTGTTCTCATTGTCCCTCTCGCCGACCGTTCGCGTCTGTACCCTATCTGACTTAGCCTCATTTAGCGGGAGCGACAATCACCCATGAAACATTGAAACAAACTTCTGCTATCATATGAGCTATCATAAGTTGTTCAATTTTCCCCCTTTGACAACATCAAAAAGAGAAAATGGATAAGGTCAAAACAAATAATTGGAGAACCATAATCACATCCATTGTAATAGATTCACATTAACAATCATACACATAATATGTTGGTAATGAACGAATATAAAACATAAATAGACCAAGCAAGTTGACAATTAAATTGATTACACAACATAATCAAGTTTGTTCATCAATAGCAAGACAAATAAAATAACAGAGAATACTATGCAAACATGAGAATAAAATTACAACACATGGATGAAAATGATCCATGTACAAATGCATGATGATTCACAAGATAGATGCATGATGAAATAAAATACTAAAGCAAGCTCACACATATTTTAAACACATGAAATGGATTTGACTTAGATTAAAAGATAAGATAAGCAACAAGAAATATATCTTTGTAGAACAGGTTCACATAAATGAATAAATTGATCGAGGCTAATGAGTAGAAACAATATTACCTCCAACATGATTGAATAATGGTGTCTTCACATAGTTTTTGGTTAATATTGATGATAAACATGACATAACCAAGCAATGATAGAGAGTGAGTAATGTAAAGAGACTATAGACGATCCGAGATATCGAGAACACCAAGTTCCCTAAGGATATGAAAAAAGGCTTTGTAGCTAGTGGTTTTTTAAATATGTCAGAAAGTTAATTTTTACTATCAACGAACTTAAATACCACATCACCTTTCTCTACGTGATCCCTAAGGAAATGATGATGAATTTCAATATGCTTATTGCGAGAATGAAATATTAGAATCTTGGTAAGGTTAATAGCCCTTATAATGTCACATAAAATAGGAATACGGTCAAGATTAACATTGAAGTTAAGTAATTGTTGTTTGAATTTGGGCACCACAATTACCGGCTGCAATGTATTCTGCCTCGGGTGTTGACAAAGCAACGAAAACTTGCTTTTTGAAATGGCAACTCACTAAGGAATTTGAAAAGAAATGACAAGTGCCACTAGTGCTCTTCCTATCCAATTTGCAACTATCAAAATCAGATTTAGAATACCCGACCAAAGAATAATCACTTCCCTTGGAAAACCAAAGTCCAAACTTAGGAGTACCATAAAGGTATCTAAGTATAAGTTTGACAAATTTTAAATGTGATTCCTTGGGACATGATTGAAATATAGCACACATACAAACACTAAACATGATATCTAGACGAGATGCGGTAAGATATAGGAGGGAACCGATCATACCCTATACCTTTTTATATCCACATGCTTACCTTTCTCATCTTGATCCAAGCTTACCGTCATAGGTATCAGAGTATAAATGGCTTTGGAGTTGGTCATACCGAATCACTTGAGAAGCTCATTGCAATACTTAATTTGGCTTATGAATGTTCCTTCCTAGAGTTGTTTGATTTGAATACCAAGGAAGTAGTTTAACTTCCCCATCATGCTCATCTCAAACTTTTCCTGCATCAACTTTGAAAATTCTTTGACCAATTTTAAGTTAGTATATCCAAAAATAATGTCATCTACATATATTTGAACTAAAATAGAATGCTTTCCTTGATGCTTAATAAAAATAGTTGTATCCGTTTTCCCTCGTGAGAAACCTTGATCAAGTAAGAATTTGCTTAGACGTTCATACCAAGCCCTATGGGCTTGTTTGAGGCCATACAAAGCACGTTTAAGTTTTTAAACATAATCAGGATTCTCATGATTTTAAAAACTGGGAGGTTGGGAAATATAACTTCTTCATTAATATAACCGTTTAAAAAACACTATTGAAATCTTGCGAACATGCAAATGCAAGCAAAAGGCATATAGCCTCAAGTCGGGCGACCGGATCATAAGTTTTCTCATAGTCAATGCCCTCCTCTTGTTTATACCTTTCCTCAACAAGATGCGCCTTGTTGTAAGTTATAATTCTATTTTCGTCCAACTTGTTCCTAAACACCATTTAGTGCCAATTACTCGATGACCTCGCGGAGGAGAGACAAGGTACCAAACTTCATTTCTCTTGAACTGATTAAGTTCCTCTTGCATTCCTAAAAACCAATGTTCATAGAGTAAAGCATCTTTGGTGTATTTAGGCTCAATTTGAGAAATAAAAGCAAAATGATAACAAAAGTTACTTATCCTTGATCGTGTAGTAACTCCCTTTGATATACCTATAAGAATATCGTCGATGGGATGATCCTTAGAAGACTTCCTTGCAAAGGGGAGATCATCTTTATTAATTGGATGATCCGACTCCTCCTCAGCTTTTTCTGGATTGGGTTCGTTGTAACACCCCACTTTCCCAAAATAGTTAAAATAACATTATAATGAAAAAATCAGAGTTTTCAAAGTGGAATGCCACATTAATTTCCTACAATAATAACCAAAATAAGTTCTTCATTAAAAACAACGAAAATAACAAATTAATTCAACGCATACAATAAGCCAGTCTCAACAAAATATACTAAAAAATTCAGTTTTACAAATCAGATATGTAACAGAAATAAAATAAACAACTGAAAGATTCTCATCCCGTGTTACGTATCAGAGCGTCCTAGACTCGAACAAGCAGCACGAATCCACGCACTTTCAAGTACCTGGATTATCTGTACTTCAAAAGAAGAAGATACACAACAACAACGATAACAAAGGGGTGAGAAACAAAATTCTAACATAAACGGCGCATATAACATCTTTAGAGTAGTTTCTCATACATAACCACAAATACAACAAGTACCCCAGTAATCCAATAACAACAAATACAACAATAATTATGCTATAACAACACAACTATAGTTATGCAATGTGACTCAACACGACACAATGCATGTGGTATAAGGTTTGTTCATTCAATCGAACACGATAATCACATACACCCATCTATCAATGATTATCCCAACACTCTCCATAATGGAGTACAGATGATCGTATTCGCCCATCCGGTACGATTATCCCAACAATAATTCAACAATGTATGCATGACTATGAAAATGAATACAACATGTATAATTCACCATTTATACATCAACACGATCCATCAGATCAAACACAACAACATTTTCACCAAGAATCACCAATAATAGTCTCGCGCGATTTAATCGATTATTAACTAGTTTAATCCACCTAAAGTCCATCATTAACTCATTCTCGTTTTTAATTCTGGATTAAATATGTATTAAGATTCATTTCAATACCTCACACCAAAAGAATCAGTAACGCACGCGAAATCGGGACAGAAATCGCGAAACAACACATTTTTGCCTTTTACCCTGGCCATACGCGTATTGCCCTTGGCCTAGACGCCCTATACACACCTCATACGCTTCCCAATACACGTTTCACCTAGCACCATACGCGTATTTTACACAAATGGGCAGAGAAACCTAATTTTTCACTCCTCATACGCGTAACACCACCCCCATACATGTATCATGCCTAAATTTCGCACATCCATACGCGTATTGCCTAGTTTTATACACGTATGGAAGAGATCTACAATTTTCTACCTTTTCTTCCTCATTCCAGATTTGTTCCTCACAATTCCCGATTTCGTGATCCATACCAGGCCTATAATCGTTTCTAGTCCAGTTTTACTCTCCTATTTTCATTCTTCTTTCATCTACATTATTATTCACAAATTAGGTTTTCGTTCTAGATATATAAATTTTTTTGTTTGTCAACCACAACAAGATCTACATCAATATATATCATCCAAGACAACAACAACAGTATTTCATCAGATTTTCACCAAGAACATATCATCAAATTCACAGATTTGCATCAAACAACATATAATCACAGATTATTCACAAACATCCGAATTATCATAAATTCCTACGAGGGAAGGAAGCCCTCACTACCAATCATGTTAAACTACCTGAATTTAAATCCATTCTCCCCCTTACCTCGAATTCAGACAAAAATCCTGCGAATTTATTCAAGATTTGGGTGCCCTAGGTTGATTTCTTCTTCTTAGCCTATTGGTTCTCTCACAACAACTTTTTACGATTGATCATTCTCTAATCTCTGTTTTGACTAATTCACCTTTAACCCTCACTTAACATTTTACTAAACCGTCCCTTATTCCAAATAATAATAATAATAATAATAATAATAATAATAATAATAATATTTTAATTACTAATATTACTAATATTTTTTTATGAATACAATTATAATAATAATAGTAAAAAAAATAGTAAATTAAATGGTCTTATCATTATTCGCACACTCGCTATTATGAGCGCACCCGATTCTACCTGTCCCACTAGGATACAACAACAAAACGACAGATATATACGCCTTAAACAAGGCTAACATAACACCAAAAATACCCGACAATTAAATATTAAAAATGGGGTGTTACAACTCTCCTCCACTTAGAATATTTTCTTCCTCGAAAATGTACCTGATGAGAAAAGTTCCGGATACGAATCGCGCATCCTGCTTTCCAGCTCCCAGATCACACTTCCATCAGCAGCTCCACCCCAAGCTACTTTCACCTGAGGAATCTCTTTACCTATGATTTGCTTCATCTTGCGATCCTCAATTCTTATCGGCATCGCTTCCACAGTAAGATTCTCTCTAACCTGCACCTCATCCCTCAGAATTACATGAGATGGGTCAGACACATACTTCCGAAGTTGCGATACATGAAACACATCATGCAAGTTCGAAAGCTCTGGCGGTAACTGTAACACGGTGGGAGAACTGACTTTTCTATAAATGTTGCGGATAGCAAGAGTCGCCACCGACTTTTATTTTATCCAAAAGGAAAGGACATAAAAGAACAGGAAAGACCTTAAAAAGATTTTGAATTCGGGGGGTAGGTTATATAAAGGGAAGGTGTTAGCACCCTTTATATCCATGGTTATCCATGGGCTCTTAGTTACTTAGCTCACTTAAATTGTTTTTGAAGAGTGTAGTGTATGATTAGAAAATTTCTAAGTACTTTGTAATGATCCTCGTATGGATGTATACAAAGCCTTGTTTTGAAAATGTTTTGAAAATATTGTGAGGTGTGGAAAGTATTTTGAAATGGTGAGCAAGTACTTAAGAGGAACCTACCCTATATTAAGTCTTTACTGTTCTTATATATTCTTTCAATGGTAAGACTATCCCTATTATTAAGGAATAGGTAGTCATTACCTTGGATGTAATAAGGGACATGTGAAGGGACAACTGAATATATGCAACTGCAAGGTGTCTTTAGCAATTCGTAGGGACTTATCATCTTTTATTCGAAGGGACAAGATCATTTATCGTAGGCAACCTCGAAGGGACTTGATCTTATAATTTGAAGGGACTTGATGATATTTTATGAAGGGACTTTGCTTAAGACACCTTACTTGACCTTAAAAATAGACAACATGAGAGGTAACCTTAGAAAGTGTGAGATGACGATCAAAGATCGACTTACGTGTGTGAGTGTTCATGTTCAGATATTTATTCTTTTTTATTAGTTATCTAAGTCCATTTAACCACAATTAGTTTCACACTCCCTATTTACTAACCACGCAGTAAATATTTACAAAATAAATAAAGATGGAAAAATAAATCTCTAAGCTATTACAAGGCTTATGGGCAAATACATAATAATCGGATAAAAATAACTTATGATAAGAATATATAATAAAGCAATAATAATAGATATAATAATAGCAAGAATAATAAAGCAATAATAATAATAATAAGATTAAAGAAAAATAAATAATAAACAAGATTAGAAATTTAATTAGAGGAATAATTTAGGGTTAATTAGAAGTTATTTAGAATTAGTGAAAAAAGACATTAGATTTAGAATAAAAAGAATAAACAATTAAAGATTATTAAGAAAATACAACTTTAATTAATTTTAATTATTTACATTAATTAATTTATAAAAATAACTAATTATGTACAATATTAGATTTTTTAATAAAATTATTAATTAAGTTTCTTTTTTATATAAAAATTTATTATTAGAAAAAATAAAATTATAAAAATAATTAGTATTTATTTACAAAATATGCATTTATAATAAAAATTATATACAAAAATTAGAAAAGTAAAACTTTTTTACAAAATATTATTTTTTAGGTTTTTATTTTAATTTAGAAAAGATTTAATTTAATTAACTAATTTAGATATATAATAATAATTAAAATAAAAGAAATTGATTTAAAAAAAAAGGTTAAAATTAGAAAAATAACAAAAAAATACATACCTGAAGGAGCCTGGGGTCGAACCCAGGACTCCAACCTCTAATCACACACCCTCCAACCAGTTGGGCTACATGCGCCTTGTGTATATACGATGGGTATTGCTTATTATATTTTAATCCTGCAAAAATAAAATAATTGGGAACCAAAAAGATCCAACCTGAGGATCGAACCCAGGTCAAGAACCTCATACGCGCGCACCTTTACCATTGGGCCAACCAACTCTTACTGAAACAAAACAGAAAGTAATTCTGAAAATATTAAGTCAAGTTTTTGAATTTCCAGATGGCGCCATCATCTTCAACCTCCAGACCTGGGGAATTTCCTTCGAATTCTGTTGCCAATTTACCTGCGAAATTTAACCTGCAGGAAAACCTACGAAACTCCTATCATGTCAAACTTGTACAATTTCATCTAATTAACCACACAAACATGATCCAGACAGTCTTTACAATTGATTTATGGTTTTAGAATGCATTTATATTCATTTAATTGGGAAACCCCAATTCGAAGGTTATGAACCCTAAAATGGCGTTCTACGATTTAGCCATGGTTTCTTTAATCCAATCACCCAGAATTCATCACAAATCTCCACTAAACACAAATCAACAAAAAAAACTAGTTAATGATACGTGAATGATCAAGAATGAAAAATCAAAAAATATGAAAAAAGTTTGGATCAGATTCGTCAATATGAGATGTTATGGAGCAATGTGATGATGCATATTCACTCTATGAATGTCCAGAAACAATTTGCCACCTTTGTTTGGTCTTGAAAATGCCTCTAGGATTGAAACCAAATCAAGCTTTTTGTGTGATTTTTGAAGTTTGAATATGATACTCTTGGTTGCCAAAATTCGTGTCTTGTGTTTGCTTCATGTTATACATATATAGTATGACCTAACTAGGTCAAAAAATCAGATCATCCTTTGGACTTTTGGATCATATGAGATTGAAAAAGATATGCTTCCAAATATTGAAAAAATCTTGATATATCCTTACTATTTTTGGTTGCTCTGATTTTGTATGATCTCAATCACTTTTAAATGACCTTTAAGACTTTCTAGAACCAAAATCCTATCAAATATTGAAACTTTTATATTTTATTTTGATTTAAAATGATTTTTAATGTATAAAATCATAATAAATAAAATAAAATGAATAAAAATTTGAATAAATGATTTTTAATTCGTGCATGATGTCATGGAAGTGTTTGGGTCATAAAAATGCAAGCCCATTTGGAGAAATTTGGTTCTAAGAGCCCATTTGCTTCATAAACCTCTCAAAAATTTCCCAACTTTGCAAAGGCGAAAATCCCTCAATTTTAATGCTATGAAGGTGTTCTTGGACATTTTATAAATCTTAGAGAGTCCTCTAATCAACCTCTTTGGTCTCATGTCCATATCTTTTACCATTCTCAAGTTATGCCCTTTGGAAGATGTTGACTTTTTGTTGACTTTTAAAATGACCTATAATGTCTTAGCTCATACCTTCCAAATGAAGCATTTTTGGGATTGGCTTGTGAGACACAAAGTTGTAGAGAATTAAATTTCCTTCAAAATGAGCTTTGGATGGAAAAATTTTGATGAAGCATGTGAAAGTTATGGCTGGTCAAAGTTCAGTTGACTTTTCCTGTGAAAACCCTAATTTAGAAACTCCTGATTCTTGATGATCTGAAATCTTCTTGATGAATCATGATCAACCCTTGATCAAATGATGAATTTTACTTCATATACTTGATGTTGGCAAAAAATCATGAAGTTTGACTTTGGTTTGACCACAGTTGACCTCAGTTTGACTTTTTAACTGCTTTGACTGATTTTAGCCTATCTGATCATCTGACTGAGCAAACTTTTTGGGAAAGCCTTGAAACTTGACATAGGGATTCTTAAATACATGTAGGATGTTATGAAGCTCACTTGAGTCCTTGAAAGTCCATTTAGCCTGATGAAATCCAAAACCCTAGTTTAGGGTGCATTGCTTAGGAGGAGGCTTTGTCTGAGGGAATTGTCAAACTTTCTGACTAATTGTGAACCTTGTGAACCTTGTGAACCTATTGAGATACCTTGTGAATCTTGTGAACCTTGTGAACCTCTTGGGACACCTCAGTACACAATGTCTTGTCTTGGTGAGGGCAAATGTTGGGGTGCAACAGTAACGCCATCCTATAAGCAACAATACCAACTTTCTGCAAAATCTGATACGGTCCAATGAACTTAGGATCCAACTTCTTCAATTTCAAAGCACGTCTAACACCCGTCATTTGATTAACCCTCAAAAACACATGATCGCCTTCATCAAATTCTAATTCTTTTCTATGATTATCATGATATATCTTCTTTCTACTCTGGGACACTTTCATCTTTTCCCTAATCATCTGAATTGCTTCAGTAGTTTGTTGTACAATTCCAGGTCAAGCACCACATTTTCACCAGTTTCATACCAACATAAAGGTGTTCTACAACTTCTACCATACAAATCTTTAAAAGGCGCCATTCCAATACTAGAATGGTAACTATTATTGTACGTGAACTCAATTAATGGAAAATGAGTATCCCACACACCATCCCGTTCCAATACACAAGTCCTCAATAGATTTTCTAAAGTCTGAATAGTTCTCTCTGACTGGCAGTCCGTCTACGGATGATAAGTCAAACTCAATTTCAACTTTGAACCTAAAGCCTCTTGTAAACTTCTCCAAAATTCAGAAGTGAATCTTGAATCTCTATCTGAAACTATACTCGAAGGAACACCATGCAACTTCACAATTACTCTGATATAAATTTCAGCCAACTTCGTCAATGGAAAACTCATATTAATAGGAATAAAATGTGCGGATTTTGTAAGCCTATCCACAACTACCCAAATAACATCAAAACCTCTCGCCGTACTCGGTAAACTAGCAACAAAGTCCATAGTAATACTATCCCACTTCTATTTTGGAATCTCTAACGGTTGCATCATTCTCGAAGGCTTCTGATGTTCCACTTTCGATTACTGACACACCAAACAAGCATACACAAATTGTGCTATATCTCTCTTCATACCAAACCACCAAAACAATTTCTTTAAATCCTGATACATCTTCATAGCTCCTGGATGAATACTTAAGCAACTACGATGAATTTCTTCCAAAATTTCCTTTTTCAACTCGGCATTGTCCGACACACAAATTCTGCCCTGGAACCTCAACACACCAGAATTATCTACCTGGAAATCACCTTTAGGATCATTGTCTCTTGTAGGCATCAAGTCTACCAGCTTCACATCAAGTCTCTGATTCTCTTTAATAACATCCAAGAAAACATTGCTCACCTTCAACATTCCAAGCCTAACACTCTCAGGTGTTGTCTCACAAACCATACTAAAATCTCTAAATTGCTCAATTAATTCCAATTCTTTCACCATCAATGCCAACATATGAATTTTCTTATGGCTCAGCGCATCTGCTACAACATTAGCCTTACCCGGATGATAAATCAAATTAAAGTCATAATCTTTCAGAAATTCCAACCATCTTCTCTGCCTCATATTTAGCGCTTTCTAATCAAACAAGCACTTTAAACTCTTATGGTCACTAAACACTTCAAATCTTGACCCATACAAATAGTGCCTCCAAATCTTCAACACAAAAACCACTACGGCTAACTCAAGATCATGAATAGGATAATTCCTCTCATGCACCCTCAACTGTCTCAAAGCATAAGCTACCACCTTACCATCTTGCATCAATACACCACCTAGTCGCATCTTGGACGCATCATAATATACAACAAAAGGTTCACCAGGACTTGGTAAAACCAACACTGGTGTCGTAGTCAATTTCTTCTTCAACTCTTCAAAAATTTCTTCATAGGCTGGATCCCAAATAAACGCTTGACTCTTCCTAATCAATTGAGTCAATGACAATTCCAAATTAGAAAACCCTTGAATAAATCTTCTATAATAACCTGCTAAACCAATAAAACTTTGAATCTCTGTTACTGTCTTCAGAGGTTCCCACTGCAACACAATACTTACCTTAGAAAGATCCACTGCTATACCATCACCAGAAATAACATGACCTAGGAAACTCACATTATCAATCCAGATTTCACACTTTGATAACTTAGCAAACTTGTTGTCTTACAACACCTGCAAAGCAACTCTCAAATGTTCCTTATGATCATATTCATTCTTAACATAAATAAGTATATCATCAATAAACACCACAACAAATTGATCTAAATAAGAATGGAAAATACGATTCATATACTCCATAAATACACCAGGCTCATTAGACACACCGAAAGGCATCACAACATATTTGTAATGTCCATATCGAGTTCTAAATGCAGTCTTCTAAATATCACCTTCTTTCACTCGAATATGATGGTAACCTGACCTCAGATCAATCTTACTAAAAACACATGCGCCAACTAGCTGATCCATTAAGTCATTAATCCTTGGAAGCAGATACTTATTCTTAATAGTCACCTTGTTCAACTGATGGTAATCGATGCACAACTGCACATTACCATCCTTCTTCTTTACTAACAAAACTGGAGCTCCCCACGGCAATACACTTGGCCTAATAAACTTCTTATCCAACAACTCTCCAATATGAGATTTCAACTCAGTCAATTCTGATGCAGACATCTTATACGGTGCCATAGAAATAGGCCTTGTACCAGGAATAAGTTCAATAGTAAACTCAACTTCTCTCATTGGAGGTAATTCCGCAATATCATCAGGAAACACTTCCGTAAAGTCATTCACAATTGGCAACTCACTAACCGACACTTTAAAGTCAATAGATAACGATGCAAACAATGCAAACATCTTCGCCTCATCTTCCAACAAAGTCCTCAATTCTTTAGTAGACAAGGAATTAGCCAATGCTTCCTCTTCAGGAGTAAGAAACAATAACTTCTTCCTATAGCAGTCAATATAAACTCGGTTGAACTCCAACCAATTCATACCCAAAATAACATCCAAATTCCCAAGTGGCAAACAAATTAAATCCACATAAAAATCTCTATCAAAAATAGTAAACGAACACTTCAAACACACCAACAATGTAACCATAGAACCAATAGACGGAGTTTCGATTGTTATTCTCTGTTCTAGAGTAGATGGTACATTTCTGTCGCTCCCGGGATTTCCATCCTAGTACAAACACGAAAGTGGCGCGGAAAAGGTAGAGTCGCCAGCCAGACATTTTTATCCGGAAGGAACAGGAAAGGTAATGCTGCACAAACCTAGGAAGAAGGAAAAGACACGGCCGTGCAAACCAAAGATCTGGGTTCGGGAGTCGGTTACGACCTGGGAAGGTATTAGCACCCCAGATCGTCTGCCGTACCCGACGGGATCCACGCTTGTTTGTTTGCTTCAAAGGGTGAGAAAATAGAGTGTTGCTGAACAAATGAACTGCTAACTGGAATGAGAATGAAAAAGGAACTGTAAAAGAGAAAGAACAAAAGTGGGGAAAATGTAGGGAAAATAAATAATGTGCTCGAACGGGCCTTACCCCACTGCCTACGTACCTCATCGGGATAATGAGGATCAGAGTCAACGTAGTTCTCCTAACCAGGCGGGAACTATTTGTTTGTGTTTTTTATGGCTGGAACTGCATATGTCTATGCTAAGGTGTTGCAGGATCATATGGTACGAGTGCGTTTACCGTCTTGCATGCGAGACAAGTCGTCGCAAGTTCGCGTTTAGAATGAGTAAGGTGAGAAAAGAAGTTCCCGCAGGACAGTCGTTTATTGTTTGTTTTTGCTTTTTAAGAGTTTTCTATGAATTTGGCACAAGGAAGTGAATTCAAACTCTTTTCCATGGAATGTGTACTTGCTACTACATTCCAAGATGGAATAATAGAACAAGCACACCAAGCAAGGAGAATTTATCCAAGACTTGTTTCCATGAATTAGGGTTTAAGTTCACTAGCTTGTTGAACTTTATTAAGTGTTTTTGTAGCTTTTGTGAAGAAGTATCTTTTAGATTTTCCTTTGTGAAACAACCCCTTGATAAGACTTGTACATCATGCTAGGAAAGTCTACACCATTCCAAGATGGAATGAATGTAAGTGCCCCATGGAATAAGGCTATACACAAGGGATTCTTTCATGCATTTATTAAGTCTTTTTGGATTTGTTTGAAGATGAGAAAAGAAGACTCAAAAGGCAAAGGTCAAAGCTAATGGGGGACTAAGACACAACCTTAAGTCATTATTATGTACACAAGTGTGGTCCTATGGTTAATGAGGTATTCTAACATAAGGAGAAAAGGAAAAGAGAAGAAAATATAACATAACTTACTTCCTAAGGAAGTTAAGTTGAATCTAAAGATCAAAGGGGGAAATCCTACCAAACACAAATATGAATGGTAAAGGAAATAAATGCATAAAGAAATGCATACAGAAATTAAAAGGATAAGGTTTTAAGGAAACATACATTTACCTCCCTTCAAAACAAAGGTTAGTATTGCAAAATAATAGAGCAAACACACCATAATTAAATCCTAATGATTCTAAGATCTAAACTAGACTCAATCCTAAGTGAATGCTAAAACAAAAATCCAGCACCTATTACAACCCTTATTACACAAACAACAATGTGAACACAAGACAATGCACAATCAGCTTTTTACAGCTCACATACAGCATGCAGAAATGGGTGTAAAAAGTCAGCTACATCATGAACAATACACATTTTACAGCCACTATACAACTGCTACAGCACTAAGGAACAGATGTAAAAGCATGGGGCAGATTTACTTATTTTCATTTTTTATGCACAAAATGAACAAAGTACAATGCAAACGACCTATTAACATCACTTAACAATGATTTACCAACATCAACATGCATGATTAAATGAACATGATATTTTTTAGAAATGTTCATGAATAAAATGAACATAAAAAGCAACAAAACCAATTATGCAATTGATGAACTTGTGCATGCAAACATGTGAGCACGGAATATGCACAAATAACAAAAAGGATTATTGATCATATCAAGTTAGTTGGTACCAAGAACAAAATGCAATCAACAATGCTAACAACAAATGCAAGAATACACATTTATGATCTTGTATTTTCAAGAACTCATGGTATGACATGGTATTTCACATTTAATGATGCATGAATCATCATCATGATGCAAAATAGAATGAAAACATGCATTAGGATGCTAATGGATGCATTACAACATGGCATAAAAATGTGCAAAACATTACATGGATTAATGGGTAATTAACACATAATATGCAAAAGTATCAAACCTCGTGTCGAAACGATTCGAAATGAAGGAATGAGATGTTGAAACTAATCTTGAAAATTCCCTAAAATCAGGACCTATCAATTTATGGTGGTAAAGGGGGAAGTAATGCCCAGGAAAATGAGGGAAAAAACACTTCTTGCAATCGAATTATTTCCTAAAGCTCCCAATGCAACTATTATCTAGTGAGCACAAATTTTACACCTAAAAGCCATAATCTAAACCTTAATGACACCTAGAATAAGCTATAATTCTAACTATAAACAAACAAAGTGATCAAATTGTAATCAAGACGAAATTAAACGGTCAAGCGCATACACAATGATAAACACACGAAGAATGCCGTCATGGCGAGATGAAGAGAATAAGTTAAATCAAGAAGCGGATTTAGATTATCAACCTACGAAGCAGAGGATTGCTTCGGTGAGTGTTGTGATGTAGATCGGAATGCAAATGGAGAAGAAAATCGGAGAGTCGAAGCTTCGATCCGCGAACGCGCAAAATAAATGTGGTTGATGGTGCTTCTTGATGAACACTTGATCAATAACCTCCAATAAGCTCAAAACGCTTCCAAAATCAAAATTGATTCTTCAAACAAGCTTCACAATGAGATGATTAATTGAGGTTTTAGCTTCAAGTTCTTCAAATTCCAATGAAGAATTTGAAGAACTTCTTATGAAGAAGCTTTGGTGAAAGGTTGAAAATGGTGGAAAAGTGTGGGAGAAGAATGAAAGAGATGAAGTGAAAATGAAGAAGAATAGTGAAAAAAAATGGGTGAGAGCTTTGCTTTGGGATGGTTTAGGTTTATATAATATGTAGGCTCCTTAATTTGATCCCTCCATAATTTCTTGATCAAATTTGAAACATAGGATCCTTGTAACCCTAATTTCATGATTTTGATCTCAAAAAGTCAGGACTTTACGTTTTCTTCAGCATGGTTGACTTTTCCCTGAATCCCTGATTTTCAGTCATCTGGCCAATTGAACCTCTTCCAAAATGAATCTGTGGATGAAATTTGAACCCTAGGCACTTAAAATCATATATAAGACAATGGAATCCAATTTGAATCAAAATTTCATGGAGAAACCCAGTAGAAATGAAACCCTAATTTGGCCATTTCCTTAGGAGATGTTGCACTGCTTGCATTCCTTGGAGCCATTCACTTCTTTCCAAGACTTGAGGCTTCAAATGGAGACTTGTGGGATGTTGTAGACCCATTACACATGATTGAGAAGCTTTATGGCCCTTTGATTGTCTTTGTATAGCCTTTAGTTGCTCCAGTCATTGACCACATACCTATGCCTCAACTATGCTACACATGATGCAATGTTTTTTGGTTATTTTATGAACTTATGTATGCTAAATGCTATGCCAAATGTTGAGGATATGAGAGGGAAAATTTTGAGGTATTACAGCTGCCCCTATTCAATCATTTGCAAGCTTGAATGAATAATTATGAAAGCTTTTAGACATTCAGGGTATGGAGTGATTGAATACTCGAATAAACCTAGAAATTTGAACTCGATGGATAATGGAAATGCCATCTGCTTTTTTTTACCTCTGAATAGGTAGCGGGAAAAGAACAAGGTGGAATGGGATTATTGTACATAAACAAGAGCCCAGGAAAACAGGACTGTTGTACAAAACGATAATCTACAATGCGACTGCTGAGCGAATCAAGCCACGGAAAGGAAGGGCATGTTGTACAAAACAGGGCTTTGGAACAAGGCCATTGTACAAAACGGAACTCGGAAATGTGACTGCTGAGCGAATCAAGCCACAAAGGGGGCCTGTTGTACAAAACAAGGCTTTGAACGAGACCATTGTACAAAACGGAACTCGGAAATGTGACTGCTGAGCGAATCAAGCCACAAAGAAATCACGTGACTGCTGAGCGAATCAAGCCACGAAAAGGGAGCATGTTGTACAAAACAAGGCTTGGAATGAGACCATTGTACAAAACGGTACTTGGAAATGTGATTGTTGAGCGAATCAAGCCACAAAGGGAACACGCGACTGCTGAACGAATCAAGCCACGGAAAGGGGGCCTGTTGTACAAAACAAGGCTTTGAACGAGACCATTATATAAAATGGAACTCGAAAATGTGACTGCTGAGCGAATCAAGCCACAAAAGGGGGTCTGTTGTACAAAACAGGGTTTTGAACGAGACCATTGTACAAAACGGAACTTGAAAATGTGATTGCTGAGCGAATGAAGCCACAAAGGGGGCCTGTTATACAAAATAGGGCTTTGAACGAGACCATTGTACAAAACGGAACTCGGAAATGTGACTGCTGAGCGAATCAAGCCACAAAGAAAAATGACAACATTGACTTGGAAAGACAAAGATGTCTGGAAAATGGTATAAGTATCTTTTGTGGGGAATATCTCAGGTTGAAAAGATGCTTCGGGTCATACGTAATATACCTCCAAACTGGCCCATGTTGGTATGCATATGTTTGGATTTTATGGCGTAATGCTCCATAATGATGGAAATGCTACACTTTGGAGGATGCAAATGTAATAATGATTACTAAATGTAAATGCAAAGAGATCTCCTGATAAGGAGATTGTAAGTATCCCAGATGGCTTGACTGGGGAGAATTGATGATCACTGCACTGATCTGATTAATCTTGGTGAGGAGGAAACAACTCTGCAGGGAAAGCTGTTAATGATATGCCAACTCTGAACTGCCGCCATTGCCAAAAATAAATTGGACTTTAATATTGGAGAGCCAAGACCCTGCTAGAGATGGATCCATCTTGCACTTTGGTGGGGAAATGGAGATCTTCTGACTCAGCTGGGAACTAGAAGTATGACACTGCTGAGGAAGCAACATTCTGGGGAGGAAAGACAAGCCTTGTACTGCTGGGAATTGCCCCTGTGTTGAAGGGAAGTCTCTGCTTGGGGAGGACACCAACATTCTGCTGCCTTGCTGGGGGAGATTTCAACTTTCAACTCTACTAGGGATGATGGAGGATGTCAATGATAAAGCTTCCTGCTGAAGATAAGAGTTTAAGTTGCCCCTTGCTGGGGATGAGAGACAATGATACCCTTCTGCTCAAGAAGTATCCTTCCCTTTGATACACTGCTGGAGCAGGGATTGTCTAATGAGACTTACTAAGGAATTCTGATCGATGAAGTCCATAGATGAAACAACTCTTGAAGTACTGTGCTGAAAATTGCTTTGCCCCTAGACTCTGGGTTGATAGATTGCCAACTAATCATGAGTGAAGAACGATTCTTTGCAATTTTCAACTCGCCTCTTATTAGGATCTATCAAAAGATAATGTTTCAAGAGGATTTTACAGAAAACTGGCATACGAGATGCCTCAGTGTCTTCAAACTCTTGGAGAGATTCATCAGATCTCGAAATAACTGCCCCAGACTGCATTGTCTATGAAAGAAATTTTCCTCGCGAGGATTCATGAAAAACCTTATATCACCGTGAAATATTATGTTCCAGTATTTTGAACTTTGGATAGGTGCTTTGGATTGACCGTCTTCGGGAGAGAATGACTTCTCATGCTCTTGGGTGACCTGCCCCAGAACGAGCCTTTGAGTGATTGTCGCTCCCACCTGATGACACGGGGCCAAGAGGGGTACAGACGCGAACGGTCAGCGAGGGAGAAGGGATGAATAGAGTCGCCAGCTGGGCATTTTTATCCCTATGGAAAGGTAATGCTGCATAAACCTAAGAAAAGATGGATAAGACGGTTGCGAACCAGAGAGACTGAGAATGGGGGTTGGTTACAACCTGGGAAGGTATTAACACCCAGACTGTCCGTCGTACTCGACGGGATCCACGCTTGAAAGATTTGTGTTTTAAAGGGGTAGTGACAGTGCAATCTGTGTATCAAAGCTAGAAAGAATGCAAGTGTCAGTGTAAGAGAAATGTGAAATGAAATATATGAAGTGTCAGTGTAAGAACAGGAGTGCAAAGCTCAAGATAATGAGGCTAAAAGAATAATGCTGGAAGGAGGGGGATATACAGAGACTTTCGTTCGATAACTGTTAAGTTATGCCTACGTTTCCTCTCGTGCAATGAGGAAGTCAGAACACCGTAGTTCGACTCAAAGAGACTGAAAGATAATTTGACTTATGAACTGCCTACTTGTCTATGCTCAAGTGTATGACATGTCTGGCTCAGGTGCAAACTGTCTTGCATTAGACGGAAGAAGCAAGTTCTCGTTTGTGAGTGAATGAGATGAGAAAAGAATCCCGGAGGAGACGATTATTGTTTGTTTTTGATGTTTTCAATATTTTATTGATTTTTTGAAGTTGGTCATTAGTTGATGAGCTTAAGTCTAAACCAAGGGTTAGTAAACTCATCACATCCTCCCTCTGATTAGGGGTAATGAGAATACCTTAAGTATGAAGTAAACACCTCACACTTAATCACCATGATGTAGAATTAAGATCATTAACCTACTTGCCTTTATTTAAATGTTTTTGGTGTTTTTGTTTAGTGTTAAGTAATGAGTTTAAGCCATAATCAAGGATTTAATGAACCCATTACACCATCCTAATAGAAGGATAATAGATGAGAACATTTAAGCTGAGGAAGGCTCCTCAACTTAATCCATGATTAGGGATTAACCTCATGACAAAACAAAGCCTTTATTAGAGTGGATTTTAGTTAATGATGAAGTTAAGAAGTGGATTTTATGGTTTGTAAGACAACTTGAGGCGGACTTGTCCATTAACACTAGGGTTAGTCCTTCTTAACCAATTAAGGAAGAATTAGAACCCTAATGCAAGGCCCAAGTTACAAGCTTGATGTCTTAATGATTATTAGGTGGATTGATTAAAGGGTTCAAACACATTAAGGGTTTAACACTTAGGATTAAAGTTATACACTCCATCCTAATAGAAGGATGCAGGCATAAGCTTAATCACAAAGCCTTAAAACCTTTAGGGTTTAGTCCTTGATTAAGAGATGAGAAGTGAAGACTCAAAGATGACACAAAGGTAAAACTAATAGGGGGACTAATCAAACCCTAATTGTGATCATGCTTGGCTGTTCCTAGGGTTTATGAGGCTTGAGAAAGAAAGAGATCTTCAAAGGCCACTAAGGAGGAACAAGAAGAAAGGAGGAGGAAGCAGAGAGAAGCAAGGCAACTTGCTTCACTTAATAAGACAAGTTGCTTGAAGAAAGAAAGTCAGAGATGAACATGAATGAGCAAGCTCACTCCAATACACAAGTAAAATGCAGAAATAATGCATAAGAGAGATGAGAAGAGATTATGAGAAGTGAAGGCAAATTCACTTCCCAAAACAACTTACCACCTGAGAAGTTAGCAAAAAGAATGAAATGAAATGAAAATGCAAAAGATGCAAAGATGCAAACCAAAACTAGAAGCATAAACAGGATGTTGATGATGTTAAAAGATGATGCAAACACATATCAAGGGTTGTGAATGATCATACAAGGATGAGGATGCAAATGGAGCATGCTTTGAACCATAAAAGTTCATGAAGTTTATGAAATGGAATGAATGCATAACATGACAAATGAAAGATGCAATGATCAAACATGATTCTAGTATGTCCTAAGATGTCTTAGAAGTCATATGGATGCACAAAATGTCATGGCAAGTTCTTGAATGCAAGCATATGGAAGGAGGATGCAAATGAAAGCACAAATTAGGGTTTATGCACAAGACACAAAGCAAAATCCAAAATCAGAAGCAAATGACAAGATGAAAAATTGAAAATGGGATCAAAGTAGCCCTAACCCTACACAAGTCCACTGCCCAAAGGAGGGGACCCAACTCTTAACCTAATGGGATTTATGATTTTCCTAAGTCAACTAGGGTTTTGGGATACCTCACAATGAAAAATGAAAAACAAATTGAAAATGAAATATAAATTCAAACCAATTTTACCCTAGAAACTACATGATATGAAGGATGCAATACAAGAAGAACCATCATCAAACTCTTCATGGTTAGGCAGAATGAATTTTTCTAAATAATTACCAAAATATTGCCTTTAAATGAATTTAATTCCAATGAAAAAGGTCAAAATAGGTCAAGAACCAAAAAGAAATTTGTTTTGAGAGTTTGATAATATTTGATAATGTTTTTAAATGCAATGTGAATTTTTTTGTGATTTTTAAATACCTAAATGCATTTTTAATTAATTAATTTCAATTAAATAATTAAAATTAAACATTTAAATGATTTAAAAATAATTTTTAATGCAAAAAATAAAAATAAAAATTTTTTTGGGTTCTGAAAATTAATAAAAGGTTTGACAAATAATTTCAGAATTTTTTAATACATTTTACTATTTTTTAAAAATTTGTAGAAATAAAATACAAATGAAATGAAATAAAAATTAAAAATAATGAAAGTATGCGCATCCTGAGGCTGAGATTCAAATGGATTTGGAGGGAATTGACTGGCGCCAGATCCTATGGTCCACGTTCAAACTGGCATTTTTAAAACTAATCCTAATTAATTAATTTAATTAATCACAATTAGGGTTTAATGATGAATCTGGTCCACTCATACGCGCGCGGGAAAGCCAGATCAAGGGCCAGTATTCAAAATTGGCTAATTAATGGGATTAGGGCTTAATGACCCTCAGGCGACCGGAACAGTACTCCGGTCGTCTTCTCCGACGACACAAAACCCTAGCTTCTTCTACAGGTCACCAAACCTCAAATTTCTTCCACAAAAATGATCCTCTCACTCTTCTAAACCTAAACCCTCTCCTGAAACTCATTTATTTTACCTCACAAGCACGAATCAAAGCAAAATGCAAAACACAGGCAAATATTCAGAGATGTCATACATGATGGTTTCTTCACCATTTTCAAAAGTAAACACATATTCATGATCAGGGGAGCATATAGCATCACAAAAGAACTTAAAACTTAGCTTCTGGGAAAAAAGTTCTTCATGTTACCTGAGATGAAGACTCTCTGGTTCTGAGCTTTCTGGACTCACCCTTTGTGCAAACCCTCTTCTTTAAACACCCTGATGATGGAATGAAGCTTAGAAAGCTTTGATAATGACTGGTTGAGGCTGTTTTGTTCTGGTGTAGCAGAAATGGGGGTTAGTGTGTGTGGTGATTCAGTCTGTTTCAGGGGGTGGGTTTTGTTCCATGAGTGATGTGTGATTTGTTGGTGAAGAAATTTTGGATGTTTGAAGGCTGTGTGAAGAGTTTCGAAGAGGGGAAGTTTTGGACAGATTTTGTGCAAGCTGGATTGTGGGAGGTTTCTGGCTTGTGTGTGGTGTGTTTTATGATCCTTATACAAATCCTAAGTTATTGGAATGAGTCAGAAGACTTGACATGCACTGTGGGAATGGTATGGGGTGATTGGCCAAAAAGTCAATGTTAGGTGTACTTTAAGCATGGGCCATGGCAGAGAAGATTTCTGTGTTTGGATTGCCTCAGCTGAGTTTGAGGATGACCCTTGGATGGTTTATGAAGGACTGCAACACTTGGATTGCAAGGTAGCATGTGTTTTGCCAATTTCCAACTTTGTGCATCTTGTGATTTTTGGCCATGGACATGTGACATCTCTTAGGAAAAATGCAGCAAAATGCACCATATATGTTGTTATGACACTTTGATATTGATTAGAGATCAAGCAAAACCATAGGAACCCTTCTTGCAAGATTTCCCTCTTTGTGATTTTCATGAAAAATGGCTTATGATTTTTTGAATTCAAGGCATGAAAGTGGGAAATTCTTTGGTGCATTCTGAATTTTGGACCATGGACCATGTTTGTGTAATGCTTAGAAGTTGATTTGAAGTCACATTTGGTTTTGGCATGAGGTTTTGCAACTTTCCTCCTTTGGTGCATAAGTGAAATTTCATGATTTTTTTCAACTTTGGCAAGCCATAACTTTTGATCCAAAATGAACTAGAAAGAGTTCTTGTACTTTTTGAAAAGGGAATGATCTAATCTACAACTTTCATGACCAAAGTTTTCTCATTTGAAGCATTTTTGAATCAAAAAGAGGAGGTTGAAAAACTTTCCCAAAATGGCAAGTTTACATTATAAGTCACTTTCCCAAAAAGGCAACTTTGCAAATGGCTTTAAATTCCTCAATTTTGTGAACTTCTAACATCTTCTATGATCAAATAAAGATCATACACATTCAAAATGATGGAGAACACCCTTTGGTTGGGTCATTGGGAACCTCAGATACCCTGATTTTGCACTGACTTGCTCAAGAAGTCACCCTGTGATCAGGTGCCTTCCCCTTTGAATTTATTCATAAAAAATGATATGCATGATCCTCATAACATATAGAGACCAATAGAAACAAGAATGACCAAAAAATTTGGAGTTATGGCCTCTGAAACCAAAACCCTAATTTTAGGTCATCTGTGTAGTTAAACTTGGCTCTGCTTCCATGCCTTTCTCAGTTCTTGTGATTCTTTGACTTCCTTGATCTTGGGAGGATAAAATATGATGCTTGAACATACATGGACCCTCTTGAGATGATTGAAGACCTTTGGAGTGGCTCAGATAGCTCAGGGATGGCTCAGATCACAAACCCTAGATGCAGATGACTTTGAACTAATGCAATGAAGCAAAAATGTACTATGGGATGATATGATTGAACTTATGCAAATGAAAAGAATCAAAAGCCATGGTGAAATGAGTGAGGGAAAATTTGGGGTGTTTACAGCTGCCCCTATTCAAACATGAGTTAGCTGTGCCGGATGTAAGCAGCGGCTTAACAGACAAGCAAGATAACTTGTGGTTGAATACCAAAGACAGTCCAAAATTTGCACTCACTGATTGAAGAAGAAAAGGGATATAGATTGTAAAAGAAAATAAAGTATGATTACAAAATGCAGGCAACGGAGGACGACCGTCGAGCAGAGGACGACTGTTGGGGAAAAAACGACGACGGGGACGGCCGACGTGCTGGGGAAGCAAAGGTATCATGATGGGGACGATCATCAAGACTCTCTGGGGGTTAAAAGGTGAAGGAAATGATGGGGACGACCATCAGGTTAATGAAATAAATGATGAGGGACGGTCATCAAAAGGTGAAGGACGATCACCTAGCAGGGGACGGCTGCTCTGTTGGGGATAAGGATGAGGGACGGTCATCCAAGGTGAAGGACGATCACCTGGCAGGGGACGGCTGCCGAAAGTATCTCGACATAGGACGAATGCCGAATAGAAAAGGTCGATGATGGGGACGGCCATCGGATAAGCATGATGAAGGAAGATCATCAAGAGGTGAAGGACGATCACCTAGCAGGGTACGGCTGCTCTCGGGGTTCATCGTGACATAGGACGAATGTCAGATAACAAAATCAACGATGGGGACGGCCATCGGATAAAATGATGAAGGACGATCATCAAGAGGTGAAGGACGATCACCTAGCAGGGGACGACTGCTAAAAATATCTCGACATAGGACGAATGTCAGATAGAAAGATTTCTAATGAGTAGAGACTCCGCTGGGGATGATGAAGGACGATCATCAAAAAGGTGAAGGACGATCACCTGGCAGGGTACGGCTGCCGAAAATATCATGACATAGGACGAATGTCAGATAGAAAGGAAATAGTTTACTAGAGAATCTTCTGGGGAAAGGTAGACACAGACGAGTGTCTAAGGTATAAGTGTTTGACGTTGTGTATAGATTAAAGATGCGGACGAGCATCCTTAAGACTATGATATGGACGAGTATCAGTAGGAACAAACGCTTGACGCATGTTCAGAGATGATGATACGGACGAGTACCAGCTAGTTAACAAAGAACACGGACGAGTGTAGACTCTGAGGGGACGTAAGTGGCGTATACAAGATACGGACGAGTATCTATATGAGCAAAAAGTGATGAGAAATGTATTATAAATAAGTGTTTGGTCCACAAAGAGTTCAGGAAACCATGCTGGGGATATGTGACACGGACGGGTGTCAGGGAAGTATGTAAACATGTGTTGGCGAGTTCAAAGGGGACGCCTTGGCTCTCTGCTGGGGATATGACACAGACGAGTGTCAAGAAGCATTTGTAATGTATAAGTATCTGTTTGTAGGGAATGCTCGGGCGATTTATTGGGGAATGATGACACGGACGAGTGTTTAAAAGGAGTGTGTATCTATATTCGTGAGTGCAAACAGGATGTTTCGGCTTTCTGTTGGGGAGTTTGGGAAGTATTTTGTATACCATTGATGAAACATCGGTATTTACGAGTATTTGATTCAGAACATGGCTTATGATTATGCAATATGTTTGATTTTTTCCGTAATGCTCCGTATTAGACAGAATGTTACGCCTTGGGGGAAAGTATGATGCGAATGCCATGATTATGCAAAGGTATCGATCCGGGATTCGGATCCCGTTGCGGTGAAGATCTCTGGCTGATCTGCTTGAAGTGGACATCCCAGCTGGGGATGAGATCATTGGTAGATTCGACATATATATCTCTGCTGGAGGAAATAGATCACTGATAGACCTCTCTCGGTGATGAGGGACCCAGCTGGGGTTTGCGGGAGCTTTCGTCATTCTGTTGTGAGATCTTCAGGCATTGCTCTTTTGGATAGAGGTTGAAACTCTGCGGGGAGATAGTTTCCTGTCCTTGCACCTGGCTAAGGAGGAATGATGACTGGCAACTCAACTGGGGAGGAAGCAGCCCTGGTTTTGTTCGGAAGATGTGCTGTGGAAACGGTGATTTGACAGCTTGCTGGGGAGAAACTTTTCTTGCCCCATGTTGCACTTTGACTACCTGCAATCCTGTATGGCGAAGAAACGCGCAAGTATCCCGAGGTATCCCTTACTGGATTCCATCATAGGAATTTAGACACTCCCGGGAGCAAATATATTTCCTGCAAGCACGTAATTTAGAAACGACGCATCTGTATTCATGAAAACAAGGTTTATAAGGACATCAGACATTTTTGCAAATGAATATAGAACATATGAGACGAAATATGACTGAAAATCTGATTTCATTAATTTGTGTGCCCTGAATTGGCAAGATACAGTCAAAGGAACAGATCCCCTGAAATGAGGGAATCGTTACAAATTGAGAAACAAAAGGGTGTTGGCAATGTTGATGATGCTTCGAGGAGCTTCCCTTTTGCTATGACCCATATGACATTGACGTTCTTCTCATCTTGCTTTTGAAGAAGGCTGATTCTGACCGATGCTTTAACCCTTCGAGGCTTGCCATTTTGTAAGCGACACAGACGAATTCAGAATGCAGTTGTTCGCTTATTCCCTTATTTTGCGTGGATCGCCCTTTCGGGTTTTCAATCCACCGGGATACCCATTTTTTCCTGAGTTGTCCAATGCGGATTTTCAACTCAGCGGGTGTACATCTTTTATTTATTTTCCCTTATTTTTTCCCGAGTCTTTTATTCTGTTTTTGACTCGCCGGGATGCCCTATTTTTGCCTGGACTTACATTCTGTTTTTATGTCCAGCGGGTCATTTTTATGCGAAGTATTTTTTGACTGCATCTGAATTCACAGGGGACAGGAAGTCTTCACCATCCATAGTACTGAGCATCAGTGCTCCACCAGAGAAAACTTTCTTTACTATGAACGGACCATCATAATTCGGAGTCCACTTGCCCATGTAGTCTGTATGAGGAGGGAGGAGTCTTTTCAGCACAAGATCTCCTACTTGGTAATCTCGGAGTCTGACTTTTTGATCGAAGGCTTTCTTCATTCTTTTCTGATATAGCTGCCAGTGACAAATTGCAGCTAATCTTTTTTCTTCGATCAGATTCAGTTGCTCGTATCGGGATCAGACCCATTCTGCTTCATTCAATTTAACATCCATTAATACCCGTAAGGAGGGTAATTCAACTTCAACAGGTAGGACTGCCTCCATACCATATACAAGTTGATACGGTGTTGCCCCAGTGGATGTTCTGATTGACGTACGGTACCCATGCAAGGCAAATGGTAGCATTTCATGCCAGTCTTTATAGGTAACTACCATCTTCTGCATAATCTTCTTGATATTCTTATTAGCTGCTTCCACAGTGCCATTCATCTTTGTCCTGTAAGGAGAAGAATTGTGATGTTGGATCTTGAAGTACCGACACAGTTCTGCCATCATTTTATTATTTAAGTTGGAACCATTATCAGTAATGATTCGTTCGGGCACTCCATACCGACAAATGATGTCTCTCTTCAGGAATCGGGCTACCACTTGCCTTGTAACATTTGCATAAGAAGCCGCTTCAACCCACTTGGTAAAATAGTCAATAGCAACCAGGATGAATCAGTGGCCATTTGAAGCAGTCGGTTCAATCTTGCCAATCATATCAATGCCCCACATGGCAAAGGGCCAGGGTGAAGACATCACATTCAGGGGATTTGGAGGTATGTGCACTTTATCCGCATAAATCTGGCATTTATGGCATTTTCTGGCATAGGCACAACAATCTGCATCCATTGTGATCCAGTAATACCCTGATCTTAGCAACTTTTTAGCCATAGCATGCTCTCCAGCGTGGGTACCAAAAGATCCTTCGTGCACCTCGTGCATCAGCAAGTCTACCTCTGCCTTATCAACACACCTGAGAAGTACCATATCAAAGTTTCTCTTGTACAAGGAACCATCAATATTTAGGAAGAAACTACCAGCTAGCCTTCTTAAAGTCTTCTTATCATTGGAAGATGCCCCAGGTGGGTATGTCTGATCCTCCAAGAAGCATTTGATGTCGTGGAACCAAGGCTTATCATCTTTAGCAAGGTCTGCTGAGAACACGTATGGTGGTCTGTCAAGTCTGGATACTGAAATCCGAGGCACAAAGTTGGCAGTTTGAACTTTGATCATGGATGAAATGGTAGCCAGAGCATCCGCAAACTGATTTTCATCTCGAGGGATATACTCAAGCTTGACTGCTGTGAAGAAAGTCAACAACCTCCTTGTATAATCCCGATAAGGTATCAGATGATCCTGGTGGGTGTACCATTTGCCGTTGGTTTGATTAATTACCAGAGCTGAATCTCCGAATACAGTCAAAGTCTTGATCCTGAGGTCAATGGCTTCCTCAAGACCCATAATGCAAGCTTCGTATTCAGCTTCGTTGTTAGTGCAGTTAAAGGTGAGTTTTGCCGAGAAAGGCATGTGGACTCCCTTCGGTGTAATGAGTACGACACTAACACCACGACCATTCATATTAACAGCCCCATCAAACATCATAATCCATTCTTCTTCTGGGTCAGGCCCCTCAGTGTGAATAGGCTCTTCATGATCTTTTGCTTTTATGAACATGATGTCTTCATCAGGGAAGTCAAATCTCATAGGCTGGTAATCATCAATGGGTTGCTCAACAAGATAATCAGACAATACACTGCCTTTAATGGCCTTTTGAGATGTGTACTGAATATCATATTCTGTGAGGATCATTTGCCATCTTGCAACCCGTCCGGTAAGTGCTGGCTTCTCAAAAATGTACTTAACTGGGTCCATCTTGGATATCAATAAGGTAGTGTGGGTCAACATATACTGTCTCAGTCGGCGAGCAGCCCACGCTAAAGCACAACAAGTTTTCTCGAGCAGTGAATAACGTTGTTCACAGTCGGTAAACTTTTTGCTTAGGTAGTATATTGCATACTCTTTTCGACCAGACTCGTCGTGCTGGCCCAGCACACACCCCATTGACTCTTCTAATACTGTCAAGTACATGATTAGAGGTCTTCCTTCAACTGGAGGCATAAGGATTGGAGGCTCTTGTAAGTATTCCTTGATTTTGTCAAAAGCCCTCTGGCAGTCTTCATTCCACCTGACTGTTTGTTCCTTTCTTAACAACTTGAACAAGGGTTCACAGGTTGCAGTAAGGTGAGATATGAACCGTGAAATGTAGTTCAATCTGCCTAAGAACCCCCGAACTTCTTTTTCAGTCTTAGGTGTAGGCATTTCTTGAATGGCTTTGACTTTATCAGGGTCAACTTTAATCCCTTTCTCGCTTACAATGAATCCCAGCAGCTTATCGGATCGCACCCCGAATGTGCATTTGTTGGGGTTTAACTTCAATTGGTACTTCCTCAGACGCTTGAATAACTTCAACAGATTCACCAGATGGTCTTCTTCTGTGAGGGACTTGGCAATCATGTCATCCACATAACATTCAATTTCTTTGTGGATCATGTCATGGAATAATGTTACCATAGCCCGTTGATAAGTGGCACCCGCATTCTTCAGTCCGAATGGCATCACCTTATAACAGAACGTTCCCCAGGGTGTGATGAAGGTTGTTTTCTCCATGTCTTCAGGTGACATTTTGATCTGATTATATCCTGAAAATCCATCCATGAAGGAAAACACCGAGAACTGAGCCATATTATCAACCAATACATCAATGTGAGGTAAAGGGAAGTCGTCTTTCGGGCTGGCTCTGTTCAGGTCCCGGTAATCCACACACATTCTCACCTTGTCGTCTTTCTTAGGCATAGGTACAATATTAGCGACCCACGGCGGATAACTAGTCACAGCAAGGAAACCGGCGTCCCACTGCTTTTGTACCTCTTCTTTTAACTTCATTGCCATATCTGGGCGAGTACGGTGCAACTTCTGTTTTACTGGCAGACAATCTTCTTTCAGAGGCAGCTTGTGCATGACAATGTCGGTGTCCAACCCTGGCATATCCTGATAAGACCAAGCAAAAACATCCACATACTCTCGAAGCATATCAACCAATTGCTCTTTCACTGAATCTTGTAAGCAGGCCCCGATCTTGACTTCTTTCACTTCTTCTTTTGTTCCAAGATTAACCGTTTCGACCTCCTCCTGATGAGGAGTGATAAATTTATCCTCTTGTCTCAACAACCTAGATAGCTCCTCAGGTAGCTCATAATCTTCTTCAACCCCTTCATCAGCTTGATTGATCGGATTGTCCAAGTCATACAAAGTCATAGTAGTGTTGTTGTCGGTGCAGTCTAGAGGGCACTTTCTGCAAGGGTTTAGATTTGTTCATTTTAGTGATCAGTTTTATCTTATTTTTTAAAAAAAAAAGTGGAAAAATGAAGTTGTTTATTTTGAAAAACATTGCCATTTTATTTTTGTACAAAAAGTGAAAAATGAAAAACAGTGAGCGAAAAAGAAAAGACTCATTTGCAAAAGATGTCCTGATATTCATTAATTGATCTTTGCACAAAATACAAGATGGCCCGATTACAAAATGAGCCTTGACATCTTGGGCAAGATGCAAGACTTGATGCATGCTTTAAAATACAGGAAATAATAATTACTCTGCAGGAGTAACCCTTATAATTTCCTGGGAAGACCAGTTTGAGACATGGCTCCCCGGGGTCCTTGGACATATCCAGCTTTCCAGGTTGCGCTCATCTTCCGACTCATCTTCCAAGTTGTTCACAGCATCCGGGTTGAGCATTCCTCCGCTGACAAATTTGGGATCTTTGGCAGCCTCTGGTTGATCTTGTTGAGTTGGTTTGTAACCCAACCCAAATCGGTCTTCTTTCTTTTCCACGGGCAGCAGCTTGCCCCAGCCTTGGGCGGTACCTTCCTCCACAATCTTCCGGGCTTGCTGATATGACGTTATGGAAGTTCCCAGTACAGCAGATGCTTAATTAATGTTCAAGGCCTCAAACCCTTGGCTCATGGTTTCATGGATCTCCCCGTCCATTTCTATGTACTTATACGTAGCCAGCTGGCTAACAAAGATGTCCTCTTCCCCACAGATGGTGATGATCTGGCCTTCCCACTCGAATTTTAACTTCTGGTGAAGGGTAGACGTAACAGCGCCAGCGACGTGGATCCAGGGTCTACCCAACAGATAGTTGTAGGCCGGCTGTATGTCCATCACAAAGAAGGTAGTTTTGAAGGTCTGCGGGCCAATCAACACAGGCAGATCAATCTCCCCAAGCACTGATCTTTTAGAGCCATCAAATGCTCTCACCACCAAATTACTCGGACGCAATGCCAAGCCATCATACTCCAGCTTCACTAAGGCTTTCTTTGGTAGAACATTGAATGATGACCCAGTGTCCACCAGCACATGAGATAGAACAGCACCCTTGCATTCCAGGGTGATATGTAAAGCCTTGTTGTGGTTGCGTCCCTCCGTTGTTAAGTCAGCATTGGTAAAGCCCAGTCCATGACTGGTGTTGACATTTGCAACTACAGTTTCGAGTTGATTAACAGTAATCTCCTCTGGCACGTATGTTGCGTGCAGGACCTTCAACAATGCGTTCCGGTGAGCTTCAGAGCACATTAATAGTGATAATATGGAGATCTTGGAGGGGGTTTGGTGAATCTGGTCCACCACCTTGTAATCACTTCTCTTTATGATTCTCATAAACTCGTCTACATCTTGTTCAAAAGATGTCTTTTGAGTCTCTTTGGGAATTGGCTCTTCAGGTACCACACTCTTTCCCTTTGCTTTGGCAGCAGCTTCTGCTTCAACGTTAGGTCTTTGTGTTTGTGAGGCAAAAAGGCGTCCGCTTCTGGTGAAGCCTCCGCCTCCCCCAACATTATCAATTTGTGGAGAAGAGGTTGATGAATCCAGAGTGATTTTCTCCCCATTGCAGTAGAGATTAGAGCCATAATGCCAAGGTATGGCATTGCTGCTTTCATAAGGAACGGGTCCAGGCACCGTAATAGTAACTGGGCTGACTGCTGCAGAGGAGGGTACTGTAATGGTGTGCGGATCATAGTAAATTGTGACTGGTGATCTGGTAGGAGGTGCCATGATTTGTTGTTGGAAATTGCTGCTGGGAGGAACATCTGATGGGTCATAATAGATTGTAATCGTTGACACATCTTCGTTAATTTTTGCTGGCGTTGTAGAAGATTCTTCTACAAACATGGATGCCGATGTTGTAGAAGAAAAGGTTGTTGACATTTGATTTGTCGAAGTGATGGATGGAGCCATTGCTGATGATATTGATGAATCAGTAGGAATGATTGTTGTTGTTGTTGTAGAAGAATCGGGAATTGCTGTTAAGGGAATTGCTGGATTTGTAGGCGCCGTTGTTGAGATCTGAAGGATACCATCCTTAATAAGATTATCTATGCCGCTTCTCAGCCTTTCACACCCATTGACTGCAATGTTGCAATACCCACAACCGAGCTCACACCCGGGGAACACTTGGCATTCTAAAAGCTGAGCTTTAATTTCGACCAAAGGTGTTCGTATTTGTGCAACACCAGTGATCAAGGTAGATGGTTTGTCTTCCTCAATGGCATTAATCCTCGGCCCACCGTGATTAGGCATAGGATTTTTGTTGACATTCGGGGGAGGTGCAAAGTTAAGAGCTTTCGAGTCCACCAGGTCTTGGACTTTCATTTGTAAGGCCCTGCATTTTTAAGTATTGTGACCAGGTGCGTTAGAGTGGAAAGCACACCTGGCGTTGACATCATAATTCTTTGGGAGGTTGAGGGGATCGGGTGGTGCCAATGTCCTTAACTCAACCAAGTTAAGCTTCAGGAGTTGTGGCAATAAGGCAACATAAGGCATAGGGATAGGGTCAATCACCCTGTTTGCCTGTGACGGTCTTTGTTGGAATGGACGCTGTTGTTGGTTGTTGTTGTTGTTGTTGTAGGTTCTCTATTGCGGATACTGAACTTGTTGTTGATAATATGGTTGTTGCTGTTGAGGATATGCTGATTGTTGAGGAATTGGGGCAGGAATGGTGACAGCTGCTACTGACCTGGGAACATACTGAGATCTGCCCCTGCTTGCATGAATGGAATTGGTCTCACCGGCTCTTCGGGGCCCCACAAAAGGCTTCCTGGGATTACTGGATGAACTTGCACCACTGTCAGAAATCTTACCCATTTTCAACAGACTTTCAATCCTTTCACCAGCTATGACAACATCAGCAAAGCTGGTGGAGGAAAAGGCAGCCAGTCTATCAATATATGTCCCTTGCAGAGTGTTCATGAACATGTCGGCCATTTCTCTTTCCGACATAGGTGGTTGGACAGCAGCAGCAAGCTGTCTCCACCTTTGGGCATACTCCCTGAAGCTTTCTCTGGAAGACTGGGACATTCCCATCAGAAGGGTCCTGTTAGGAGCCATGTCCAGATTGTATTGATATTTCCTGATGAAGGCTTCAGCTAAGTCCTTCCAGCATCTGATGGTAGCCCTGGTCAGGTGTGAATACCACTCTCTTGAAGCCCCAGTCAGACTATCTTCAAAGTAGAACATCCACAGCTTCTCATCCATAGTATAAGCTTTAAGTCTTCCCAGGAAAGACTGCAGGTGAGTTCGTGGACAAGAGGTTCCATTGTATTTCTCAAAGCACGGGGGTTTGAATTTGTGGGGAATTCTCACCCCGTCCACTAGCCCCATGTCCGTTACATCGAAGCCCAAGGAATTCTGAGACTCCAGAGATCTCAACTTCTCAGCAATTTCATCTAACCTCCTGTCATAGACTTCATCCCCTGCTCCCATAACAGTGAACTGCTCTTCTTAGGGATCCTCCTGCAAGATCCTGCCTGCAGCAGTATTACCTTGCACATTTCTCGGAATGTTAGCTTCTGGTTCCAGATGAGGTCCAAATACTGGTGGATCAATACGAGGCTGTCCCCTTTCATTGTTGGGAACACTCGGCGACGAGCAATGTTTCCTGAGATGACAACAAAGTTAGAAACAATAATAACAAAACCTACAAAACAAAACACAAAGTTAGTATGCAATGCAGTATGCTTATTTGTTTTCCAAGGTATCCGGCCTGGTTCTTGGTTTTGACCTTTCCAGACCTCGAGGAAGATGCTTGATGTCGCTTGAGAAAAGAAAACCCAATGAAAGCAAACTAATATATTACCAATGATGAACACATACATAGTTTGTTTTACAACACATGCCCCTGGAGGGCCAAAATACAAAAGAAAGAGAAAAGTACATCAAATGGAAATGAACAACAAACAAAGAAATCAAACATCTAGTCCAAATTCATCCTCCTTGACCTCCTTCAGGAGAGCCTCAGTCACTGGACCAGCTGGGTGCTCTGTAATGGTCCTAATGAGGAGGTTCCTGGTGGCAATGGCAGTGGTCAGCTTCTTGTGCCTGTCCTGGTCTTTTGACCTCTTCAATCCAGCCCTAAGTTTCAATTCTGAAATCTCCTTCTGAGCTGCCAACAAAGCTTCCTACTGCTTCTTCTCATTGGCCTCCAATTGTTCAATTTTGGCTTGAGTTTTCTGGTCTTCTTGTGCACGGGCTTCAGTGATCCTGACCCACCTAGCCTGACTCTCTTGCAGATAAAGCTCAGTCCTAGCCTGCTGAAACTTGGCTTCTTTACAGGCATTCTTTAATATTTGCTCCCCAACCCTTGCTTTCCTGATGTAGTCCTCTTTCTTCTCAATTTTGGCAAGATGCTCCACCCTAAGCTTTTCCAACCTCTCAATGTCCAGACGACCATCACTCCTTTCCCAAAGGGTCTTCTTCAAAGCTTGAGACAGATTCTCATTCCTTTCCTTCAGCTTCTCAAATTCTTCCAGGCTGATAGTTGCTGCTGGCTGTGCTGTAGATGGTCCAGGTATATCCTCAATGGTGAAAGGCATTCCAATAATCTGAGCTCTAGTACGGGACCAATCATAGTATTGAGCTGAAGCAACATTATTACACCTCCCTAGAATAGCCATCCCTTTTGTCTGAATGTTGTCCCAAGCCCAGGATGCTTGTCTGACAACAGCTGAATTAGGTTTTACTTCACAGTACAAGGTCTCAGCTAAATCCTGCACTCTGGGAGGGTGAACCAAAGCATAGCCCAGTTGTCTCTTAAACAGCAAAGGATTGTAGTTGATGCAACCCTTTACCCCTATCAGAGGCACATTTGGGTATTGCCCACAGCTGGTGATAATGTCTTTGCCTTTGGTGCTCTGGGTGCACCATCTAATATCATCTGAAGTCAAAGAAATGAGCCTCTTAGCCCAATTCTTCTGTTGGTGAGGGTTCAGGAAGGCATCTGACTTAGGTAGGTGTCTGAGCAGCCAAGTGTAAAACAAAGGAGCACAACATCTCTCCAACTTCCCCCTTTGTTTCTCATTCCTCTGATGAATGGAGTAGTAAAAATCTCCTAGCAATGTAGGCACTGTGTTCCTCAGAAGAAACAGATGGATGGCATTCTTGCTGACAAATTTGGGCTCATCTGCAAATAGTATAGCCCCATATATGCTGAGGGCCAACAATGCACAAACTGCCCTCCACTCTCCCAATGAGGCTTTCAGGTTGGCCTGAGAAATCAAGAAGTCTAAGTGCAAACCAGGGATCCCAGCTTTTGTTGTCATACTTTTCTCAATCAAGGCAGGTTCCAGGTACAGTTCTTTTGCTACTTCTCCATTGCTGGGAAAAGTCATTTATGGGTTGAAGGGGATTCCACCTCTGATAGGTACTCCAATCAATGAAGAAAACTCTTCCAGCAGAGGCCCTAGCTGAAAGTCTGGGAATGTGAAACATCTCAAAGGAGGGTCATAAAACTGCAAGCATGTGTGGATCTGCTCCTCTGAGAAGGGTCAAGGTCCATAACCATATCCAGGATACCTCCATAGTGTTCCCTGAACAAGGGGATATGGTCAGGAGTGATGAGTGACTGGACCTTCCTGATGCCAGTCAGCACAGGCTCAAAGAAATGGTATGATATGTTGCTCTTCCTGGGAGTAGTCATAAATGCTGAAGAGGAGGAAGATAGGTGCTGATGAAGATCAAGACTGATACTGGAGATGAGCCACTGACAGGCTGATGCTGGTGATGATGAGAATAGCTGAAGCAGATAACTGATGAAGCAGAGGTCTATGCAGAAGAAGGGGTCAAAACCAAACCAGATATAATGTGGATACCCTGAAAAACAAATAAACAAATGTTAAATGATGCAATGATGATGTATGCAAATGATATGCAAGGGTTGTGATCAAGCTGGATCTGACTATCTGTCTTGATATAAGGCCCATGTATGTTCAAGAAGTCCAGATGGAGGTCCAGAAATCCAGTAACCAAGGTGGGGGACTCAAATAAAGAGTCACATATCCAGGGTTAATCACAAGAACTGTCCAAAATGAGGTACTCTTAAACCAAATAGTAACAGGGTATACTGTGGCCAAGGGTTCCTGCATACCTGTAAACAGCCCAACCCCCTCACAGGTGGTGTTCTAAAACAAAGATCCTCAGACTTGGATCAATTATGAGAAGTGTAAACACTTCTAACCCGGAGATACAGTGTTTACAATAATCATAAAAGATCCTCCTCTAATTCACCCCAGTTTCTGAAGGTCATAATAAAGGTCATCCAAACTTAGCAGGCTTCCCAGATAGCCCTAGCACTACAGGAGATCTGTAGCACAGAGTTCTCAAGAAGAAACCCACATCTGAACCATGTTTCATATTCCTGCACCAGACCGAAATGGAATGGGAAAGAACATGAACCACTCTAGCCTAGGTGTCACTCAGGTCCCAAGTATAGGGCCTTAAACTCTCAATGAAACCCAACCCACCAAAACAGAAACCAGATCCAACAATGATAATGATAGTATGAAATATGGAAAACTGTAAAAAAGAAATAAATAAAGCTATACAGAAAGCAATAAATAAAGCAATATAAACACACAATTAGCACATAACACCCCAGTAAACACAAATCAAGCAAGCGCTAGGAGGAATCCACAAAAAGAACCAGAAGCCCTGGTTACAGTATAAGGTTCCCCAGCAGAGTCGCCAAGCTGTCGCTCCTACCTGATGACACGGGGCCAAGAGGGGTACAGACGCGAACGGTCGGCGAAGGAGAAGGGATGAATAGAGTCGCCAGCTGGGAATTTTTATCCCGAAGGAAAGGTAATGCTGCATAAACCTAAGAAAAGATGGATAAGACGGTTGCGAACCAGAGAGACTGGGAAAGGGGGTTGGTTACAACCTGGGAAGCTATTAGCACCCAGACTGTCTGTCGTACTCGACGGGATCCACGCTTGAAAGATTTGTGTTTTAAAGGGGTAGTGTCAGTGCAATCTGTGTATCAAAGCTAGAAAGAATGCAAGTGTCAGTGTAAGAGAAATGTAAAATGAAATATATGAAGTGTCAGTGTAAGAACAGGAGTGCAAAGCTCAAGATAATGAGGCTAAAAGAATAATGCTGGAAGGAGGGGGATATACAGAGACTTTCGTTCGATAACTGTTAAGTTATGCCTACGTATCCTCTTGTGAAATGAGGAAGTCAGAACACCGTAGTTCAACTCAAAGAGACTGAAAGATAAGTTGACTTGTGAACTGCCTACTTGTCTATGCTCGAGTGTATGACCTGTCTGGCTCAGGTGCAAACTGTCTTGCATTAGACGGAAGAAGCAAGTTCTCGTTTGTGAGTGAATGAGATAAGAAAAGAATCCCGGAGGAGACGATTATTGTTTGTTTTTGATGTTTTTCAATCTTTTATTGATATTTTGAAGTTGGTCATTAGTTGATGAGCTTAAGTCTAAACCAAGGGTTAGTAAACTCATCACATCTTCCCTCTGATTAGGGGTAATGAGAATACCTTAAGTATGAAGTAAACACCTCACACTTAATCACCATGATGTAGAATTAAGATCATTAACCTACTTGCCTTTATTTAAATGTTTTTGGTGTTTTTGTTTAGTGTTAAGTAATGAGTTTAAGCCATAATCAAGGATTTAATGAACCCATTACACCATCCTAATAGAAGGATAATAGATGAGAACATTTAAGCTGAGGAAGGCTCCTCAACTTAATCCATGATTAGGGATTAACCTCATGACAAAACAAAGCCTTTATTAGAGTGGATTTTAGTTAATGATGAAGTTAAGAAGTGGATTTTATGGTTTGTAAGACAACTTGAGGGGGACTTGTCCATTAACACTAGGGTTAGTCCTTCTTAACCAATTAAGGAAGAATTAGAACCCTAATGCAAGGCCCAAGTTACAAGCTTGGTGTCTTAATGATTATTAGGTGGATTGATTAAAGGGTTCAAACACATTAAGGGTTTAACACTTAGGATTAAAGTTATACACTCCATCCTAATAGAAGGATGCAGGCATAAGCTTAATCACAAAGCCTTAAAACCTTTAGGGTTTAGTCCTTGATTAAGAGATGAGAAGTGAAGACTCAAAGATGACACAAAGGTAAAACTAATAGGGGGACTAATCAAACCCTAATTGTGATCATGCTTGGTTGTTCCTAGGGTTTATGAGGCTTGAGAAAGAAAGAGATCTTCAAAGGCCACTAAGGAGGAACAAGAAGAAAGGAGGAGGAAGCAGAGAGAAGCAATGCAACTTGCTTCACTTAAGAAGACAAGTTGCTTGAAGAAAGAAAGTAAGAGATGAACATGAATTAGCAAGCTCACTCCAATACACAAGTAAAATGCAGAAATAATGCATAAGAGAGATGAGAAGAGATTATGAGAAGTGAAGGCAAATTCACTTCCCAAAACAACTTACCACCTGAGAAGTTAGCAAAAAGAATGAAATGAAATGAAAATGCAAAAGATGCAAAGATGCAAACCAAAACCAGAAGCATAAACAGGATGTTGATGATGCTAAGAGATGATGCAAACACATATCAAGGGTTGTGGATGATCATACAAGGACGAGGAAGCAAATGGAGCATGCTTTGAACCATAAAAGTTCATGAAAGTTTATGAAATGGAATGAATGCATAACATGGCAAATGAAAGATGCAATGATCAAACATTATTCTAGTATGTCCTAAGATGTCTTAGAAGTCATATGGATGCACAAAATGTCATGGCAAGTTCTTGAATGCAAGCATATGGAAGGAGGATGCAAATGAAAGCACAAATTAGGGTTTATGCACAAGACACAAAGCAAAATCCAAAATCAGAAGCAAATGACAAGATGAAAAATTGAAAATGGGATCAAAGTAGCCCTAACCCTACACAAGTCCACTGCCCAAAGGAGGGGACCCAACTCTTAACCTAATGGGAGTTATGATTTTCCTAAGTCAACTAGGGTTTTGGGATACCTCACAATGAAAAATGCAAAACAAATTGAAAATGAAAGATAAATTCAAACCAATTTTACCCTCGAAACTACATGATATGAAGGATGCAATGCAAGAAGAACCATCATCAAACTCTTCATGGTTAGGCAGAATGAATTTTTCTAACTAATGACCAAAATATTGCCTTTAAATGAATTTAATTCCAATGAAAAAGGTCAAAATAGGTCAAGAACCAAAAAGAAATTTGTTTTGAGAGTTTGATAATGTTTCTAAATGTTTTTAAATGCAATGTGAATTTTTTTGTGATTTTTAAATACCTAAATGCATTTTTAATTAATTAATTTCCATTAACTAATTAAAAATAAACATTTAAATGATTTAAAAATATTTTTTAATGCAAAAAATAAAAATAAAATTATTTTTGGGTTCTGAAAATTAATAAAAGGTTTGACAAAACATTTCAGAATTTTTTAATACATTTTACTATTTTTTAAAAATTCGTAGAAATAAAATACAAATGAAATGAAATAAAAATTAAAAATAATGAAAGTATGCGCATCCTGAGGCTGAGATTCAAATGGATTTGGAGAGAATTGACTGGCGCCAGATCCTATGGTCCACGTTCAAATTGGCATTTTTAAAACTAATCCTAATTAATTAATTTAATTAATCACAATTAGGGTTTAATGATGAATCTGGTCCACTCATACGCGCGCGGGAAAGCCAGATCAAGGGCCAGTATTCAAAATTGGCTAATTAATGGGATTAGGGCTTAATGAACCTCAGGCGACCGGAACAGTACTCCAGTCGTCTTCTCCGACGACACAAAACCCTAGCTTCTTCTACAGGTCACCAAACCTCAAATTTCTTCCACAAAAATGATCCTCTCACTCTTCTAAACCTAAACCCTCTCCTGAAACTCATTTATTTTACCTCACAAGCATGAATCAAAGCAAAATGCAAAACACGGGCAAATATTCAGAGATGTCATACATGATGGTTTCTTCACCATTTTCAAAAGTAAACACATATTCATGATCAGGGGAGCATATAGCATCACAAAAGAACTTAAAACTTAGCTTCTGGGAAAAAAGTTCTTCATGTTACCTGAGATGAAGACTCTCTGGTTTTGAGCTTTCTGGACTCACCCTTTGTGCAAACCCTCTTCTTTGAACACCCTGATGATGGAATGAAGCTTAGAAAGCTTTGATAATGACTGGTTGAGGCTGTTTTGTTCTGGTGTAGCAGAAATGGGGGTTAGTGTGTGTGGTGATTCAGTCTGTTTCAGGGGGTGAGTTTTGTTCCATGAGTGATGTGTGATTTGTTGGTGAAGAAATTTTGGATGTTTGAAGGCTGTGTGAAGAGTTTCGAAGAGGGGAAGTTTTGGACAGATTTTGTGCAAGCTGGATTGTGGGAGGTTTCTGGCTTGTGTGTGGTGTGTTTTATGATCCTTATACAAATCCTAAGTTATTGGAATGAGTCAGAAGACTTGACATGCACTGTGGGAATGGTATGGGGTGATTGGCCAAAAATTCAATGTTAGGTGTACTTTAAGCATGGGCCATGGCAGAGAAGATTTCTGTGTTTGGATTGCCTCAGTTGAGTTTGAGGATGACCCTTGGCTGGTTTATGAAGGACTGCAACACTTGGATTGCAAGGTAGCATGTGTTTTGCCAATTTCCAACTTTGTGCATCTTGTGATTTTTGGCCATGGACATGTGACATCTCTTGGGAAAAATGCCCCTGAGTGGTACTTGCATCTAGAATTCCCATCGTGTTTTCCATTATTGAGAAGGCCTGACTCCGTCTGGATTTATTGCTCTCAGAGACTTTCAGCAGTCAGCAGTCTTGATATTCATTCCACTACTGTTTTGGTGCCATCTTTCAGCTTTTTCCTGGCGTGAACACAATAGTCTTGGAGTCAATCAAATCTGCAACCTTGTATTTACATTTGCCTCTGAAATACTTGCAATCTTCAATTAGATGGTTAGGTGCCCCAAAATGGTAGTCAACCCTGGCGTTCGGCATTGAAACCCCAAAGGAAGCTTTATCGGAGATGGTCCTGATGTGACCGGTTTAACTAGCCTGAATCTGAGCAAATGTGGAAACCTGTTGCATGTGTACGGAATCAGAATATCATCAAACTTCTTCTCAAGTTGTTCTGGCATTTACCCATATGCTTTGGTCCTAGGACTCTCTTGGGATGCTGAGGTTGGATGCTGACAACGACATCTGGAGGGAAGAGGTTGATAAAGTTAATAAATAAGGTTGCTCGCAAAGATCTTGCACGATATCCTGCCTATGTATCTTCATTGACCAATGGAGAATCAAAGCAGCGTAGTTCCCCTCACTAGGGATGAAAATAGCTTCGTTCAGAATTTCCATAACCAAGCTCATATGAGTCTTCATCTGGTTGACTTCTTGTTTCAGCAGTTTCTGGTTCTGAAATAAAGCTTGTACCTCTGCCCTGACTTACCCAGCTGGGTCTTCGTTTGATTACCTCCACCCGGAGTTATACCTTGATGGTTGTGATTCAAGTTGGCCACTTTGATGAGAAATCAAGTCAGGATAACTATCTGTCTCTGAACACCTGTCATGAATGCAAGGATGTATGCAACTGCCATGTTTAGTTATTTCCGAGGAATCTATCTGTTTTGATTCAAGTTTTATCACAGAAAAAGTCTAATGGCATGATTCAGACATGTGATCCTTGGAAATAACTGAACATGTGTGCTGGAATGCTATGATGTCATGTATGCAATAGGCATGTGATCAATGGTCTGACGTTGGTATTGAACAATGAACCAACTGTCTGTATAGAACCCCAATAACAACATCATCTTTGTATATAACCACATAATTGAGAACCCAATAACTATAGAACTGGATCACACAATAGAATAGTCACTAATGGTGTTGAAGTTGAACAACGAGCCAAGTGTCTGAGGAGAGTCTTAATAACAGTCACAATATCAAGGTCACAATGGTAATCACAGTAACAATTTCTCTGAATATAAATCCCGGATCTCGTAACCAAAGGACCATGTAGAACCAGATCATATCACAAAACAACATTGGAAAAGCGGGTTTGTTGAAGTTTAGGGTTCCTGCAAACCTGTAAACCCCTCCCAATCTCACGGTTGTGCTACTCGGGTCAACATCACGGACTCTCAAATCTGAATAGCAATAATACATTCACCATTTCTGAGAAATGGCTCATGACCAAATCAGGGAATCAGTTTGGCATTATGTACTACTCAGGGAGGTCTCAACTAAGTCCAAGGAAACAGGCATCCCTCATCGGTCCCCAGCTTCAAGCACTGAATCGAGAAACAATAGTATATTCATCCCGAAGGGTACAATACTATCGTCATATGAACAGTTTGCCTTAACTGGATTCCTATGAGAGAACCAGGCCATCATATGCGAGTTCCCAGTGGGCCATCCTATGCGAGAAACACCCCAAATTTGCCCTCACTAAGTTCACACCATGGCTTGTGATCTTTCATTTTTGCATAAGTTTAATCATACCATTTCATGTTGCATTTTTGCTTCACTGCATTAGTTTAAGTTCATCTACATCTAGGGTTTGTGACTAGGGCCATCCAAGATACATCTGAGCCACTCCAAAGGTCATCAATCATCTCAAGAGGGTCCATGTATGTTCAATCATCATATTTTATCCTCCAAAGATCAAGGAAGTCAAAGAATCACAAGAACTGGCAAAGCATGGAAGCAGAGCTAGGGTTTGACTGCACATATGACCTAAAATTAGGGTTTTGGTTTCAGAGGCCATTAACTCCAAATTTTTTGGTCATTCTTGTTTCTATTACTCTAAATATGATATAAGGATCATGCATACCAAGTTTTATGAATAAATTCATTGTGGAAGTCATCTGATCACTGGGTAACTTCTTGAGCAAGTCAGAGCAAAATCAGGGCATCTGAGGCCCCCCAACATGGAACCAAAGTGGATTTTTCATCAAATTGAATTTATATGATCTTTATTTGATCATTGAGGTGCTTGGAAGTTCACAAAATTGAAGAAAAGTGAGCTAAGCCAAAAGTTGCCAAAAATGGAAATGACTTATAATGTAAACTTTCCATTTTGGGAAAGTTTTTCAACCTCCTCTTTCTCAACCAAAAATGCTTCAAATGAAAAATTGTTGGTCATGAAAGTTGTAGATTGGATCACTCCCTTCTCAAAAAGTACAAGAACAAGATCTAATTCATTTTGGAACTCAAGATATGGCTTGTCAAAGTTGGCAAAAATCCCATAAATTTCAAGAAAGCACCAAAAGGGATTCTTTGCAAAACCGCTTGCCAATTCATTTTGTGGCTTCAAACACACTTCTAATCATCATACCAACATAGCACATTGTCTAAAACTCAGAATTGCCCAAGGAATTTCAAGATTGCATGCCTTGCTCATGAATAAATCTCAAGGGGGCCAAACTTTCTCCAAATTGCAAAACACCCCATAACTTATTTCTCACATGCTGAATTGCCTCAAAATGAATTCCATGGACCTCCTTGATCCTTGCTGAACCAGACATGCCCTTGTACCACTTCTGAACCAGCCCATACCTCAAGGACAAAAACTTTTGACTTTTTTGCAAGAAGCCCATACCAATCACAATAGGGCACAACCACTCCACAGACCTATCACAACTTGATATGTGGACCAAATGCTGGTGATAGCACACAAGAACACAAGCTGAAACCTAAGAATCACCAAGTTCACAAAAACTCTCCCTCTTGCAAAAGCTTTCGAATCTCCCAACTCAGCCACTCAATCTTCAAACAAACACCACCATTCATTCTTAAATCATTCACTGACCCAAAACCACCCATCAAAACAGCCAAGAACACACCATAAGCAAGATACGATTTTCAGCCAGTTGAGGTGCAAGCTCACAAACCAGCCATCCTCAAAGCTTTCCAAGTATTGCAAACTCTTCAGGAAGGTCATTAGAGGCTTTTTGCACCAAGGAAGTGGCCAGAAAGCTCAAGGGTTGAAAGCTCCATCTCAGGTAGCCAATCGAATTAATTTTTCCAGAACTTCTCTTTTATGTTACAAAATGATTAAGCATGCTTCACTGATCACACTGGACTTGGAATTATTGAAAATGGTTGAGAAATGAGAATGTATTGCTTGTCTGAAATTTTTGCCATGTTTATGTTTTTCTTCGAATCATGAGATTGAGTGAAAAGAAATGAGGTTTGAGGGTGGATTTGATCTTAGGAGAGTGAAAGGAGTGAATCTGGAGCTTTAGAGCTCCAGAAAGTACCTAGGGAAGAAGTTAGGGTTTTTCAGGTGAGGGTGTCACCGGAGAAGACGACCGGAGCTCTTCTCCGGTGACCTGAAAGTGATTAATGAGATAATTAGGGTTAGGGCTAAGTTTGAACGTGGACCCTTGGATCTCCCTTCCCGCGCGTGTTTGTGTGGCTGAGATTAGCTCATTAGTTATTAATCTGAATTAATTAATTAGTTAATTAGGTTTAATGAAGTTTGAATGTGGGCCTTTGGATCTGGCGCGCAGTCAACCCCCATAAACCCAGAATCAATCTCAGCCATTCCCTTTGCATACTTCAGCTTATTTTAATTTTTATTTCATATTTTTCTATTTGTTTTGTACATTTTATTTAAAATAGTTAGAAATTTCCAAAAATATTTTTATTTTGCATTTTGATTCCAAATAATTTTCTCAACCCAAAAATATTTTTATTTTTAGTTTTTGAATTTTAAAATCATTTTTTAGACATTTAAATATTTATTTTAATTAATTAATGAAAATTAATTAATTAAAATATCATTTAGGTTTCTAAAAAATCCCCAAAAATTCATATTGCATCTTTAAACATTTATAGACATTGTCATACCATTCACACAAATTTCTTTTTGGTTTTGAACCATTTTTGACAATTTTCTTGAATTTAGGGTTCATAAAATTCACATTTTAGAACCATAACTTCAAGAATTATTTTCTGCCTAACCAAGAATGATATGACAATGATTCTTTTTGCATTGATCTTCATTTGACATGTAGTTTCTAACATAATTCTGCCATAAATTGCTTCTTCCTTTTTGAATTGATTGGCATTTTTTCCCTTTAGGTACCTTAAAACCCTAGATAACTTAGAAAAATCATATCTTTCATTAGGTTAAGAGTTAGGCCTCCTCCTTTGGGGTGTGATATCATATGGGGTTAGGGTTCTTTTGATTGCATTTTAAATTTTTTATATTGTCATTTGCTTCTGTTTTTGAGTTTTGCATCTCATGTTGCATGAAAACCCTAATTTCTCATCTTTCTTTGCATACATCTTGCATAAGCATTCAAATAAGAACTTGCCATGACATTTTATGCATTCACATGACATATAAGAAATCATAGGACACATTAGACTCATGTTTGATCATTGCATCATACATTTTCCATGTTATGCATTCATTACATCTCATAAACATTCATGAACTTTCATGCCTCTTTTCATGTTTCATTTGCATCCTCATTACTTGGATGATCATTCACATCTCTTGACATGCTTTCACATCATCTAAGAACATCATCTTCATCATGAATATGCTTCTGGTTTTGGTTTGTATCCTTGCATTCATTTCATTTTCATTTCATTTCATCTCCTTTTGCTAACTTTTCAGGTGGTAAGTACTTTGAGAAGTGAATTTGCCTTCACTTCTCATAATCTCTTCTCATCTCTCTTATGAATCCTTGCTGCATTTTGTATTTGTATTATAGTGAGCTTGCTCATTCATGTTCCCTCTTCACCTTCTTTCTTCAAACAACTTATCTTCTTAAGTGAAGTGAGTTGATTTGCTTCTTCTGCTTCTCCTCCTTTCATCTTGCTTCTTCCTTGGTGGCTCTTCTTGAAGATCTCTTGCAAGCCTCATAAACCCTAGGAATATCCAAGCATGATAACAATTATGGTTTGATTAGTCCCCCATTAGTTTTACCTTTGTGTCATCTTTTGTGTCTCTCCTCTCATCTCATAATCAGGGACTAAACCTTTAAGGTTTTAAGGCTTTGTGATTAAGATTATGCCTGCATCCATCTCTTAGGATGGAGTGTATAACTTTAATCCTAAGTGTTAAACCCTTAATGTGTTTAAATCCCTTAGTCAATTCATCTAATAATCACTAATACATCAAGCTTGTAACTTGGGCCTTGCATTAGGGTTCTAATTCTTCCTTAATTGGTTAAGAAGGACTAACCCTAGTGTTAATGGACAAGTCCCCATCAAGTTGTCTTACAAACCATAGAAATCACTTCTTAATCTTACCATTAACTAAAATCCACTCTAATAAAGGCTTTGTTTTGTCATGAGGTTAACCCCTAATCATGGATTAAGTTGAGGTATCTTCCTCAACTTAAATGTTCTCATCTATTATCCTTCTATTAGGATGGTGTAATGGGTCCATTAAATCCTTGATTATGGCTTAAACTCATTACTTAACACTAAACAAAAACACCAAAAAAATCTAAATAAATGCAAGTAGGTTAATGATCTTAATCATACATCATGGTGATTAAGTGTGAAGTGTTTACTTCATACTTAAGGTATTCTCATTACCCCTAATCAGAGGGAAGATGTGATGAGTTTACTAACCCTTGGTTTAGACTTAAGCTCATTATCTTATGACAAACATAAAAAGCAATAAAAGATTGAAAATATCAAAAACAAGCAATAATCGTCTCCTCTGGGATTCTTTTCTCATCACATTCACTCATAAACGAGAACTCGCTTCTTCCGTCTAATGCAAGACAATTTGCACCTGGGCCAGATAGGTCATACACTTGAGCATAGGAAAGCAAGCAGTTCATCAGTCAATTTACCTTTCAGTCTCTTTGAGTCAAACTACAGTGTTCTGACTTCCTCATTGCACGAGAGGATACGTAGGCATAACTTAACGGTTATCGAACAAAAGTCTCTATATATTTCCTCCTCTTCTAGCCTTATTCTTTTAAGCCTCTTTGTCTTGGGCATTGCACTCTTTTCTTACACTGACACTCCTTTTCCTCACTCCACATTTCTTTTGCATTGACACTTGTATTCTTTTCCAGCTTTTGCACACAAAATAGCACTGATACTACCCCTTTAAACACAAACTTTCAAGCATGGATCCCGTCGAGTACGACGGACAATCTGGGTGCTAATACCTTCCCAGGTTGTAACCAACTCCCTTTCTCAGTTTCTCTGGTTCGCGACCGTCTTATCCATATCTTTCCAGGTTTATGCAGCATTACCTTTCCTTCAGGGATAAAAATGCCTAGCTGGCGACTCTTTTCAGTTCATCTTCATGTTCTCTCTTTCGCCGACCGTTCGCGTCTGTACCCCTTCTGGCCCTGTGTCATTTGGTGGGAGCGACGCAATGCTAAAACAAAAATCCAACACCTATTACAGCCCTTATTACACAAACAGCAATGTGAACACAAGACAATGCACAATCAACTTTTTACAGCTCACATACAACATACAGAAATGGTGTAAAAATTCAGCTACATCATGAACAATACACATTTTACAGCCACTATACAACAGCTACTGCACTAAGGAACAAATGTAAAAGCATGGGGCAAATTTAGTTATTTTCATTTTTTATGCACAAAATGAACAAAGTACAATGCAAACGACCTATTAACATCACTTAACAATGATTTACCAACATCAACATGCATGATTAAATAAACATGATATTTTTTAGGAATGTTCATGAATAAAATGAACATAAAAAGCAACAAAACCAATTATGTAATTGATGAACTTATGCATGTAAACATGTGAGCACGGAATATGCACAAATAACAACAAGGATTATTGATCAAATCAAGTTAGTTGGTACCAAGAACAAAATGCAATCAACAATGCTAACAACAAATGCAAGAATACACATTTATGATCATGTATTTTCAAGAACTCATGGTATGACATGGTATTTCACATTTAATGATGTATGAATCATAATCATGATGCAAAACAGAATGAAAACATGCATTAGGATGCTAATGGATGCATTACAACATGACATAACAATGTGCAAAGCATTACATGGATTAATGGGCAATTAACACATAATATGCATTAGGTATCAAACCGCGTGTCGAAACGACTCGAAATGAAGGAATGAGATGTCGAAACTAATCTTGAAAATTCTCTAAAATCAGGACCTATCAATTTATGGTGGTAAAGGGGGAAGTAATGCCCAAGAAAATGAGGGAAAAAGCACTTCTTGCAATCGACTTATTTCCTAAAGCTCCCAATGCAACTATTATCTAGTGAGCACAAATTTTACACCTAAAAGCCATAATCTAAACCTTAATGGCACCTAGAATAAGCTATAATTCTAACTACAAACAAACAAAGTGATCAAATCGTAATCAAGACGAAATTAAACGGTCAAGCGCATATACAACGATATACACACGAAGAATGTCGTCATGGCGAGATGAAGATAATAATTTAAATCAAGAAGCGAATTTAGATCACCAACCTACGAAGCGGATGATTGCTTCGGTGAGTGTTGCGATGTAGATCGGAATGCAAATGGAGAAGAAAATCGGAGAGTCGAAGCTTCGATCCGCGAACGCGCAAAATAAATGTGGTTGATGGTGCTTCTTGATGAACACTTGATCAATAACCTCCAATAAGCTCAAAACTCTTCCAAAATCATAATTGATTATTCAAACAAGCTTCACAATGAGATTATTAATGGAGGTTTTAGCTTCAAGTTCTTCAAATTCCAATGAAGAATTTGAAGAACTTCTTATGAAGAAGCTTTGGTGAAAGGTTGAAAATGGTGGAAAAGTGTGGGAGAAGAATGAAAGAGATGAAGTGAAAATGAAGAAGAATAGTGAAAAAAATGGGAGAGATCTTTGCTTTGGGATGATTTAGGTTTATATAATGTGTAGGCTTAGCATGAGGTTTGGGAATGGAGGTTGCTTAGGAGTTAGACTAGGTTTGGAGTTGGTTAGGATTCTAGAGAGTTCTAGAGTATTCTTTGGAATATTCTTTGGAATAATCTAGAAGGTGGTAGAAGATGGTGAGCTGGCTTTTCTAGAACTTTCACACTTGAGCTGAATCCAATGTGCATTGGAGCATGTTACTTGTGGTGAGGATAAGTGGAATGAAGGTGCAGCCTATTTGCAACTCAATTGATCAATGATTAATGCGTCAATGTTTTGCTCAATACATGACAATTATGGTGGTGGAATTTGCAGCCAATTGCAGCCCATATGCAATGTCTTTTGATTCCAAATGCATTTATAACATGAACCAACCATAAACCAGCTTGAAATTCCATAAAAATGCAGGAAAAAACTGGTTTTTTCTACAGCATGCGTCGATACATAAGCATATGCATTGATACATAGCCTCAGGATGCGTCGATACATAGCTCAGATGCGTCGATACATAAGTTTTGGAGTTCAGTATGTATCGATACATGATCCCTTTATGCGTCGATATATAAGTCATATGCATCGATACAAAGCCTGCTGTATTGCCTTGTTTTTGCCCAAACTTTGAACGATCATATCTCTCTCAAATTTGATCCTATGAAGGAGTTCCACATATGGATTTAAAGCTTAGCATGCCCTATTTCATTTGCTCAAGGTAGAATTTTCATAGGACTCTTATTTTTTGGGAAAAAACCTCTCTTGAAGTGGCTGCAAAAATGACCAAAACTTGCCATTTTTGGAAACCCAAGTTTTCCAAAAATGGTAAGTTTTAGTTTTCTTGATTTTTCATGATCCCTCCATCATTTCTTGATCAAATTTGAAACATAGGATCCTTGTAACCCTAATTTCATGATTTTGATCTAAAAAAGTCAGGAGTTGACTTTTTCTTCAGCATGGTTGACGTTTCCCTGAATCCCTAATTTTATGTCATCTGGCCAATTGAACCTCTTCCAAAATGAATATGTGGATGAAATTTTAACCCTAGGAACTTGACATCATATATAATACAATGGAACCCACTTTGAATCAAAATTTCATGGAGAAACCCAGTAGCAATGAAACCCTAATTTGGCCATTTCCTTAGGAGATGTTGCACTGCTTGCATTCCTTGGAGCCATTCACTTCTTTCCAAGACTTGAGGCTTCAAATGGAGACTTGTGGGATGTTGTAGAACCCTTGAACATTATTGAGAAGCGTTTTGGACCTTTGATTATCTTTGTATAACCTTTAGTTGCTCCAGTCATTGACCACATACCTATGCCTCAATTATGCTACACATGATGCAATGTTTTTTGGTTATTTTATGAACTTATGTATGCTAAATGCTATGCCGAATGTTGAGGATATGAGAGGGAAAGTTTTGAGGTATTATAAATTCCTAACCTTCTCACACAGTCAATAGAAATAAACGAGTGTGTTGCATCCGTATCAATAATAACAATCAAATGAGTACTATTAATAAAGAAAGTACCTTTGACAGAACGCTCCTCATTAGTGGATTAGGCTCCCACCAAAGCAAGCACTTTACCACTGGCTTCTTGAGTCATTTTCGATTTCTTACAAGTCGTACTAATGTGACCCTGTTCACCACAATTAAAACAAATAGGTATAGTAGCCCTGCAGTCAGCTACCATATGACCTACCCTCCCACACTTGAAGCACTTCTTGACTTCATTCTGGCAAGTGTTAGTACGGTGACCCGTGCTTCCACATCTGAAAAACTTTACAGGGTTGGGATTCGCCCCTCCCCACTTGGCTTCTTGTCAGCAGTAGACTTATGTTTACCTTTATCCTCCGAAGCACTATAAGGAGTACCCCCAAATCTCTGCTTACCCTTCTTATCATTCACAATTTTGTAGTGAGCAATCCAAGCCCTGTTATCATTATCATAAATCTTGCTCCTACTCACCAGCTCTGGATAGTTCCTGATCTTTTGGCAAGCAATGCCCTGTTTGATCTCAGGGCGAAACCCATTCTCAAATTTCAAACACTTTGAAATCATAGCATCTTCCGTGTTATAGTGTGCACAATATTGCACCAACTCTTCAAACTTCGCGGCATACTCAACCATAATCATACTACCCTGCTCGATCTCCAAAAATTCTACTTCTCTGACACTGCAAATGTCTTCTGGAAAGTATTTCTCTAGAAACTCACCTCGAAACACAACCCAAGTAACAACAGTACCTGCAGTGTCTAGCTTGTGGCGACCCTTGTCCTACCAAACCCCAGCTTCTCCCTCAAGCATCTGAGTACCAAACCTCACATTCTGATCATCATTGCACCCCATGGTCCTAAAGATCTTCTCAATTGCCTTCAGCCATTTCTGTGCAGCCTCTAGATCCAAAATACCTCCTTCATACGTAGGAGGCTTGTTACTTCTGAACTGATCCAGATCGTGAAATTCAACATTCCCAATAGCTGGACCAATATTCTCAACAGCTTGTGCCATGGCTTGCAAAGCAGCAGCAAGTGCAATATCATTCCTTCCTGTCATACTAATACAACAAACACAAACACCTCAGATTAGAACACGAAAACAACTCCTATTCTAAGGACTGACTCGACACAACATCTGGCAGGTTGGAACGACCTGCTCTGATACCAATTGCAACACCCCACTTTCCCAAAATAGTTAAAATAACATTACAATACAAAAATCAGAGTTTTCAAAGTGGAATGCCACATTAATTTCCAACAATAATAACCAAAATAAGTTCTTCATTAATAACAACGGAAATAACAAATTAATTCAACTCGGGCAATAAGTCAGTCTCAACAAAATATCCTTAAAAATTCAGTTTTACAAATCAGATACGTAACAAAAATAAAATAAACAACTGAGAAATTTCCATCTCGTGTTACGTATTAGAGCATCCTAGACTGAAACAAGCAACACAACTCCACGCACTTTCAAGTACCTGGATTATTTGTACTTCCAAAGAAGCACAAACGCAACAACAACAACAACAAAGGGATTAGAAACAAAATTCAGATATAAACGGTGCATAAAACATCTTTAGGGTAGTTTCTCACACATAACCACAAATACAATAAGTACCTCGATAATCCAACAACAGATACAACAATAATCATGCAATGACAACACAACTATAGTTATGAAATGTGACTCAACACGACACAATGAATGTGCTACCAGGTTTGTTCATTCAAACGAACACGATAATCACATACACCCATCCGACAATGATTATCCCAAAACTTTCCATAACGGAGTACGGATGATCGTATTCGCCCATATGGCACGATCATCCCAACAATAATTCAACAATGTATGCATGACTATGAAAATGCATACAACATGTATAATTCACCATTTATACATTTACACGATCCATCTGATCAAACACAACAACATTCTCACCAAGAATCACCAATAATAGTCTCACGCGATTTAATCGATTATTAACTAGTTTAATCCACCAAAAATCCATCATTAACTCATTCTCGATTTTAATTCTCGAATAAATATGTATTAAGGTTCATTTCAATACCTCACACCAAAAGAATCAATAACACACGCGAAATCGGGACAAAAATCACGAAACAACACGTTTTTTCCCTCCACCCTGGCCATACGCATATTGGCAGGGCCCATACGCCCTATATGCACCCCATATGCTGCCCAATACACGTTTCACCTAGCACCGTACACGTATTTTATGCAAATGGGAAGAAAACCCTCATTTTTCACTCCTCATACGCGTAACACCACCCTCATGCGCGTATCATGCCTAAATTTCGCACATCCATACACGTATTGCCTAGTTCCATACGCGTATGGGCAGAGATCCACATTTTTCTGCCTTTTCTTCCTCATTCCAGATATGTTCCTCACATTTCTCGATTTCGTGATCCATACCAGGCCTAAAATCGTTTCTAGTCCAGTTTTACTCTCCTATTTTCATTCTTCTTTCATCTACATTATTATTCACAAACTAGGTTTTCGTTCTAGATATATAAATTGTTTTGTTCGTCAACCATAACAAGATCTGCATCAATATATATCATCCAGGACAACAACAACAGTATTTCATCAGATTTTCACCAAGAACATATCATCAAAATTACAGATTCGCATCAAACAACATATAATCACAGATTATTCACAAACATCCGAATTATCATAAATTCCTACGAGGGAAGGAAACCCTCACTACCAATCATGTTAAACTACATGAATTTAAATCTGTTCTCCCCCTTACCTCGAATTCAGACAAAAATCCTGCGAATTTCTTCAAGATTTGGGTGCCCTAGGTTGATTTCCTCTTCCTAGCCTCTTGGTTCTCTCATAACAACTTTTTACGATTAATCATTCTCTAATCTTTGTTTTGACTAATTCACCTTTAACCCTCACTTAACATTTTACTAAACTGTCCCTTATTCCAAATAATAATAATAAGGGTTAAATATGTTTTTGGTCCCTATAAATATCTCAATTTTCAATTTTAGTCCCTATTAAAAAAATAATATATTTTAGTGCTTAAAAATTTTGTATGTATGCAATTTTAGTCCATACTGTTTTCTAAAATTTTGAAAACTGTTTAATTACCCTTACACTTTTGAAATTTTGAATAATTTTTTTCATCCATGTTTAGAATACTATAAAATATTTATTTATTAAATTTTAGAATTTTTTAAAATGAGAATAATTAAATATGAATTTTTTAAATTTCAAAATATAATGATAAAAGTAATGAAAACCTCGACATAGAAATCAAATTTTGAGTTTTTTTTTCTTAAAAACTTTTTATAACATTCTAAAGATGTCTGCAAAATAATCATTTAAAAATACACATTAGTTTAACAAAAAAGACTAAAACTACGTGCATAATAATTTTGTAGGGATTAAAATATATTATTTTTTTAATAGGGACTAAAAATGAAAATTGAGATATTTATAGGGACTAAAAACATATTTAACCCTAATAATAATATTAATTTTAATTACTAATATTATTAATATTGTTTTATGAATACAATTATAATAATAATAGTAATAAAAATAGTAAATTAAATGGTCTTATCATTATTCGCACACTCATTATTACTAAGCGCACCCGATTCTACCCGTCCCACTAGGACACAACAACAAAATGACAGATATTACAACCAAAAACATAGAGATGTGAAACATTTGGCTTCCTTCCCTTTAAAAGTTTGTAAGGTGTTTTATTCAGAATAAGACAAATAAACACTCAATTCAAAACATAACAAGTCGTACTTATGTCATCCATCCAAAAGTATTTAGGAAGACCATTGTCATTGATCATAGTTTTTCCAAGCTCCTCTAAAATACGGTTTTTGCATTCCACAACACCATTTTGTTGCGGAGTCCTAGGAGTGAAAAAATTATGATCAATTCCATGTTGGTCACAAAACTCCCTAAAGAGGTGGTTTTCAAATTCACCTCCATGATGTCGCTCCCGATAAATGGGACCAGGCCCAGATAAAGGTACAGACGCGAACGGTCGGCGAGAGGGACAATGAGAACACACAGCAGTGAACTCACTGGAGATGAATAGAGTCGCCAGCTAGGCATTTTTATCCCGGAGGAAAGGTAATGCTGCATAGACCTAGAAAGACATGGATAAGACGGTTGCGAACCAGAGAGACTGAGAAAGGGGGTTGGTTACAACCTGGGAAGGTATTAGCACCCAGATTGTCCGCCGTACTCGACGGGATCCACGCTTAAAAGATTTGTGTTTTAAAGGGGTAGTGTCAGTGCAATCTGTGTATAAAAGAGCTAGAAAAAGATGTACAGGTGTCAGTGTAAAGTGTATAAGTGAGGTGAAGTATGAAAGTGTCAGTGTAAGAAAGAAGTGAAATGCTCAAGATCATGAGGCTAAAGAATGAAGCTAGAAGGAGGGGGAATATACAGAGACTTTTGTTCGATAACTGTTAAGTTATGCCTACGTATCCTCTCGTGCAATGAGGAAGTCAGAACACCGTAGTTCGACCCAAAGAGACTGAAAGATGAATTGACTTGTGAACTGCTTGCTTGTCAATGCTCAAGTGTATGACCTGTCTGGCTCAGGTGTAAACTGTCTTGCATTAGACGGAAGAAGCAAGTTCTCGTTTGTGAGTGAATGAGATGAGAAAAGAATCCCGAAGGAGACGATTATTGTTTGTTTTTGTGTTTTCAATCTTTTATTGCTTTTGGATGTTTGTCATAAGTTAATGAGCTTAAGCCTAAACCAATGGGTTAGTAAACTCATGACATCTTCCCTCTGATTAGGGGTAATGAGAATACCTTAAGTGTGAAGTCAGATTCTCACACTTAATCACCTTTGATGTAGGATTAAGATCATTAACCTACTTGTGATTATTTAGATGTTTTTGGTGTTTTTGTTTAGTGTTAAGTAATGAGATTAAGCCATAATCAGGGATTAAACAGACTCATTACACCATCCTAATAGAAGGATAATAGATGAGAATGTTTAAGCTGAGGAAAGCTCCTCAACTTAATCCATGATTAGGGATTAAACTCGTGACAAAACAAAGCCTTTATTAAGTGGATTTTATTTAATGGTATGATGATGAAGTGGATTTTATGATTTGTAAGACAACTTGAGGGGGACTTGTCCATTAACACTAGGGTTAGTCCTTCTTAACCAATTAAGGAAGAATTAGAACCCTAATGCAAGGCCCAAGTTACAAGTGTGATGTCTTGATACTTGTTAAGTGAATTGATTAAGAGATTTAAATACATTAAGGGTTTAACACTTAGGATTAAAGTTATACACTCCATCCTAAGAGAAGGATGCAGGCATAAGCTTAATCACAAAGCCTTAAAGCCTTTAGGGTTTAGTCCCTGATTATGGGGTTAGAAGAGAAGACTCAAAGAGACACAAAGGTAAAACTAAGTGGGGAGACTAATCAAGACCCTAATCATTGTCATGCTTGGTTGTTCCTAAGGTTTGTGAGGTTTTCAAAAGAAGATCTTCAGAGGAACCACCAGGAAGCAGATGAAAGGATCAGGAGAAGCAAAGTAACTTGCTTCATTCAAGAAGTCAAGTCACTTGAAGAAAGAAAGTGGGAAGAAGAAGAATGAGCAAGCTCAATCTCAAACACATACAAAAATGCAGCATGGATGCAAGAGAGAGATGAGAAGAAAGTTATGAGAAGTGAAGGCAAATTCACTTCCCAAAATTACTTACCACCTGAAAGGTTAGGAAAGAAATGCAATGCAATGCAAAATGGGATGAGATGACATGATGAGAAACAAAACCAGAAGCACATACATGATGCTAATGATGCTATGAGATGCTACAAACATGAGGCAGCACATGGAAATGATCATACAAGCTCATGAATGCAAATGAAGCAAGTTAAGAAGCAAGGACATACATGAAAAGTTATGAAGTGCACATGACATACAACATGGCAAATACATGATGCAATGATCAAACATGCTTTCAATATGTCTTATGATGTCAAATGAATCAAATGGATGCTTGAAATGTCATGGCAAGTCATGTGAGGCAAGAGAATGCAAGATGGATGCATATGGAAGCCCAAATTAGGGTTTATGATCAATGCAACAAACAAAAACCAAAACCAGAAGCAAACAACATTATAAAAAATTGAAAATGCACTCAAAGGACCCCTAAACCTATACTAACCCACTGCCCAAAGGAGAGGTCTCAACCCTTAACCAATTTCAAGTTATGGTTTTCTTAAGATTTCTAGGGTTTTAGGGTTCCTAAACAAGAAAATTACCAAACAAATGGAAAATGAAAGATCAAATCAAAGCCATTTAATCTCACAAACTACATGCTAAACACAATGCAATGCAAAAAGAATCAATGTCCAACTCTTCATGGATAGGCAGAAATGATTTTTGGAACTTTGGATCAAATTAATGCATAAAAATGATTTTAATTCAATGGAAAATTCTCAAAATGCATCAAGATCAAAAAATAAATTTGGTTTGAAGGTTGGACAATGTTTCTAAATGTCTTAGAACACTTCATGAATTTTTTGGTGATTTTTAAATACCTAAAAGTATTTTTAATAAATTAATTTTCATTAATCAATTAAAAATAAACTTTTAAATATTTAAAAATACTTTTTTGATGCTAAAAATAAAAATAAAAATATTTTTGTGTTTTAAAAATTAATGAAACTCTTGACAAAAAGTTTCATAATTTTTAAAACAATTTTTCTATTTTAAATAAATTGTATAAAACAAATATGAAATAAATGAATTAAAACAAAGAAAATAGGAAAGTCAACTGAATGGAGGGCTGTGATGCATTCTGGGGAGAGAAAGATTGACCACGCGCGCAATCCAGTGGCCCAAATTCAAACTGAGTTAAATGTAATTATGAATTAATTAATCAGGGTTAGGGTTTCTAAAGGTGAATCTGGACCATTCATCCACGCGCGAAGTCAACCTGGTCAGCCAATCCAACGCACGAAATTCAAATCTCATTTAATTACACTGATTAAACCCTAATGATTTTCAGGTGGCCGGAGAAGACCTCCGGTCGTCTTCTCCGGTGGGAACCCCACCTGAAAATCCCCAAAATCCACAAAACGCAACCAAAATGAAATCCAAACATACAGAAATGATTCCCACACTCCCCTGAATCAAAACCCTAAGCTAGAAATCATTTATTTTTTCTCAAACTCTTGAATCGAACAAAACATTTTTTAGGTCAGGGAGTTTCAGAACACGATTACATCCTCATTTTCCAACCATTTTCAAAACCAATGACATAGTTATGATCAGGAAGGCATATAGAGTAACTTAAGAACTTAAAAAATGATTTCTGGAAAAAAAGTTCTTGAGCTACCTGAGTTTCGAAGCTTTCACTCTTGTAACTTTCTGACCCCTTCCTTTGATGCAAACCACTCCTTGTGACCCCTAGATGATGTTTGGATGCTTGGAAGAAATTTATGCTGGCTGGTTAAGGAGTTTGAACAGTTTTTGCTCAAGCTCAGGTGAAAATGGTGTTGGTGAACCAGGCTGTTTCAGGCAAAGGTGAAGGGTTCTTTATGACCAGGATGATGAATGGAGAAGGTTTATGAAGTTTGTTCAGGTGTTTGTGAGCTGTGGAATGAGATTCGAAAGTTCTGGCTTTGGGGGTGAAAAATGGAGAAGCTCAGTTCTTGCTTAGTTCAGGCCTGAGTCTTGCTGGTTTTGGCTCAGTGAAGCAAGGTGAGTTGATCAGTGGAGTTGGTTTTTGTGTTTGTGAGCTATGGAAACAAATTCGAAAGGTTTTGCTTGAGAGGGTGATTTTGTGAATGTGTTGGTCTTGTGTGTTTCAGCCTTGCTTTCTATGTGTAATGGCCTGCATTTTGCTTGCATAAAATAATCCCATTGGTCAGATGATGTGACCTGGCCTGCTGTGATAGGTAAGTTCACTTTTGCAAAATGTCAACTTTGGTGTAAGGAAAGCATGGGTTGAGCCCTAGGCTGGTACAAGCATGTGGGCTGGCGCAGCATGGTGTGTGAGTGAGGCTAGAATGGTTCAGCATTGTAGGCAACAAGTGGATGAGGTGTGATGATGGTTTTTGCAAGTTGATCATCCTTGGTTCACATGAAACTTTCTTGTCCCACAAGCCATAAAACATGAGGAAATCTTGGTCCAATCTGAACTTTAGGACTTACATGATGCTTGTGTAATGGTTTGACATAAATTAGAAGTTACAAATGCCTTGGTACAAAGTTTTTGCAAGTTTCTCATTTGAGGCATGTCTTGAAAATTAGTGATTTTTGCCAACTTTGACACACCATAACTTTTGATCCAAAATGAATTAGATCATGTTCTTGTACTTTTTGAAAAGGGAAAGATATAATCTACAACTTTCATGACCAAAGTTTTTCCATTTGAAGCATTTTTGGATCAAAAAGTAAGGGTTGAAAAAGTGGCATAAAATGACATTTCATGAAAAGTCAACCATGCCCTAAAAAGTCAACTTTGCAAAAACTTGTAATTCTTGAATTTTGTGAACTTCAACCTTCTTCCATGATCAAATAAAGATCAAATACACTCAAAATGATGAAGATCAACCCTTGGTTAGGTCATTGGGGGCCTCAGATGCCCTGATTTTGCACTGACTTGTCCAGAAAGTCAACTCTTGATCAGGTGACTTCCCCATGGAATTTCTTCATGAAAATTGATGTGCATAATCCCTATACCATATAGAGACCAATGGAAACAATAATGACCAAAAAAATTTGGAGTTATGGCCTCTGAAACTAAAACCCTAGTTTCAGGTCAACTGTGCAGTCAAACTTGGCTCTGCTTCCATACCAATCCCAGTTCTTGTGATTCTTTGGCATTTTTGACTTTGAGAGGATGTGATATGATACAAGAACACACATGGATCCCTTTGAAGTGATTGATGACCTTTGGAGTGGCTCAAGAAGCTCTGGGATTGCTCAGATCACAAACCCTAGATGCAGATGACTTAGAACCAATGCAATGGATCAAAAATGTGATATGAGATGATATGATTGTGTTTATGCATATGGAATGATCACAAGCCATGGTGTGAATGGGTGAGGGCAAATTTGGGGTGTTTACACATGATCGCTCTGGATTGTAACAATACTAGTGTTTAATTTGTTTTGAGATAACTTGGAAAACTTTTCAAAAGCCGAAAAAATGTCACTTTTACTAGCCAAGAAAATAGTCCAACAAAATCTTGAGTAGTCGTCTACGATTACAAACCCATAATAATTTCCACCTAGACTTTTAATTCTAGATGGTCCAACGAGATCTATATGGAGAAGTTCAAGAGGTCTCAAAGTTGAAACAATGTTTTTAGATTTAATTGAGATCATTGTTTGCTTCCCCATGTGGCATGCATCACAAATATGGTCTTTGGAAAACTTAATTTTGGGTAGACCAACCATTAAATTCTCTGAGACTATTTCATTTAGAAAGTCAAAGTTAACATGCGCCAAACGCCTATTCCAAATCCAAGAGTCATCGCTCTTGGAGACAAGACATTTGGTGTTATTCAAAGACAATTCATTCAATTTAAGAATGTATACATTATTGACCCTCAATCCCTTAAACACACCATCTTTCTTATCATTATTTTCAATTATTTAACAATCTTTAGAAAAAGAAACTTTATATCCTTTGTCGCACTATTGGCTAATGCTAATTAGATTGTGTTTAAGACCTTCAACTAATAGGACATCTTAGATATTAGTAGATGAGGGATTACCTGCACTACATTTTCCGAGTATATATCCCTTGTTGTTATCACCACAGGTCACAAATCCTTTCTTCTTAGCCACAAAATCAAAGAGTAAGGGGATGTCACCCGTCATATGTCTTGAGCACCCACTATCGAGAAACCATCTTCTCTATGTATCCTTAAGACACTACACCTACAAATTTAAACAAGGGAAAGGGGTACCCAATTTTTGTTAGGTCCTTGTGTGTGAGTCAAAACCTTGGTTGCATTTGGGCAACTATTGGAAAATTCCTTTAGGAACCAAAATCTCCTAAAATGACATTTGGAAATAGTGTGACCCCTATTGCAATAATAAAGACAAGCCAAGTTTGGTTTGGTGATACATTTTCTAACTTGATCTCTCACCATAATAGTTGATCTTTGATATGGATTATTCATGTTACTTCTAAAATTAGATCGATCAATAGAAAATGTCATTTTTCGTTGTAATGCCTTGTCTAATTTAGCTTGGAGAGTTTTAACCTCTCTTTGCCAAATGCAACAAGTTTCAAAACTATGAAAATGAAACCACTATCTCTTGTCTTCTTTAATTCTCTCCACCATAGAAAGCTTGAGAGGTTATACTTCCTTTTTAGAATAAAAAACTTTTGCCTCTAAATGTGAAAAATATTTGTATTTGAGGCTAGGCTTTTAAAAGCATTTTTAGCTTCTTGGTGAAGAACTTTGAAAGTATTAAGTAAGTCGGGATAAAATAGTTTATCAAAATTATCATATTTAGCATGCCTTACTTGCTTTTTGCCCCTTTGATGAGCCATGAGACAAAGATTGACTTTCTCTTCTTCATCACTTGAGTTGCCTTTGCTTGAAGACTCACTATCACTTTCCCAAGCGATATAAGCTCTCATAGACTTGCTACTCTTCTTTTGATGCTTGCATTTACTTTTTTCTTTCTTCAACAAGGGACAATCTGATTTATAATGACCGAGATTTCCACAATTATAGCATGATCCCTTTAACTTATAACTTTTACTTTCATCTTGCTTTGAAGGATTTTCTTGCAGTCTATAATTGACGAGACGTTTAGCCTAATGTTGAATTTCATTCTTTCTAAGGTATCTATTATACTTTCTCACAAACAACCCCATATCTTCATTTGTTTCTTTATCCTCATCACTAGAATCACTCACACACTCATTGTTGGTGGATGATTTGGAACTATAAGCCTTTAAAGCAATAGACTTCTTTTCGGTGTCCTTAGGTTTCTCTTTCTTTTCATTATTTTCGCTCTTTTCATGTTTCTCGAGATTCAAAAGCTCTTGATCATGTTCTTAAAGCTTTCCAAATAATATTGTCAAGTCCAATATTGTTCGATCATTAGATTCCTTGATCACAGTGACTTTAGGTTGTCATTCCCTAGTAAGACATCTCAAAATTTTGTTAGTAGTAACATCATTGGGAGTAGTTTTACCAATAACATGTAAGCGATTGATTAGATGAGAAAATCTCTTTCTAACTCCCCAATGGTTTCCCCTTGGTTCATGCGAAAGAGATCGAACTCTTGTGTTAAAGTATTGATTCTAGCTAGTTTGACGTCATTGGTTCCCTCATGGGCAATTTGCAATGAGTCACACATAACTTTAGCAGTAGTATAGTGTGAAACTTTATAATACTCATCACTCCCCTAAGAGGCAATGATGATATTTCTAGCTTTCCAAATATAAATATACTTTTTCTCATGTTCTTCATTCCATTGTGCTTTCGGTTTAGGTGTTAGAACATTATCTGCGTTCGCCACTGTTATTTCCATGAGACCATCTTGGATAACCTTCCATACCTTTCTATCAACATAGTTAATATGAATACGCATACAATCCTTCCAATAACTATAGTTTTCATCGTTGAAAATGGGCGCTCTATTGTACGCCTCTTTTGGATCGTTATCTATTTTCTAAAAAGTTATATGTGAAGCACTAAAGGAACCAATGCTCGTGATACCACTGGTTAGACGATGGCGCAGATCTAGAAGGAGGTTGAATAGATCCCCTATTTTAAAGTTTGGCAAATTAAAAAGTTTTTTTTTCAAATAGGTCGCAAAAGCTCCCCAGAAAATAATCATCTAAAATGATCTGTTATTGGAAAATCGGATATGTATGAAAACCAAATGGGATGCTAAAGTTGACTGAATCAATTTAATATCAATCAATCACTTAGAAGACACAAATACTTGATACCACTACTTCCAATGATGAGAAGGAAAGAGAATACAAGTACAAAACTAAAGTAGTTGTATGATGTTAATTTTGTCAAACACTTGGTGTGGACAACACCCCAAGGCCAAACTTCAATTGGTTTAGTAGTGCAAAAATTTCTAAGTGACAATCAAACTAATCACCACAAGTATTCAAATATTATTAAAACACTACAACCAATTGATATTATGCTATTTATCAATATCACACAATAACCTTTAGTGCAGAATTTAAGAGAAACAATAAGCACAAAATTGAAACTCTTGTGTGAAGTCAATTTAGCAAACACTTGGTGTGTATAACACACCAAAGTATCAATTTTACTAAAATTGATAGTGCAGAATTTCCTTGGTTGCAATCAAAGTGGTTGCAACAGTTTATCAAACACCTTATGTGCACAACAATTTAGTAAAGTGTAGTTACCAATCAATACCATACAAGTTTCAATTAGTGCATAAATTAAAGAGATACAGAAAGAGAGAACAACACCAGATTTTTTTAGGCAGTTCCCCTATCGTCCTCTCTTAGAGTACATATGCCCTAAATTCCAAAAAGAATTGAGAAATTGATTATCAATTGCAAAGTTTGTACAAGAGAAGAAATAGTCACCACAAACCAATCCTAATTGTTGATGTAGATTATATTCCCTTTTCTCCCCTTGATTCGAATCGAATCAAGTGCTTCAAACGTTCTGAACAAACCTCTGATTGCAGCTACCTATTGCAAGAACCCATTGTTCTTTAAACCTCTAGCTCAAATTATTTTGATCGCGGCACGCTTGAACCTAATCCTTTCTTCATAATCCTCCGGTTACCGTTACTTGTTTGAACAAACCCACCGTTCTTCAAACCTTTCACTCGGCTGGATCTATGAAGCAAAGACTTGTGCAAAAACCCCCAAATCCTCAAGATCTTGGAGGATAAAACCCTATGATTTTATTCAATAAAAATCCACAACAACCTCAACTCAAACTTGATACAAGATCCTAAGTTTGAACGTTATCACCACATGCAATGCACAATGATCAACAAAAATGATTATGTGTAATTGTTGATTAATGCAAGGAAGAATGAAGATGAAGATAAATGTTGTGTATATCTTTCACTTTTCTTGTTATTGATGAAAAAAATAATGCTCCATCTATTTATAAGACCCAAGGAAATCATAAAAAATAATAACATGTGAAAAATGAAGTAACAAAGCAAAAATAACGCTCAGCTTCAGGATGAGTCGACTCATCCAGACAGGTCAGTCGACCTGTTGATACCCGTGTCAAACAACTTGAAAATGCAGATCAATGGGTCGACCTGTTTGAAGGTTTAAGTCGACTCATTTTGAATTTTCAGCATTAAGTCGACCTGTTTGAAGGTTTGAGTCGAGTCATTTTGAATTTGTAGCAATTAGTCGACCTATAGAAGGGCTTCAGTCGACCCGTTCCTACCCGAAGCTTCCCAAATGATTTCTGAAGTGAATGAGTCGACCTATCTGCCTGTATGAGTAGACCTGTCAGCAGCTATGAATCAACTCATTTAGTGTAAAATCTGATGAGTCAACCTGTCAGCACCATGAGTCAACTCATTTAGTGAAAATCACAAAAACTTAAATTTTGAGAATGTTTAGGTCTACTCCAGCCATTTGTGTATATATATAAGGTATCAACAACGATCAAGAGCACAAAATCTTATATGAGATGCCTCATATATGCATAGATACGAGAATTGGTATTCAATCGACACTGTCCAAAGCACACACTATAATCTTCATGAGGTTTGACATCATTAAAATATGACAAGACACCTTTGCCCTCACTCTGAGATACAATTACTTAATAGTAAGAATGTTCAACAAATTCATCCTGGGAATAATTTTGTATTCCCTTCTAACAAACATGAATATTTTTATTTCCAACCTTAAATTCCTAGTAATATATTTTATATTCATGAAATAAACACACCCTCATTTTACCTCTTTCTACTAATTGATAGTTTCAAAACTATTTTCTAAGAAACAAAGTGAGTAAGATATATAAAATTTTCCAGAATCTCTAACCTTATGATCCGCCAAACAAATGACTCAAAGAGGTTAGAAATTGTTACAATTAATCCTCGTATTAAATACTAGTACATACAAATGGATTATCCGTTATTGTTGTAAGTATATGTACCACAGAAAAATACACACATGTCATATTATGTATAGTCAATAATATAGTGCTACTTTATAAATGTCACTAACTAGACAGTTATTAATTTCATGTATTTTATTTCAAAAATTAATCATTCCATAGAAGCAACCAAAATATGTCAGGTTAATTTGGATATGTATGAGTACCCCGCAAAACATTTGATATGATCGATCACTAATTTCCCTTCATTTAATGATACTTTAGATGACTTTTTTAATTACTAAATAAAAATACCAAAATTTCTTAATTAAGAGCTGTCATGAACAACCATGACCTCTTATAGGTTATTAATTCAAATTAAAAATTAAATCTAAGTTGCAAACGAAAAATAGCATAACAAAAAAACTTTATTATTAAAACAACACATTTCAACATTACAATATAAATAATTAAAGTTTATTAATCATAATCTTCATGTGCCTATTTTAGAAACAACACTAAAATATTAAAATAAAATATTAATTACACGTTCTTAATAAAGATAAAAGTCCTTAATTCTAACCGATTTTATTTTTTACTTTTTATTTTCTAATAGAATTATTGGGCTACACATTTTGTCTTCTAATCAATATTAAGTTTAAGACTAAAAATTAGGTATAGGTTGTGAAGGAAAATGCATAAAAACAAAATTTTGAATTTTCATAAAAGCAACACATCTTAATATTACAGTATAAATAGTTTCGATTTAGCAAGTATAATAGGTCACGAATCTTTCTAGAAACAACACTAAAATATTAAAAATATTAAGATAAATTAAATATTAATTGAACCTCTACAGTAAAAATTCTTTAAATCTTACTCTCTAAAAAGTCATTAAGAACCTTGTTCTCATGGTTCATTTCAGAGGTAACATGCGTAATGGGTGACAACTAAATTTATTAAATAATTATCCATCCAATTTATTTATTAAAAATTTCATCCAATTCATTCATTATATGAAAAATTGATAAATGGATCAGATACAATCCGTCCAATTAAATATATGAATAAATCTAATTCATCCAATATATTTTAAAGACCTAATAGATTATTTCAATTATTTATTTTAAATGTTTTTGGAACAATTTTCTAAAAGACAATAAAAGTTATTTATGTTATCATAAAATTCAAATAATTTTAACATAACTTATGTTCCGGACTGGGCCTTCAGACTATATATTGGACTATGATCCAATACGTCGAGCAGATGCCCATACGCTCGGGCAAGTACACTTGTTGGACGGACGGAGTTGCTTAACAGTTGGGCATACGTTCCACGTGTCAGGCACACACTCGGAACGGGCAAAGAACATGTATGTCAGTTCACTTGCCACGTCACCCAACTGTCCCCCATTATCTCCTGAAAGATAGGGGCAGTTGGACCAAGGACCAGATCACTTAGCTAGGTCTTCAAGCTTCTCACGCGTTCCTTGACAGTTCTTCCTTGGGCCTAGCTGATCCAGCCCAAAGAAGGACCTTGGCCCAGCGCTGGGGGCTCACTATAAATACCCTTTTCACTAAAGGGTCAGGTATTCTGATTTAACTCTTCTGACTTACTTATTGTTATACATCTATTGACTTTGACATCAGAGCGCCTTGCAGGTACACCCCTTCATTCCGTCCATTTGTTGTTTTCACCCGATTGCTGGAAGGCCCTCCTGATCAGGTAAGATCAGTGGCGCCGTCTGTGGGAAACTAGCTTCCCCTTCTTCCACAGCAGAAGATCAAAGCTCAAAACTATTTCATCCTTCCAGCATGGCCGAAGAGCACCCCAACGACTGTAACCGTCCCCTCGTCGACTACACGATGGAGGATAATTTGAACTACCATGAATCTGACGCCCGAGACGGACATCCCTCCACCCCGTCTCCTGAACCCGAAAACAATGGGAACCAACATCAGCCTCAAAACCCACCAGTCACCACGTTCCAGCCCATCCCAGTTCCCGTCGAGGGGGATGCCACCATGATTGCTATGGTGAACGCCCTCAATCAGGCCAGCTCCATGCTCTACAAGCAGCACGAAAGAATCATGGCCCTAGAGGCTGACCGACAGGAGAGCTGACCTCAGCAAGAACGAAGGACACTGTAACATCCAGAAGCTGCGAAGAAGTGGGGACGCTCCCATCCGCGTCGAGGACGACGCTCCCCGAGCCCAACAAAAGTAGCTCGAGGGCGCGCCGTGAGACGGACCGATCAGAGGCCTCACCGAGACACGACCAGAGCCCTGATAATGATGAACTCTCCCCATCGGGCAACTATGGAGGCTCCACTCCCCAAGGGCATGGAGAAGCCCTTGAATCTGGCCATCTATGATGGGACCACTGACCCCGACGATTACGTCGACAACATTAATGCAATGCTCCACTATCACAATGACATCACCGGGCATCTCAAGTGCAGGCTGTTCTCAACAACTCTTAGGAAATGATGAAGGAAAATTGCGATCTAAACGCAGCGGAAAACAAAAATTTCCTTTAGTGATCCTTACGAATGAGCATGGTCAGTGATAGAATCGTTACCTCTTTGTGGCGATTCAGATCTTTGATGCAGCGATCACAAGCGTTGATGAAGTGCAACGCCTCTACTCAGTCCACACGAACAGCTTCCGGTCACAGTGCTAGTTGCTTACGAACGGAATTATTTGAGTGAGAAAAGAGAATCAAAAACGAAATTGCATCAAGTGAAAGCTTCATCACAAGGGTTCCTTTTATAGACTCTCTTGTGGGCTGCGGGCTAAAATCCCAATTCACATGATCCATAATAATATTATATATTATTATAATAACTATTATTATAATAAATATATTTATTTTATTATTATTTTATAACCATTATAAAATAACAATAATTATTATTATATTATCCGAATTTCTATTTTCACTTAAGTGCACCGTACCTTACGGTGTTCCTTTGATTTCTCTATCTCTCATCAAACTGTCCTTATGTGTGTGACCCTGTAGGATTTCGTAATGTTGGTAATTATATTAAATTATATATTTAACATAATAAACAGTGAGCGGTATCTAGCAACACATCACTGCTACCCAAGTCACGAAAATGTCATGTGATCTGACAAAACCTTTTTCGTGATAATATATGTTTGTACAATTACCCTTTTGCCCCTATGTCTACATTGAACACAAGGCATACACTGTGTCATCCTTGTCCAGTTCAATATTGGGCCCTTAGACATTTCTCCTGTTATGCAGGATTGGCAAATTCCATCTAGGACACTCATGTCCCTCAGCATGCTTCGTGGAGTGCCCATCAACTGTCTTTATGATCATCCAGTTACGGATAATGTTTGATCAGCAATAAAGCACCCGACTCTACATCTAGGGTCCATAGTGGTTTCAGGTCGAAGGGTGGTAATACACCATTATCACCATGAGAATAACTTATGACACTTTGCATAACATACTATGTAGTATTCTCATAGCGGGTCAATCCGGTATAAATATTACTCCTAATATTTATACCTATGTCAAGACTTGATAACTCTTTATCCATGATCCATGAGATGTGATCATCAGTCTATCTTCATAATAGTCTCAATGCTTTAATGTTATCCCACTTTGCAATAAAGCTTGACTACGGATATTTTAAGAATAATGTCTTTATGTTTAATGGGATCTCATGATTAAGTCACACTTAACATTTCATTAAACAGACTAACTATTCTAGGGACTTTATTATTCTGAAAGACAAACATAATAAAGAAATGCCTTTTTATTATTAAACGAATAATCCGATACAAGTACCAAAAAGTATTGGCCTCTAGGGCTTACACCAACAAATGAGCCATGGCCTGGTACAAAAGTCTGGCCCCGGAGTCCATCACATCCTGGAGGGTCATGAAATCCATGTTCACGAGGCATTTTACAGCCTCCCGACGCCATCCCAAGACTGAGGCGACCCTCGAAGCCATAGTGCAAAGGAAGAATGAAACGTTGCGCTCGTACATCGAGCGGTTAACCAAGATGCTGTCGAGGTGGACACTATGGAACACATGAAGAAATACCTCCTCGAGAGAGGACTCCTTCCCGGAAGTGAACTTAGCAGGGCAGTCGGGATAGAACCTCCCCGCACCCTGAACGACCTCCTACACAAAGCCCAAGATTACATTAGATATGAGGAAAAAAAGGTCGCCCACAACGCTCGAAGCAGTCGCAACACCGGGGAAACCGACCATCCCAAGCGCGAGGACCCTAACGTTCCCCGCCACAATGAAGATAGGTGAATGGAGGAGAAGCCCCGCGAGCCTCGCGGAGGAAGAGGACCCGCATGACGATATAGCGAGTATACATTGTTGACGGCTCCCCTCGAGCGCATCCTCGCCGAATGCATCAACTCCGACTTCAAACAAGGTAGGGTGAGGTTTCCCAAACCTTCTGCGCCCAAGCCCCACACGGACAAATCCAAATACTACAGGTTTCGCAAAAGCCATGGGCACGTGAGTGAAGACTGCGTCCACCTGAAGGATGCAATAGAGATCTTGATCCAAGAGGGCCATCTCAAACAGTACACTAGGAAGAATGAAACTCCCAGGTACGAAGAGAAAGAAAAGAAGAGGCCTCGCGATGACACACCACCCGACGACTCTTCTTATCAAGTGGCCATGTGCATATCACGCCCGAAGGACTTCATCCTCCCCGACTCATCACCAGAAGGGCGAATCACTGCCCTCAGTCCCTGGGAAGACTTCCCAACCGCTATGTTCAAATGCAAAATTTTGATAACTTGTATAACCGCATACATATCTCGCATAAAAAAGAAAGACGTTTGCATTCATGGACACATATTTTTGCTAAAGAAAGCAATGGGTGACCTTGATGGTATAATAGAACTCCATCAACTACTCCAAATGCATTTGTTTCCATAATGAATATATGTTTAAAGTTTGGAAAAGCCAACACCTGGATGACAGTCATTTCTTTTTCAATTATGTAAAGGCTATAACACCCTTCGTACTCTAAGAAAACTTAATGAAACACAACAAGTCGGTAAGTGGAACAATGGGAGTGGTGTAGTTGTGCACAAAGTGGCTAGAAAAGCCAGTGAGACCTAAAAAAACTCGGAGAGGTGTGAGTGAGTGAGGTCCCAATCTAAAATAACTTGTGTATTTTCTAGATCTAGGGTAACACCTTTAACATAAATCACACAACCCAAATAATTAACTTTATCCACTTCAAACAAAAAGTTAGATCATTTGACAACAAAATAATGTGGTTTTAATGGGTTAAAAACAATTTTCATATGAACCATTTGATCACTCAAATTTGTAGTGTAACTCAATACCATCAAATAAAACTAAAATAACTCATTATAAGTAGGGACACAGTAAGACATTCATCAACTACGCACATTTAATGTGCATGTTCCCGATATCAACTGCTCCCACTTGACTATGCCTTCACTCAATGAACAAGGTTACATCGATTAAGACTTATGGGCCGACCTCACATACTTTTACATCAATAATTTTTGCTTCATGGATGACAACAAGAATTTGTGGGGAAACTATTTCAAACCGAGCCATGATCGATTGACCAATCTAATCACCTTGAATTCATCATCTTTAGAGATTCCACATGTTGTTGCACAAGCAAACATGCTTCATGTATCGCCGCACATAAGAACACCTCTCATTCACTCTAAGCCACGAGATCTTCATCCAACAGTCACCAGCTCTTCACATAGGACAACACAAAGACAATTACAATAAATTCTCATGTATTAAAATCATCATATTTTGATTTTTCATATATTTTATTTATAAAAATAATTAAGTACGAGACATTAAAATTTTAGGTATTTTGAATCAGGAATGAAAAAACGGGTCTGACCCGTCGAACATATCTGTTTTGCCTGCTCTTTTTCGCGGGCAGGACCGGCCCTGGGTCAGAGGAAGGAGGCCCATAGCCCAGGGCCTCCCAAAATTAGGGGCCTCCAAAATTTGGGTAATGGACTTTTTCAGTAATATGATTAAATATTTGTATGTATAATATTTCGTTGAAAGATGTTATGAGAATCAACTTTGTCCCAGCGGCAGGATAACTTAATATGTCATTATGATGCATTTGTAATAATTTAATTTTTTGTTTCAAAACATGTTAAAACTAATAAACAAAATATATACGCATGAAGAATCAACCCATGCCATGTCAGAACATAACGTCTTCCTTTTTGATTAAATTTCTTCAACATCTTTCTTTTTCATTTACTTCACCAATTCTCACATATTTTAATTAAATTTTATAATTATATAGATAGTAAATTAAATGAATATATTCCAAAGATTTTTAAATAATCTAATTTGGGTTATTTTGTCTTAATACAATTTTTATAAAAAAAATAATTTGAATAATTAATTCGATTTTTTCACAATATCACATGAACTCTAGTAAAATTTCGAAGTTTTGAACACAATGGTAAAATTATGAGGGTCTCGGAATTTTAAAAATATATTTAACATACAAAATTTTGAATGTTTATATATTTTTGTTATATATTTATAATTATTTTAGTGATTTCTAAGATTTGATAAAAATAAATGGTTGCAATGTTTTGTTGTGTTTTCCAATTTTTATATTTAGCTGTTTAAATGAAATATCTATTTTTAAATTCTTTTCATCTTACTTTTTAGGGATCAATTTTTAAAATTGCAACATGTCTCCAAAATTGTATGAGACGACTTTGTTTTTACTGTAAAATTTAAATAATATTTATTTTCATCATTAAATATTTAAAATATTATTATATGACTAAAATTTAATATTAATTACTCAATTTTTATTAGGAGTCTATTTTCATTACTAATCCCGAGTCTCTAAAAAGTCAGGACCGACCCTGTTCGCGGGCATACTAAGATTTTAGATTCACATTTTCTAATATATCTTTCCCGCTACACCCAATTTTTTTGTGAGTTTTTGTGGATTTTAACATTAATATAAATTTTATAATTTTTAGAATTAAAATGGTCAATGTCTCCGGGTTTTCATGTTTAATCCTCATTTTTTTGGGGACAAACAAATATTTTAATTATACACACGCTATATTTGTTCACTTTTTTACCGATTTTAACGGGATGTGACAAATCAGGGAGAGCATGCCTATTTCTGATCTCAATTTTTAATTATAATTTGAACTTTGATTTTGCAATGTAAAAAATGTATCATATTTTTTTGTCCAATTTGGGCAAGTGTTTTTTTTTTATCTCAACAAAAATTTCAATTTTTAAATACTGGCGTTACAGACGTCTCAAAAGGTATGTATGAAGCAAACAACTTTTATTTCTATAATAGCTTCTAAATAAAGAGAAATATTTTGAACATATTTTCATATAAATTCAATATAATTTTAGTAACACTATCTTTGGTGTAGAAAGGAAATTAGCAAAAAGAAGTTTTTCTTTTTGGGTTTTAAAAGATCTCACTGGATATTGACCAAAAAATAAAGTGGAATAGCATTATTGTAAAAAATAAAGAAGTAGAAAAAGTAGACTTGGGGTGAGAGAGGCTCGAACTCTCGACCTCAGGATCACTCAGAAGCTATGAGACCTACGCGCTAGCCAACTGCGCCACCACCCCTTGATGTTAAAATTGAAAGTAATATATATAAATACTAAATACTTATTTGCATTAGTGATATTAAACTCGTCGTCACAAACACAAAAACAATTGTCCATATACCATAAGATTTATAGATTACTAGACAATAAGTTAAACATATACAATCTCTTTCAACACTTACCGATAATAATATTTATAAATTACTAGACAATAAACTTAATTTTGCATAAAAAGAAAAAATAACATATTTTTAAATTTGAAAATTTATATATTTAAAATTTATTACAAATAAAACAATTTCTTATTAACTAAACAAAGAATAATGTTTAGGGAGAGTTGTTTTGTATATTATAAATTAATTTACATGAATGTGATATTGAGAATTTTAATAAATAATGTTTTGTATATTACAAATTTTAATAAATAATATTTGAGAATTTATATTTTAAAAATCGAATATATATAGTTTATTAGAATGAAATACAGAATATGGTAAGGTGCCGTATGATATAATAATAGTTATTATTAATTTTATAATAGTTATAAAATATAATAATAATAAAATTATGGTTATTATAATAATAGTTATTATAATAATAATATAATTATTGAGTTGGGCTTTTAGCTTAAAGCCCACAGTAGTTCTATAAATAGAATCCTTGTGAAGAAGCTCATTAGTTATTTTTTTGAAACCCTGACTGTATTCATTTTTCTTCCCCTTTCACTCTAAACCTTCAATCGTAACCAGCTAGCATTGTGACTGAAGGAAGCTGTTCGTGTGGACTGAGTAGAGGCATTGTTCGTCGTACAACGCTCGTGATCAAATCGAAATTAAAGGTTTCAAGCGCCACAAAAAGTAAATATTTTATCACAGATCATGACCTTTCGTAAGGATCTCTAAAGAGAAATTTTTATTTTCCGCTGTGTTTTATCGCTAATTTCCCTTTTAGTGGTATCAGAGCCACTTACGAAACCATGAATCTGGTAATTGTTTACTTTTTGTTAATTTTGTTTTAATTGGATTAAAACACGTAAAATTAAATCAAATCCGGATATTGAATTTTGGCATCAGATTGTGTAAGATTTGGATGGTTAATATTGACTATGCTTTGATATCCGACAATAGTATGGTGAAGCAACGATATGTCAATCGTCCATAAGTTACACATATATGATCGATCTAATTCATATATGATATGATTAATTTTAATGCAAATATGGTATATTAGATATACTATTTTATTTCATCGATTAAAATCACGTAATGATTATCATTCAGTTGTGCGATATGTGGTTATCTGCTTCGGAATCCGACTTTAGTATGGTGAAGCAATAACATACTAATTAATCATACAAAATTACTAATAATGGTGGTTTGATAGTATGATATTGTTGCGTTAAAATTTGTGACGGCACAAGAGTTGCACCGTCAATGAGATCGTTAAAATTTGTGATGGCACAAGGGTTGCACCGTCAATGAGGTTTGCGTATTCTGAATGTGTGACGATCGTCATATGATGCGTGGCGGTCGTCATAGACTTGTGACGGTCGTCATGGAGTTGTGACGGACATCATGGACATTTGACAGCGCAAGGCTTGCGTCAATAATGTCTGCACTAATAATAAAAGGGTTTATTATTATTTTGCCTAAATTTAATTTGATTTGTTTTATTAACCAGATTTAATTTAATAATAATAAAATTGTTTTATTAATTTTGAGTGTGGTGATCACTTATGGTCTTAGTTTAATTATTTTTTATTTTTGGATTTTATAAATACGACCTGCGTGTCGTGCCTCTCTCTTATTCTCTTCATGTAATTTCTTTTCTCATCTCACTCCCTCGTATGTAAAACGAGTTTCTTTTATATAATGTATTATTATGAAGAATGAGAAGACTACAAAACAAAGAAGGACAACCTTGGAGATCTTGATTGGAGAAGTGAAAATCATTATTAGGTTTAGCTTAGTTCTCTCATTGGCTTGAGAGAACAATTGCGCTATGGGCCATAACTGTTTCATATGTTTGTATGGTTATATGTATGCGTGTATGTTGATGTATATGTGAGGAACGATTTATATGATGAATAAGCAGTGAGATCAAATTAATTAAAATTCCCTCAAAACTAAATATTAAGTTTTTGCTTTCCAAATTATAGAAATCATCAAGACTAGTATCAAATTATGTAGGTTTTGCCTAACGCGAGGTGCATATTCTATATTAGTAAGGTGCGATGGGATAAATGTAATATCCAATTTCTAAAACAATGAGTCAAACTTAACTGAATAAAATATAATGAGATTATATACGTTTAGAAGCAAGAGTTTTGAATGATCCATATGATGGATTGGAATAAGGAGTTATTCACCCAACTGAAATATTTGAGAATTGTATTGGATGGAATTGGAATGAGTTCCTACCTAAATAGCCGAGTTTTGTGTAATAAGCCTAAGGTTGAATTAAAACAAAGCGAAATATGGATCTCGATCCACTAGAAAATCTTCCAACGTGATTTTCCGAATTAAATGATGAGGGTCATTTGTTTTGAGTAAAATAGTGGGAGCATATTTAATTAAAGGCCTAATTGAATATGTTTAATGATATTAATATATCAACCATTTTTTAATGTAGATTACCATGACAAAAAACACATCTAATAACATTTTACGAACAATCCTGGATAAGGAAAAATTGTCTGGGACAAATTTTCTAGATTGACACCGAAATCTGAGGATTATCCTCAAACATGACAAAAAGCTGTATGTCTTAGAGACACATGTTCATGATGAGGAACCTCCTAGTTCTGCTCCTAAGGATAAAAGAGATGCTTATAAGAAGCATGTTGACGATGTCAATGAAACTGCTTGCCTCATTCTAGCTACCATGAATTCTGAATTGCAAAAGCAACATGAAAACATGGCAGTGTTCAATATGATCGAACATCTGAAGATGTTCGATCAAGAGAAAGCAAGACATGAAAGGTTTGAAGTTTCAAAATCCCTTTTCCAAGCCAAGTTAGTTGAGGGAAGCCCAGTAGGTCCCCATGTACTCAAGATGATTGGGTATGTGGAGAATCTTGAAAGATTGGAATTTCCCCTCAAGAAGGAGCTTATAACTGATTTGATCCTGCAATCGTTGCCGGAGAGTTTCGGTCAATTTGTTCTTAATTTCAACATGAATGATATGGAAAAATCTCTTCCTGAATTGCTAAGCATGTTAAGAACTGTTGAGCAAAATCTGAAGTCAAAAGAGAAATCCATTTTAATAGTCAGTAATTGAAAGAAATAGAACAAAAGGCCCACCAAGCAGGGTGGTAAATGGAAAGGCAAGGAAGTTGACAAACCCAAACATACTGCACCTGCTTTGAAGCCTAGTGGAGGCATAACTAAGGAAGGGACTTGCTTATATTGCGGTAAGACCGAACGCTGGAAGAGAAACTACCCAAAGTACCTAGAAGATAAGAAGAATGGAATGGAAACTTCAACTTCAGGTATTTTTGTTATAGAAATTAATTTATCTACTTCTGCATCATGGGTATTATATACTGGATGTGGTTCTCACATTTGTACTGAAATTCTGTGATCAGGTATGAGATGTCCTAAGAGATGTCCCAACACTTGACAGATTTAACCAAAACTTAAATAGCAAGAAAAGTAAACAACACAGAAGTTTGTTAACCCAGTTCAGTGTATAACCACACTTACATCTGGAGGCTACCAAGCCAGGAGGAAATCCACTATAAGTAATATTAATTCTAGACTTAAACCACCCTGTTTAATCTATCACTTAATAACTACCCAATGCAATTTCTACCTAAGACACAACTTAGATATGAGTACCCTACTCACTCCCCCTCAATCACACAGTGATTTTGTTTACAAGTTTAATAAAATTGAAGTCATACTTCAAACAAAACAGCTTGATCTTACTTCACAGTTTCAATCAAGTCACAAATGCACTTTTGCTTAAAAGCTCATAAAGTGGTACAATAAAAACAACCTGCTATTAAAATAATAAACACCCTATTTGGTCTTCTGGAATTCGTACTCAATTCTGTGAGTTTTTGTTGATTAAATAGGTGTTTGTAATTTGGGCTTTCTGTAGGTTAATCCAGTCCTAAAAGCATGCAGCTTCCACCTTGAATTTAAGGTTTGTTACTTCCTATATTCTAGGTGATTTAGTTCTTCTGATTAATCTGAATCCTCATAATAAAACTCCCTACAGATGCACCTTGTTCTGTTTTTATCCATCCATAATTAATTCCAGATAACTCTCCTTAAATATCTCAGAACAGTTAGTCATTAATTAATTCTGGTAGTAGGTTTGAGATGTCTCAACATCTGTTGGGACATCCTGAAAAACTGAACTTAAGTCATTTACACAATGTCCCAACATCTGGTGAGACATCCTGAAATAAGTTCTTATACTCTGTTTAATAATGTCCCAACATCTGATAGGACATTCTGAACTGAATTCATATTTCTTGTTGGTCAAAAATTCTGCCAATTCTAAACATCTACAAACTCCCCCTTTGGCTAATTTTTGGCTAACATCTTTTCTGGTTATCAGAGTGCAGCAGAAGATCTTTTATCAGAGTATAACATTACTTTTCTGTTGAATCAAATTTGAGATTACTCCCCCTCAAACATATATGTATCCAGTCTTGTTGCAACAGAAAAACACACTTATTCAGTTCAGAAGCAAACAAATTTTCATTCATAATCAAACAGCATTACACATTGTTGTTGTTGGTGTTGTTCTCCCCCTTGTTAGACACAAATTTTGGGGCCAAAGAGACTAAATCTAAATTACAATGCAGCTGTCATTACATTTGTCCTCACATACAGTTAATCACTCAGACTCCTCACTTTCAGTTTCTTCATCATCCTCAGTTTCTTCATCAGAAGCAGCTTTCTGATCACCTTCACTCTCTTGCAGACTGTGTCCTTCTCAGTGAGGATTCCAGGGTATTGACTTAGCACTATACCACACAGCAATGAAGGAAAAGCTATTGGCAGCTTTGTTGCAGATGAGCTAGCATGCTTCAAGGTCTGATCAAAGATGTAGGCACCATAATCCAGCTTAGTCTGAGTGCCCACAGCATAAATAAACCTGCCCAAACCAGTGGATATTGAAGATGTGTGATTGGTAGGCACTCAGTTTGCTGTACCAATCCTGTTCAGCATGGCATATTTTCTTGTCAGCATGCTCACTGAGAGCTTTCCTTTCACTGGCCAAGCCTTGACCTGATTTGCAGTGATAACCTTGCAGACCTGGTTATCAGTCTTCCCTAGCTCATTTGGTCCATCAGACTCTCTTCCAAGGTATTGGTTGATGATCTGAGGAGAGAACTCTACACACCTTCCTCTAACGAAAACTTTTCTAAATTCAGAAGACTTACCATTGGCACAATCTTCCTGAAGATTGACTATGAATTCTTTGACAAGAAGCTCATAGCAGGGAGAGAGATTGGAGACTGTTTTGAAGAGGCCAGCAGCAGAGATGAGGTCAATTAATTCAGTGCACTCAAGTGCATTACTGCTCAGCTCTCTTTCAAGTGCAACCCTTCTTTGGTACACAAACTTCCATCTGTTAACACTTGAGACATGATGAAATGAGATGTTGTCCAAAGGGGCTTCTGGAACAGTAGTTGAAGCCCTAGAGGGTGCTGTTTTCTTCTTTGGAGGAGATGTTGGGACATCTGCTTCAACATCTGAGTCTGAGGGAGTGACAGCTTTCCTCTTTTGAGTTTGGACTTTACTACATTGTTTTGTAGGACCAAAGACAGTTTTGGCTTTGTCTTTCTTTGGGGTAGCTTGCTTCTTCTCAGGAACTGCATGTTCTGCTTGCATCTTTCCTTTCCTAGACCTGAGCCTTTTGGCTATGCTAGGTCTTACAGAGGCAATGATCTCTGTATCAGAATCCTGCTCAAGATTCACCACAGGAGGAGATTGAGCAGTCTCTTCTTCAGCTGGTTGATCAGCAGAGATATGCTCTTCAGTTGAGGCTTTGGTCTGATCCTCAGATTCTTCTTCATCACTTTCATTTGAGGCCTTTTTCTGGTCCTCAGATTCTTCTACAGCAGCATCAGATGAAGCCTTTTGTTCATCCTCAGATGTTTCAACATCTATTGGGACATCCTGTTGATCAGGAGTGTCCTTTGCAGCTTGAGTTTGTTGATCATCTTGTGGAGCTGGCATGGTGTTCAGAGGGATAGATATGCCACTAACCACTCTTTGTTCAAAAAGAATCTTGTTAACTATCTCTTTTATGGAAGCATCCACATATTCAGAAGATTTTGGAGGCATGTTTGCTGGTGAAGGAATGCCTTTGGATTTGCTGCAGACTTGATCTTTTGCTCTTTTTGGAGTTCTTGGCTTTTTAGCATGAGGAGCACTTCCTCTGATTTCGTCCAATGGAGTAGACTTCATGGGTACTACAGAGATGGGGGTTGCATGAACCACATCTTCTTTGTTGAGAACTTCTTCAGGAGTGTTAGGGTTTTGAGACATTTTCAAAGAAGATGGATGAAGAGATTTAGGGTTGATGATTTCTGAAGAACAACTAGATGATGCAATTCGCTTTTGATAGTATGATGAGAATATGGATAGCTGAATGGGAGCTGTTATTATATAAGTAGCCGTTACATTGAAAATGATTAGGAATGGAATACCCAAGGTTCTTGACCAGACTGGTGTTGCCATCTGGTACTTATGCCACACAATGTCATATGACATGTTGGCACATCTCATTAACTGCTAAATCTCACATAAATAGATTCCCAATTTGCCCCTTAAGTTCTCAAATTGTGTAGCATCCAATGCTTTGGTAAAGATATCAGCCAACTGCAGATTTGCAGCTACATGTTCCAATGAAATCACTTTTTCTTCTACAAGATCTCTGATGAAATGATGTCTGATATCAATATGCTTGGTCCTACTATGTTGGATAGGATTCTTTGATATGTTAATTGCACTTAAGTTGTCACAGTACAATGTCATGACATCTTGTGGGACATTGTACTCAGTGAGCATTTGCTTCATCCAAACCAACTGAGAACAACTGCTTCCAGCTACTATATATTCAGCTTCAGCTGTCGATAGGGATACACAATTTTGCTTCTTACTGAACCAAGAAATCAAATTGTTTCCTAGAAAGAAGCATCCTCCTGAAGTGCTTTTTCTGTCATCAGCACTTCCAGCCCAATCAGCATCACAGAAGCCAGTGAGAATTGGTTTGCATCCATGAAAGTACATTATGCCATAGTCACAAGTACCATTAACATATTTAAGAATTCTCTTGACTTGATTGAGATGACTGACTTTTGGATCAGCTTGATATCTTGCACATACACCTACTGCAAATGCTATGTCTGGTCTGCTAGCAGTCAAGTATAACAAGCTTCCAATCATGCTTCTGTATAAGCTTTGATCTACATTCTCACCCTTTTCATCTTTAGTCAACTTTAAATGTGTGGGGGCAGGAGTTCTCTTATGAGTAGCATTTTCCATTCCAAATTTCTTGACTATGTTCTTGGTATACTTGCTTTGGGAAATGAACATGGAGTCTTCCATTTGCTTTATTTGCAGACCAAGAAAGTAGGTTAACTCTCCTACTAGGCTCATTTCAAATTCAGATTCCATCTGGTTGACAAAATGTTTGACCATCCTATCAGACATCCCACCAAAGACAATGTCATCTACATATATTTTTGCAATCATGACATTTCTTTCTTCATCTTTAGCAAACAAGGTTTTGTCAATTCCACCTTTCCTGTACCCTTGCTTGATAAGAAAAGTAGTCAGTCTTTCATACCATGCCCTTGGAGCTTGCTTCAGACCATAAAGAGCTTTCTTTAGTTTGTATACATGATTTGGACAGCTTGGATCAACAAATCCTTTAGGCTGTTCTACATATACCTCTTCATTAAGATAACCATTTAAAAAAGCACTTTTCACATCCATTTGAAATAGCTTGAACTTTAAGATACAAGCAATTCCCAAAAGTAGTCTGATTGATTCAAGCCTTGCTACTGGTGCAAAGGTTTCATCAAAGTCTACTCCTTCAATTTGTGTGTATCCTTGAGCTACAAGTCTAGCTTTGTTCTTTGTAACAACTCCTTGTTCATTTGACTTGTTCTTATACACCCATTTTGTTCCAATCACATTTATGTCATCAGGTCTAGGAACAAGATTCCACACTTCATTCCTTGTGAATTGACCTAATTCCTCTTGCATAGCACAAATCCAGTATTCATCAGTAAGAGCTTCCTTGATGTTTTTAGGTTCTATTTTAGAAACAAAACAAGAACCTGAAATCACTTCTCTTGATCTAGTGCTCACACCTCTGTTGGGATCACCAATTATCAAATCTTTGGGATGATCCTTCTGTATTCTGATGGAGGGAGGTTTGCTGGATTGTTCTGTCCTTGCATCAGTTTGAGTGAAGTCATAATGACCACTCTTTTATTCAGCTTCAATCTTGATATCAGCAGATGTTCCAACATCTTCTGGGACATCTGTAGGAGCATCATCAATTATCACATTTATAGACTCCATGATAACCTTGGTTCTAGAATTAAATACTCTATATGCTCTGCTGTTTATAGAGTATCCAAGAAAAATCCCTTCATCACTTTTAGGATCCATTTTTCTCCTTTGCTCCCTATCTGCCAGAATATAACAGTTACTTCCAAACACATGGAAGTACTTAACTGTGGGTTTTCTGCCCTTCCAGACTTCATAGATTGTGGACAAAGTTCCTTTTCTTAGAGTAACTCTGTTGTGGATGTAACAAGCTGTGTTCATAGCTTCAGCCCAGAAGTACAAAGGTAACTTTTTAGCATGGATCATAGCTCTTGCTGATTCTTGAATAGTTCTATTCTTCCTCTCAACAATCCCATTCTGTTGAGGAGTGATTGGTGAAGAATATTCATGATTGATTCCTTCTGAAGAGCAGAAATCTAAGAACTTTTGGTTCTCAAATTCTTTTCCATGATCACTTCTTATTTTGATCACACAACTGGATTTTTCCCTTTGTATTCTTTGGCATAAGTCTTTGAATACATCAAATACATCAGACTTTTCCTTGATAAAATTTATCCATGTATACCTTGAAAAGTCATCAACCACTACATAGGCATACCTCTTACCACCAAGGCTTTCAACCTGCATAGGTCCCATAAGATCCATATGCAATAGTTCCAAAACTTTGGAAGTTGTCAGATGTTGGAGCTTTGGATGGGACATCTTGGTTTGCTTGCCTATTTGACATTCACCACATATTTTGCCATCATCAATCTTCAGTTTAGGAATACCTCTTACAGCATCCATAGATATTATCTTCTTTATGCCTCTGAAATGAAGATGACCTAGCCTTTGGTGCCATAGTTTCACTTCTTCTTCTTTAGCTAAGGAGCAAGTTGAAGTAAGACTGAAGTCTTGAGATTCCCACATGTAACAGTTGTCTTTAGATCTGGCTCCTTTCATGACAACCTCTTTTTCTTTGTTAGTCACTATGCATTCAGTTTTAGTAAAGTTTACACTGTACCCTTGATCACATAATTGACTTATGCTGATCAGGTTAGCAGTTAAACCTTTAACCAGCAGCACATCATCTAGTCTTGGAACATCTTGACAGTCCAAGGTCCCAACTCCCTTGATTTCTCCTTTAGCTCCATCTCCAAAGGTTACATACCTGGATGAATGTGACTTTAAGTTTACTAGCAGATTCTTCAATCCAGTCATGTGTCTTGAACATCCACTGTCAAAGTACCAGTCTTCTTTAGCTGATACTCTTAGTGATGTATGTGCTATATATGCAGCATTTTTCTTTGACCATTTGAGTTGGGATTTCTTTTGATGCCTCTGCCCTGTGTGTTGTTCATTAGTAGATCTCCAAGATTGATTGTTGATCTTGTTCTTGTGTATGTAGCTTTGATCAGCCTGAATGCTGGCTTTTGGTCTCCATACCTTCTTGATGACTTCTGTCTTCTGCTTAGGAGGTTGCTGATTTCTTTGATGTTTATGCAGCACTTTCTTGGTAACTTCCATTTTCTGCTTAGAAGGTTGCTGATACATCTGACTTGGATATCCATGCAGCTTATAACAATGAGGTTTGATATGTCCAAATCTTCCACAATGATGACATCTCCATCTTTGATACTTCTTCTTCATTTTGTTCTTTTCAGAATGTTGAGACATCTGTTGGAACATTATGTTTGACTTTGTGTTCTTTTCCTGATGTTGAAGCATCTGTTGGGACATCTTGTTTGACTGTATGGATTTTGAAGTAGTTTTGCTAGAGCTAGCTTCATCTTTATGTATTTTGTTAAATCCCAGTCCACTTTTATCCCCTGAATGCTTATTGTTGTTGAGAATAACATCCAGTGTACTTGAGCTACTGTTCAGCATTCTAACAGACTTGGACATGTGTTCCAACTTGGAGTTAAAAAGACTTACTTCACCTTTTAAGGTGTCAATGATCTCTAGATCACTTGCTTTTTCATCCTTTAGTGCCTCATTCTGCTTCTTTAGCTTTATAACTTCACTACATATTTCAGTGCTTCTTTTGTATAGATCTTTGTATGCTTGCTCAAGTTCTTCAACAGTAAGCTCCCCATCACTGGATTCACTTTCAGATTCACATAATCCAGCTAGAGCAGTGATATGCTTAGCTGATTCTTCTTCTGAATCACCTCCTGAGTCTTCATCAGACCAGGTTACAGGGAGTCCTTTCTTTTGCCTTTTTAAGAAGGTAGGACATTCATTCTTGATGTGTCCATATCCTTCACATCCATGGAATTTAATTCCTTTTTCTTGACTGGTCTTTTCATCATAATTTGACCTTCTGTTAGCATCATAAGGTCTTTTGTTATCAGAAGAGTTTGTGTACCTTCCATTGGGTTTGAATTTGCCTTCCATCCCTCTGAGAATCTTTTTGAATTGTCTTCCAAGCATAGCAATGTTGTCTGATAGGCTTTCACCAGTTTCTGATTTATCATCTTCTTCTTCATCAGTATTTGTCACCAAGGCTATGCTCTTGTTCTTCTTTACATTTGTGTCATTCATTCCCATCTCAAATGTTTGAAGGGAACCAATGAGCTCTTCAACTTTCATTGTGCATATGTCTTGAGCTTCTTCTATTGGTGTGACTTTCATGTCAAATCTTTTTGGCAAAGATCTGAGAATCTTTCTTACAAGCTTTTCATCAGTCATCTTTTCTCCCAAGGCTCCAGAAGTATTGGCTATATCTAAGATGTTCATGTAGAATTCATGAATTGTCTCTTCTTCCTTCATTATCAAGTTTTCAAACTTGGTGGTGAGAAGTTGAAGTCTTGACATTTTTACCTTTGATGTTCCTTCATGAGTTGTTTTGAGAGTGTCCCAAACATCTTTGGCCAGCTCACAGTGATGCACAAGTCTAAAGATGTTCCTATCAATGCCATTGAATAAAGCATTTAAGGCCTTTGAGTTGCCTAGTTCTGAATCTTCTTCCTCCTTACTCCATTCTTCTTCAGGTTTCAGCACTTTTGATCCATCTTTGGTGTCTTGGACAGGATGATCCCATCCAATGTTTACTGCTCTCCATGCCCTGTTGTCAAGTGATCTTAAGAATGCAATCATTCTTGGCTTCCAGTAGTCATAATTAGAACCATCCAGTATAGGTGGTCTATTTACTGATCCTATATCTCTGTCCATGTTACAGAATTTTTATTCCCTAGATCTCACCCAGTATAAACAGGCAGGGTGCCTGCTCTGATGCCAATTGAAATTCTATGATCAGGTATGAGATGTCCTAAGAGATGTCCCAACACTTGACAGATTTAACCAAAACTTAAATAGCAAGAAAAGTAAACAACACAGAAGTTTGTTAACCCAGTTCAGTGTATAACCACACTTACATCTGGAGGCTACCAAGCCAGGAGGAAATCCACTATAAGTAATATTAATTCTAGACTTAAACCACCCTGTTTAATCTATCACTTAATAACTACCCAATGCAATTTCTACCTAAGACACAACTTAGATATGAGTACCCTACTCACTCCCCCTCAATCACACAGTGATTTTGTTTACAAGTTTAATAAAATTGAAGTCATACTTCAAACAAAACAGCTTGATCTTACTTCACAGTTTCAATCAAGTCACAAATGCACTTTTGCTTAAAAGCTCATAAAGTGGTACAATAAAAACAACCTGCTATTAAAATAATAAACACCCTATTTGGTCTTCTGGAATTCGTACTCAATTCTGTGAGTTTTTGTTGATTAAATAGGTGTTTGTAATTTGGGCTTTCTATAGGTTAATCCAGTCCTAAAAGCATGCAACTTCCACCTTGAATTTAGAGTTTGTTACTTCCTATATTCTAGGTGATTTAGTTCTTCTGATTAATCTGAATCCTCATAATAAAACTCCCTATAGATGCGCCTTGTTCTGTTTTTATCCATCCATAATTAATTCCAGATAACTCTTCTTAAATATCTCAGAACAGTTAGTCATTAATTAATTCTGGTAGCAGGTTTGAGATGTCTCAACATCTGTTGGGACATCCTGAAAAACTGAACTTAAGTCATTTACACAATGTCTCAACATCTAGTGAGACATCCTGAAATAAGTTCTTATACTCTGTTTAATAATGTCCCAACATATGATAGGACATTCTGAACTGAATTCAATATTTCTTGTTGGTCAAAAATTCTGCCAATTCTAAACATCTACATGTACTAATGAGCAGGGACTAAAAAGGAGTAGAGATTTGGCAAGACCAACAAGTTGGCAATGGAGCAAAGGTTGCTGCTTTAGCCGTAGGAATTTATGATTTAACTTTACCTAGTAGTTTAATTATTCAGTTAGAGAACTATTATTATGTACCTGCAATTAGCATGAATAGTATTTCCGTTTCTTGTTTGGGCAAGTTTGGTTTTTCATTTATAATAAAGAACAATTGTTGCTCTATTTATTTTAATGATATATTCTATGCTACTGAACAAATGAACAATGGATTATATATCCTTGATCTTGAAATGCCAATTTATAACATTAATGCTAAAAGGATGAAACCTAATGAGTTAAATCCAAATTACCTTTGGTATTGTCGCTTAGGCCATATAAATGAGAAACACATTTCCAAACTCCATAAAGATGGACTATTGGACTCTTTTGACTACGAATCATATGTGTCGCTCCCAAAGATTTGCATCCCGGTACAAGCGCGAATGGTCGGCGAAAGAGAAATGAAGTGAACTGAATAGAGTCGCTAGCTAGGCATTTTTATCCCGAAGGAAAGGTAATGCTGCATAAACCTAGAAGAAGATATGGATAAGACGGTTACGAACCAGAGAAACTGAGAAAGGGGGTTGGTTACAACCTAGGAAGGTATTAGCACCCAGATTGTCTGTCGTACTCGACGGGATCCGTGCTTGAAAGATTGTGTTTAAAAGGGGTAGTGTATGTGCTATCTGTGTGCAAAATCAGGAAAAGAATGTACAAGTGTCAGTGCAAAAAAGAAGTGAAGGAATGAGGCTTAAAAGAATGCTGAAAAAGGGGGAAGACACAAAGACTTTTGTTCGATAACAATTATGTTATGCCTACGTATCCTCTCGTGCAATGAGGAAGTTAGAACACCGTAGTTCGACTCAAAAAGACTGAAAGATAAATTGACTGTGAACTGCTTGCTTGTCTATGCTCAAGTGTATGACTCGTCTGGATCGAGTGCTAACTGTCTTGCATTAGACGGAAGAAGCAAGTTCTCGTTTGTGAGTGAAGATAATGAGAAAAGAATCTCGAAGGAGACGATTATTGTTTGTTTTGGTGTTTTCAATCTTTTATTTGTTTTTGGTGTTTGTCATAAGTTAATGAGCTTAAGCCTAAACCAAGGGTTAGTAAACTCATTATATCCTCCCTTTGATTAGGGATAATTAGAATACTTTAAGTATGAGATAAACATCTCAACTTAATTACCATGATGGTGTAGGATTAAGATCATTAACCTACTTGTGATTATTTAGATGTTTTTTTGAGTTTTTGTTTAGTGTTAAGTAATGAGTTTAAGCCATAATCAAGGATTAGTGAACTCATTACACCATCCTAATAGAAGGATAATAGATGAGAGAACTTAAGCTGAGGAAGATACCTCAACTTAATCCATGATTAGGGATTAACTTCATGACAAAATAAGACTTTATTGAAGTTGATTTTTAATTAAGGGTAAGATTAAGAAGTGAGTTTTATAGTTTGTAAGACAACTTGAGGGGGACTTGTCCATTAAACACTAGGGTTAGTCCTTTTTTAACCAATAATGGAAGAATTAGAACCCTAATATAAGGCCCAATTTACAAGTTAATGTCTTAGTGATTATTAAGATGGATTGATTAAGAGGTTTAAACAAATTAAGGGTTTAACACTTAGGATTAAAGTTATATACTTCATCCTAAGAGAAGGATGCAGGCATAACCCTAATTCCAAAGTCTTAAAACCTTAAAGGTTTAGTCTCTAATGATGAGATGAGAAGAGAGACACAAAGAAGACACAAAGGTAAAAGCTAAAGGGGGACTAATCACAACCCTAATTATTGTCATGCTTGGATGTTCCTATGGTTTATGAAGCTTAAAAGAGATCTTCAGAGAAGCCACCAATGGAAGAAGCAGATGAAAGGAGGAAGAATCAGATGAATAAGTTACTTACTTCACTGAAGAAGATTAGTAACTTAGAGAACGAAAGTGAGATGAACATGAATGAGAAAGCTCACTCTAAGACAATGAAAAATTCAGCAAGGATGCATATGAAGAATATGAATAGAAATGAGAAGTGAAGGCAAATTCACTTCTCAAGTTAACTTACCACCTGAAATGTTAGCACAATATGCATAAGGAAAGAAATGGAATGGAATGAAACATATGCAAAGGTAAAAAACCAAAACCATAAGCAAACACATGATGCAAATGATGCTATGAGATTATACAAAGGCATACAAAGTGCAATGAATGGTCATATAAAAGATTGGATGCAAATGAAGCATGCTTTGAAGTATGAAAACACATGGATGTTTATGAAATGAAATGGATGAAAAGCAAAGCAAATGTATGAATAAATGACTGTAAACACCCCAAATTTTCCCTCACTCATTTCACCATGGCTTGTGATTCTTTTCATTTGCATAGATTCAATCATAGCATCTCATATTGCATTTTTTGCTTCACTGCATTGATTCAAAGTCATCTGCATCTAAGGTTTGTGATCTGAGCCATCCCAGAGCCATTTGAGCCACTCCAAAGGTCATCAATCACTTCAAAGGGGTCCATGTATGTTAAATCATCATATTATATCCTCTCAAAGTCAAGAAAGTCAAAGAATCACAAGAACTGAGAAATGCATGGAAGCAGAGCCAGATTTAACTACACATATGACCTAGAATTAGGGTTTTGGTTTCAGAGGCCATAATTACAAATTTTTTGGTCATGCTTGTTTCTATTGGTCTCTATATGTTATAAGTATCATGCATATCAAGTTTCATGAAGAAATTCCATGGGTAAGGCATCTGATCAAGGGATGACTTCTTGAGCAAGTCAGTGCAAAATCAGGGCATCTGAGGCCCCCAATGACCCAACCAAGGGGTGTTCTTCACAATTTTGATTGTGTATGATCTTTATTTGATCATAGAAGGTATTGGAAGTTCACAAAATTGAATAATTTCAAGCCATTTGCAAAGTTGCCTTTTTGGGAAAATGACTTGTAATGGAAACTTGCCATTTTGGGAAAGTTTTTCAACCCTTTCTTTTTGATTCAAAAATGCTCCAAATGAGAAAACTTTGGTCATGAAAGTTGTAGAATGGATCACTCCCTTTTCAAAAAGTACAAGAACTCATTCTAATTCATTTTGGATCAAAAGTTATGGCCTTGCAAAGTTGGATAAAATCATTGAAATTTCACTTTTGCACAAAATGGAAAACTTGCAAATTCTCATGACAAGCCTTTATGTGATTTCAATATGACCTCTAATCATCACACAAAAACAAGGCATGACCAAAAAAATCAGTTTGGCCCAAGAGATTTCCCATTTCTATGCCTTGATTTTCAAGTAACCATAAGCCATTCTTCATGAAAGTGCAAAGAGGGATTTCTTGCAAATTGATTCTCAAAGGGGTTGTTTGACCTCTAGCTGGTTTCAAGACTTTGCCATGACCTAATGAAGCATACCACACCAAAAATTCAGCAAGATTTCTCACATGTACATAGCCAAAAATCATGAGATGTAACAAGTTGTCAAGTTGCAAAAACCCTTCCAACTTATGATCCAAATGCTGCAGTCCTTCATGAACCATCCAAAGGCCATCCTTGACTCAAGCTGAGGCAGGACAAGCCTCTAGATTGCCTCTGACCCGAGCCATGCCTAGGGTACACAATATCTTGACTTTCTTGCATTTTGCCCATACCAATCCCACAGTGACACACCAACTCTCTGCCCAACCAGAGCATGATATGTGGACATCAAGCAATCCAAAAACACACCATACACAAGCTGAATCCCCCTACATTGCAGCATCCAACAAAATCTGTCAAAACCTTTCCCTCTTCGAAACACTCAACACAGCCATCAAACTTCAATAATTCCTTCACCAATCAACCACAAATCATCCATAGAACAGATCCCACCCCTCACAATGATCTGAAACACAACACACAAGAACTTCATTTCCTGCTACATCAGAACTGAACCACAAAAACTAGCCACTTTCAACCCCTTTCAAGTATTCCATTAGCCTCAGGAGGTTCAAAGGAGATCATTTGCACAAGAGGGAGGCTCTGAAAGCTCACTTTCGAAGGTCTCCAGCTCAGGTATAACCTAAGAACTTTTTTCTCAGAACTTCATTTTCTTGTTACAAAATGAATCTACATGTTGCACTGATCATCTGGATATGTTTAGAATTGAAAATAAGCAAGAAATGACCATTTCATGTTGTTCTGAAAGTTTGCCCGTGTTTCATATTTTCCTTCGATTCAGGCTTGTGAGTGGAAATAAATGGATTTGAGATGAGGGGTTAGGTTTAGATTGATGAGAGGTTTGTTTTGGTGGAAGAAATTTCATGTTTAGTGACCTGTAGAAGATTTTAGGGTTTGTGCTCGCTGGGGAAGATGACCGGAACCACTGTTCCGGTCACCTGAAGTTCATTAGCCCTAATTGTGTCATTAATGAAACTTTGAATGTGGACCGTAGATGCGTTTGACTAAGTTTGACTCCCGCGTGAACGAATGGTCCGGATGCTTCATTAAAGCCCTAATCTCCAATTAATTGTTTAAATCATGTTTAATTAATTTATAAAACCAAATTAGCCAGATTTGAATCTGGGCCTTTGGATCTGGCGCGCAGTCAACCAGTCCAAGCCCAGATCAAATCCTGGCCCTCCTTTTGAATTACTTCCCATATTTTCATTTTAAATTCATTTTCTTTTCATTTTATTTATACATTTTATTTAAAATAGCAAAATACCTTTAAAAATTATGAAATTTTTTGTCAAAGATTTCATTAATTTTTAAAACCCAAAAATATTTTATTTTTATTTTTTTTGCACTGAAAATTATTTTTAAATCATTTAAATGTTTATTTTTAATTAGTTAATGAAAATTAATTAATTAAAAATACATTTGGGTATTTAAAAATCACAAAAAAATTCACATTGCATTTAGAAACATTTAGAAACATTGTCCAACTCTCAAACCGAATTTCTTTTTTGTTCTTGATGCCTTTTGATCATTTTCATTGGATTTAATTTCATTTTAAGGCAATATGTTTGTGCAAACTTTGAAAAATCCCTTCTGCCTAACCATTGAGAGTTGGATGATGATTCTTCTTGCATTGCACTCTTCATAGCATGTAGTTTATAGGATAAAATTGGTTTGATTTGATCTTGCATTTTCATTTTTTTAGCATTTTTCTTGGTAAGGTACCCCAAAACCCTAACAATATTAGGAAATTCATAACTTACAATAGGTTAAGGGTTGGTTCCTCTCCTTTGGGAAATGAACTTGTATAGGTTTAGGGTATCTTTGATTGCATTTTCAAATTTTTATCATGTCATTTGCTTCTGGTTTTGGATTTTTGCTTTGTATGATGCATGTAACCCTAATTTGTGCCTTCCTTTGCATCCATCTCTCATTTGCTTGCATCCCTTGACTTGCCATGACATTTTGTGCATCCACATGATTCATAATGCATCTTAGGACATATTAGAATCATGTTTGATCATTGCATCTTTCATTTGTCATGTTGTATGTCCATTGCATTTCATAACTTTTCATGAACTTTCTTGGTTCAAAGCATGCCTCATTTGCATTCTTATGTTTGTATGATCATCCTCATGTCTTGTCTCATGATTGTATCATCTCTTAGCATCATTAACATCATGTTTATGCTTCTGGTTTTGCTTTGCATCATGGCATTGCATCTCATTTGCATTGCATTTCATTTCTTTTGGCTAACTTTTCAGGTGGTAAGTTGTTTGAGAAGTGAATTTGCCTTCACTTATCACAATCTCTTTTCATCTCTTTCATACTTTCTTTGCTGCATTTTTTTATGTGTATTAGAGTGAGCTTGCTCATTCATGTTCATCTCTTACTTTCTTCCTTCAAGCAACTTGTCTTCTTAAGTGAAGCAAGTTGTTTTGCTTCTCTTTGCTTCTTGCTCCTTTCATCTGCTTCCTTCCTGGTGGTTTCTTTGAAGATCTTTCTCTTAAGCCTCATAAACCCTAGGATCTCCAAGCATGATGACAATTAGGGTTTTATTAGTCCCCCATTTAGTTTTACCTTAGTGTCATCTTTGAGTCTTCTCTTCTCATCTCATAATCAGGGACTAAACCCTAAAGGCTTTAAGGCTTTGTGATTAAGCTTATGCATGCATCCTTCTATTAGGATGGAGTGTATAACTTTAATCCTAAGTGTTGAACCCTTAATGTGTTTAAATCCTTTAATCAATCCATCTAATAATCACTAAGACATCAAGCTTGTAACTTGGGCCTTGCATTAGGGTTCTAATTCTTCCTTAAATGGTTAAGAAGGACTAACCCTAGTGTTAATGGACAAGTCCCCCTCAAGTTGTCTTACAAACCATAAAAATCATTTATTCATCTTATCATTAACTAAAATCCATCTAATAAAGGTTTTGTTTTGTCATGAGGTTAATCCCTAATCATGGATTAAGTTGAGGAGTCTTTCTCAGCTTAAATGTTCTCATCTATTATCCTTCTATTAGGATGGTGTAATGAGTTCATTAAATCCTTGATTATGGCTTAAACTCATTACTTAACACTAAACAAAAAACAACAAAAACATCTAAATAAATGCAAGTAGGTTAATGATCTTAATCCTACATCATGGTGACTAAGTGTAAGATGCTGACTTCACACTTAAGGTATTCTCATTACCCCTAATCAGAGGGAGGATGTGATGAGTTTACTAACCCTTGGTCTAGGCTTAAGCTCATTATCTTATGACAAATCCAAAAAAGCAATGAAAGACTGAAAATACAAAAAAACAAACAATAATCGTCTCCTCCGGGATTCTTTTCTCATCATATTCATTCACAAACGAGAACTTGCTTCTTCCGTCTAATGTAAGATAGTTTGCACCTAAGCCAGACAGGTCATACACTTGAGCATAGACAAGTAAGCAGTTCACAAGTCAATTTATCTTTTAGTCTCTTTGAGTCGAACTACGGTGTTCTGACTTCCTCATTGCACGAGAGGATACGTAGGCATAACTTAACCGTTATCGAACAAAAGTCTCTGCACATTCCCCCTTCTTCCAGCATTATTCTTGGAGCCTCATAGTCTTGAGTTTCACACTCTTTCCTTGCACTGACACTTCTTTTATTCACTTCACACTTTCTTCCAGCACTGAAACTTGCATTCTTTTCCAGCTTTTACACACAAAATAGCACTGACACCCCCCTATTTTAAACACAAATCTTTTAAGCGTGGATCCCGTCGAGTACGGCGGACAATCTGGGTGCTAATACCTTCCCAGGTTGTAACCAACCCCCTTTCTCAGTCTCTCTGGTTCGCAACCGTCTTATCCATATTTTTCTAGGTTTATGCAGCATTACCTTTCCTCCGGGATAAAAATGCCTAGCTGGCGACTCTTTTCTTTTCTCTTGAGTTCACCCTTGTGTGTTCTCTCTCCTTTCACCGACCGTTCGCGTCTGTACCCCATTTGACCTAGCCTCATTTGGTGGGAGCGACAGCTTGGCGACTCTGCTGGGGACCCTTATACTGTAACCAGGGCTTCTGGTTCTTTTTGTGGGTTCCTCCTAGCGCTTGTTTGATTTGTGTTTACTGGGGTGTTATGTGCTATTTGTGTTTATATATTTGCTTTATTTACTGCTTTATGTACAATTATTTATTGCTTTCTTTACAGCTTTATATATCATACTGTCATTCTGTCATCTGCTGGATCTGGTTTCTGTTTTGGTGGGTGGGGTTCTATTGAGAGTTTAAGGTCCTATACCTGGGACCTGAGTGACACCTAGGCTAGAGTGGTTCATGTTCTTTCCCATTCCATTTCAGTCTGGTGCAGGAATATGAAACATGGTTCAGATGTGGGTTTCTTCTTGAGAACTCATTGCTACAGATTTCCTGTAGTGCTAGGGCTATCTGGGAAGCCTGCTAAGTCTGGATGACCTTTATTATGACCTTCAGAAACTGAGGTGAATTAGAGGAGGATCCTTTATGGTTATTGTAAACAATGTACCTCCGGGTTAGAAATGTTTACACTTCTCATAACTGACCCAAGTCTGAAGATCCTTGTTTTAGAACACCACTTATGAGGGGGATGGGATGTTTACAGGTTTTCAGGTACCATTGGCCACATCATACCCTGATACTTTGTTTTGATTAAGAGTACTCCATTTTGGGACAGTTCTTGTGATTTAACCCTGGACATGTGACTTTTTATTTGAGTCCCCCACCCTGGTTACTGGATTCCTAAACCTCCATCTGGACTTCTTGAACATACATGAACTTATATCCAGACAGTTAATCAGACCCAGCTTGATCACAAACCCTTGCATATCATTTGCATACTCATCATTTGCATCATTTAACATTTGTTTATTTGTTTTTCAGGGTATCCATATTGTATCTGGCTTGGTTTTGACCCCTTCATCTGCATAGACTTCTGTTCATCAGTTATCTGCTTCAGCTATCTTCATCAGTTGCCTGCTTCAACAACTTTTATCACCAGCCTCAGCCAATCAGTGGCTCATCTCCAGTATCAGTCTTCATCATCAGCATTTGTTTTCAGCTCTTCATCAGTAGTCATGGCACCCAAGAAGAGCAACATTTCATACCATTTCTTTGAGCCTGTGCTGACTGGCATCAGGCAGGTCCAGTCACTTATCACTCCAGACCACATCCCATTATTCAGAGAGCATTATGGAGGCATCCTTGATATGTTTATGGACCTAGACCCTTCTCATAGGAGTTTGATCCACACCTGCCTACAGTTTTATGACCCTCCTTTGAGATGCTTCACTTTCCAGAACTTTCAGTTGGGACCTCTGCTGGAGGAGTTCTCATCTTTGATTGGAGTACCTGTCAGGGGTGGTGTCCCCTTCAACCCAGAGATGACTTCTCCCAGCAATGGAGAAGTGGCAAAGGCACTGTGCCTAGAGCCTATTTTGATTGAACAGAACATGACCACAAAGGCTGGAATCCCTGGTTTGCACTTAGACTTTCTGACTTCTCAGGCCATCCTGAAGGCCTCCTTGAGGGAATGGAGGGAAGTTTGTGCATTGTTAGCCCTCAGTATATATGGGGTTATACTATTTGCAGATGAGCCCAAGTTTATCAGCAAGAATGCCATCCATCTTTTCCTTCTGAGGAACCCAGTACCCACCTTGCTGGGGGATTTCTATTATTCTGTTCACCAAAGAAATGAGAAGCAGAGAGGGAAGTTGGTGAGATGTTGTGCTCCTCTATTTCACACTTGGCTGCTTAAACACTTACCTAGGACTGATGCCTTCCTGAATCCTCACCAATAGAAGAATTGGGCTAAGAGACTTATTGCTTTGACTTTAGATGACATCAGATGGTGCACCCAGAGCACCAAGGGCAGAGACATAATCACTAGTTGTGGGCAGTACCCCAATGTACCTCTAGTAGGAGTGAAGGGTTGCATCAACTACAATCCTTTGCTGTTTAAGAGACAATTGGGCTATGCTTTGGTCCACCCTCCTAGAGTGCAAGACTTGGCTGAAACCCTGTATTGTGAGATAAAACCTAATATAGCTGTTGTCAGACAAGCATCCTGGGCTTGGGACAACATCCAGACCAAAGGGATGGCCATTATTTGGAGGTGCAATAATGTGGCTTCAGCTCAATACTATGAATGGTCCCATGCTAGAGTTCAGATTTCTGGGATGCCTTTCACCATTGAGGATGCACCTGGACCATCCACAGTACCACCTCCAGCCACTGTCAGCCTGGAAGAATTTGAGAAGCTGAAGGAAAGGAATGAGAATCTGTCTCAAGCTCTGAAAAAGACCCTCTGGGAGAGGAGTGATGGTCGTCTAGACATTGAGAGGTTGGAAAAGCTTAAGGTGGAGCATCTAGCCAAGATTGAGAAAGCAGAGGACTACATCAAGAAATCAAGAGCTGGGGAGCAAATATTGAAGAATGCCTGTGAAGAGGCCCAGTTTCAGAAAGCTAGGATTGATCTCTATCTACAAGAAAGTCAAGCTAGGTGGGTCAGGATCACTGAAGCTCGTACTCAAGAAGATAAGAGAACTCAAGCCAGGATTGAGCAGTTGGAGGCCAATGAAAAGAAACAACAGGAAGCTTTGCTGGCAGCCCAGAAGGAGATTTCAGAGTTGAAGCTTAGGGCTGGACTGAAAAGGTCAAAGGACCAAGACAGGCACAAGAAGTTGACCACTGCTATTTCCATTAGGAACCTTCTTATCAGAAACATTACAGAGCATCCGGCTGGTCCTGTAACTGAAGCACTTTTGAAGGAGGTTAAGGAGGATGAGTTTGGATTAGATGTTTGACTTCTTTGCTTGTTGTTATTTCCATTTGATGTACTTTTCTTTTATGTTGTATTTTGACCCCTCAAGGGCTTGTGTTGTAAAAAACAAACTATGTATGATCCACCATTTTGTAATGTATTTGTTAGTTTGTTTCATTGAGTTTCTTTTCTCAAGCAACATCAAAGTATCTTCCTCAGGGTCTGGAAAGGTCAAAACCAAGAGCCAAGCCGGATACCTTAGAAAGCAAATAAGCATATTGCATTGCATGCTAACTTTTGTTTTGTTTTGTAGGGTTTTGTTTTGTTTGTTACTAACTCTGTTGTGACTCAGGAATTATTGCTCGCCACCGGGTGTTTCCTCTCAACCGTCTGCACCGGTATCCTACTCGCAACAATCTTCCTGGTATCCAAATGGATCAAGTACAGCAGGACCTGACAGAGGTCAGAACTCAGATGGCTAACGAAAGAGTGGAGATGAGGAACCAAATGGCCCAATTCATGACTGTAATGACTGGCTTGGCTCAGAGTCAGGAAAGGCTGAGGGCATTGGTAGAAAGACAGACCCCCGAAGAACATCATCCTGGCACTGGAGGAACCAGCAACAATGAGGGAGGTCAGCCTCATGTTAACCCACCAGTATTTGGACCTCATCTAGATCCAGAGGCCAACATCCCAAGGAATGTACCGGGCAATACTGTTGCAGGCAGGATCTTGCAAGAAGATCCTCAAGAGGAGCAGTTTACTGTAATGGGAGCTGGGGATGAAGTCTATGATAGGAGGTTTGATGAAATTGCTGAGAAATTGAGATCTTTGGAGTCTCAAAACTCCTTGGGTTTTGATGTGATGGATATGGGGTTAGTGGATGGGGTAAGGATTCCCCATAAGTTTAAACCCCCGTGCTTCGAGAAGTACAATGGAACTTCCTGTCCACGAACTCACTTACAGTCCTTTCTGGGAAGACTTAAAGCATATACCATGGATGAAAAACTGTGGATGTTTTACTTTGAAGACAGTCTGACCGGGGCTTCCAGGGAATGGTATTCACACTTGACCAGAGCTACTATCAGATGCTGGAAGGACCTGGCTGAAGCCTTCATCAGGCAGTACCAATATAATCTGGACATGGCTCCTAACAGGACTCTCCTGATGGGAATGTCTCAGTCCTCCAGAGAAAGCTTCAGGGAATATGCCCAGAGGTGGAGACAGCTTGCTGCTGCTGTCCAACCACCCATGTCGGAAAGAGAAATGGCCGACATGTTCATGAATACCTTGCAAGGAACATACATTGATAGGTTGGCTGCCTTCTCTTCTACTAGCTTCGCAGACGTGGTTATAGCTGGTGAAAGAATTGAAAGTATGCTAAAGATGGGCAAGATTTCTGATAATGGTGCAAGTTCGTCCAGTAACTCCAGGAAGCCTTTTGCGGGACCTAGAAGAACCGGTGAGACAAATTCCATTCATGCCAACAGGGATAGACCTCAGTATGTCCACAGATCCGTAGCAACTGTTACTATTCCAGCTCCGATTCCTCAACAACCAGCATATCAACCACAACAACAACCACATTATCAACCGCAAGTTCAGTATCCGCCACAGAGAACCTACAACAACAATAACAGCAATCAACAACAAAGACATTTCCAGCAAAGACCGTCACAGGCAAATAGGGTAATTGACCCTATCCCTATGCCTTATGCTGCCTTATTGCCACAACTCCTGAAACTCAACTTGGTTGAATTAAGGACATTGGCACCACCAGATCCCTCCAATCTTCCAAGGAATTATGATGTCAACGCCAGATGTGTTTTCCACTCCAATGCACCTGGCCACAATACGGAGAAGTGCAGGGCCTTGCAAATGAAAGTCCAAGACCTGGTGGATTCTAAAGCCCTCAACTTTGCACCCCCTCCAAGTGTCACCAAGAATCCCATGCCCAATCATGGAGGGCCAAGAATTAATGCCATTGAGGAAGACAAGCCATCTTCCTTAATCACCAGTGTTGGACAGATTCGAACACCTCTGGTCGAAATTAAAGCTCAGCTTCTAGAGTTCCAGATGTTCCCCGGGTGTGAGCTCGGTTGTGGGTATTGCAACATTTCGGTCAACGGGTGTGATAACTTGAGAAGCGGCATAGATGGTCTTATCAAAAGTGGTATACTTCAGATCTCAACAACGGTGCCTACAAATCCAGCAAATCCTTTGACAACAATTCCTGACTCTTCTACAACTGCAGCAACGATCATTCCAACCAATTCATCAATATCATCAATAATGGCTTCATCTATCACTTCAACAAACCATATGTCAACAACCATTTCTTCTACAACATCAGCATCCATTCATTCAGCAGAATCTTCTACAACGCCAACATAAATTAATGAAGATATCTCAGCAGTCACCATTTACTATGATCCATCAGATGTTCCTCCAAACAACAACTTTCAGCAACAAATAGTGGCACCTCCTGCCAGGTCACCAGTCACCATTTACTACGATCCGCACACCGTTACAATACCCTCCTCTGCAGCAGTCAGTCCAGTTACCATCACGGTGCCTGGACCCGTTCCATATGAAAGCAGTAATGCCATACCTTGGCATTATGGCTCTGATCTCTACTACAACGGGGAGAAAATCACTTTGGATTCTTCAACCTCTTCTCCACAGATTGATAATGTTGGGGGAGGCAGAGGCTTCACCAGAAGCGGACGCCTTTTTGCCTCACAATTGCAAAGACCTAATGTCGAAGCAGAAGCTGCTGCAAAAGCAAAGGGGAAGAGTGTGATACCTGAAGAACCAATTATCAAAGAAACTCAGAAGACATCTTTTAAGCAAGATGTAGACGAGTTCATGAGAATTATAAAGAGAAGTGATTACAAGGTAGTGGATCAGCTTCACCAAACTCCCTCAAAAATCTCCATATTATCCCTATTGATGTGTTCTGAAGCTCACAGGAATGCATTATTGAAAGTCTTGCACGCAGCATACGTGTCAGAGGAGATCACTGTTAATCAGCTAGAATCTGTGGTGGCAAATGTCAACACCAGTCATGGACTGGGCTTTACCAATGTTTACTTAACAACTGAGGTACGTAACCACAACAAGTCCTTACATATTACCTTGGAATGCAAAGGTGATGTTCTATCTCATGTGCTGGTGGACACTGGGTCTTCACTCAATGTTTTGCCAAAGAAAGCCTTAGTGAAGCTGGAGTATGATGGCTTGGCATTGCGTCCAAGTAATTTGGTGGTAAGAGCATTTGATGGCTCTAAAAGATCAGTGCTTGGGGAGATTGATCTGCATGTGATGATTGGCCCGCAAACCTTCAAAATTACCTTCTATGTGATGGACATTCAGCCGGCCTACAACTGTTTGTTGGGTAGACCCTGGATCCATGCCGCTGGCGCTGTTACGTCTACCCTTCACCAGAAGCTGAAATTCGAGTGGGAAGGCCAGATCATCATCATCTGTGGTGAAGAAGACATCTTTGTTAGCCATCTGGCTACGTACAAGTACATTGAAATGGATGGAGAAATCCATGAAACTATGAGCCAAGGGTTTGAGGCCCTAAACATTAATGAAGCGTCTGCTGTACTGGGAACCTCCATGACATCTTATCAGCAAACCAGGAAGGTTGTTGAAGAGGGTACTGCCCAAGGCTGGGGCAAGCTGCTGCCCGTGGAGAAGAAGGATGACAGATTTGGGTTGGGTTACAGACCAACTCAACAAGATCAATCAGAGGCTGCCAAGAAGCCCAGTTTTGTCAGCGGGGGAATGCTCACCCCGGATGCAGTGAACAACTTGGAAGACGAGGATGAAAGCGACCGCAACCTGGAGAGCTGGATACGTCCAAGGATCCCGGGGAGCCAAGTCCTTAACTGGTCTTCCCAGGAAATTATAAGGGTTACTCCTGCAGAGTAATTATTATTTCCTGTACTTTTAAGCATGCATCAAGTCTTGCATCTTGCCCAAGATGACAAGACTCATTTTGTAATCGAGCCATCTTGTAATTTTGTGCAAACAGATTAATCAATGAATATCAGACATCTTTTGCAAATGAGTCTTTTTCTTTCCCGCTCACTGTTTTTCATTTTTCTTTTTGTACAAAAATAAAATGGAAATGTTTTCCAAAATGACAACTTCATTTTACTTTTTTCTAAACAAGATTAAAATCGATCACTAAAAATAAACAATCCAAACCCTTGCAGAGAGTGCCTTTCAGACTGCACCGACAACAACACTGCTATGGCTTCGTATGACTTTGACAATCCAATCAATCAAGCTGATGAAGGGGTTGAAGAAGATTATAAGCTACCTGAAGAGCTAGCCAGGTTGTTAAGGCAAGAGGAGAAGGTTATCACGCCTCATCAGGAGGAGATTGAAACGGTTAATCTTGGTACGGAAGAAGACGTGAAAGAGGTTAAGATCGGGGCCTGCCTACAGGATTCAGTGAAAAAGTAGCTAATTGATATGCTTCGGGAGTATGTGGATGTCTTTGCTTGGTCTTATCAGGATATGGCAGGGTTGGACACCGATATTGTCATGCATAAGCTGCCTTTAAAGGAAGATTGCCCACCAGTAAAACAGAAGCTACGCCTTACTCGCCCAAATATGGCAATGAAGATAAAGGAAGAGGTGCAAAAGCAGTGGGATGCCGGTTTCCTTGCTGTAACTAGCTATCCGCCGTGGGTTGCTAATATTGTACCTGTGCCTAAGAAAGACGGCAAAGTGAGAATGTGTGTGGACTACCGGGATCTGAACAGAGCTAGCCCGAAAGATGATTTCCCTTTACCTCACATTGATGTATTGGTTGATAATACGGCTCAGTTCTCGGTATTCTCCTTCATGGATGGATTTTCAGGATATAATCAGATCAAGATGTCACCTGAAGACATGGAGAAGACAACTTTCATCACACCCTGGGGCACGTTCTGTTACAAGGTGATGCCATTCGGACTGAAGAATGTTGGTGCAACGTATCAACGGGCTATGGTAACATTATTCCACGACATGATCCATAAAGAAATCGAATGTTATGTGGATGACATGATTGCCAAGTCCCTCACAGAAGAAGATCACCTGGTAAACCTAATGAAGTTATTCAAGCGTTTGAGGAAATACCAACTGAAATTAAACCCCAACAAGTGCACATTTGGGGTGCGATCTGGTAAGCTGCTGGGATTTATTGTAAGTGAGAAAGGGATTGAAGTTGACCCTGATAAAGTCAAAGCCATTCAAGAAATGCCTGCACCGAAGACAGAAAAAGAAGTTCGAGGGTTTCTAGGTAGATTGAACTACATTTCAAGGTTCATATATCACCTTACAGCAACCTATGAACCCTTGTTCAAGCTGCTAAGAAAAGAACAAACGGTCAGGTGGAACGAAGACTGTCAGAGGGCATTTGACAAAATCAAGGAATACTTACAAGAGCCTCCAATCCTTATGCCTCCAGTTGAAGGAAGACCTCTAATCATGTACTTGACAGTATTAGAAGAGTCAATGGGGTGTGTGCTGGGCCAGCATGACGATTCTGGTCGAAAAGAGTATGCAATTTACTACCTAAGCAAAAAGTTTACCGACTATGAACAACGTTATTCACTGCTCGAGAAAACTTGCTGTGCTTTAGCGTGGGCTGCTCGCCGACTAAGGCAGTATATGTTGACCCACACTACTTTGTTGATATCAAAGATGGACCCAGTTAAGTACATTTTTGAGAAGCCAACACTTACCGGGCGGGTTGCAAGATGGCAAATGATCCTCACAGAGTATGATATTCAATACACCTCTCAAAAAGTCATCAAGGGCAGTGTATTGTCTGATTATCTTGCTGAGCAACCCATTGATGGTTACCAGCCTATGAGATTTGACTTCCCTGATGAAGACATCATGTTCATAAAAGCAAAAGACCATGAAGAGCCTATTCACACTGAAGGGCCTGACCCGGAAGAAGGATGGACTATGATGTTTGATGTGGCTGTTAATATGAATGGTCGTGGTGTTGGTGCAGTACTCATTACGCCTAAGGGAGTTCACATGCCTTTCTCGGCAAAACTCACTTTCAACTGCACTAACAACGAAGCTGAATACGAAGCTTGTATTATGGGTCTTAAGGAAGCCATTGACCTCAGGATCAAGACTTTGACGGTATTCGGAGATTCAGCTCTGGTAATCAATCAAACCAACGGTAAATGGTACACCCACCAAGATCATCTGATACCTTATAGGGACTATACAAGAAGTTTATTGACTTTCTTCACAACGGTCAAGCTTGAGTATATCCCTCGAGATGAGAATCAGTTTGCAGATGCTCTAGCTACCATTTCATCCATGATCAAAGTTCAAGCTGCCAACTTTGTGCCTCGGATTTCAGTGTCCAGACTTGACAGACCAGCATATGTGTTCTCAGCAGACATTGTCAAAGATGATAAGCCTTGGTTCCATGATGTCAAATGCTTCTTGGAGGATCAAACATACCCACCTGGGGCATCATCCAATGATAAGAAGACATTAAGAAGGTTAGCTGGTAGTTTCTTCCTGAATACTGACGGTTCCCTGTACAAGAGAAACTTTGATATGGTACTTCTCCGATGCGTTGATAAGACAGAAGCATACCTGTTAATGCACGAGGTGCACGAAGGATCCTTTGGTACCCATGCAGGAGGGCATGCAATGGCTAAAAAGTTGTTAAGATCAGGCTATTACTGGATCACAATGGATGCAGACTGTTGTGCCTATGCCAGAAAGTGTCATAAATGCCAGATTTATGCGGATAAAGTGCATGTGCCTCCAAATACTTTGAATGTGATGTCTTCACCATGGCCCTTTGCCATGTGGGGCATTGATATGATTGGAAAGATTGAACCGACTGCTTCAAACGGTCACAGATTCATCCTGGTTGCTATTGACTATTTTACCAAGTGGGTTGAAGCAGCCTCTTACGCAAATGTTACAAGGCAGGTGGTGGCCCGATTCCTGAAGAGAGATATCATCTGTCGGTATGGAGTGCCCGAGCGAATCATTAATGATAATGGTTCCAACTTGAACAACAAAATGATGGCAGAACTGTGCCGGGACTTCAAGATCCAACACCACAACTCTTCTCTTTACAGGCCAAAGATGAATGGCGTTGTAGAGGCGGCTAATAAGAATATCAAGAAGACTGTGCAAAAGATGGTGGTTACCTACAAAGATTGGCATGCAATGCTACCATTTTCCTTGCATGGGTACCGTACGTCAATTAGGACATCCACTGGGGCAACACCGTATCAGCTTGTGTATGGTATGGAGGCAGTCCTACCTGTTGAAGTTGAATTACCCTCCCTACGGGTGCTAATGGATGTCAAGCTGAATGAAGCAGAATGGGTCCGGTCCCGATACGAACAACTGAATCTGATTGAAGAGAAGAGATTGGCTGCAATCTGTCATGGGCAGTTGTATCAGAAAAGAATGAAGAAAGCCTTCGATCAGAAAGTCAGGCTTTGAGAGTACCAAGTAGGAGATCTTGTGCTGAAAAGACTCCTCCCTCCTCATACAGACCACAGGGGCAAGTGGACTCCGAATTATGATGGGCCATTCATAGTAAAGAAAGTATTCTCTGGAGGAGCACTGATGCTCAGTACTATGGATGGCGAAGACTTTCTATCCCCTATGAATTCAGATGCAGTTAAAAAATACTTCGCATAAAAATGACCCGCTGGACATAAAAACAGAATGTAAGTCCAGGCAAAAATAGGGCATCCCGGCGAGTCAAAAACAGAATAAAAGACTCGAGCAAAAATAAGGGAAAATAAATAAAAAGTGTACACCCGCTGAGTTGAAAAGCCGCATTGGACAACTCAGGCAAAAATGGGTATCCCGGTGGATTGAAAACCTGAAAAGGCGATCCACGCAAAATAAGGGAATAAACGAACAACTGCATTCTGAATTCATCTGTATCACTTACAACATGGTAAGCTCTGAAAGGTTCAAGCTTCGTTCAGAATCAACCTTCTTCAGAAAGCAAGATAAGAAGAACGTCAAATGTCATACGAGTCATAGCAAAAGGGGAGCTCCTTGAAGCGTCATCAACATTGCCAGCATCTTTTGTCTTTCAATTTGTAACGATCTCCTCATTTCAGGGGATCCGTTTCTTTGACTATATCTTGCCAATTCAGGGCACACAAATTAATAAAATCAGATTTTCAGTCATGTTTCGTCTCGTACATTTTATTTTTGTTTGCAAAGAATGTCCGATGTTTTTAAGATATTGATTGCATAAATACAGATGTTTCTCTTCTAAAAAATACGTGCTTGCAGGAAATATACTTACTCCCGGGAGTGTCTAAACTCCCATGATGGAACCCGGAAAAGGATACCTCGGGATTACTTGTGCGTTTCTCTGTCTTTTCAGGATTGTAGGTATTCAAAGCACAACATGGGGCATGAAAGCTTCACCCCAGCAAGCTGCAGGATCCCCACAAAAATCTCTTAGAAGATCTTTTAGTGATCTTTATTCTTCCCCATCCAAATGCTAGACAGAGGATTACTTCCCCACAGAGTTTCAGCCTCTATCCAGAAGAGCAACGCCTGAAGATCTCACAATAGAGTGAAGAAAGCTTCTACAAACCCCAGCTGGGTCCCCCATTACAAGGATAGGTCTATCAGTGATTTATTTCCCCCAGGAAGATACATCTTATCAGATCTACCAATGATCTCATCCCCAGCTAGGATATCCACTTCAAGCAGATCAGCCGGAGATCTTCACAGCAACAGGATCCGAGCCCCGGATCGTTCTTTGCATAATCATAGCATTCGCATCATATTCTCCCTACAGAGCGTAGCATTACGTTTGATACGGAGCATTACGGCAAAAATCAAACATATTGCATAACCATAAGCCATGTTATGAATCAAACACTCGTAAATACTGACAACCCATCGACGATATACAGAAAACTCCCCAAATTCCCCGGCAGAGAGCCAAGGCACTTTCCTTAAAGATACAGATACTTCTTGACACCCGTCCGTGTCATATCCCCAGTAGAAAGCCAAAGCATCCTCTTTGAACTCATATATATATATATATATATATATATATATATATATATATATATATATATATACAACTCCTTTGACACTCGTCCGTGTCACCCCCCAGCATAATTACCTAAACACTTGATAAACCATATACTTGTTTATATTACACTTTTATCTTTTTGAAACTCATCCGTGTCACTCTCCCCAGCAAGTTAAACACTCGTCTATACACCACTCATACTTGTTACTCCTGTTTTACTCATACAGATACTCGTCCGTATCTTGTATACACCACTTATATCCCCTCAGATCCAACACTCGTCCGTGTTCTTTGTTAACCGGTTGGTACTCGTCCTTACCATCATCTCTGAACATGCGTCAAGCGTTTGTTTCTACCTGATACCCGTCCGTATCATAATCTTAAGGATGCTTGTCCGAATCTTTAATCTATACACCGTGTCAAACACTTATGTCTTCTTGGATTTAAACACTCGTCTGTGTCTACTTTTCCCCAGGAGAGTCCCCGCAGAATCAATACTCGTCCGTGTTCTTTGTTAACTAGTTGTTACTCGTCCGTATCATCATCTCCGAACATGCGTCAGCATTTGTTTCTACCTGATACCTGTCCGTATCATAGTCTTAAGGATGCTCGTCCTCATCTTTAGTCTATACACAGTACCCAAACACTAATACCTCACATTTCTTGAATGTAGACACTCGTCCGTGTTTACCATTCCCCAGCGAAGTCCCCAACATAACTTGTTAAACTATTTCTTTTCTATCTGACATTCGTCCTATGTCATGATACCTTTTCGGCAGCCGTACCCTGCCAGGTGATCGTCCTTCACCTTTTAGATGATCGTCCTTCATCATTCCCAGTGGAGTCTCAATCCGTTATAACCCCTTCCTATCCGACATTCATCGTGATACTTTTAGCAGCCGTCCCCTGCTAGGTGATCGTCCTTCACCTCTTGATGATCGTCCTTCATCATTTTATCCGATGGCCGTCCCCATCGTCGACCTTTTTATCCGGCATTCGTCCTATGTCGTGATACTTTTTGGCAACCATACCTCGCCAGGTGATCGTCCTTCACCTTAGATGACCGTCCCTCATCTTATCCCCAACAGAGCAGCCGTCCCCTGCTAGGTGATCGTCCTTCACCCTTTGATGACCGTACCTCATCGTTTATTTCATTCACCTATAATCCCCAGATATTCTTGTAGCTTTACTTGATGGTCGTCCCCATCATAACCCCTTATATCCCCAGCATGTCGGCCGTCCCCATCATTGCTTCATCCCCAGCAGTCATCCTCTGCTCGACGGTCGTCCTCCGTCGCCCGCACTTTATAAACCATACTTTTACAATCTATATCCCTTTTCTTCTTCATTCAGTGAGTGCAAATTTTGGACTGTCTTTGGTATTCAACCACAAGTTAACTTGTTTGCCTGTTAAGCCGTCGCTTACATCCTACACAGCTAACTCATGTTTGAATAGGGGCAGCTGTAAACACCCCAAATTTTCCCTCACTCATTTCACCATGGCTTGTGATTCTTTTCATTTGCATAGATTCAATCATAGCATCTCATATTGCATTTTTTGCTTCACTGCATTGATTCAAAGTCATCTGCATCTAGGGTTTGTGATCTGAGCCATCCCAGAGCCATTTGAGCCACTCCAAAGGTCATCAATCACTTCAAAGGGGTCCATATATGTTCAATCATCATATTATATCCTCTCAAAGTCAAGAAAGTCAAAGAATCACAAGAACTGAGAAAGGCATGTGTCGCTCCCGATAAGTGGGACTAGGGCCCAGATAAAGGTACAGACGCGAACGGTCGGCGAGAGGGACAATGAGAACACACAGCCGTGAACTCACTGGAGATGAATAGAGTCGCCAGCTAGGCATTTTTATCCCGGAGGAAAGGTAATGCTGCATAAACCTAGAAAAAGATGGATAAGACGGTTGCGAACCAGAGAGACTGAGAAAGGGGTTGGTTACAACCTGGGAAGGTATTAGCACCCAGATTGTCCGCCGTACTCGACGGGATCCACGCTTGAAAGACTTGTGTTTTAAAGGGGTAGTGTCAGTGCAATCTGTGTAAAATAGCTGGAAAAGAATGTACAGGTGTCAGTGTAAAAGAAGTGAGGTGTATAAATGTACAGTGTCAGTGCAGGAACAAGAATGAATTGCTCAAGATTATGAGGCTTAAAGAATGAAGCTGGAAAGAGGAGGAATATACAGAGACTTTTGTTCGATAACTGTTAAGTTATGCCTACGTATCCTCTCGTGCAATGAGGAAGTCAGAACACCGTAGTTCGACCCAAAGAGACTGAAAGATGAATTGACTTGTGAACTGCTTACTTGTCTATGCTCAAGTGTATGACCTGTCTGGCTCAGGTGCAAACTGTCTTGCATTAGACGGAAGAAGCAAGTTCTCGTTTGTGAGTGAAGGTGATGAGAAAAGAATCCCGAAGGAGACGATTATTGTTTGTTTTGAGTTTTCAGTCTTTTATTGCTTTTGAAAGTTTGTCATAAGTTAATGAGCTTAAGCCTAAACCAATGGATTTAGTAAACTCATCACATCTTCCCTCTGATTAGGGGTAATGAGAATACCTTAAGTGTGAAGTCAGATTCTCACACTTAATCACCTTTGGTATAGGATTAAGATCATTAACCTATTTGTGATTATTTAGATGTTTTTGTTGTTTTTGTTTAGTGTTGAGTAATGAGGTTAAGCCATAATCAAGGATTTAACAGACTCATTACACCATCCTAAGAGAAAGATAATAGATGAGAATGTTTAGGCTGAGGAAAACTCCTCAACTTAATCCATGATTAGGGATTAAACTCATGACAAAACAAGCCTTTGATTAAGTGAGTTTTATTTAATGGTATGATGATGAAGTGATTTTTATGATTTGTAAGACAACTTGAGGGGGACTTGTCCATTAACACTAGGGTTAGTCCTTCTTAACCAGTTAAGGAAGAATTAGAACCCTAATGCAAGGCCCAAGTTACAAGTGTAATGTCTTGATGGTTATTAAGTGAATTGATTAAGAGATTTAAACACATGAAGGGTTTAACACTTAGGATTAAAGTTATACACTCCATCCTAAGAGAAGGATGCAGGCATAAGCTTAATCACAAAGCCTTAAAGCCTTTAGGGTTTAGTCCCTGATTATGAGATGAGAGGAGAAGACTCAAAAGAGACACAAAGGTAAAACTAAGAAAGGGGGACTAATCAAAACCCTAATCATTGTCATGCTTGGTTGTTCCTAAGGTTTGTGAGGTTTCACCAAGAAGATCTTCAATGGAACCACCAGGAAGCAGATGAATAGGACCAAGAGAAGCAAAGTAACTTGCTTCATTTAAGAAGTCAAGTCACTTGGAGAGAGAAAGTGGGAAGAACAAGAATGAGCAAGCTCAAACTCAAACACAAACAAAAATGCAGCAATGGATGGAAGAGAGATGAAAAGAAAAGTTATGAGAAGTGAAGGCAAATTCACTTCTCAAGTTACTTACCACCTGAAAAGTTAGAAAAGAAAATGCAATGCAATGCAAAATGGGATGAGATGACATGATGAAAAACAAAACCAGAAGCATGTTGATGATGATAATGATGTTATGAGATGCTGCAAACATGAGGCAAGGCATGGAGATGTTCATACAAGATCATGGATGCAAATGATGCAAGTTAAGGAGCATGAACAAGCATGGAAAGTTATGAAGCATACAAGGCAAACAACATGGCAAATGGAAGATGCAATGATTAAACATGCTTTCAATATGTCTTATGATGTCAAATGAGTCAAATGGATGCATAAAATGCTAAGACAAGTCATGTTGTGCAAGAGAATGCAAGAGGGATGCAAATGAAAGCCCAAATTAGGGTTTATGAATCAAACAACAAACAAAAACCCAAAACAGAAGCAAACCCTAAGATAAAAAATGGAAAATGCCACTCAAAGAAACCCTAACCCTATACTAAGCCAAGGTCCAAAGGGGAGGTCTCAACTCTTAACCCATCTCAAGTTATGAATTTTCTAAGTTATTAGGGTTTTTAGGGCTCTTAAACAAAAGAAATGTCAAACAATTTGAAAATGATGAAACAAAACATGGCCATTTAATCCTTGAAACTATATGCTAGACACAAAACAATGCAAGAAGAACCAATGCCCAACCCCTCTTAGATAGGCAGAAATGAATTTTTGAACTTATGATCAAAATAATGCACCAAAAATGATTTAATTCAATGGAAAATTCTCAAAATGCATCAAGATCCAAAAAGAAATTTGGTTTAAAGGTTGGACAATGTTTCTAAATGTCTTAGAACATTTCATGAATTTTTTGGTGATTTTTAAATACCTAAAAGTATTTTTAATTAATTAATTTCCATTAATCAATTAAAAATAATCTTTTAAATATTTAAAAATACTTTTTTAATGATAAAAAATAAAATAAAAATATTTTTGGGTCATAAAAATTAATAAAACTCAGAAGAAAAAGTTTCATAATTTTTATGCATTTTTTACTATTTTAAATTAATTGTGCAAATAAAAGGAAATAAAATGAAATTAAAAAGAATTTTTAACGAATTAATGAGAAGTAATCAGATCCTAAGGTGGAGATTCAAACTCACACGCGCGGGAGTTGACTGCGCGCCACATCTCACGGCTCAGATTCAAATTTGCTAATTAATGCTTAAAACCCTAACCCTGCCGTTAATCACTCTCAGATGACCGGAACAGTGTTCCGGTCATCTTCTCCGTTCAGCTCAAAATGCTATCTCTCTCCCCAGGCCATTTTAGAAGCTCTAACTCTCCAGAAATCATCTACTAACTACCCTAAGCACGAATCCAGCATCAAATCACATTTAAACTCACACACAAACATGAATCGAAGCAAATAAATTTCTAGGTCAAACTTTCAGAACACCATAACAAGCTCATTTCTTGCTTATTTTCAAAAGTAAATAGATCCCAATGATCAGTGCAACATGCTAAACAAGATTCTAACAAGAAAATGGAGTTCTGGAAAAAAAGTTCATGGTGTCACCTGAGATGGAGCTTTTGATTTAGGAGCTTTCTGGATGATTCTTTGGCTCAATCAGGTCCCAATGATCCACCTTTGAAGCTTTGGATGCTTAGTTGGAGTTTAAACAACCTCTGGAGTGAGTTTCCAGAAGCTCTGACCAAGGGCATGTGAAAATCGTATTTGAGACATGGGGTGTTTCAGGCCAAAACAAAGGTTGGTTTCTGGTCAATGAGGTGAGTAGAGATTGTTGGTGGAGTTTGTTCTTGTGTTTGAGGTTTGTGGAGAGAGATTCGAAGGAAAATGCAGGCTGAGGTGAAGAATGGAAATGGGGTGTTCTTGCTCAAATCAAGCCTGGCTCTTGGTGCTTTGAGGTCTATGAAGTATGGTGAGTTGAAGTGTGGAAATGGTTTTGGTGTTCTGAGCTTGTGGAGACAGATTCGAAGGCTTATGCAAAAAGGAGTGTTTTTGTGAATGTGTTGAATCAGTGAGTTTCAGCCTTGCTTCTTGATATCTTTGGCTTGCCAAATGATAATGTATTTTAATCCCATAGGTCAGATGATGTGACCTGGCCTATGGTGATTGGTAAGTTTGCTTTTGCAAAAAGTCAAGTTTTGTGTAAGGCAAGTATGGCTCATGATCTAGGCAAGTACATGGAATGGGCTATGCGCAGCACAATGAGGGGAAAGGGCTAGCTTGGTTCAAGGGCCAATGCAGCAAGTTGGTGAGATGTGATCATGAGTTTTGCAACTTGTGGCTTTTTGAAACTTTGTGAAAAATGCCTTGCTACACAAACCATAAACATGTAACCTTTGGTCCAATTCTGATTTTTGGGACATATAGAATGTTTGCATACTGGTTTGAAGTGAATTAGAGGTCACAATTGACTTTGGTTCATGATTTTGCAAAATTCTCATTTGAGGCATGCCTTGAAAATCAATGATTTTTGCTAACTTTGTCACACCATAACTTTTGATCCAAGAAGAGTTTGATCATGTTCTTGTACTTTTTGAAAAGGGAAAGATGAGATCTACAACTTTCATGACCAAAGTTTTTCCATTTGAAGCATTTTTGGATCAAAAATCAAGGCTTGAAAAATGACCTAAAATGATGCATTCTTGAAAAGTCAACTATGCCCAAAAAGTCAACATTTGCAAAAACCCTAAATTCTTGATTTTTATGAACTTCAACCTTCTTCCATGACCAAATAAAGATCATATACACTCAAAATGATGAAGATCACCCATTGGTTGGGTCACTGGGGGCCTCAGATGCCCTGATTTTACACTGACTTGCCTGAAAAGTCAACTCTTGATCAGATGACTTCCCCATGGAATTTCTTCATGAAAATTGATATGCATACTCCCTATACCATATAGAGACCAATGGAAACAAGAATGATCAAAAAATTTGGGGTTATGGCCTCTGAAACCAAAACCCTAATTTTAAGGTCAACTGTGCAGTCAAACTTGGCTCTGCATCCACTCAAACCCTAGTTCTTGTGATTCATTGGAATATTTGACTTTGAGAGGATGTAATATGATGCTTGAACACATGTAGACCCCTTTGAATTGATTGGTTTCCTTTGGAGTGGCTCAAGATGCCCTGAGATTGCTCAGATCACAAACCCTAGGTGCAGATGACTTAGAATCTATGCAGTGAATCAAAAATGAGATGTGAGATGATATGATTGTGTTTATGCATATGAGATGATCACAAGCCATGGTGAAATGGGTGAGGGCAAATTTGGGGTGTTTACAGCTTCCCCTATTCAAACATGAGTTAGCTGTGCAGGTTGTAAGCAATGGCTTATCAGGCAAACAAGATAACTTGTGGTTGAATACCAAAGACAGTCCAAAATTTGCACTCACAAAATGAAGAAGAAAAGGGATATAGATTGTAAAAGAAAAATAAAGTATATTGTAAAGTGTGAGCGACGGAGGACGACCGTCGAGCAGAGGACGACTGCTGGGTAAAAAGCAATGACGGGGACAGCCGACATGCTGGGAAAAGTATACGAAAATAAAGCGATGACGGGGACGGCCGACATGCTGGGGATAGAAGGTAAAGCTAAGACGGGGACGACCGACTAGCTGGGAAAATAAGATTATATGATGGGGACGGCCATCAAGGTAAAGTTGTAAAATTCTCTGGGGATTAATGAAACATGACGGGGACGGCCATCAAGTTCATAAAGCAAAGTAACCAACGATGGGGACGGCCATCGGGCTAAAGAATAAATGAAATAAACAGATGATGGGGTACGACCATCAAAGGTGAAGGACGATCACCTAGCAGGGGACGGCTGCTCTGTTGGGGAATAAAGGAATTATGATGGGGACGGCCATCAAAGGTGGAGGACGACCACCTGGCAGGGTACGGCTGCCGAAAATATCAACGATGGGGACGGCCATCGGATGAGCACGATGGAGGACGACCATCAAGAGGTGGAGGACGACCACCTAGCAGGGGACGGCTGCTCTCAGGGTTTATCGGGACATAGGACGAATGCCAGATAACCAAAATCATCAATGGGGACGGCCATTGGATAAAATGATGAAGGACGATCATCAAAAGGTGGAGGACGACCACCTAGCAGGGGACGGCTGCTAAAAACAACGATGGGGACGACCATCGGATGAGCATGATGGAGGACGACCATCAAGAAGTGGAGGACGACCACTCAGCAGGGGACGGCTGCTCTCAGGGTTTATCATAACACAGGACGAGTGTTAGATAAGAAGGAAAATTTGTTTTGTTGGCGATCTACTAGGGATATAGTGAACACGGACGAGCGTTCACAACCAAGAAAGGAAAGTATAAGTGTTTGGTATTGTGTATAGATTAAAGATGCGGACGAGCATCCTTAGACTATGATACGGACGAGTATCATGTAGAAACAAACTGACACATGTTCAGAGATGATGATACGGACGAGTATCAACGGGTTAACAAAGAACACGGACGAGTGTTGAATCTGAAGGGACTCTTCTGGGGAATAGTAAACACGGACGAGTGTCTATATTCAAGAAGACAAAAATGTTTGACACAGTGTATGGGTTAAAGATGCGGACGAGCATCCTTAAGACTATGATACGGACGAGTATCATGTAGAAACAAACATTAGACGCAATGTTCTGAGATGATGATACGAAAGAGTACCAACTGGTTAACAAAGAACAAGGACTATTGTCGAATCTGTGGGGAGATAAGTGATGGTGTATACAAGATACGGACGAGTATCTGTATAAGTGTATCGTGAGTAGTGAGTATATATAGATGAGTGTTTTAACTGCTGGGGAGAATGACACGGACGGGTGCCAAGAGAGAAAAGTGTAATATGAACAAGTATCTGTTATACAAAGTCTAGGCGACTGCGCTGGGGATATGACACGGACGGGTGTCAGGAAAGTGTATATATAGGTGTGTGTGGGTGCAAAGAGGATGTCTTTGGCTTTCTGCTGGTAATATGACACGGACGGGTGTCATGAAGTATCTGTAATACGGGTGATTTTGTTATAAAGAGTGTTCAGACGACTTTACTGGGGAGTGATGATACGGACGGGTATCAAAAGGAAATATGCTGGTATTTTGTGAATATGAGGCAACTGTTTTTGCTGGGACTCTGGTGAGGATTTCTGTACAATGATGATGAACGGTTATTAATCACAAGTGTTAATCCAGAACATGGCTTATGATTATGCTATGCGTTTGATTTTTGCCGTAATGCTCCGTATTAGACGGAATGCTACGCTCTGAGGGGATATTATGATGCAAATGCCATGATTATGCAAAGATATCAAACCGGGATTCGGATCCCGTTGCTGCGAAGATCTCTGGCTGATCTGTTTGAGGTGAACCTCCCAGCTGGGGATGAGATCATTGGTAGATCTAATAAGATGATATTTGCTTGGGGATATAGGTCACCGATTGACATATCCTTTGATATGAGAGACCCAGCTGGGGTTTGTAGAGGCTTTCTTCACTCTATTGTGATCTTCCATGCGTTGCTCTTCTGGATAGAGGCTGAAGATTCTGTGGGGAGATGATTCCCTGATTCCTGCATTTGCCGAGGAAGAATGATTGGTACAACAGCTGGGGGATGCTGTTGGTAGCTCAGCTGGGGAGAGTAACAAGAGGCAACTCAGCTGGGGATAGAGCATTTCGGATGCTGAGATCTTTTATTGATTTGCCAGCTTGATGAGATGTAGCTTGCATGCCCCAGGTTGCGTCCTGTATACCTGCGATCCTGCAAAGATAAGGAAACGCACAAAAGGTCCCGAGGTATCCTTTACTGGATTCCGTCATAGGAGTTAAGCATTTTCGAGAGTAAGTATATTCCCTGTAAGCATGTGTTTTATTATTATTATTTTTGGGAGAAAAACATCTGTACTTATGCAATTGATTTTTTAGAGACATCAGACATCCTTTGCAAATATACAAAACGAAACATGACTGAAAAAGTCTGATTTTATTAATTCATGTGCCCTGAATTGGCAAGATATAGTCAAAGAAACATGTCTCCTGAAATGAGGAGATTGTTACAAATTGAGAAACAAAGTGCTGGCAGTGTTGACGACGCTTTGAGGAGCTTTCTCTGCTGCTATGACCCGTATGACAATGACGTTCTTCTCGTCTTGCTTTCTGAAAAGGCTGATTCTAATCGAAGCTTGATCCTTTCGAAGCTTACCAAGTTGCTGACAATACAGACGAATTCAGAGTGCAGTTGTTCGCTTATTCCCTTATTTTGCATGGGTCGCCCTTTCGGGTTTTCAATCCATCGAGATACCCATTTTTGCCTGAGTTGTCCAATGCGACTTTTCAACTCAGCGGGTGTACATTTTTCATTTATTTTCCCTTATTTTTGCCCGAGTCTTTTATTCTGTTTTTGACTCGCCGGGATGCCCTATTTTTGCCTGGACTTACATTCTGTTTTTATGTCCAGCGGGTCATTTTTATACGAAGTATTTTTTAACTGCATCTGAATTTACAGGGGACGGGAAGTCTTCACCATCCATGGTGCTGAGCATCAGTGCTCCACCAGAGAAAACTTTCTTTACCACGAATGGTCCTTCATAATTCGGAGTCCACTTGCCCCTGTGGTCTGTATGAGGAGGGAGGATTCTTTTCAGCACAAGATCTCCCACTTGGTACTCTCGATGCCTGACTTTCTGATCGAAGGCTCTCTTCATTCTCTTCTGATACAATTGTCCATGACAGATTGCAGCCAATCTCTTCTCTTCAATCAGACTCAGTTGCTCGTATCGGGACCTAACCCATTCTGCTTCACTCAGTTTGACATCCATCAGTATCCGTAAAGAGGGTAATTCAACTTCAACTGGTAAGACTGCTTCCATACCATACACAAGTTGATACGGTGTTGCCCCAGTGGATGTCCTGATTGACGTGCGGTACCCATGCAAGGCGAACGGTAGCATTTCATGCCAGTCTTTGTAGGTGACTACCATCTTCTGCACAATCTTCTTAATATTCTTGTTTGCTGCCTCAACAGCGCCATTCATTTTTGGCCTGTAAGGAGAAGAATTGTGATGTTGAATCTTGAAGTCCCGACACAGTTCTGCCATCATTTTATTGTTTAGATTGGAACCATTATCAGTAATGATTCGCTCGGGCACTCCATATCGACAGATGATATCTCTCTTCAGAAATCTGGCTACCACTTGTCTTGTGACGTTTGCATATGAGGCTGCTTCAACCCACTTGGTGAAATAGTCAATGGCAACCAGGATGAATTTGTGGCCGTTTGAAGCGGTCGGCTCAATCTTGCCAATCATATCAATGCCCCACATGGCAAAGGGCCATGGTGAAGACATAATGTTCAAAGGGTTGGGAGGCACATGCACTTTATCTGCGTAGATCTGGCATTTGTGGCATTTCCTGGCATAGGCACAACAGTCTGCATCCATTGTGATCCAATAATAGCCTGATCTTAACAACTTCTTAGCCATTGCATGTCCTCCAGCATGGGTACCAAAAGAGCCTTCATGCACTTCATGCATCAACAAATCTGCTTCCGTCTTGTCAACACATCTGAGGAGTACCATATCAAAGTTCCTTTTATATAAAGACCCATCAGTGTTCAGAAAGAAACTTCCAGCAAGCCTTCTCAAAGTTTTCTTATCATTGGAAGATGCCCCAGGTGGGTATGTTTGATCCTCCAAGAAGCACTTAATATCATGGAACCAAGGCTTATCATCTTTGACAACATCTGCTGCGAATACATATGCTGGTCTATCAAGTCTTGATACTGAAATATGAGGTACAAAGTTAGCAGCTTGAACTTTGATCATGGACGAAATGGTAGCCAAGGCATCTGCAAACTGATTCTCATCCCGAGGGATATACTCAAGTTTGACTGTTGTGAAGAAAGTAAATAACCTTCTTGTATAATCCCTGTAAGGTATCAGATGATCCTGGTGTGTATACCATTTCCCATTGGTCTATTGATTACCAAAGCTGAATCTCCGAATACGGTCAATGTCTTGATCCTGAGGTCAATGGCTTCCTCAAGACCCATAATGCAAGCTTCGTATTCAGCTTCGTTGTTAGTGCAGTTGAAAGTGAGTTTTGCCGAGAAAGGCATGTGAACTCCTTTGGGTGTAATAAGTACTGCACCAACACCACGGCCATTCATGTTAACAGCCCCATCGAACATCATAATCCATTCTTCCTCCGGGTCAGGCCCTTCAGTGTGAATAGGCTCTTCATGATCTTTTGATTTAATGAACATGATGTCTTCATCAGGGAAGTCAAACCTCATAGGCTGGTAATCATCGATGGGTTGCTCAGCAAGATATTCAGACAATACACTGCCTTTGATGGCTTTCTGAGATGTGTATTGGATGTCATACTCTGTAAGGATCATTTGCCATCTTGCAACCCGTCCGGTAAGCGCTGGCTTCTCAAATATGTACTTGACTGGGTCCATCTTCGAGATTAACAAGGTAGTGTGGGTCAACATATACTGTCTCAGTCGGCGAGCAGCCCACGTGTAAACACCCCAAATTTGCCCTCACTCATTCACACCATGGCTTGTGATCATTCTCATATGCATAAACCCAAACATATCATCTCACATCTCACTTTTGATTCACTGCATAGTTTCTAAGGCATCTGCACCTAGGGTTTGTGATCTGGGCAATCCCAGAGCCTCTTGAGCCACTCCAAAGGCAACCAATCAATTCAAAGGGGTCTACATGTGTTCAAACATCATAGTACACCCTCACAAAGTCAAAAATGCAAAGGAATCACAAGAACTAGGGTTTGAGTGGATGCAGAGCCAGGATGAACTGCACAGTTGACTGAAAATTAGGGTTTTGGTTTCAGAGGCCATAACTCCAATTTTTTTGGTCATTCTTGTTTCTATTGGTCTCTATATGGTATAGGGAGTATGCATATCAATTTTCATGAAGAAATTCCATGGGGAAGTCATCTGATCAAGGGTTGACTTTCTGGACAAGTCAGTGTAAAATCAGGGCATCTGAGGCCCCCAATGACCCAACCAATGGGTGATCTTCATCATTTTGAGTGTATATGATCTTTATTTGATCATGGAAGAAGGTTGAAGTTCATAAAAATCAAGAATTTAGGGTTTTTGCAAATGTTGACTTTTTGGGCATAGTTGACTTTTCAAGAATGCTTCATTTTAGGTCATTTTTCAAGCCTTGATTCTTGATCCAAAAAGGCTTCAAATGGAAAAACTTTGGTCATGAAAGTTGTAGATCTCATTTTTCCCTTTTCAAAAAGTACAAGAACATGATCAAACTCTTCTTGGATCAAGAGTTATGGCAATGCAAAGTTGGCAAAAATCATTGATTTTCAAGGCATGCTCCATTTGGAAATTTTGCAAAGTCATGAACCAATGCATTATGTGACTTCTAATTCATTTCAAACCATTACATAAACATTCTCTAAGTCCTAAAAATCAGATTTGGACCAAGAATGCCTATGGTTTATGTTTGGTTAGGCAAAAGAAGTCACATGTGAACCAAAGTACAACAACTTGCAAAACCACTCATCATGCTTCCTACAACTTGTGACCTTGGATGCTGACCTTGCTAGCTCACTCACCATCCCATGCTGCGCAGCCTCTAGGCTTTGTACCAAGCTAGCACTTCACCATGCCTCACTTACACAAAAGGTGGACTTTATGCAAAAGTAAACTTACCTATCACCACAGGCCATGTCACATCTTCTGGCCACTTGGATTAAAATAATGTATCATTTTGCAAGCCATCTCATGTACTAAGCCAGCCTGAAGCTCTCTCATCATAACATTCACAAAATCACCCCACATTGCATAAGCCTTCGAATCTCTCTGTCCAGCATACAAACACTTCAGCCATCTTCACCATTCAACTCACCATGTATCATTGAGTAGAAACCACCAAGAACACAAGCCTGAAACAGCTAGAACATCTCACTGCCATTCCTCACCTCATTTTGCAGTTCCTTTCGAATCTCCTTCCACAAACCACAAACAGCCAAACAAACCTTGCAGACCTCCTCCACATACCATTTGGACCTCAAACAACCCATCACAATGACCTGAAAGTGCCAGAATCTCCATTGCCATTTCTGACCAAGCTTGAGCAGAAGCTTTCGAAACTCACTATCCAGCCAACTCAAACTTCTTTTGAGCATTCAAACATCTTCTGGGGACCAAGTGGAGCAGTTTGCACTGAAAGAAGTGGCCAGAAAGTTCTCAAACTGAAAGCTTCGAATCTCAGGTAGCCTGAAATTTATTTTTCCAGAAATTGCTTTTCTTGTTACAAACTTGTTCTATGTGATTCACTGATCATCCTGATGCTTTTGGTTTTTAAAATGGCTTTGATTTGAGAGTTTAATTTGTCTCTGAAACCTGCGTGCCCTAGAACTTGTTCTCTTCGATTCAGCTTGTTTAGGGAGAAGAAATTTGTTTTAGGATAGGGGTTTGATTCGTGAGGATGTGGGGATCATTTCCCAGTTTTTAGATTTCGTTTTAGTTAGGTTTTTGGAGTTTTGGGGATTCTCAGGGGGGATGCTGGCCGGAGAAGACGACCGGAGGTCTTCTCCGGCGGCCTGAATGTCATTTGTGCCCTAATCCTGTAATTAACTCCCATTTGAATTTGGACCGTAGGATGCCTTTGACCAGTTGACTTCGCGCGTGAGTGGAAGGCTCAGATCACTTTGATTAGCCCTAATTCATTTAATTAGTTTAATTAATTTGTAATTAAGTTAATTGGCTCAGATGCAACCCCAGCCGTCCAGATGCGCGCTGGTCAACCAATTCAAACCCAGAGCTCATCCTGGCCCTCCACTCATTTGACTTTCCTTTTATTTTCATTTATTTTTGTTTCTTTTTCATTTAACTTGCATAATTAATTTAAAATAGTAAAAAATGTGTAAAAATTATGAAACTTTTTTCCATAAGTTTTATTAATTTTTATGACACAAAAACATTTTTATTTTTATTTTTATCATTAAAAAAGCATTTTTAAATATTTAAAGGATTATTTTTAATTGATTAATGGAAATTAATTAATTAAAAATACTTTTAGGTATTTAAAAATCACCAAAAAATTCATGAAAGGTTCTAAGACATTTAGAAACATTGTCCAACCTTCAAACCAAATTTCTTTTTTGATCTTGATGCATTTTAAGAATTTCTCATTGAATTAAAATCATTTTTGTGCAATATTTTGATCCTAAGTTCAAAAAATCATTTCTGCCTATCCATGAAGAGTTGGACTTTGATTCTTTTTGCATTGCATTGTGTTTAGCATGTAGTTTCTAGGATAAAATGGCCATGATTTGATCTTGCATTTTTCAATTGTTTGGCATTTCTTTTGTTAGGAGCCTTAAAAACCCTAATAACTTAGAAAAATCATAACTTGAGCTTGGTTGAGAGTTGAGAGCTCCCCTTTGGGCAGTGGTTCATTATAGGTTTAGGGTTTCTTTGGGTAGCATTTTCCATTTTTTATCTTAGGGTTTGTTTCTGTTTTTTGGGTTTTGTTTGATGTTTGATTCATGAACCCTAATTTGGGCTTTCCCTTGCATCCCTCTTGCATTCTCTTGCATAACATGACTTGTCTTTGCATTTTGTGCATTCTTGTGATCCATTTGACATCTTAAGACATGTAGAAAGCATGTTTGATCATTGCATTACATATTTGCCATGTCATTTGTCTTGTATGCTTCACAACTTTTCATGTTCATTCATGCTCCTTAACTTGCATCATTTGCATCCATGATCTTATATGAACATCTCCATGCCTTGCCTCATGTTCATAGCATCTCATAGCATCATCATCATCATTAACATGCTTCTGATTTTGCTTATCATCATGTCATCTCATCTCATTTGATATTGCATTGCATTTCTTTCTAACATTTCAGGTGGTAAGTAAACTTGAGAAGTGAATTTGCCTTCACTTCTCATAACTTTTCTTTTCATCTCTCTTGCATCCATTGCTGCATTTCTATTTATGTTTGAGATTGAGCTTGCTCATTCTTCTTCTTCCCACTTTCTTTCCTCAAGTGACTTGACTTCTTGAATGAAGCAAGCCACTTTGCTTCTCTTGATCTTGTTCATCTGCTTCCTGGTGGTTCTTCTGAAGATTGTCCCTGAAAACCTCACAAACCTTAGGAACAACCAAGCATGACAATGAATTAGGGTCTTGATTAGTCTCCCCTCATAGTTTTACCTTTGTGTCTCTTTGAGTCTTCTCTTCTCATCTCATAATCAGGGACTAAACCCTAAAGGCTTTAAGGCTTTGTGATTAAGCTTATGCCTGCATCCTTCTTTTAGGATGGAGTGTATAACTTTAATCCTAAGTGTTAAACCCTTAAGGTGTTTAAATCTCTTAATCAATTCACTTAATAAGTATCAAGACATCACACTTGTAACTTGGGCCTTGCATTAGGGTTCTAATTCTTCCTTAAATGGTTAAGAAGGACTAACCCTAGTGTTAATGGACAAGTCCCCCTCAAGTTGTCTTACAAACATAAAAAACACTTCATCATCATATCACTAAATAAAATCCACTTAATCAAAGGCTTGTTTTGTCATGAGTTTAATCCCTAATCATGGATTAAGTTGAGGAGCTTTTCTCAGCTTAAACATTCTCATCTATTATCCTTCTATTAGGATGGTGTAATGAATCTGTTTAATCCCTGATTATGGCTTAACCTCATTACTCAACACTAAACAAAAACAACAAAAACACCTAAATAATCACAAGTAGGTTAATGATCTTAACCCTGCATCAAAGGTGATTAAGTGTGAGAATCTGACTTCACACTTAAGGTAATTCTCATTACCCCTAATCAGAGGGAAGATGTGATGAGTTTACTAAATCCATTGGTTTAGGCTTAAGCTCATTATCTTATGACAAATTCCAAAAAGCAATAAAAGACTGAAAACTCAAAAACAAACAATAATCGTCTCCTTCGGGATTCTTTTCTCATCACACTCATTCACAAACGAGAACTCGCTTCTTCCGTCTAATGCAAGACAGTTTGCACCTGAGCCAGACAGGTCATACACTTGAGCATATGCAAGCAAGCAGTTCATCAAGTCAATTCACCTTTCAGTCTCTTTGGGTCGAACTACGGTGTTCTGACTTCCTCATTGCACGAGAGGATACGTAGGCATAACTTAACAGTTATCGAACAAAAGTCTCTGTATATTCCCCCTCTTTCCAGCATCTTTCCCTTAGCCTCATTATCATGAGCAATTCACTCTCATTCTTACACTGACACTTCACTTATACACTTCACACTTCCTTTACACTGACACCTGTACATTTTGTTTTCCAGCTCTTTTACACACAAATTGCACTGACACTACCCCTTTAAAACACAAATCTTTTAAGCGTGGATCCCGTCGAGTACGACGGACAATCTGGGTGCTAATACCTTCCCAGGTTGTAACCAACCCCCTTTCTCAGTCTCTCCGGTTCGCAACCGTCTTATCCATTTCTTTCTAGGTCTATGCAGCATTGCCTTTCCTCCGGGATAAAAATGCCTAGCTGGCGACTCTTTTCATCTCCAGTGAGTTCACGGCTGTGTGTTCTCACTGTTCCCTTCGCCGACCGTTCGCGTCTGTACCTTTATTTGACCCTGTTCACTTATCGGGAGCGACAGCTTGGCGACTCTGCTGGGGACCCTTATACTGCAACCAGGGCTTCTGGTTCTTTTTGTGGGTTCCTCCTAGCGCTTGTTTGATTTGTGTTTACTGGGGTGTTATGTGCTTGTTTGTGCTTGTATTTATTTTTGTTTATTGCTTTATGTACAGTTACTTTACTGCTTTCTTTACTGCATTTATATATCATATTGTCATTGTTGCTGGCTGGATCTGTTGTTTGCCTTGGTGGGTGGGTGATTCATTGAGAGTTAAGGTCCTATACCTGGGACCTGAGTGACACCTAGGCTAGAGTGAATCATATTCTTTCCCATTCCATTTCGGTCTGGTGCGGGAATATGAAACACGGTTCAGATATGGGTTTCTTCTTGAGAACTCTGTGTTGCAGATTTCCTGCAATGCTAGGGCTATCTGGGAAGCCTGCTAAGTCTGGATGACCTTTTAGTATTGACCTTCAAAAACTGAGGTGAATTAGAGGAGGAATTGTTATGGTTATTGTAAACACTGTACCTCCGGGTTAGAAGTGTTTACACTTCTCATAACTGATCCAAGTCTGAGGATCCTTGTTCTAGATCACCACCTGTGAGGGGGTTGGGCTGTTTACAGGTTTGCAGGTACCTTGACCTCAGAATACCCTGTTACTTTGACTTTGTTAAGAATACTCCATGTTGGACAGTTCTTGTGATTCTAAACCCTGGACATGTGGTTCTTTATTTGAGCCCCCTACCCTGGTTACTGGATTTTTAGACCTCCAACTGGAATTCTTGAACATACTTGGACCTATATCAGAGCATTTTGATCAGATCCAGCTCAGTCACAAAACCCTTGCATATCATTTGCATACATACCCATTGCATCATTTTAACATGTGCTTATTTGTGTTTCAGGGTATCCATTTTCATCTGGTTTTGGTTTTGACCCCATCTGCTACATTGACCTATCTCCACCAGCACTTGCTTCAGCCTGCCAGCCATATACTTCAGTTACTTGCACTAGCCAGCCAGTGGCCCACTCCTCAGCATCTTCATCAGCACTTATTCTACTCAGTTTCAGCATCATGGCTCCAAAGAAAAGCAACATCACCTATCATTTCTTCCAGCCAGACTTATCAGACATCAGGAGGATCCAGACCCTGATCACTCCAGATCACATGCCTTTGTTCAGGGAGCATTATGGGGATATACTTGACTTGGTCATGGATCTGGACCCATCTCAGAGAAGCCTGATCCATACCTGTATTCAGTTCTATGACCCCCCATTGAGATGTTTCACCTTTCAAGACTTTCAGTTGGGTCCTCTTTTGGAAGAATACTCATCATTGATTGGTTTGCTTATCAAGAGGGAAATCCCTTTCAACCCTGAAATGGTCTTTCCCAGCAATGGAGAGATAGCAAAAGCTTTGCACCTGGAACCTGCTTTGGTTGAGCAGCATATGGCCTCTAAAGCTGGGATCCCTGGATTTCATCTGGACTTCCTTATTTCTCAAGCTAGTCAGAAAGCCTCCCTGGGGGATTGGAAAGCTGTTTGTGCTCTGTTGGCCTTAAGTGTATATGGAATTGTGTTGTTTGCAGATGAGCCACGATTCATTAGCAAGAATGCCATCCATTTGTTCATCCTGAAGAACCCAGTGCCAACTTTGCTAGGAGATCTCTATTACTCAGTACATCAGAAGAATGAGAAGCAGAGGGGAAGGCTAGTGAGGTGTTGTGCTCCATTATTCCATGCTTGGCTTCTTAAGCATCTACCCAGGACAGATGCATTCCTAAATCCTTATCAGCAAAGCAACTGGGCTAAGAGGCTCACTACTCTCACTTCAGCAGACATCAGATGGTGTACTCAAAGCACCAAGGGCAGAGAAATCATTACAAGCTGTGGGCACTTTCCCAATGTGCCCTTAATAGGGGTTAAGGGAAGTATCAATTATAACCCTCTGCTGTTCAGGAGGCAACTAGGCTATGCACTGGTCCATACTCCCAGGGAGCAAGACTTGTTTGAGACCCTCTACTGTGAGAACAAGATTAGTCTGGCAACTGTTAGGCAGGCTGCTTGGGCCTGGGATCATGTTCAAACCAAGGGAATCACCACTCTGGGGAAATGCAATAATGTGGCATCAGTCCAATATTATGAGTGGTCCCATGCCAGGGCCCAATTCTCTGGAATGCCCTTCACCATAGAAGACATGCCTGAGTCATCTTCAGCACCACCCCCTGCCACTATCAGTCTGGAGGAGTTTGAGAGCTTGAAGGAAAGAAATGAGAAGTTAACCCAGGCTTTGCAGAAGACCCTCCGGGAGAGGAGTGAAGGTGCGAGGGAGATTGAGAGATTGGAGAAGTTGAGGGTGGAACACTTGACTAAAATTGAGAAGTCTGGAGATTATATCAACAAGTCTAAAGCTGGTGAGCAGATTCTGAAGAATGCTTGTAAAGAAGCCCAGTTCCAGAGAGCAAGGACAGACTTGTATTTGAAAGAGAGTCAGGCCAGGTGGGTCCGGATCACTGAGGCCCGTACTCTAGAAGACAAGAGAGTCCAGGACAAGATGGAGCAGATGGAAAGAGCCCTGGCAGCAGCCCAGAAGGAAATTTCAGAGCTGGAAATCAGAGCTGGAGTGAAGAGGTCTAAGGACCAAAGTCAGAACAAGAAGTTGACTGCAGCTGTTGCAACAAGAAACCTTCTCATCAGAGGTCTCACGGAGCGTCCGGCTGATCCTGTGACCGAAGCACTTCTTAAGGAGGTTCGTGAGGATGAGTTTGGCCTTGGAGTTTGATCATTTGCTTGTTGTTGTTCCTATTCTATGTACTTTTGCTTTTTTGTGATGTATTTTGACCCCTTTGAGGGCTTGTGTTGTAAAAATGAACAAGTTGTATTATTTCATCTTATGTAATATATTTGTTAGTTCGTTCCATCCAAGTTCACTTCAAAAGCAACTTCAACAGCATCATCTTCAAGGGTCTGGAAGGGTCAAAACTGAATGCCAAACCGGATACCTTGAGAGCAAATAAGCATAACTGCATTGCATACTAACCCTTTTGTTTGTTTTGTAGGTTTTTGTTTTGTTGTTACTAACCTCTGTTGTGAATCTCAGGAATTATTGCTCGCCGCCGGGTATTTCCCCTCAACAGGCCACACAGGTACCCAACTAGAAACAACCTTCCGGGAATTCAGATGGATCAGATGCAGCAGGACCTTACGGAGGTCAGAAACCAGATGGCCAACGAAAGGTTGGAGATGAGAACGCAGATAACACAATTCATGGAAGTGATGAACAATTTAGCTCAAAGCCAGGAGAGGCTCAGAGCTTTGGTAGAAGGGAGGAATCAAGAGGAACCCCATGTGGGGACTGCTGGCACAAGTAACAATGAACGGGTGCAACCCCATGTTAACCCTCCTGTGTTTGGCCCACATCTACATCCTGAGATTAACATTCCTGCAAATGTTCAAGGGACAGCCACTGCAGCCAGGGTACTTCAAGAAGACCCTCAGGAGGACCAATTTACAGTAATGGGTGCTGGAGAGGAAACTTATGATAGACGGTTGGAAGAAATAGCTGAGAAGTTGAGGTCCTTAGAATCTCAAAACTCTTTGGGCTTCGACGTTATGGACATGGGTTTGGTAGACGGGGTCAGGATCCCCCATAAGTTCAAGCCTCCTTGTTTCGAAAAGTATAATGGGACTTCATGCCCCCGGACTCATCTACAATCATTTCTGGGAAGGCTGAAGGCCTATACAATGGATGAGAAATTGTGGATGTTCTATTTTGAGGATAGCTTGACTGGAGCTTCGAGGGAGTGGTATTCCCATCTGATAAGAGCAACAATTAGATGCTGGAAGGACCTGGCAGAGGCCTTCATTAGACAGTATCAGTATAATCTAGACATGGCACCCAACAGGACTCTCCTGATGGGAATGTCACAGTCTTCGAGGGAGAGTTTCCGAGAATATGCCCAAAGGTGGAGGCAACTGGCTGCTGCTGTTCAACCACCTATGTCTGAGCGGGAAATGGCAGATATGTTCATGAACACCCTTCAGGGAACATATATTGACAGGTTGGCAGCTTTCTCTTCCACTAGCTTTGCAGATGTTGTCATAGCCGGGGAGAGAATTGAAAGCTTGTTAAAAATGGGAAAGATCTCAGACAACGGTGCAAGCTCGTCCAGTAGTACAAGAAAGCCTTTTGCAGGCCCGAGAAGAACTGGCGAGACCAATGCCATCCATTCAAACAGGGGTAGGCCCCAATATGCTCAGAGGTCCATAGCAGCAGTCACCATCCCTGCTCCAGCTCATCCACAGCCAGTCTATCAAACTCCGCAACAAAACTTCCGACAACAACCTCAGTATCAGCAGAATCAGTACCCTCCAAGAAACTTCAACAATAACAACAACAACAACAATCAACAAAGGCCATTCCAGCAGAGGCCATCCCAAGCTAACAGAGTGATCGACCCGATCCCAATGCCGTATGCTGCCTTGCTGCCACAACTTCTGAAACTCAACCTAGTTGAGCTAAGAACGTTGACACCTCCGGATCCCAACAGTCTACCAAGGAACTATGACTCCAACGCTAGGTGTGCTTTTCACTCAAACGCACCTGGTCACAGTACAGAAAAATGCAGGGCTCTGCATATGAAGGTATAAGACTTGGTAGACTCCAAGGCTCTGAATTTTGCACCGCCGCCCAATGTCAATAAAAACCCAATGCCAAACCATGGTGGTCCTCGAATTAACGCTATTGAAGAAGACCAACCGTCTTATTTAATAACTAGTGTGGATCAGATCAGGACACCATTGGTGGAAATCAAAGCTCAACTCCGAGAAAACCAAATATTTCCGGGGTGTGAACTAGGGTGTCCCTACTGCAATATTTCATGGAATGGGTGTGAGGACCTGAGGAATGGCATTGACAGCCTTATTCAGAGTGGCTTGCTACATATCACTACATCATTCCCGACAAACCCAACAACTTCATCAACAACGGTTTCAGAACCTCCTACAACTGCAGCAACTATTGTTCCCGATAATTCATCAGCAACATCAACAAGTACTTCACCTGTCTTTCCAAATGATCAGACTTCAACAGTTTCTCCTGCTACAACTTCAGCTTCATTCCATTTCGAATCTCCATCAACAACAACAACAGTCCTTCCAACAGAACCTCCTACAACACCAGCAATCAATCATGAAGATGTCTCTACTGTTACCATATTCTACGATCCTGAAAATAATTCCGCCTACCATTCAGAAGGTGCTGCTCCCGCCAGAGCACCAGTTACAATCTTTTATGATCCACAAACAATTACAGTCCCTTCAGCAGCAGCAATCAGTCCAGTCACTGTCACGGTGCCTGGACCAGTACCATATGAAAGCAATAGGGCCATTCCTTGGCACTATGGCTCTGACGTGTACTGTGAGGGGAAAAGAATCACTCTTGAAACGTCAACACCTGCACCACAAGTAGATAATGTGGGGGGAGGCGGAGGCTTCACTCGAAGCGGACGTCTCTTTGCTTCACAAGTTCAAAGACCTACTGCCGAAGCAGAAACTGCTGCCAAGGCAAAGGGAAAAGGCCCGGTGCAGGAAGACCCAGCTGCCAAAGAAGCCCTGAAAACTCCATTCGATCAGGAAGTTGATGAGTTTATGCGGATCATCAAAAAGAGTGATTACAAAATTGTGGATCAACTTCACCAGACGCCATCCAAAATCTCCATCCTCTCACTGCTTATGTGCTCCGAGGCCCATCGGAATGCACTACTTAAAGTCCTGCACGCAGCTTACGTGCCCGAGGAGATTACTGTCAACCAATTGGAAACCGTGGTTGGGAATGTTACTGCTAGCAACGGGCTAGGGTTTACCAATTCTGACTTGACAGCGGATGGCCGCAATCACAACAAAGCCTTGCACATAACCCTGGAATGCAAAGGAGCTATCCTTTCTCATGTGCTGGTGGACACAGGTTCTTCCCTGAATGTCTTACCAAAGAAGGCTCTGGTGAAGTTAGAATATGACGGATTGGCATTGAGACCCAGCAACCTGGTGGTGAGAGCCTTTGATGGTTCGAAGAGATCGGTTCTGGGAGAGATCGAGCTGCCTGTGACAATTGGCCCGCAGACCTTTAAAACTATCTTTTATGTGATGGACATTCAGCCCGCCTACAACTGTTTGTTGGGTAGACCCTGGATTCACGCCGCCGGCGCAATAACGTCTACCCTTCACCAAAAGTTAAAATTTGAGTGGGAAGGCCAAGTTGTCACAATCTGTGGAGAGGAGGACATTTTTGTCAGCCACCTGGCAACCTATAAGTACATTGAAATGGATGGGGAGATCCATGAAACAATGAGCCAGGGGTTTGAAGCTTTGAATGTGAATGAAGCATCTGCTGTATCTGGTACTCCAATGTCATCATACCAACAAGCCCGGAAGGTTGTTGAGGAAGGAACTGCCCAAGGCTGGGGCAAACTGCTATCGGTGGAGAAAAAAGAAGACAAGTTTGGGTTGGGTTACAGACCAACTCAACATCAAGCAAAGGCTGCTGAAGAGCTTGGTTTTGTCAGTGGGGGGATGCTCACCCCCGATGCTATCAACTGTTTGGAAGATGAGCTGGAAGAGGAGCGCAATCTGGAGAATTGGATTCGTCCAAAGATCCCGGGGAGCAGTGTCTCGAACTGGTCTTCCCAGGAAATTATAAGAGTTACTCATGCAGAGTAATTATTATTTCCTGTATTTTTTATAGAATGCATCAAAGTCTTGCATCTTGCCCAAGATGACAAGACTCATTTTGTAATCAGGGCCATCTGTACTTTTGTGCAAACAAGATTAAATTAATGAAATATCAGACATCTTTTTGCAAACGAGTCTTTTTCTTTTCTGCTCACTGTTTTTCCATTTTTCTTTTTGTACAAAAATAAATGGCGGTGTTTTCAAAATGATAACTTCATTTCACTCTTTTTTCTAAAGCAAGATTAAAATCAATCACTAAAATGAACAAACTTAACCCTTGCAGAGAGTGCCTTCCTGACAGCACCGACAACAGCACGGCTATGACATCGTATGACTTTGACAATCCAATCAATCAAGATGATGAAGGGGTTGATGAAGAATATGAGCTTCCTGAAGAGCTAGCCAGGTTGTTAAGGCAAGAGGAAAAGGTTATTACCCCTCATCAGGAGGAGGTTGAAGTGATCAATCTTGGTACAGATGAAGACGTGAAAGAAGTTAGAATCGGGGCCTGCCTGCAAGACTCAGTGAAGAGACAACTGATAGATCTGCTTCAAGAGTATGTTGATGTGTTTGCTTGGTCGTATCAAGATATGCCAGGATTGGATACCGACATTGTTGTGCATAAGCTGCCTTTGAGGGAAGAATGCCCACCGGTCAAACAGAAGCTGCGCCGAACTCGCCCAGACATGGCTATGAAAATCAAGGAAGAGGTACAAAAGCAATGGGACGCCGGGTTCCTTGCTGTAACTAGCTATCCGCCGTGGGTTGCTAATATAGTGCCTGTGCCTAAGAAAGATGGCAAAGTAAGAATGTGTGTTGACTATCGGGATCTGAATAGAGCCAGCCCGAAAGATGACTTCCCATTACCTCACATTGATGTATTGGTGGATAACACGGCTCAGTTCTCGGTATTCTCCTTCATGTATGGATTTTCAGGATATAATCAGATTAAGATGTCACCTGAAGACATGGAGAAGACAACTTTCATTACACCTTGGGGCACGTTCTGTTACAAGGTAATGCCATTTGGGCTCAAGAATGCTGGTGCAACATATCAACGGGCTATGGTGACATTATTCCACGATATGATCCATAAGGAAATCGAATGTTATGTGGATGACATGATTGCCAAGTCCCTTACAGAGGAAGATCACCTGGTGAATCTGCTGAAGTTGTTCAAGCGACTGAGGAAGTACCAATTGAAGTTGAACCCCAACAAATGCACATTCGGGGTGCGATCCGGTAAATTGCTGGGCTTTATTGTAAGCGAGAAAGGGATTGAGGTTGACCCTGATAAAGTCAAAGCTATTCAAGAAATGCCTGCGCCGAAAACTGAGAAAGAAGTTCGAGGGTTCTTAGGTCGATTGAACTACATTTCAAGGTTCATATCTCACCTCACAGCAACCTGCGAACCCTTGTTTAAGTTGTTAAGAAAAGAACAAACGGTCAGGTGGAACGAAGATTGCCAGAAGGCTTTTGACAAGATCAAAGAGTACTTACAAGAACCTCCAATCCTCATGCCTCCAGTAGAAGGAAGACCTCTGATTATGTACTTGACAGTGTTAGAAAAGTCAATGGGGTGTGTACTAGGTCAGCATGACGAGTCTGGTCGAAAAGAGTATGCAATATACTACCTAAGCAAAAAGTTTACCGACTGTGAACAGCGTTATTCACTGCTCGAGAAAACTTGCTGTGCTTTAGCGTGGGCTGCTCGCCGACTGAGACAGTATATGTTGACCCACACTACCTTATTAATCTCAAAAATGGATCCAGTCAAGTACATTTTCGAGAAGCCAGCTCTTACCGGACGGGTTGCAAGATGGCAGATGATTCTCACAGAATACGACATACAGTACACATCTCAGAAAGCCATCAAGGGCAGTGTACTATCTGAATATCTTGCTGAGCAACCCATTGATGACTACCAGCCTATGAGGCTTGACTTCCCTGATGAAGACATCATGTTCATTAAAGCAAAAGATCACGAAGAGCCTATTCACACTGAAGGGCCTGACCCAGGAGAAGAATGGACTATGATGTTTGATGGGGCCGTTAACATGAATGGTCGTGGTGTTGGTGCAGTACTCATTACACCTAAGGGAGTTCACATGCCTTTCTCGGCAAAACTCACTTTCAACTGCACTAACAACGAAGCTGAATACGAAGCTTGCATTATGGGTCTTGAGGAAGCCATTGACCTCAGGATCAAGACATTGACCGTATTCGGGGATTCAGCTTTGGTAGTCAATCAAACCAACGGAAAATGGTATACACATCAGGATCATCTGATACCTTACAGGGATTATACAAGAAGGTTATTGACTTTCTTCACAACAGTCAAACTTGAGTATATCCCTCGGGACGAGAATCAGTTTGCAGATGCTCTTGCTACCATTTCATCCATGATCAAAGTTCAAGCTGCTAACTTTGTACCTCAGATTTCAGTATCAAGACTTGATAGACCAGCATATGTATTTGCAGCGGATGTTGTAAAAGATGATAAGCCTTGGTTCCATGACATTAAGTGCTTCTTGGAGGATCAAACATACCCGCCTGGGGCATCTTCCAATGATAAGAAGACTTTGAGAAGGCTTGCTGGTAGTTTCTTCCTGAACACTGATGGGTCTTTATACAAAAGGAACTTTGACATGATACTCCTCAGATGTGTTGACAAGACGGAAGCAGATTTGTTGATGCATGAAGTGCACGAAGGATCTTTTGGTACCCATGCAGGAGGGCATGCCATGGCTAAGAAGTTGTTAAGATCGGGTTATTACTGGATCACAATGGATGCAGACTGTTGTGCTTACGCCAGAAAATGCCACAAATGCCAGATCTACGCAGATAAGGTGCATGTGCCTCCCAATCCTTTGAACATCATGTCTTCACCTTGGCCTTTTGCCATGTGGGGCATTGACATGATTGGCAAGATTGAGCCAACTGCTTCAAATGGCCACAGATTCATCCTGGTCGCCATTGACTATTTCACCAAGTGGGTTGAAGCAGCCTCATATGCAAATGTTACAAGACAAGTGGTAGCCAGATTTCTGAAAAGAGATATCATCTGTCGATATGGAGTTCCCGAGCGAATCATTACTGATAATGGTTCCAACTTAAACAACAAAATGATGGCTGAATTATGCCGGGACTTCAAGATCCAACATCACAATTCTTCTCCTTACAGGCCAAAGATGAATGGCGCTGTTGAGGCAGCAAATAAGAATATTAAGAAGATTGTGCAGAAGATGGTAATCACTTACAAAGACTGGCATGAGATGCTACCATTTGCTTTGCATGGGTACCGCACGTCAATCAGAACGTCCACTGGGGCAACACCTTATCAGCTTGTATATGGTATGGAAGCAGTCCTACCTGTTGAAGTTGAACTACCCTCGTTACGGGTATTAATGGATGTTAAACTGAGTGAAGCAGAATGGGTTCGGTCCCGATTCGAACAACTAAGTCTGATCGAAGAGAAGAGATTGGCTGCAATCTGTCACGGGCAGTTATATCAGAAAAGAATGAAGAGAGCCTTCGATCAGAAAGTCAGGCACCGAGAGTACCAAGTAGGGGATCTTGTGCTGAAAAGAATCCTCCCTCCTCATACAGACCACAGGGGCAAATGGACTCCAAATTATGAAGGACCATTTGTTGTAAAGAAAGTTTTCTCTGGCGGAGCACTGATGCTCAGCACCATGGATGGTGAAGATTTCCCATCCCCTGTGAATTCAGATGCAGTTAAAAAATACTTCGCATAAAAATGACCCGCTGGACATAAAAACAGAATGTAAGTCCAGGCAAAAATAGGGCATCCCGGCGAGTCAAAAACAGAATAAAAGACTCGGGCAAAAATAAGGGAAATAAACAAAAAATGTACACCCGCTGAGTTGAAAAGCCGCATTGGACAACTCAGGCAAAAATGGGTATCCCGATGGATTGAAAACCTGAAAGGGCGATCCATGCAAAATAAGGGAATAAGCGAACAACTGCATTCTGAATTCGTCTGTATTATATACAACTTGGTAAGTTCCAAAGGATCAAGCTTCAATCGGAATCAACTCTCTCCAGAAAGCGAGACGAGAAGAGCGTCATTGTCATACGAGTCATAGCAGAAGAGGAAGCTCCTTGAAAGCGTCGTCAACATCGCCTGCACTTTGTTTCTCAATTTGTAACAATCTCCTCATTTCAGGAGATATGTTTCTTTGACTGTATCTTGCCAATTCAGGGCACATGAATTAATAAAATCAGATTCTCAGTCATGTCTCGTTTTTTACATTTACGTTTTGCAAAGAATTGTCTGATATCTCTAAAAATACAATTGCATAAGTACAGATGCCTTTCTCTAAAAATAAAAGCACATGCTTACAGGGAATATACTTACTCTCGAAAGTACTTATCTCCTATGACGGAATCCAGTAAAGGATACCTCGGGACCATTTGCGCGTTTCCTTATCTTTGCAGGATTGCAGGTATCCAGAACGCAACTTGGGGCATGCAAGATGCATCCCAGAAAAGTTGCCAAATCAACATACACTCAATCTCAGCATCCGAAATGCTCTATCCCCAGCCGAGTTGCCTCTCATTACTCTCCCCAGCTGAGTTACCGACAACATTCCCCAGCTGTAGTACCAACCACTATTCCTCAGCAAGGTGCAAGAATCAGGGAATCATCTCCCCACAGAGCTTCAAGCCTCTATTCAGAAGAGCAACGCACGAAGAAGTCACAGCAGAGAGGGAGAAAGCTTCTACAAACCCCAGCTGGGTCCCGTATTATAAGGATATGTCAATCAGTGACCTGTATCCCCAGGCAGATACATCCTTAGATCTACCAATGATCTCATCCCCAGCTGGGATGTTCACTTCAAGCAGATCAACCAGAGATCTTCGCAGCAGCAAGATCCGAATTCCGGATCGGTGCCTCTTTGCATAATCATAGCATTCGCATCATATTATACCCTCAGAGCGTAGCATTCCGTCTAATACGGAGCGTTACGGCAAAAATCAAATGCATAGCATAATCATAAGTCATGTTGCGAATCGAATACTTGTGAATAATGACAACCTGTCGGCATACAGAATATATACAGAAACATCCGCACCAGAGTCCCAGCAAAAGCAGCTGCCCTCTCCAATCACAAACACCAGTATATACACCTTTTGGCACCCGTCCGTGTCATCCTTCCCCAGTAAAGTCGCCTGAACACTCTTTACAAACAAATCACCCATATCACGGATACTTCATGACACCCGTCCGTGTCATATCACCAGCAGAAAGCCAAAGACATCCTCTTTGCACTCACATATCCTCATATATACCTTTTCTTGACACCCGTCCGTGTCACATCCCCAGCGCAGTCGCTTACACTTTTATCAACCCATACACTTGTTAATATTATACTTTTCTCTTTCGACACTCGTCCGTGTCACTCTCCCCAACAGTTAAACACTCATCTATACACCACTCATACTTATACAGATAGCCGTCCATATCTTGTATACATCATTTATATCCCCACAGATCCGACAGTAGTCTTTGTTCTTTGTTAACCAGTTGGTACTCGTCCGTACCATCATCTCAGAACATTGCGTCTAGTGTTTGTTTCTACAGGATACTCGTCCGTATCATAGTCTTAAGGATGCTCGTCCGCATCTTTAATCCATACACCGTGTCAAACACTTATGTCTTTTTGAATATAGATACTCGTCTGTGTCTACTATTCCCCTGAAGAGTCCTTTCAGATGCAACACTCGTCCGTGTTCTTTGTTAACCAGTTGATACTCGTCCGTATCATCATCTCTGAGCATGTGTCAGTTTGTTTCTGCATGATACCCGTCCGTATCATAGCCTTAAGGATGCTCGTCCGCATCTTTAATCTATACAATACCAAACACCTTTACTTTCTTTTCTTGGTTGTGAACGCTCGTCCGTGTTCACTATATCCCCAGTAGATCGCCAACAGCCAATTTTCTTTTTATCTGACACTCGTCCTGTGTCATGATAACCCTGAGAGCAGCCGTACCCTGCTGAGTGGTCGTCCTCCACTTCTTGATGGTCGTCCTCCATCATGCTCATCCGATGGCCGTCCCCATCGTTGTTTTTAGCAGCCGTCCCCTGCTAGGTGGTCGTCCTCCACCTTTTGATGATCGTCCTTCATCACCCTATCCAATGGCCGTCCCCATTGTTGATTTTGGTTATCCGACACTCGTCCTGTGTTGTGATAAATCTTGAGAGAAGCCGTACCCTGCTGAGTGGTCGTCCTCCACTTCTTGATGGTCGTCCTCCATCATGCTCGTCCGATGGCCGTCCCCATCGTTGACCTTTTCTATCCGATGGCCGTCCCCATCGTTGATATTTTCGGCAGCCGTACCCTGCCAGGTGGTCGTCCTCCACCTTTGATGGCCGTCCCCATCATATTTCTTTTATACCCAACAGAGCAGCCGTCCCCTGCTAGGTGATTGTCCTTCACCTTTGATGGCCGTACCCCATCATCTGTTTATTTCATTTATTCTTTAACCCGATGGCCGTCCCCGTCGTGGTCCCTTTTCCTTTTAGCCCGATGGCCGTCCCCATCATTGGTTACTTTACCTTTATGAACTTGATGGCCGTCCCCGTCATGTTTCATTAATTTCCAGAGAATTTTACAGCTTTCTCTTGATGGCCGTCCCCATCACGATTTTATTTTCCCCAGCTAGTCGGCCGTCCCCGTCTTGGCTTTACCTTTTATCCCCAGCATGTCGGCCGTCCCCGTCAGTGCTCTTTACCCAGCAGTCGTCCTCTGCTCGACGGTCGTCCTCCGTCACCCACACTTTACAATATACTTTATTTTCTTGTACAATCTATATCCCTTTTCTTCTTCACTTCTGTGAGTGCAAATTTTGGACTGTCTTTGGTATTCAACCACAAGTTATCTTGTTTGCCTGTTAAGCCGTTGCTTACATCCTGCACAGCTAACTCATGTTTGAATAGGGGCAGTTGTAAACACCCCAAATTTTCCCTCACTCATTCACACCATGGCTTGTGATCATTCTCATATGCATAAACCCAAACATATCATCTCACATCTCACTTTTGATTCACTGCATAGTTTCTAAGGCATCTGCACCTAGGGTTTGTGATCTGGGCAATCCCAGAGCCTCTTGAGCCACTCCAAAGGCAACCAATCAATTCAAAGGGGTCTACATGTGTTCAAACATCATAGTACACCCTCACAAAGTCAAAAATGCAAAGGAATCACAAGAACTAGGGTTTGAGTGGATGCAGAGCCAGGATGAACTGCACAGTTGACTGAAAATTAGGGTTTTGGTTTCAGAGGCCATAACTCCAATTTTTTTGGTCATTCTTGTTTCTATTGGTCTCTATATGGTATAGGGAGTATGCATATCAATTTTCATGAAGAAATTCCATGGGGAAGTCATCTGATCAAGGGTTGACTTTCTGGACAAGTCAGTGTAAAATCAGGGCATCTGAGGCCCCCAATGACCCAACCAATGGGTGATCTTCATCATTTTGAGTGTATATGATCTTTATTTGATCATGGAAGAAGGTTGAAGTTCATAAAAATCAAGAATTTAGGGTTTTTGCAAATGTTGACTTTTTGGGCATAGTTGACTTTTCAAGAATGCTTCATTTTAGGTCATTTTTCAAGCCTTGATTCTTGATCCAAAAAGGCTTCAAATGGAAAAACTTTGGTCATGAAAGTTGTAGATCTCATTTTTCCCTTTTCAAAAAGTACAAGAACATGATCAAACTCTTCTTGGATCAAGAGTTATGGCAATGCAAAGTTGGCAAAAATCATTGATTTTCAAGGCATGCTCCATTTGGAAATTTTGCAAAGTCATGAACCAATGCATTATGTGACTTCTAATTCATTTCAAACCATTACATAAACATTCTCTAAGTCCTAAAAATCAGATTTGGACCAAGAATGCCTATGGTTTATGTTTGGTTAGGCAAAAGAAGTCACATGTGAACCAAAGTACAACAACTTGCAAAACCACTCATCATGCTTCCTACAACTTGTGACCTTGGATGCTGACCTTGCTAGCTCACTCACCATCCCATGCTGCGCAGCCTCTAGGCTTTGTACCAAGCTAGCACTTCACCATGCCTCACTTACACAAAAGGTGGACTTTATGCAAAAGTAAACTTACCTATCACCACAGGCCATGTCACATCTTCTGGCCACTTGGATTAAAATAATGTATCATTTTGCAAGCCATCTCATGTACTAAGCCAGCCTGAAGCTCTCTCATCATAACATTCACAAAATCACCCCACATTGCATAAGCCTTCGAATCTCTCTGTCCAGCATACAAACACTTCAGCCATCTTCACCATTCAACTCACCATGTATCATTGAGTAGAAACCACCAAGAACACAAGCCTGAAACAGCTAGAACATCTCACTGCCATTCCTCACCTCATTTTGCAGTTCCTTTCGAATCTCCTTCCACAAACCACAAACAGCCAAACAAACCTTGCAGACCTCCTCCACATACCATTTGGACCTCAAACAACCCATCACAATGACCTGAAAGTGCCAGAATCTCCATTGCCATTTCTGACCAAGCTTGAGCAGAAGCTTTCGAAACTCACTATCCAGCCAACTCAAACTTCTTTTGAGCATTCAAACATCTTCTGGGGACCAAGTGGAGCAGTTTGCACTGAAAGAAGTGGCCAGAAAGTTCTCAAACTGAAAGCTTCGAATCTCAGGTAGCCTGAAATTTATTTTTCCAGAAATTGCTTTTCTTGTTACAAACTTGTTCTATGTGATTCACTGATCATCCTGATGCTTTTGGTTTTTAAAATGGCTTTGATTTGAGAGTTTAATTTGTCTCTGAAACCTGCGTGCCCTAGAACTTGTTCTCTTCGATTCAGCTTGTTTAGGGAGAAGAAATTTGTTTTAGGATAGGGGTTTGATTCGTGAGGATGTGGGGATCATTTCCCAGTTTTTAGATTTCGTTTTAGTTAGGTTTTTGGAGTTTTGGGGATTCTCAGGGGGGATGCTGGCCGGAGAAGACGACCGGAGGTCTTCTCCGGCGGCCTGAATGTCATTTGTGCCCTAATCCTGTAATTAACTCCCATTTGAATTTGGACCGTAGGATGCCTTTGACCAGTTGACTTCGCGCGTGAGTGGAAGGCTCAGATCACTTTGATTAGCCCTAATTCATTTAATTAGTTTAATTAATTTGTAATTAAGTTAATTGGCTCAGATGCAACCCCAGCCGTCCAGATGCGCGCTGGTCAACCAATTCAAACCCAGAGCTCATCCTGGCCCTCCACTCATTTGACTTTCCTTTTATTTTCATTTATTTTTGTTTCTTTTTCATTTAACTTGCATAATTAATTTAAAATAGTAAAAAATGTGTAAAAATTATGAAACTTTTTTCCATAAGTTTTATTAATTTTTATGACACAAAAACATTTTTATTTTTATTTTTATCATTAAAAAAGCATTTTTAAATATTTAAAGGATTATTTTTAATTGATTAATGGAAATTAATTAATTAAAAATACTTTTAGGTATTTAAAAATCACCAAAAAATTCATGAAAGGTTCTAAGACATTTAGAAACATTGTCCAACCTTCAAACCAAATTTCTTTTTTGATCTTGATGCATTTTAAGAATTTCTCATTGAATTAAAATCATTTTTGTGCATTATTTTGATCCTAAGTTCAAAAAATCATTTCTGCCTATCCATGAAGAGTTGGACTTTGATTCTTTTTGCATTGCATTGTGTTTAGCATGTAGTTTCTAGGATAAAATGGCCATGATTTGATCTTGCATTTTTCAATTGTTTGGCATTTCTTTTGTTAGGAGCCTTAAAAACCCTAATAACTTAGAAAATTCATAACTTGAGCTTGGTTGAGAGTTGAGAGCTCCCCTTTGGGCAGTGGTTCATTATAGGTTTAGGGTTTCTTTGGGTAGCATTTTCCATTTTTTATCTTAGGGTTTGTTTCTGTTTTTTGGGTTTTGTTTGATGTTTGATTCATGAACCCTAATTTGGGCTTTCCCTTGCATCCCTCTTGCATTCTCTTGCATAACATGACTTGTCTTTGCATTTTGTGCATTCTTGTGATCCATTTGACATCTTAAGACATGTAGAAAGCATGTTTGATCATTGCATTACATATTTGCCATGTCATTTGTCTTGTATGCTTCACAACTTTTCATGTTCATTCATGCTCCTTAACTTGCATCATTTGCATCCATGATCTTATATGAACATCTCCATGCCTTGCCTCATGTTCATAGCATCTCATAGCATCATCATCATCATTAACATGCTTCTGATTTTGCTTATCATCATGTCATCTCATCTCATTTGATATTGCATTGCATTTCTTTCTAACATTTCAGGTGGTAAGTAAACTTGAGAAGTGAATTTGCCTTCACTTCTCATAACTTTTCTTTTCATCTCTCTTGCATCCATTGCTGCATTTCTATTTATGTTTGAGATTGAGCTTGCTCATTCTTCTTCTTCCCACTTTCTTTCCTCAAGTGACTTGACTTCTTGAATGAAGCAAGCCACTTTGCTTCTCTTGATCTTGTTCATCTGCTTCCTGGTGGTTCTTCTGAAGATTGTCCCTGAAAACCTCACAAACCTTAGGAACAACCAAGCATGACAATGAATTAGGGTCTTGATTAGTCTCCCCTCATAGTTTTACCTTTGTGTCTCTTTGAGTCTTCTCTTCTCATCTCATAATCAGGGACTAAACCCTAAAGGCTTTAAGGCTTTGTGATTAAGCTTATGCCTGCATCCTTCTTTTAGGATGGAGTGTATAACTTTAATCCTAAGTGTTAAACCCTTAAGGTGTTTAAATCTCTTAATCAATTCACTTAATAAGTATCAAGACATCACACTTGTAACTTGGGCCTTGCATTAGGGTTCTAATTCTTCCTTAAATGGTTAAGAAGGACTAACCCTAGTGTTAATGGACAAGTCCCCCTCAAGTTGTCTTACAAACATAAAAAACACTTCATCATCATATCACTAAATAAAATCCACTTAATCAAAGGCTTGTTTTGTCATGAGTTTAATCCCTAATCATGGATTAAGTTGAGGAGCTTTTCTCAGCTTAAACATTCTCATCTATTATCCTTCTATTAGGATGGTGTAATGAATCTGTTTAATCCCTGATTATGGCTTAACCTCATTACTCAACACTAAACAAAAACAACAAAAACACCTAAATAATCACAAGTAGGTTAATGATCTTAACCCTGCATCAAAGGTGATTAAGTGTGAGAATCTGACTTCACACTTAAGGTAATTCTCATTACCCCTAATCAGAGGGAAGATGTGATGAGTTTACTAAATCCATTGGTTTAGGCTTAAGCTCATTATCTTATGACAAATTCCAAAAAGCAATAAAAGACTGAAAACTCAAAAACAAACAATAATCGTCTCCTTCGGGATTCTTTTCTCATCACACTCATTCACAAACGAGAACTCGCTTCTTCCGTCTAATGCAAGACAGTTTGCACCTGAGCCAGACAGGTCATACACTTGAGCATATGCAAGCAAGCAGTTCATCAAGTCAATTCACCTTTCAGTCTCTTTGGGTCGAACTACGGTGTTCTGACTTCCTCATTGCACGAGAGGATACGTAGGCATAACTTAACAGTTATCGAACAAAAGTCTCTGTATATTCCCCCTCTTTCCAGCATCTTTCCCTTAGCCTCATTATCATGAGCAATTCACTCTCATTCTTACACTGACACTTCACTTATACACTTCACACTTCCTTTACACTGACACCTGTACATTTTGTTTTCCAGCTCTTTTACACACAAATTGCACTGACACTACCCCTTTAAAACACAAATCTTTTAAGCGTGGATCCCGTCGAGTACGGCGGACAATCTGGGTGCTAATACCTTCCCAGGTTGTAACCAACCCCCTTTCTCAGTCTCTCCGGTTCGCAACCGTCTTATCCATTTCTTTCTAGGTCTATGCAGCATTGCCTTTCCTCCGGGATAAAAATGCCTAGCTGGCGACTCTTTTCATCTCCAGTGAGTTCACGGCTGTGTGTTCTCACTGTTCCCTTCGCCGACCGTTCGCGTCTGTACCTTTATTTGACCCTGTTCACTTATCGGGAGCGACACCACGCTAAAGCACAGCAAGTTTTCTCGAGCAGTGAATAACGTTGTTCACAGTCGGTAAACTTTTTGCTTAGGTAGTATATTGCATACTCTTTTCGACCAGACTCGTCATGCTGGCCCAGCACACACCCCATTGACTCTTCTAATACTGTCAAGTACATAATCAGAGGTCTTCCTTCAACTGGAGGCATAAGGATTGGAGGTTCTTGCAGATACTCCTTGATCTTGTCAAAAGCCTTCTGGCAATCTCCATTCCACCTGACCGTTTGCTCTTTCCTTAGCAGCTTGAACAAGGGTTCACAGGTTGCTGTGAGGTGAGATATGAACCGTGAGATATAGTTCAATCGACCTAAGAACCCTCGAACTTCTTTCTCAGTTTTCGGTGCAGGCATCTCTTGGATGGCTTTGACTTTATCAGGGTCAACTTCAATCCCTTTCTCGCTTACAATAAATCCCAGCAGCTTACCGGATCGCACCCCGAATGTGCATTTGTTGGGGTTCAACTTCAGCTGGTATTTCCTCAGACGTTTGAACAATTTGAGCAGATTTACCAGATGTTCTTCTTCAGTGAGGGACTTGGCGATCATATCATCCACATAACATTCTATTTCTTTATGGATCATATCGTGGAATAACGTTACCATAGCCCGTTGATACGTCGCACCGGCATTCTTGAGCCCAAATGGCATTACTTTGTAGCAGAACGTGCCCCAAGGTGTGATGAATGTTGTCTTCTCCATGTCTTCAGGGGACATCTTGATCTGGTTGTATCCTGAAAATCCGTCCATGAAGGAGAATACCGAGAACTGAGCCGTATTATCCACCAATACATCAATGTGAGGTAATGGGAAGTCATCTTTCGGGCTGGCTCTGTTCAGATCCCGGTAATCAACGCACATCCTTACTTTGCCGTCCTTCTTAGGCACAGGTACTATATTAGCAACCCACGGTGGATAGCTGGTCACAGCAAGGAACCCGGCGTCCCATTGCTTCTGTACCTCTTCTTTGATTTTCATTGCCATGTCCGGACGAGTACGGCGTAGCTTCTGTTTAACTGGCGGGCATTCTTCTCTCAAGGGCAGCTTATGCACGACAATATCGGTATCCAACCCTGGCATGTCTTGGTATGACCAAGCGAACACATCCACATACTCTTGAAGTAGATCAACCAGTTGCTTCTTCACTGAGTCTTGCAGGCAGGCCCCGATTTTAACCTCTTTCACGTCTTCCTCTGTACCAAGATTAATCACTTCAACCTCCTCCTGGTGAGGGGTAATAACCTTTTCCTCTTGTCTTAACAACCTGGCTAGCTCTTCAGGAAGCTCATATTCTTCTTCAACCCTTTCATCAGCTTGATTGATCGGATTGTCAAAGTCATACGACGTCATAGCCGCGCTGTTGTCGGTGCTGTCAGGAAGGCACTCTCTGCAAGGGTTAAGTTGTTCGTTTTAGTGATCTGATTTTAGTCTTATTTAGAAAAGTGAAATGAAATTGTCATTTTGAAAACACTTCCATTTATTTTTTGTACAAAAAAGAAAAAATAATGGAAAAACAGTGAGTGAAAAGAAAAAAAGACGTGTTTGCAAAAAGATGTCTGATATTTCATTAATTGATCTTGTTTGCACAAAAAGTACAGATGGCCCGATTACAAAATGAGTCTTGTCATCTTGGACAAGATGCAAGACTTTGATGCATGCTTATAAAAATACAGGAAATAATAATTACTCTGATCGAGTAACTCTTATAATTTCCTGGGAAGACCAGTTCGAGATACTGCTCCCCGGGATCTTTGGACGAATCCAGCTTTCCAGGTTGCGTTCTTCTTCTAGCTCGTCTTCCAAACAGTTGATAGCATCGGGGGTAAGCATCCCCCCACTGACAAAACCAGGCTCTCCAGCAGCCTTTGCTTGATGTTGAGTTGGTTTGTAACCCAACCCAAATTTGTCTTTCTTCTCCTCCACAGCTAAAACTTTGCCCCAGCCCAGGGTAGTTCCTCCCTCAACAACCTTCCGGGCTTGTTGGTAAGATGACATTGGAGTACCAGATACAGCAGATGTCTCATTCACATTCAAGGCTTCAAACCCTTGGCTCATTGTTTCATGGATCTCCCCATCCATTTCAATGTACTTATAGGTTGCCAGGTGGCTGACAAAAATGTCCTCTTCTCCACAGATTGTGACAACTTGGCCTTCCCACTCATATTTTAACTTTTGGTGAAGGGTAGACGTTATTGCGCCGGCGGCGTGAATCCAGGGTCTACCCAACAAACAGCTGTAGGTGGGCTGAATGTCCATCACATAAAAGATAGTTTTAAAGGTCTGTGGGCCAATTGTCACAGGTAGCTCGATCTCTCCCAGAACCGATCTCTTAGAACCATCGAAGGCCTTTACTACCAGGTTGCTGGGTCTCAATGCCAATCCGTCATATTCTAACTTCACCAGAGCCTTCTTTGGTAAGACATTCAGGGATGAACCTGTATCTACCAGCACATGAGAAAGGACAGCTCCTTTGCATTCCATGGTTATGTGCAAGGCTTTGTTGTGGTTGCGGCCGTCCGCTGTCAAGTCAGTATTGGTGAACCCTAGCCCATTGCTAGCAGTAACATTTCCAACCACGGTCTCCAACTGGTTGACAGTAATCTCTTCAGGCACGTAAGCTGCGTGCAAGACTTTGAGTAGTGCATTCCGATGGGCTTCGGAGCACATAAGCAGTGAGAGAATAGAGATTTTGGATGGCGTTTGGTGAAGTTGATCCACAATTTTGTAGTCACTCTTTTTGATGATTCTCATAAACTCATCAACTTCTTGATCGAACGGCGTCTTCAAGGCTTCCTTAACAGCTTGATCTTCCTGCACCGGGCTCTTTCCTTTTGCCTTGGCAGCAGCTTCTGCTTCGGCAGTAGGTCTTTGCATTGGTGGAGCAAAGAGACGTCCGCTTCGAGTGAAGCCTCCGCCTCCTCCCACATTATCTACTTGTGGTGCAGGTGTTGATGTTTCAAGAGTGATTCTTCTTCCTTCGCAGTACACGTCAGAGCCATAGTGCCAAGGGATGGCCCTATTGCTTTCATATGGTACTGGTCCAGGCACCGTGACAGTGACTGGACTGATTGCTGCTGCTGAAGGGACTGTAATTGTTTGTGGATCATAAAAGATTGTAACTGGTGCTCTGATGGGAGCAACACCTTCTGAATGGTAGGCAGAGTTGTTCTCAGGATCATAAAATATGGTGATAGTAGAGACATCTTCATGATTGATTGCTGGAGTTGTAGGAGACATTGTTGGAAGTACGGATGTTGTTGTTGTAGGAGATTCAAAATGGAGTGAAGCTGAAGTTGTAGCAGGAAAATTTGTTGTAAACTGATCAGTTGAGATGATGGATGAAGTACTTGTTGATGAAACCGAAGAATTGTCAGGAACAATAGTTGCTGCAGTTGTAGGAGGTTCTGAAACCGTTGCTGATGATATTGCTGGATTTGTTGGAAATGATGTGGTGATCTGAAGTTGGCCACTCTGAATGAGGCCATCTATGCCATTCCTCAAATTATCGCACCCATTTATCGAGATATTGCAGTAAGCACAACCCAATTCACACCCTGGGAACATCTGACATTCCAAGAGCTGAGCCTTGATTTCTACCAATGGTGTCCTGATCTGTCCCACACTGGTTATTAAATAAGACGGTTTGTCTTCTTCAATAGCGTTAATCCAGGGACCACCATGGTTTGGCATCGGGTTCTTATTGACATTGGGTGGTGGTGCGAAATTCAGAGCCTTGGAGTCTACCAGGTCTTGTACCTTCATATGCAGAGCCCTGCATTTTTCTGTGCTGTGGCCAGGTGCGTTTGAATGGAAGGCACACCTAGCATTGGAGTCATAGTTCCTGGGTAGACTGTTGGGATCCGGAGGTGCCAACGTTCTTAGCTCAACCAGGTTGAGTTTCAGAAGTTGTGGCAGCAAGGTAGCATATGGCATTGGGATTGGATCGATCACTCTGTTAGCTTGAGAAGGCCTCTGCTGAAATGGCCTCTATTGACTGTTGTTGTTGGTGTTGCTGTTGTTGTAATTCCTTGGAGGATACTGATTTTGCTGATGGTACTGAGGTTGCGGCTGATAGTTTTGCTGAGGAGGTTGATAGACTGGCTGAGGATGAGCTGGAGCAGGAATGGTGACTGCTGCTATCGACCTCTGAACATACTGGGGCCTGCCCCTGTTTGAATGGATGGCATTGGTCTCGCCAGTTCTTCTCGGGCCTGCAAAAGGCTTTCTTGTACTACTGGACGAGCTTGCACCGTTGTCTGAGATCTTTCCCATTTTTAACAAGCTTTCAATTCTCTCCCCGGCTATGACAACATCTGCAAAGCTAGTAGAAGAGAAAGCAGCCAACCTGTCAATATATGTTCCCTGAAGGGTGTTCATGAACATATCTGCCATTTCCCGTTCAGACATAGGTGGTTGAACAGCAGCAGCCAGTTGCCTCCATCTCTGGGCATATTCTCGGAAACTCTCCCTTGAAGACTGTGACATTCCCATCAGGAGGGTCCTGTTGGGTGCCATGTCTAGATTATACTGATACTGTCTGATGAAGGCCTCTGCCAGGTCCTTCCAGCATCTAATAGTTGCTCTTGTCAGATGGGAATACCACTCCCTCGAAGCTCCAGTCAAGCTATCTTCAAAATAGAACATCCACAATTTCTCGTCCATGGTATAAGCTTTTAATCTCCCGAGGAAAGATTGTATATGGGTTCGAGGACAAGAAGTCCCATTATACTTTTCAAAACATGGAGGCTTGAACTTGTGGGGAATCCTAACCCCGTCTACCAAGCCCATATCCATGACGTCGAAGCCCAAAGAGTTTTGAGATTCTAAGGACCTCAACTTCTCAGCTATCTCATCCAATCTCCTATCATAAGCTTCTTCCCCAGCACCCATTACTGTAAACTGGTCCTCTTGGGGGTCTTCTTGAAGTACCCTAGCTGCAGTGGCGGTTCCTTGAACGTTTGCAGGAATATTGATTTCAGGATGGAGATGTGGACCAAACACAGGAGGGTTAACATGAGGTTGGACCCTTTCATTATTACTGGTGCCGACAGTCCCTATGTGTGGATCCTCTTGATTTTGCCTCTCCACCATGGCCCTCAGTCTTTCCTGGCTCTGAGCCATGTTGTTCATAACTTCCATAAACTGAGTCATTTGGTTCCTCATTTCTAGCCTTTCATTTGCCATTTGATTTCTGACCTCAGTGAGGTCCTGCTGCATCTGATCCATCTGAATTCCCGGAAGGTTGCTTCGGGTTGGATAACGGTGCGGACGATTGAGGGGAAATACTCGGCGCCTAGCAATAGTTCCTGAGGTATCACAACAGAGGTTAGCAACAATAAAACAAAACCTACAAAACAAACAAAGGGTTAGCATGCAATGCAGTTATGCTTATTTGCTCTCAAGGTATCCGGTTTGGCCTTCAGTTTTGACCCTTCCAGACCCTTGAAGATGCTGTTGAATGTTGCTTCCGAAGTAAACTAACATGAATATATTACATAAGGTGAAATAATACAACTTGTTCATTTTACAACACAAACCCCTTAAGGGGTCAAAATACATCAAAAAAAAAAAAAAGTAAAAGTACATGGAATAGAAACAACAACAAGCAAATGGTCAAACACCAAGGCTAAACTCATCCTCACGAACTTCCTTGAGAAGTGCTTCGGTCACAGGATCAGCCGGACGCTCCGTGAGATTCCGGATAAGGAGGTTCCGGGTTGCAACAGCTGCTGCTAGCTTTTTGTGCTGAGTTTGGTCCTTGGACCTCTTCACCCCTGCTTTAATCTTCAATTCTGATATTTCCCTCTGGGCTGCTGCCAGGGCTTCTTGCTGTTCTTTTGCATTAGCTTCAAGTTGCTCCATCTTGTCTTGAACTCTCTTGTCTTCCAGGGTACGAGCCTCGGTGATCCTGACCCACCGGGCCTGACTCTCCTTCAAATACAAGTCTGTCCTTGCTCTCTGGAACTGGGCTTCTTTGCAAGCATTCTTCAGAATTTGTTCACCAGCCTTAGACTTTTTGATATAATCCCCAGACTTCTCAATCTTAGTCAGGTGCTCCACTATCATCTTCTCCAACCTCTCAATCTCCCTCATACCCTCACTCCTTTCCCGGAGGGTCTTTTGCAAAGCCTGGGTTAGCTTCTCATTTCTTTCCTTCAAGCTCTCAAACTCCTCCAAACTGATGGTGGCAGGGGGTGGTGCTGAAGATGACTCAGGCATGTCTTCTATGGTAAAGGGCATTCCAAAGAATCGGGCCCTGGCACGGGACCACTCATAATATTGTGCTGATGCCACATTATTACACTTCCCCAGAATGGTGACTCCCTTGGTTTGAACATTATCCCAGGCCCAGGCAGCCTGCCTAACAACAGCCAAACTAATCTTGTTCTCACAATAGAGAGTCTCAACCAAATCCTGTGCCTTAGGAGTGTGGACCAGTGCATAGCCCAGTTGTCGTCTAAACAGCAGAGGGTTGTAATTGATACTACCCTTAACTCCTATCAAAGGCACATTAGGAAAATGCCCACAGCTGGTGATGACATCTCTGCCCTTGGTGCTCTGAGTGCACCACCTGATATCTGCTGAAGTTAGAACAGTGAGTCTCTTAGCCCAGTTGCTTTGCTGATGAGGGTTTAAAAATGCATCTGTCCTGGGTAGATGCTTGAGAAGCCAAGTGTGAAACAATGGAGCACAACACCTTACTAACCTTCCCCTCTGCTTCTCATTCCTCTGATGCACTGAATAGTAAAGGTCCCCCAATAAAGTTGGCACTGGGTTCTTCAGGATGAACAGATGGATGGCATTCTTGCTAATGAATCGAGGCTCATCTGCAAACAATACAATTCCATATACACTCAAAGCCAACAAGGCACAGACAGCTTTCCACTCTCCTAAAGAAGCTTTCAGGGTAGCTTGAGAAATTAAGAAGTCCAGATGAAAGCCAGGGATTCCAGCTTTGGAGGTCATATGCTGCTCAATTAGGACAGGTTCCAGATGCAAAGCCTTTGCTACCTCTCCATTAGCAGGAAAGACCATCTCAGGGTTGAAAGGAATTTCTCTCCTGATAGGCATACCAACTAATGAGGAGTACTCTTCCAATAAGGGGCCCAACTGAAAGTCTTGAAAAGTAAAACATCTCAGTGGAGGATCATAAAACTGAATGCAGGTGTGGATGAGGCTTCTCTGTGAAGGGTCCAGATCCATAACCATGTCCAGTATATCTCCATAACTCTCCCTGAACAAAGGTATGTGATCTGGAGTGATCAGGGTTTGAATCCTCCTGATGTCTGATAGCTCTGGATGGAAGAAGTGATAGGTGACATTGCTCTTTTTAGGGGCCATGATGTTGAAGACTGAGTAGAGACAGGTGCTGATGATAATACTGAAGAAGTGGGCCACTGACTGGCTGGTGCAGGTGATAACTGAAGCAGGTGCTGATGAAGATAGGTTAATACAGAAGATGGGGTCAAAACCAAAACCAAATGAAGATGGATACCCTGAAACAAATAAGCAAATGTCAATATGATGCAATGATTATGTATGCAAATGAAATGCAAGGGTCTGTGACTGAGCTGGATCTGATCAAAATGCTCTGATATAGGTCCAAGTGTGCTCAAGAATTCCAGATGAGGTCTATAAATCCAGTAACCAAGGCGGGGGACTCAAATAAAGAGCCACATGTCCAAGGTTTTAGAATCACAAGAACTGTCCAACATGGAGTACTCTTAACAAACAAAGTAACAGGGTATTCTGAGGTCAAGGTACCTGCAAACCTGTAAACAGCCCAACCCCCTCACAGGTGATGTTCTAGAACAAGGGTCCTCAGACTTGGATCAGTTATGAGAAGTGTAAACACTTCCAACCCGGAGGTACAGTGTTTACAATAACCATAACAATTCCTCCTCTAATTCACCTCAGTTTCTGAAGGTCAATACTAAAGGTCATCCAGACTTAGCAGGCTTCCCAGATAGCCCTAGCATTGCAGGAAATCCGCAACACAGAGTTCTCAAGAAGAAACCCATATCTGAACCGTGTTTCATATTCCCGCACCAGACCGAAATGGAATGGGAAAGAATATGATTCACTCTAGCCTAGGTGTCACTCAGGTCCCAGGTATAGGACCTTAACTCTCAATAGAACCCCACCCACCAAAGGAAAACCAGATCCAGCCAGCAGTACAGTATGACAATATGGTATAATGCAAAAGCAATAAAGAAAGCAGTAAAGCAAACTGTACATAAATCAAAAATAAAATACATACAAACACAAATAAGCACATAACACCCCAGTAAGCACAAATCAATCAAGCGCTAGGAGGAACCCACAAAAAGAACCAGAAGCCCTGGTTGCAATATAAGGATCCCCAGCAGAGTCGCCAAGCTGTCGCTCCCGATAAGTGGGACTAGGGCCCAGATAAAGGTACAGACGCGAACGGTCGGCGAGAGGGACAATGAGAACACACAGCCGTGAACTCACTGGAGATGAATAGAGTCGCCAGCTAGGCATTTTTATCCCGGAGGAAAGGTAATGCTGCATAAACCTAGAAAAAGATGGATAAGACGGTTGCGAACCAAAGAGACTGAGAAAGGGGTTGGTTACAACCTGGGAAGGTATTAGCACCCAGATTGTCCGCCGTACTCGACGGGATCCACGCTTGAAAGACTTGTGTTTTAAAGGGGTAGTGTCAGTGCAATCTGTGTAAAATAGCTGGAAAAGAATGTACAGGTGTCAGTGTAAAAGAAGTGAGGTGTATAAATGTACAGTGTCAGTGCAGGAACAAGAATGAATTGCTCAAGATTATGAGGCTTAAAGAATGAAGCTGGAAAGAGGAGGAATATACAGAGACTTTTGTTCGATAACTGTTAAGTTATGCCTACGTATCCTCTCGTGCAATGAGGAAGTCAGAACACCGTAGTTCGACCCAAAGAGACTGAAAGATGAATTGACTTGTGAACTGCTTACTTGTCTATGCTCAAGTGTATGACCTGTCTGGATCAGGTGCAAACTGTCTTGCATTAGATGGAAGAAGCAAGTTCTCGTTTGTGAGTGAAGGTGATGAGAAAAGAATCCCGAAGGAGACAATTATTGTTTGTTTTGAGTTTTCAGTCTTTTATTGCTTTTGAAAGTTTGTCATAAGTTAATGAGCTTAAGCCTAAACCAATGGATTTAGTAAACTCATCACATCTTCCCTCTGATTAGGGGTAATGAGAATACCTTAAGTGTGAAGTCAGATTCTCACACTTAATCACCTTTGGTATAGGATTAAGATCATTAACCTATTTGTGATTATTTAGATGTTTTTGTTGTTTTTGTTTAGTGTTGAGTAATGAGGTTAAGCCATAATCAAGGATTTAACAGACTCATTACACCATCCTAAGAGAAGGATAATAGATGAGAATGTTTAGGCTGAGGAAAACTCCTCAACTTAATCCATGATTAGGGATTAAACTCATGACAAAACAAGCCTTTGATTAAGTGAGTTTTATTTAATGGTATGATGATGAAGTGATTTTTATGATTTGTAAGACAACTTGAGGGGGACTTGTCCATTAACACTAGGGTTAGTCCTTCTTAACCAGTTAAGGAAGAATTAGAACCCTAATGCAAGGCCCAAGTTACAAGTGTAATGTCTTGATGGTTATTAAGTGAATTGATTAAGAGATTTAAACACATGAAGGGTTTAACACTTAGGATTAAAGTTATACACTCCATCCTAAGAGAAGGATGCAGGCATAAGCTTAATCACAAAGCCTTAAAGCCTTTAGGGTTTAGTCCCTGATTATGAGATGAGAGGAGAAGACTCAAAAGAGACACAAAGGTAAAAATAAGAAGGGGGGACTAATCAAAACCCTAATCATTGTCATGCTTGGTTGTTCCTAAGGTTTGTGAGGTTTCACCAAGAAGATCTTCAATGGAACCACCAGGAAGCAGATGAACAGGACCAAGAGAAGCAAAGTAACTTGCTTCATTTAAGAAGTCAAGTCACTTGGAGAGAGAAAGTGGGAAGAACAAGAATGAGCAAGCTCAAACTCAAACACAAACAAAAATGCAGCAATGGATGCAAGAGAGATGAAAAGAAAAGTTATGAGAAGTGAAGGCAAATTCACTTCTCAAGTTACTTACCACCTGAAAAGTTAGAAAAGAAAATGCAATGCAATGCAAAATGGGATGAGATGACATGATGAAAAACAAAACCAGAAGCATGTTGATGATGATAATGATGTTATGAGATGCTGCAAACATGAGGCAAGGCATGGAGATGTTCATACAAGATCATGGATGCAAATGATGCAAGTTAAGGAGCATGAACAAGCATGGAAAGTTATGAAGCATACAAGGCAAACAACATGGAAAATGGAAGATGCAATGATCAAACATGCTTTCAATATGTCTTATGATGTCAAATGAGTCAAATGGATGCATAAAATGCTAAGACAAGTCATGTTGTGCAAGAGAATGCAAGAGGGATGCAAATGAAAGCCCAAATTAGGGTTTATGAATCAAACAACAAACAAAAACCCAAAACAGAAGCAAACCCTAAGATAAAAAATGGAAAATGCCACTCAAAGAAACCCTAACCCTATACTAAGCCAAGGTCCAAAGGGGAGGTCTCAACTCTTAACCCATCTCAAGTTATGAATTTTCTAAGTTATTAGGGTTTTTAGGGCTCTTAAACAAAAGAAATGTCAAACAATTTGAAAATGATGAAACAAAACATGGCCATTTAATCCTTGAAACTATATGCTAGACACAAAACAATGCAAGAAGAACCAATGCCCAACCCCTCTTAGATAGGCAGAAATGAATTTTTGAACTTATGATCAAAATAATGCACCAAAAATGATTTAATTCAATGGAAAATTCTCAAAATGCATCAAGATCCAAAAAGAAATTTGGTTTAAAGGTTGGACAATGTTTCTAAATGTCTTAGAACATTTCATGAATTTTTTGGTGATTTTTAAATACCTAAAAGTATTTTTAATTAATTAATTTCCATTAATCAATTAAAAATAATCTTTTAAATATTTAAAAATACTTTTTTAATGATAAAAAATAAAATAAAAATATTTTTGGGTCATAAAAATTAATAAAACTCAGAAGAAAAAGTTTCATAATTTTTATGCATTTTTTACTATTTTAAATTAATTGTGCAAATAAAAGGAAATAAAATGAAATTAAAAAGAATTTTTAACGAATTAATGAGAAGTAATCAGATCCTAAGGTGGAGATTCAAACTCACACGCGCGGGAGTTGACTGCGCGCCACATCTCACGGCTCAGATTCAAATTTGCTAATTAATGCTTAAAACCCTAACCCTGCCGTTAATCACTCTCAGATGACCGGAACAGTGTTCCGGTCATCTTCTCCGTTCAGCTCAAAATGCTATCTCTCTCCCCAGGCCATTTTAGAAGCTCTAACTCTCCAGAAATCATCTACTAACTACCCTAAGCACGAATCCAGCATCAAATCACATTTAAACTCACACACAAACATGAATCGAAGCAAAGAAATTTCTAGGTCAAACTTTCAGAACACCATAACAAGCTCATTTCTTGCTTATTTTCAAAAGTAAATAGATCCCAATGATCAGTGCAACATGCTAAACAAGATTCTAACAAGAAAATGGAGTTCTGGAAAAAAAGTTCATGGTGTCACCTGAGATGGAGCTTTTGATTTAGGAGCTTTCTGGATGATTCTTTGGCTCAATCAGGTCCCAATGATCCACCTTTGAAGCTTTGGATGCTTAGTTGGAGTTTAAACAACCTCTGGAGTGAGTTTGCAGAAGCTCTGACCAAGGGCATGTGAAAATCGTATTTGAGACATGGGGTGTTTCAGGCCAAAACAAAGGTTGGTTTCTGGTCAATGAGGTGAGTAGAGATTGTTGGTGGAGTTTGTTCTTGTGTTTGAGGTTTGTGGAGAGAGATTCGAAGGAAAATGCAGGCTGAGGTGAAGAATGGCAATGGGGTGTTCTTGCTCAAATCAAGCCTGGCTCTTGGTGCTTTGAGGTCTATGAAGTATGGTGAGTTGAAGTGTGGAAATGGTTTTGGTGTTCTGAGCTTGTGGAGGCAGATTCGAAGGCTTATGCAAAAAGGAGTGTTTTTGTGAATGTGTTGAATCAGTGAGTTTCAGCCTTGCTTCTTGATATCTTTGGCTTGCCAAATGATAATGTATTTTAATCCCATAGGTCAGATGATGTGACCTGGCCTATGGTGATTGGTAAGTTTGCTTTTGCAAAAAGTCAAGTTTTGTGTAAGGCAAGTATGGCTCATGATCTAGGCAAGTACATGGCATGGGCTATGCGCAGCACAATGAGGGGAAAGGGCTAGCTTGGTTCAAGGGCCAATGCAGCAAGTTGGTGAGATGTGATCATGAGTTTTGCAACTTGTGGCTTTTTGAAACTTTGTGAAAAATGCCTTGCTACACAAACCATAAACATGTAACCTTTGGTCCAATTCTTATTTTTGGGACATATAGAATGTTTTCATACTGGTTTGAAGTGAATTAGAGGTCACAATTGACTTTGGTTCATGATTTTGCAAAATTCTCATTTGAGGCATGCCTTGAAAATCAATGATTTTTGCTAACTTTGTCACACCATAACTTTTGATCCAAGAAGAGTTTGATCATGTTCTTGTACTTTTTGAAAAGGGAAAGATGAGATCTACAACTTTCATGACCAAAGTTTTTCCATTTGAAGCATTTTTGGATCAAAAATCAAGGCTTGAAAAATGACCTAAAATGATGCATTCTTGAAAAGTCAACTATGCCCAAAAAGTCAACATTTGCAAAAACCCTAAATTCTTGATTTTTATGAACTTCAACCTTCTTCCATGACCAAATAAAGATCATATACACTCAAAATGATGAAGATCACCCATTGGTTGGGTCACTGGGGGCCTCAGATGCCCTGATTTTACACTGACTTGCCTGAAAAGTCAACTCTTGATCAGATGACTTCCCCATGGAATTTCTTCATGAAAATTGATATGCATACTCCCTATACCATATAGAGACCAATGGAAACAAGAATGATCAAAAAATTTGGGGTTATGGCCTCTGAAACCAAAACCCTAATTTTAAGGTCAACTGTGCAGTCAAACTTGGCTCTGCATCCACTCAAACCCTAGTTCTTGTGATTCATTGGAATATTTGACTTTGAGAGGATGTACTATGATGCTTGAACACATGTAGACCCCTTTTAATTGATTGGTTGCCTTTGGAGTGGCTCAAGATGCCCTGAGATTGCTCAGATCACAAACCCTAGGTGCAGATGACTTAGAATCTATGCAGTGAATCAAAAATGAGATGTGAGATGATATGATTGTGTTTATGCATATGAGATGATCACAAGCCATGGTGAAATGGGTGAGGGCAAATTTGGGGTGTTTACAGCATGGAAGCAGAGCCAGGTTTAACTGCACAGATGACCTAGAATTAGGGTTTTGGTTTCAGAGGCCATAACTCCAAATTTTTTGGTCATTCTTGTTTCTATTGGTCTCTATATGTTATAAGGATCATGCATATCAAGTTTCATGAAGAAATTCCATGGGGAAGGCATCTGATCAAAGGATGACTTCTTGAGCAAGTCAGTGCAAAATCAGGGCATCTGAGGCCCCCAATGACCCAACCAAGGGGTGTTCTTCATCATTTTGATTGTGTATGATCTTTATTTGATCATAGAAGGTATTGGAAGTTCACAAAATTGAAGAATTTCAAGCCATTTGCAAAGTTGCCTTTTTGGGAAAATGACTTGTAATGGAAACTTGCCATTTTGGGAAAGTTTTTCAACCCTTTCTTTTTGATTCAAAAATGCTCCAAATGAGAAAACTTTGGTCATGAAAGTTGTAGAATGGATCATTCCCTTTTTAAAAAGTACAAGAACTCATTCTAATTCATTTTGGATCAAAAGTTATGGCCTTGCAAAGTTGGATAAAATCATTGAAATTTCACTTTTGCACAAAATGGAAAACTTGAAAATTCTCATGACAAGCCTTTATGTGATTTCAATATGACCTCTAATCATCACACAAAAACAAGGCATGACCAAAAAAATCAGTTTGGCCCAAGAGATTTCCCATTTCTATGCCTTGATTTTCAAGTAACCATAAGCCATTCTTCATGAAAGTGCAAAGAGGGATTTCTTGCAAATTGATTCTCAAAGGGGTTGTTTGACCTCTAGCTGGTTTCAAGACTTTGCCATGACCTAATGAAGCATACCACACCAAAAATTCAGCAAGATTTCTCACATGTACATAGCCAAAAATCATGAGATGTAACAAGTTGTCAAGTTGCAAAAACCCTTCCAACTTATGATCCAAATGCTGCAGTCCTTCATGAACCATCCAAAGGCCATCCTTGACTCAAGCTGAGGCAGGACAAGCCTCTAGATTGCCTCTGACCCGAGCCATGCCTAGGGTACACAATATCTTGACTTTCTTGCATTTTGCCCATACCAATCCCACAGTGACACACCAACTCTCTGCCCAACCAGAGCATGATATGTGGACAACAAGCAATCCAAAAACACACCATACACAAGCTGAATCCTCCCACATTGCAGCATCCAACAAAATCTGTCAAAACCTTTCCCTCTTCGAAACACTCAACACAGCCATCAAACTTCAATAATTCCTTCACCAATCAACCACAAATCATCCATAGAACAGATCCCACCCCTCACAATGATCTGAAACACAACACACAAGAACTTCATTTCCTGCTACATCAGAACTGAACCACAAAAACTAGCCACTTTCAACCCCTTTCAAGTATTCCATTAGCCTCAGGAGGTTCAAAGGAGATCATTTGCACAAGAGGGAGGCTCTAAAAGCTCACTTTCGAAGGTCTCTAGCTCAGGTATAACCTAAGAACTTTTTTCTCAGAACTTCATTTTCTTGTTACAAAATGAATCTACATGTTGCACTGATCATCTGGATATGTTTAGAATTGAAAATAAGCAAGAAATGACCATTTCATGTTGTTCTGAAAGTTTGCCCGTGTTTCATATTTTCCTTCGATTCAGGCTTGTGAGTGGAAATAAATGGATTTGAGATGAGGGGTTAGGTTTAGATTGATGAGAGGTTTGTTTTGGTGGAAGAAATTTCATGTTTAGTGACCTGTAGAAGATTTTAGGGTTTGTGCTCGCCGGGGAAGATGACCGGAACCACTGTTCCGGTCACCTGAAGTTCATTAGCCCTAATTGTGTCATTAATGAAACTTTGAATGTGGACCGTAGATGCGTTTAACTAAGTTTGACTCCCGCGTGAACGAATGGTCTGGATGCTTCATTAAAGCCCTAATCTCCAATTAATTGTTTAAATCATGTTTAATTAATTTATAAAACCAAATTAGCCAGATTTGAATCTGGGCCTTTGGATCTGGCGCGCAGTCAACCAGTCCAAGCCCAGATCAAATCCTGGCCCTCCTTTTGAATTACTTCCCATATTTTCATTTTAAATTCATTTTCTTTTCATTTTATTTATACATTTTATTTAAAATAGCAAAATACCTTTAAAAATTATGAAATTTTTTGTCAAAGATTTCATTAATTTTTAAAACCCAAAAATATTTTATTTTTATTTTTTTTGCACTAAAAATTATTTTTAAATCATTTAAATGTTTATTTTTAATTAGTTAATGAAAATTAATTAATTAAAAATACATTTGGGTATTTAAAAATCACAAAAAAATTCACATTGCATTTAGAAACATTTAGAAACATTGTCCAACTCTCAAACCAAATTTATTTTTTGTTCTTGATGCCTTTTGATCATTTTCATTGGATTTAATTTCATTTTAAGGCAATATGTTTGTGCAAACTTTGAAAAATCCCTTCTGCCTAACCATTGAGAATTGGATGATGATTCTTCTTGCATTGCACTCTTCATAGCATGTAGTTTATAGGATAAAATTGGTTTGATTTGATCTTGCATTTTCATTTTTTTTAGCCTTTTTCTTGGTAAGGTACCCCAAAACCCTAGCAATATTAGGAAATTCATAACTTACAATAGGTTAAGGGTTGGTTCCTCTCCTTTGGGCAATGAACTTGTATAGGTTTAGGGTATCTTTGATTGCATTTTCAAATTTTTATCATGTCATTTGCTTCTGGTTTTGGATTTTTGCTTTGTATGATGCATGTAACCCTAATTTTTGCCTTCCTTTGCATCCATCTCTCATTTGCTTGCATCCCTTGACTTGCCATGACATTTTGTGCATCCACATGATTCATTATGCATCTTAGGACATATTATAATCATATTTGATCATTGCATCTTTCATTTGTCATGTTGTATGTCCATTGCATTTCATAACTTTTCATGAACTTTCTTGGTTCAAAGCATGCCTCATTTGCATTCTTATGTTTGTATGATCATCCTCATGTCTTGTCTCATGATTGTATCATCTCTTAGCATCATTAACATCATGTTTATGCTTCTGGTTTTGGTTTTCATCATGGCATTGCATCTCATTTGCATTGCATTTCATTTCTTTTGGCTAACTTTTCAGGTGGTAAGTTGTTTGAGAAGTGAATTTGCCTTCACTTATCACAATCTCTTTTCATCTCTTTCATACTTTCTTTGCTGCATTTTTTTATGTGTATTAGAGTGATCTTGCTCATTCATGTTCATCTCTTACTTTCTTCCTTCAAGCAACTTGTCTTCTTAAGTGAAGCAAGTTGTTTTGCTTCTCTTTGCTTCTTGCTCCTTTCATCTGCTTCCTTCCTGGTGGTTTCTTTGAAGATCTTTCTCTTAAGCCTCATAAACCCTAGGATCTCCCAGCATGATGACAATTTGGGTTTTATTAGTCCCCCATTTAGTTTTACCTTAGTGTCATCTTTGAGTCTTCTCTTCTCATCTCATAATCAGGGACTAAACCCTAAAGGCTTTAAGGCTTTGTGATTAAACTTATGCATGCATCCTTCTATTAAGATGGAGTGTATAACTTTAATCCTAAGTGTTGAACCCTTAATGTGTTTAAATCCTTTAATCAATCCATCTAATAATCACTAAGACATCAAGCTTGTAACTTGGGCCTTGCATTAGGGTTCTAATTCTTCCTTAAATGGTTAAGAAGGACTAACCCTAGTGTTAATGGACAAGTCCCCCTCAAGTTGTCTTACAAACCATAAAAATCATTTCTTCATCTTATCATTAACTAAAATCCATCTAATAAAGGTTTTGTTTTGTCATGAGGTTAATCCCTAATCATGGATTAAGTTGAGGAGTCTTTCTCAGCTTAAATATTATCATATATTATCCTTCTACTAGGATGGTGTAATGAGTTCATTAAATCCTTGATTATGGCTTAAACTCATTACTTAACACTAAACAAAAAACAACAAAAACATCTAAATAAATGCAAGTAGGTTAATGATCTTAATCCTACATCATGGTGACTAAGTGTAAGATGCTGACTTCACACTTAAGGTATTCTCATTACCCCTAATCAGAGGGAGGATGTGATGAGTTTACTAACCCTTGGTATAGGCTTAAGCTCATTATCTTATGACAAATCCAAAAAAGCAATGAAAGACTGAAAATACAAAAAAAAAAACAATAATCGTCTCCTCCGGGATTCTTTTCTCATCATATTCATTTACAAACGAGAACTTGCTTCTTTCGTCTAATGTAAGACAGTTTGCACCTGAGCCAGACAGGTCATACACTTGAGCATAGACAAGTAAGCAGTTCACAAGTCAATTTATCTTTTAGTCTCTTTGAGTCGAACTACGGTGTTCTGACTTCCTCATTGCACGAGAGGATACGTAGGCATAACATAACCGTTATCGAACAAAAGTCTTTGCACATTCCCCCTTCTTCCAGCATTATTCTTGGAGCCTCATAGTCTTGAGTTTCACACTCTTTCCTTGCACTGACACTTCTTTTATTCACTTCACACTTTCTTCCAGCACTTAAACTTGCATTCTTTTCCAGCTTTTACACACAAAATAGCACTGACACTCCCCATATTTTAAACACAAATCTTTTAAGCGTGGATCCCGTCGAGTACGGCGGACAATCTGGGTGCTAATACCTTCCCAGGTTGTAACCAACCCCCTTTCTCAGTCTCTCTGGTTCGCAACCGTCTTATCCATATTTTTCTAGGTTTATGCAGCATTACCTTTCCTCTGGGATAAAAATGCCTAGCTGGCGACTCTTTTCTTTTCTCTTGAGTTCACCCTTGTGTGTTCTCTCTCCTTTCGCCGACCGTTCGCGTCTGTACCCCATTTGACCTAGCCTCATTTGGTGGGAGCGACAATGACCAAGCAATGTTCAAGCAATGTCTTAAGATGTATAAGATGGCATACAAGTGCTTATAATGTCATGGCAAGTTCATATGTTCATGCAACGCAATGTAAGATGCAAGTATGGATGCTAAATTAGGGTTACATGAAAGGATGAGATGCAAATGGTCAAAATAGAAACAATTCACATGGTAAAAATTTGCAAATGAGCTCAAACAAACCCTAACCCCATATGATATCACACCCCAAAGGAGAAGGTCTAACTCTTAACCTAAAGGAAGTTATGATATTTCTAAGTTAACTAGGGTTTTTGGGTACCTTAAAAGGAAAAATGCAAATCAATTTGAAAATGAAAGATAAATTCATGACAAAGATATCCTAGAAACTACATGCTATATGGAAAACAATGCAAAAAGAACCATTATCAAACCATTCATGGTTAGGCAGAAAAGAATTTTCAAAGTTAGGGTTCCAAAAAGGGGATTTTATGGACCCTAAATTCAAAGAAAATGTCAAAACATGTTCAAAACCAAAAAAGAAATTTGTATGAATGGTTTGATAATGTTCCTAAATGTCTTAATATGCAATGTGAATTTTTTTGTGATTTTTGGAAACCTAAATGGTATTTTAATTAATTAATTTCCATTAATTAATTAAAATAAACATTTAAATATTTTTAAAATGATTTTTTAATGCCAAAAAATAAAAATAAAAATGTTTTTGGGTGAAGAAAAATATTTGGAATTAAAATGCAGAAGAAAATATTTTTGTGATTTTTCTAGGTATTTTAAATAAAATGACAAAGAAAAATGCAATTTAAATGAAATAAAAATTAAAACTGTTAAATTATGCCTACATATCCTCTCGTGCCATGAGTAAGTCAGAACACCGTAGTTCGACTCAAAGAGACTGAAAATAAATTGACTGTGAACTGCTTACTTGTCTATGCTCAAGTGTATGACTCATCTGGCTCGAGTGCTAACTGTATTGCATTAGACGGAAGAAACAAATTATCGTTTATGAGTGAGTGTGATGAGAAAAGAATCCCGGAGGAGACGATTATTGTTTTTTTTTTGTGTTTTCAGTTTTGTTATTGTTTTTGGTGTTTTGCATAAGTTAATGAGCTTAAGCCTAAATCAAAGGCTTGTAAACTCATTATATCCTCCCTGATTAGGGATAATGAGAATACTTAAGTATGAGATAAGCATCTCAACTTAATTGCCATGATGATGTATGATTAAGATCATTAACCTACTTGTGATTAATTAGATGTTTTTGGGTTTTCATTTGGTGTTAAGTAATGAGTTTAATCTCTAATCACAGATTAGTGGACTCATTACACCATCCTAATAGAAGGATAATAAATGAGAACACTTAAGCTGAGGAAGATACCTCAACTTAACCCATGGTTAGGGATTAAATTTATTACATAACAAATCCTTTATTAAGTGGATTTTAATTAAAGATGAAATTAAAAAGTGAGTTTTATGATTTGTAAGACAACTTGAGGGGGACTTGTCCATTAAACACTAGGGTTAGTCCCTCTTAACCATAAGGAAGAGATAGAACCCTAATGTAAGGCCCAAGTTACAAGTTAATGTCTTAGTGATTATTAGATGGATTAATTAAGAGGTTTAAATAGATTAAGGGTTTAACACTTAGGATTAAAGTTATACACTCCATCCTAAGATAAGGATGCAGGCATAACCCTAATTCCAAAGTCCTAAAACCTTAAAGGTTTAGTCTCTAGTGATGAGATGAGAAGAGAGACACAAAGAAGACTCAAAGGAAAAAGTCTAAGGGAAACTATCAATCCTAGAAGTTATCATGCTTAGGCATCCTATGGTTTTGTGAGGCTTAAAAGGAAAAGTCTTCAAGGAAGCCACCAAGGAGAAGCAAGATGAAAAGAAGGAGATGAGAAGAGGAAGAAAGGAAGAGAAGCACAAGTGAGGCAACCCCACTCAAAGACAAACAAAAATGCAGTAAGGATGTAATATGAAGAGATGAGAAGAGGTGGGAGGTGAAGGCAAATCCACCTCCCAAACAACTTACCATCAACCCTGAAAAGTTAGTACAAGATGCAATATGAAAGAAATGAAATGAAATGAAGCAAATGTGAGTGAAAATACCAATACCAGAAGCATGTACATGATGAAAATGATGCTATGATATGATGCAAAGGCATACAAGATGCATGTGTATGATCATACAAAGATGAGATGTCATGTGAGCATGCTTTGAAGTTTGAAAGTTCATGAAAGTTAATGAAATGAAATGAATGCAAATCATGGCAAATGAATGAATAAATGATCAAGCATGATTCTAACATGTTCTAATATGTCTAAGATGACATATGAATGCATGAAATGTCATGGCAAGTTCATGTATGGATGCATATGCAAGATGAATGCAAATGAACATGAGAAATTAGGGTTTTGGGGACACATGAGATGCAAATGACAAAGACAAAAGAAAATGACATTATAAAAAATTGAAAATACACTCAAAGGAACCCTAATCCTATATTAGGTTACCATCCAAAGGGGGAGGTCAGAAGCTAAACCTAGAAGAAGTTATGAATTTCCTAAGTTTCTAGGGTTTATTTGGGTGATCTTCAATGTAAAATGCCAAACAATTTGGAAGTGCAAGATAAAAATGAAACAAAAATGTTTTTGGATGCTAGAAGACATGTATAGAACAATGCAAAAAGAAACAATCACAAACTCAACTTGGTTTAAAAGTTATGAATTTTTGAAGTTATGGTTAGAAAATAGGTCATTTTAGGAACCCTAATTCAATGAAAAATCTCAAAGTGTGATCAAAACCAAAAAGAAATTTGTATGGTGAGTTTGTAAATGCTTCTAAATGTCTAAGAATGCTCTCTGATTTTTTTGGTGATTTTTAAATACTTAAATGTATTTTTAATTAATTAAAATGAATTAATTAATTAAATAAAACATTTAAATGATTTAAAAATACTTTTTTAATGTAAAAAATAAAAATAAAAATATTTTTGGTTTCTGAAAATTAATAAAAGTCATGATAAAAATTTTCAGATTTTTTAAACCAATTTTGCTATTTTTAATAAATTCTACAAAAGAAATAGAAAAAAATAAAATAAAATGAATAAAATGAAAAGTAAATGCATCCTAAGGCTGAGATTCAAACTCAAAAGGGAGGGTTGACTGCGCGCGTTTATGGAGGGGTGGGATTGATTCTGGCAATTTTCAATTAATTAAATTAATTAAATTAATTAAACAGAATCAGGGTTAAGTGGATCAATCCTGGCTATTCGCTCACTAATTAAAACAGGATCCAAAGGCTCAAAACGCATCTGGCAAATAAACCCTAATTAGAACCCTAATCACTTTCAGGTGACCAGAGCTAGCTCCGGTCATCTTCTCTGGCTACCCAAAAACCCCAACTCCTTCCCTAGGTCAAATTAACTCCTCTAAATCTCCAGAAATGATCTAACACCCTCCCCAAACAAGAATCCATCATCATATATCATTTATATTTCATCAAAAGCCAGATTCGAATCAAACAAGTTTCACGGGCAAAATTTCAGAACAAGCATACATGGCCATTTTTCACTCATTTTCAAAACAAATTATATCATGGTGATCAGCAAAGCATAAGGAATCATTTAGAAGCTTAAAATGGGAGTTCTGGAAAAAATGTTCATGAAGCTACCTGAGATTAAGCTTTCAATTCTTGAGCTTTATGGGCCTTTCTTTGGTGCAAACCAACCCCAATGAGCTTCCTGAGAACGCTTTGATGCTTGGAATGAGTTTATTTGGCCTCTATCTGAAGTTCAGTTTTGAGAAGTGAAAAATCGTATTTTGGTTTGAGTGGCTGTTTGGTTGAAATGAAGGATGGGAAATGATCCTTAGGTTGTGGTGAAGTGAATGATGAAGAGAGTTTTGAGTTTGAGTGGTTGTATGATGAAATTCGAAGAAGGGAAGTTTTTGAGAGGATTTTGTGATTATGAGCTTATGGGTGCTTGCAGGCTTGTGTGTTGTATGAAATGAGTCTCTTAGGGTTTGCATAAGAGGTCTTGATTGGTTCAGAGAGTTGGTGTGGCATAGTTTGATTGGTATGGGCCAAATTGCAAAAAGTCAAGGTTATGTGTACTATGGGCGTGGGTCATAGAAGGACTGGTTCCAAGGCATGTATGGCCTCAGTTGGCTTTGTGGAAGGCCTTTGGATCATAAGATTGCAACTGGATGGCTTGGATTAAGAGATATCATGTCTTATGCAATTTTCCCTCTTTGACATTTCTTGTGATTCAAGGCATGAAACCTTCCAATTCTTGGGCCAATTCTGATGCTTTGAGGTTGCTTGATCATGTTATGTCACATTTGGGCACATTAGAAGTCATTTGAAGCCTTGGCAAGTGGTTTTGCAAAAATCCCTCTTTGGTGCATTCTTGAAAATTATAGGATTTTTGCCAACTTTGAAGGATCATAACTTGAGTTCTATAATGAATCAAAACATGTTCTTGTACTTTTTGAAAAGGGAGAGACCTAATCTACAAATTTTATGACCAAGAATTTTTCATTTGAAGCATTTTTGGTTGAGAAAGAGGAGATTGAAAAACATTCCCAAAATGGAAAGTTTCCATTACAAGTCATTTCCATTTTTGGCAACTTTTCAAATGGCTCAAAATTCTTCAATCTTGTGAACTTCCAACCTCTTCTAAGATCAAATAAAGATCATAGAAATTCAATTTGATGAAAATACCCCTTTGGTTCCATTGTTGGGGGCCTCAGATGCCCTGATTTTGACTTAACTTGCTCAAGAAGTTACCTAATGAACAAATGACTTCCACAATGAATTTCTTCATCAAACTTGGAAAACATGATCCTTATAACATCTTAAGAACATTAGAAACAAGAATGGCCCAAAAATTTGGAGTTAAGGCCTCTGAAACCAAAACCCTAATTTTGGTCATTTGTGTAGTGAAAACCCTAGCTCTGCTTCCATGCCTTGCCAGTTCTTGTGATTCCTTGACTTCCATGAAATTTAAGGGACACAATATTATGATATAACACACATTGACCCTCTTGGAATGCTTTAAGACCTTTGGGGTGGCTCAGATGGAATCTTGGATTGCTCAGATCACAAACCCTAGATGCAGATGAACTTGAACTATGCAGATGAAACAAATATGCAATGTGATGGTATGCTTATGCTAAATGTAAACATGAAAGATCACAAGAGATGGTGTGATATGAGTGAGGGCAAATTTTGGGTGTTTACACATACTTCGGCTATAACGATTTCCAACCGATTAATCCATAATTTCTCACATTTTCTCTCAAAACCTAACTATTCATCTTCTCTAACTTCTACCAAATCAAAACCCTACAAAATCTAACACATACATAATCATATACAAGATTAAGATAACAATGTATATCACCCTTACCCGATTATTCCGATTCCTTGGAGCAATCTTGAAGCTTTTCCAACTTTCCCTCTTTTCTCTTATTTTTCTCTTCTCTCCTTTTCTTTCTTCTCTTTTCTTTTTATCCCTTTTCTTTCTCCTCTTTTCTAACTTATACTCTTTCTCACTCTCTTATATTCTTTTCTCTATAATTCTACCCTTAACTCTATTCTTTCTATTTCTTTCCAACCAAATATCATTTTCTCACAAAATACCAATTCTACTAATTTCTAACTTATCACTAATTAACAAATACCTAAAATACCCTCTTATCCAATTTTACCTGGAAATTCATAAAACGGTAAAAATCACCTATCACACCAATATATCACATTAATTCATCAACATATCATATCATCATATTAATTTCACAAACAAAATAATAATTACTCAATTAAAATAAAAGACTCCAACAAAAATGGGGATTATCGAATCGGGGCGTTACACTTATTACACCCGATCTCGTTATAATCAACTGAGCCTGATTGAAGAAAAGAGATTAGCAGCTATTTGTCATGGCCAGTTATATCAGAAACGGATGAAAAGATCCTTCGATCAAAAGGTGGGACCTCGGGATATTAAATGGGAGAGCTTGTACTAAAAAGACTCCTTCCTCCTCATACAGACCACATGGGCAAGTGGACGGCAAACTATGAAGGTCCCTACGTGATAACTAAAGTCTTCTCAGGCAGAGCACTAATGCTCGCAACCATGGATGGAGAAAATTTCCCATCTCCTATTAATTCATATGCTTTTAAAAAATACTTCGCATAAATGACCCACTGGAGATAAAAACAGAATGTAAGTCCAGGCAAAAATAGAGCATCCCAGCGAGTCAAAAACAAAATAAAAGACTCGGCCAAAAATAAGGGAAAATTAAAATTTAAGAAATGTGTACACCCGCTGAGTTGAAAAGCCACATCGGACAGCTCAGACAAAAATGGGTATCCCGATGGATTGAAAACCCGAAAGGGCGATCCACGCAAAATCAGGGAATAATCAAACAATTGCATTCTGAATTCGTTTGTATTACACTTACATAACTTGGCAAGTTTTTAAAGGACAAAACGTCGATCAAAATCAACTTTCCTCAAAAAGCAAGATAAGAAGAGCGTTTGAGGTCATACAGGTCATAGCAAGAGGAAGCTCATTGGAGCGTCGACTCCAACATTTCCAAATAGGACACTGTTATTTTTCTCAATTTTACAGTAATCTCCTCATTTCAGGGATTAGCTTCTTCACTGTACTTTCCTATTCAGGGCACACAAATCAATAAAAGTCAAATGTTCATTCACACTTTGTTTTGTACCTTTTTGTTTTTTGTTTGCAAAATGTCCAAAATTCGTAATACAACATTTGCATGGAAGACATATAGGCCATTTTTATGAATGCTTGCAGGAAATATGCGCTCTTAAGCAAATCTAACTCCTATGATGGGATCCATTTGAGGATGCCTTAGGACGCTTGTACGTTTCCTCTGTTTAACAGGTTGCATGTACTCAAGGCAGATAATCTTTTACAGCATGGGGCATATCAAGCAGTGTATCCCCTATCCAAGTCAGTAGTCACATCCTTAGCAGGATCACTTGATAAGAGTAATCCCCATGAAGTTAATCATTCCCCCGAGATACAACCTAGACGAAAGAATTACAATATATTACTTCCCAGAAGTTCTATTTTCCCCAAGCAGGACCTCCCAAGCAATAGCTGAAATTTCTTCTTCTCCAACGAAGACAACTGCCAACAACTTGGGGCTTTCCTCACCCCAGCTTAAGTATCCCCACAAATTTCTCCAGAAAGACCGCCTAGTGATCCTTTCTCCCTGCAGAGTTCAGATCCCGGATCGGCTCTCTCATTTGCATAATCATAGCATTCACATCATCCTTCCCAAGCAAAGCATAGCATTCCTTCTAATATGGAGCATTATGGCAAAAATTAAACATACATTTGCATGATCATAAGTCATATTCAATCCTTTCACCTGTAGATACCAAAATTACTCCTCCAACAGTATACAAAAGAATCTCCCTTGCAGATAAAGCCAGAATACCTTTTACACTCTCAATACAAATACTTGTTCATACTAGTACATATTTCTTTTGATACTCGTATGTGTCTTGAATATACTACTCCCCAGCAGATCAAACACTCATCTGTGTTCCTTGCTTAACCAATTGGTACCCGTCCGTATCATCATCCTTAAAACACACGTCGACATTTGTTTCTATCGATACTCGTCCGTATCGTGGTCCTAAATATGCTCGTTTGCATCTTTAGTCTATACTCACTGTCGAAACACTTATAATGTTTTATTTTAAGGCTTAAATACTCGTCCGTGTTTATCTCATCCCACAACAAAACTACTTTCTATTCGACATTCGTCCTATGTCGTGATATTTTCAGCAGTCGTACCCTGCTAGGTGATCGTCCTTCACCTTATGATGATTGTCCCTCATCATTTATCCGATGACCGTCCCTGTCATTGATCTTTCTATCCGACATTCTTCCTATTTCGTGATATATTTCAGCAGTCGTACCCTGCTAGGTGATCGTCCTTCACCTTATGATGAACGTCCCTCATCATTTATCCGATGGCCGTCTCCATCGTTGATCTTTCTATCCGACATTCTTCCTATGTCATGATATTTCAGCAGTCGTACCCTGCTAGGTGGTCTCCCTTCACCTTATGATGATCGTCCCTCATCATTTATTCGATGGTCATCCCCATCGTTAATCTTTCTATCCGACATTCGTCCTATGTGTAACACCCCAAATTTGCCCTCTTCTTTTTAAGCATCATATCACATCATATTCATCATGAACATATCATGTCCTTAGCATATGGCATAGAAAAATGAAGCATGACACATGCATATTCCAGCATCAGGCATGTGATCAATCATCAGGGAAATCCAAGGCTCACAAGGCAGGTTACAAGGTTGACATCAGGGTCAAAGCATTATCAAGGATGGAGGATCAGAATTAGATCAAAACGGTTGGCATCGGCTTAATCTTGAAGGTTCCCACCAAAAGGAGGGAAATTCAAAATTTACTGGCGTTAACCGGTTAACGGATTGGTTAACTGGTTAACGGCCACAAATTTTGAATTTCCAGCAGCAATTCAACATGTGTGATTTTTGCTCCTTTTATTTCATTTTTCTGATTTTATTCATTTTTGAATTAATTGGAAATTAAAGAGAAGGATCTAGAGCCCTTGTCCAAGCCTAATCCCATTGCTACATCCTAATCACACTACCCAAACCATAATTTTGGATCCCAAACCTAATTTTTGGGCCCCACACCTAAACCATATTTAATCATTTCTCTCCAAACCAAAGGGGCTCTCCCTCATTTTTTCACTCTCATTTTCTGAATTTTCACTCCTCTCACTCATAATTCTCTCACTTTTCTTTCCCAATTTTCCAAATCACTCAAAGTTCCTCTTTGAAGATCACATAACCTTGCATTGAGGTGTGTAGATCTTGGAACTAGACTTCCATCCATAACTTCATTACATCTTTTTGCTGGTTTTAGTGGTGATTCAGATCTGGTTTGGGATCTAGAAGTGCTTTTGGATCCAAAATTCTGCATCAAGAGCTTGTTCTTGCATTTATTTTGCATGGAGTGTGAAGCTTGACATCGGATATTCAAAGTTTTGCGCGAGATCTATCATTTTCAGCTCAATCAACAACTACCAAATCATACCTCAACTTTGTAGGTTGATTAAATTCAGATCTAGCTCTGTTTTTATTTTATTTGCATGCTTAAGTTTTAGATCCACCGCGTGTTTGCATATTTGCTTGTGTCGCTCGATTGATTGATTGGTAACTGGATCTATTGATTAATGCTCACAAGCTTGATGATGTCATTTAATGTGAATTGATGCATTATTTTCATGTTCAAATGCTTGCTGGTCTGGTACAGGATTATTTGATTAAGCTGGTTGCAAGCTGATTTTCTGCAGAATTGCTGCTGTTTTAACAGCGTTAACCGGTTAACGGTTTGGTTAACCGGTTAACGCACCTGAATTGTGTTATGTTTATGCAGGTTTTGACATGGTTAACCGGTTAACGCTTCGGTTAACCGGTTAACACTGAAGAAGTGATCCATTTTTATCTTATTTCAAGCTTGTTTGACCTCCATACTTGTTTTAAATGCCATGGATCATTATATGATCATTGAATATGATTGTTTGGGTGATTTTCTTGCTGATTGACGCGTGCTTTCGACGCGTAAATGCTTGTATGGGCATTGTTTGGCATGATTGTTTGATCTTGATTGGGGTGAACTTTGAGCATGTCATTGCCATGATTTTATTAATGAGCATGTGCTGGATTTTGGCTAACTTGCAGGGGCTCATGGTAAGAGAAGTGTGGACATTTATCCACATTTAAATTCTTCATCCTTCTCTCTTTTTAAGTGCTTTCTCCTTGTGTTTTGATGTGCCTTATGCCATCATGTATTTCATTTATTTTCTTCTTCCTCTAGGAGCAGCTTATCTCCTTTAGAGGAGTAAGTTGCTTGCTAGCTCTTGCTTCCTCTTCTTCTTGCTCCTCTTGGTTTTCCTTCTTTTCTTCTTTAGGATAGTAAACCTCACTAACCTTAGGACCTCTTTTGCATGACAACACTTAGGAATCTTTAGTCCCCCATTAGACTTTTGCCTTTGTGATCCTTGTGGTTTCTCTTCTCTTCTCATCTCAAAAACCTAAAGAAGACACTTAATAAGGAATGAAGTGATACCTTGAGCAATAGCCTTATCCCATGAGACACTTGTAGTCTTCCCATCTTGGGATAGTACAAGCTTATCTTGTGATGCACAAGTCTGATCAAGATATCATCTTCACCAAGAAAACCATAAAAAACACTTCTTCATTGTAAATACCAAAAACACTTAACACGTTAATGAGTTAGTGAACCTAAGCCCTAACCTTTGGGTTCAAGTTTTGGGGATCTTCTCCTTACTTGGGTGTTCTTGTTCTATTATTCCATCTTGGAATGTAGTGACAAATGCTAATTCCATGGAAAAGAGCTTGAGTTCACTTCCTTGTGATACACTCATAAAAGCTTCTTAAAAAACACAAACAAACAATAAGCGTCTGTCCTTCATGAATTCTTTTCTCATCTCCTTCGCTCCGTACACGAACTTGCTCCTACTTGTCACTTTGCAAGACAGTTATGCACTCGTCGTCCGAGTCTGCAACACCTGAGCATTGGCATAGGCAGTTCAAGCCTTAATTCACAAGCAATTTCTTTTCTACCCCTAGTTAGGGGAACTACGGCGTCTCTGATCCTCATTTTCTCGATAAGGTACGTAGGCAGCGGGGTAGGGCCCGTTTGAGCACAATCTTTATTTTCCCTACATTATTCCTTTTCATTTCTTTTTTCAGTTACCTTTTCTTTTCTTTTATCCAATTCAGTTCATTTTCTTCGCAGCAGTTTTCTTTTCTTCACCCTTTGAAACATATTTCTTTGCAAGTGTGGATCCCGTCGGGTACGGCGGACGATCTGGGGTGCTAATACCTTCCCAGGTCGTAACCGACTCCCGAACTCAGTCTCTCTGGTTCGCAGGACCCGTGACCTTCCTTTATTTTCTTCTGGTTTGTGCAGCATTACCATTCCCGTTCTTTCGGGATAAAAATGCCTGGATGGCGACTCTATTCATTTTCCGCGCCACTTTCGCGTTTGTACCAGGATGGAAATCCGGGGAGCGACAACTGGCGACTCTGCTGGGGACCAAACCCAGAATCTCTGGTTCCCCTGTGAGTCTCTCCTAGCGCTTGCTTGTTTCTGTTTCTGTGGGCGTTGATTTCTTGTTGTTGTGTGTTGTATTTTACTGTTGTTTATTTACAGTTTTATTTACAACTTTATTTACAGTTTTCAGTATTTATTTTCTGCATCATATTATATACTAGACTGTCTCGACTGGATTTTCTGTTTGGTGGGTTTGGGTGATACTGTTTCTGAAAGATGAGCTCATTATCGCGGCTCGAGTGCACCTTAGGACTTAGAGTGGTTCCACTTTGGCCTCATGAGATCTTGTCATGGGGGTAGTAGTGAGTTCCACACCCAGATTTGCGACCGTCTTGGAAATGTTTTGATTTGGGGATCTACCTCTCTCATTTCATAACCTTGACAGTTATGTGCAGCTGGGGACCGATCATTGAGAACCTTTTGGAAACATCCCTCTTTAGTGATGACAGTGGCAGACCATATTGTGTGGCAAACCCATTCGCATCCGAGGGCCCACCTGGGACTTACATAGGATGACCTTGTCTCCCGGACTCAGCTGAGGCCTCCCTGCGTAGTATATAATGCCAAACTGATTCCCTGATCTGGTCATGAGCCATTTCTCGGAGATGGTGAAAGTATTGTTGCTATTCGGCTTTGAGAGTCTGTGATGTTTGACCCGGAGCCTACCAGTGAGATTGGGAGGGCTTTACAGGTTTGCAGGAACCCTTGGCTTCAACATACCCTCATTATCAGTGGTCCTTGTTATGATTTCTGGTCCTATGGTTCTGGTGTTCTGGTTTCCTTGGTACTGTGGTTCTGAGATTTCTATCAAAGGGTTGTGACTTAGAGGTTCTTGGTTTGCATTTGATCAGAGGGTCCTTGTGTTCAGTGTCCAGTATCCAGATGGTCCCAGATTAATCATATGTTTGCATTGCATTTGCATTTGCATCATTCTTGCATTAACTGTTTATGTTTCCATTTTTCAGGTCATTGTTCATAATCATCTCCCAGTTCTGGTAAATATTATCTCCAGATGGCAGAAGTCAGAAGAGTTACGAGGAAAAAGAATGTTCACTATACTTTTCTTCAACCTGAAGTCAGAAGTGTTCAGAAATTAGCAGGTCTGATGAATGACCGAGTCTTGGGTAATTTCAGGAAAAGATATGGCCAGATATTGAAGTGTGTGGACAAACCCACTGCCGACCAGAAGGACAGTTTGCATACCTTGCTTCAGTTTTATGATCCCCTGCTGCGGTGCTTTGTGTTTCCAGACTACATCTTGGCTCCTACCTTGGAGGAGATTTCCAGCATTCTGAATGTTCCAGTCAGAGATACCTTGCCTTTCTATGGGTCTGAGGTGGTGCTTAAGGAAGAGGACATAGCCAAAGTTTGTCGTTTACCTGCTGCTACAGTCAAGAAGGCTCTGAAGGATAGTGAAGGCAAAGGACTCCATTGGAGTGTGCTCATACCAGAGGTTGAGATATATGCTAAAGAGGGTAAATGAGGTGACTTTGGTGCTTTACTGGCTTTAATGGTGTATGGGTCTAGCTTGTTCCCAGGAGAGAAAGAATTTGTGAGCTTGGAAGTGATTTCTATCTTTGCCAAAGGCAATCCTGTGCCTACTCTGTTGGGTGATTTCTACTATAGCGTTCATTACAGGAATGAGAAAGGTAGAGGAGGACCAGTAGGCTGATGTGCTTCTTTGTTTGCGGAGTGGTTTGCCAGACAGTTGCCAAAATCAGGTGCTTTCAAGGAGATGAGGGATGAGTGGAGATGGTCTAGAAGGTTGACGGGGCTAACTGCTAAAGATATTTCCTGGGGATATGACAGAGATCTGCTAGGAAAAGAATTGCTGGTCAGGTGTGGAAGTTTGCCGGAGTGCCTTTGCTAGGAAGGAAGGGTGTGATCAGTTATTATCCAACATTATCCAGGAAGCAATTTGGTTACCCTTTGAGAGATCCACCACAGATGGAAGAGTTTGATGAGTCTTTGTATTTTCCTGTGGAGGGAAACAAGGAGTTAGTTCTACAAGCATCTCAAGCTTGGGCTCACAGAGTGAGGAAGGGTAAGAAAGAATTTGGCAGAGTAGATCCCAAGATGTATCCTCCTTTTGCTGCATGGTTGCAAAAACATGTAGAAGAAGTTATCATGCCTTTCTCAGTAGAAGCTCCACTCTATCCCAAAGAAGTGCCAAGCCAGAGTACTGTCTCCCTTGAAGAGTACAAGAAATTGGAAGCTCAGCTGCATGAAGTTCGAGTGGAGAATGCTGAAATGGTCAACCTGTACCATCTTGCCAACCGGGCCAAAAATGAAGCAGAGGGAAAGCTGCGGAAGATACAAGCCTCTTTGGAAGCTAAAGAGAAAGACTTTGCTGGAAGGGAAGCTCACTTTCACAAGTTGGGTCTGATGGAAGCAAAAAGAGAAGCGAAACGCAAAAAGACTTTGAAGACTCTCAAGGAAGCTCGCCAGTCCATTGTTTGGTTGCAAGGCCAAAGGGAGGAGGAGCAGAAGAAGTTTAAAGAAAAAGAAGAGTTTTTCGAGGTGCAAATGGCCTTTAAGAAGGAAGAGGTGGAGAAAGTCCACAACATACGGAGGGAAAAGACTCAACAGTTAGTACAAAGCCAGTTAGCCTTGGAGGAGGCACGAAAGGAGATTGAAGAGCTCAAGCTGAGAGCAGGTGTGAAGAAGAGCAGAGCAGAGGTGGCTGCAGAAGAGCCTGGATCTTTAGTTTAGTTTATTCTTTTTCAGACTACCTACAGACTTGTTGTAGGAGTTTTGCTTTATTTGTTTTGTCTTTTATTCATGTAATGACTTGTAACCCTTCGGGGAATATTTCTATTTGTGCTCTAACTTTTGGCCGGCAGTGGTTTGTCCATTATATACAGTGTTAATATGCAAATTATCATTTCTGAATATGCAAGGCTTGTTTGTCTGATACTGCTAATGTCTGAACATTCTTCAAAGAGAAAGTCTGAAAGTTAATACTCAAAGAGGCTGTCTGGAGTAAAAAACCAGAACTGGGGCATGCAAATGCTTAAAACTTGGGAACATGAGCAGTTACATTGCATGCATATGATGTGTTTGTTTGTTTTGCAGGTAGTGCTTTAGTTTCTAACGTTTTGTTGTTTCCGGCACTATAGCTCCCAGGAAAGTTCGAGAACATCCAGTCATACACAGATATCCCACAAGAGTCAACATAGAAAGAGTCATGGACCAAATGCAAGCTGATTTAGCTGACTTGAGGTTGAGGATGGACAATTTGATGACCCTTATGGCAGGAATGGGTCAGAATCAGGAACGTCTGCGCGAGTTGGTTGAAAATAGTCAAGCCAGGAACAACGGTACTGCTGATGGAGGTAATCGTAACGGTACGGGCGCCTGTCAGGTTGAAATCCCTGTAACACAACCAGGGGTTACCATAATCAATGATGGACTGAATAATGTGCAGATGGACGGTCAAGACGAACAGTTTACGCTGCTAGACGAGACTGAAGGCCAAGGGGCTGAGATGAACAGGAAGTTTGAGGAGATGGCAGAACAGATCAGGGCTATTCAATCTCAGAACTCTTTGGGGTTTGACATTACTGACTTGGGCTTGGTTACAGGGGGTAGAATCCCTTACAAGTTCAAGGTTCCAACTTTCGAGAAGTACAACGGCATAGCGTGTCCAAAGACTCATCTCCAGTCCTTTGTAGGAAGAATTGTTGCCCACACTGATGATGAAAAGCTATGGATGTACTATTTCCAGGACAGCCTGGTTGGGGCCTCCTTGGAATGGTATATGAAGCTAAGCAGAGCCAACATTAAGAGCTGGAAGGACCTGGAAGAGGCTTTCGTGAGACAATACCAGTATAATTTGGACATGGCTCCAAATCGCACTCAATTGCAACACATGTCTCAAACTGCTAAGGAGGGGTTTAAAGAATATGCTCAAAGGTGGCGCCAGCTCGCTGGCAGAGTGCATACACCACTGCTGGAGAATGAGATGGCTGATATGTTCATGGGGACATTGCAAGGTGTGTTTATCGAAAGATTGGCGTCTTGTTCGGCTACTAAGTTTAATGATATAGTAATTGCTGGAGAGAGAGTCGAGACTCTGTTAAAGATGGGAAATATTCAGGATACGAGTGCGAGCAGTTCTAGTGGAGTAAGAAAAGCTTTCAGCGGACCCCCAAGAAGGAGGGAAGGTGAGACCAATGCTGTGTTTGGCCGAGGACAGGGCCGAGGATATAGAAGATCATATGAGCAAGTGGCAGCTGTCACAATTCCTTCCAGCCCTGTACAACAGGTACAACCTCAACAACAACAGCAACAACAACAACCACAACGTAACAACTATCAACAAAGACCTTATCAGCCAAGGCAGACTCGCACGGCTAATAGGGTGCTTGAAGCAATTCCTATGACATATGCTGCATTGTTGCCGAGATTGCTGGACCTGAATTTGATACAATTGAGGACTTTGGCACCACCACCACCTGGAGAGCTTCTAGTGGGGTACGATGTTAATGCTAGATGCGCTTTCCATTCAGGGGCACCCGGGCACTCAACTGAGAAGTGCAGGGCACTACAACACAAAGTTCAAGATCTGATAGACTCCAAGGCGATTAACTTCGCACCACCGTCGAATGTTACTTCGAACCCTATTCCGAATCACGGAGGGGCTAGAATAAATGCTGTTGAGGGTGGTGAGAAGTTAAGTTTGGTTCTGAGCATAGAAGAAGTGAAGACTCCGTTGTTGGTAGTGAAAGAGAGGCTGCTGAAAGGTCAGGTGTTTCCGGGATGCAGTTCTGATTGTGAGAAGTGTTTGAATTCAGTGAACGGTTGTGAAGACTTGAAGATGGGATTGCAGAATCTGATTGATGAAGGATCTTTGCAGTTTGACAAAGTTGATAATGAAGTTGATGATGTGTCCACCATAAACATTTTCTATGATCCAGCTGAGATGCCTGCTAGAAGAGAGCCTGTAACCATCTATGCTCCTGAAGTCAGTCCTGTGACTATTACTGTGCCTGGGCCTGTTCCTTATACAGATGATAAAGCCATCCCATGGCATTACGGCTCGGATGTGTACGTGGAAGGACAGAGAGTGGAGAGTAAGTTTGTTGCTATTGACCCGACCGTAGTGAACGTCAGAGGGGTTAAAGGCTTTACGAGAAGTGGTCGGCTATTTGCTCCCCCAGTTCTGAGAGGAGATCCTGAGGCTAAGGCTTCGGCAAAGGCTAAAGGAAAGCAAACAGCGACTGAAGAAACAATAACTCCTCCTGCTGGACAGGGTACCTTTGAGAAGGAGGTCGAGGAATTTATGCGCATAATTAAGAAGAGTGATTATAAGGTGGTCGGACAGTTGAACCAGACGCCGTCCAAAATATCAATTCTGTCTTTGCTGATGTGTTCTCCTGCACATAGAGAAGCCTTGCTCAAAGTGTTGCAGATGGCCTATGTTCCTCAAGAAATAACTGTTAATCAACTGGAAGCTGTAGTAGGCAGTGTGAATGCAAGCCACGGGCTGGGCTTTATAGACAGAGACCTTACGTCAGAGGGCCGTAACCATAACAAAGCACTACATATTACTATGGAGTGCAAGGGTGATGTGCTGTCGCATGTCCTTGTTGACACAAGCTCTTCTCTTAATGTACTTCCGAAGAAAGCATTAATGAAGCTCAATGTTGATGGTATTGTCCTAAGACCCAGTGATTTGATTGTCAAAGCTTTCGATGGGTCCAGAAGGTCAGTGTTTGGAGAAGTTGAGTTACCCGTGAAAATAGGTTCTCAGGTTTTCAAAAGCACCTTTTACGTCATGGACATTCAGCCCGCGTACAGCTGCTTGTTGGGACGCCCATGGATTCATGCTGCCAGAGCCGTAACTTCCACTCTGCATCAAAAGCTCAAGTATGTGGTTGATGGCCAAGTAATCACTGCGTGCGGAGAGGAAGACATCTTTGTAAGCCACTTATCAACTTTCAAATATGTAGAGATGGATGGAGAGATCCATGAGACTCTGTGTCAGTCCTTCGAAGCAGTTAATGTCAGCCTTTTGACTCCAATAGAGAAGAGCAGTGAGAAAGAAGGTACCTCCATTCATTCCTACAAGCAGGAAAAGGAAGTGGTTCAGGCAGGAAGCGCCCAAGGTTGGGGCAAGTTGTTGGAATTAGACAAGAAAGACGACAAGTTTGGTTTGGGTTATCAGCCTGGTGGGTCTACTCCAAGTGGTAAGGCCATTACTTTTACAAGCACTGGGATGCTCGACCGGAACCAAATCTGTGTGACAAGCCAAGAGGGAGATAGTGATGGTGACTGGGGCAACTGGATTCATCCGTGTGCACACGGAGAGGAGCTGAAGAACTGGTCTGCTGAAGACATCGTCCAAGTTACCTGGCACTCAGAGTAATTTATTTGTTTCCCTTTCTTATCATGCTGCATTGTCAAATCCCGCATTCTGCCCAAAATGCTAGGATCCATTGTATGGGCCACCATGTTTGTTATGCATTTATTTTACCATGAAATAAAGGACATTTTCAAACAAATTGTGTTCTCTTTTCTTCGTTTTAAATTTTTCACAAAAAATATAAAAATGGCAATGTGTTTTTTCCTTTTTGTTTTTGTGTTTGCGTCTCTTTTGAAAAATAAGCAGATTCTGAAATAAGCACATCATCTGTGCAGTGTTGATCATCCGGATTCCATTGATAACGTTCCTGCTATGACCACGCATGACTTTGACAGTCCTATCTACCAAGCTGATGAAGGGGTTGAGGAAGACTATGAACTCCCTGAAGAATTGGTCAGATTGTTGAAACAAGAGGAACGGGTCATTCAGCCTCATCAGGAGGAAATTGAGATCATCAACATCGACACTGAAGATGTGAAGATCAAGATTGGGGCCAGTCTGCAAGCCGAAGTAAAGAAAGAGCTGATTGGTATGCTGCGTGAGTATGTGGATATCTTTGCCTGGTCGTACCAAGATATGCCAGGATTGGATACCGACATTGTTGTGCATAAGCTGCCATTGAGAGAAGAATGTCCTCATGTGAAAAAAAAGTTGAGAAGAACTCGTCCTGACATGGCAATGAAGATCAAGGAGGAAGTTCAGAAGCAATGGGATGCCAGATTTCTTGCCGTAACTAGTTACCCACCTTGGGTAGCTAACATTGTGCTTGTACCGAAGAAGGACGGCAAGGTCCGGATGTGCGTTGACTACCGGGATTTGAATAGATCGAGCCCAAAAGATGACTTTCCCTTACCTCACATTGATGTGTTGGTAGATAACACTGCTCAATTCTCGGTATTTTCCTTCATGTATGGTTTCTCCGGATATAATCAGATTAAGATGGCACCGGAAGACATGGAGAAAACAACATTCATTACCCCGTGGGGTACATTCTGCTACAAGGTCATGCCCTTTGGTTTGAAGAACGCCGGGGCAACTTATCAGCGGGCAATGGTCACATTGTTCCACGACATGATACACAAGGAGATTGAGTGTTATATGGACGATATGATTGCTAAGTCCCGAGACGAAGAAGAGCATCTGGTCAATCTCAAGAAGCTATTTGATAGACTGATAAAGTACAAGCTGAGGTTGAATCCAAACAAGTGCACTTTCGGAGTACGTTCCGGGAAACTACTGGGTTTCATTGTTAGTCACAAAGGAATTGAGGTAGATCCTACAAAAGTAAAAGAAATTCAAGATATGCCTGCACCGAGAACAGAAAAAGAAGTGCGCGGGTTCTTAGGGAGGTTGAACTACATTTCACGGTTCATATCTCATCTAACTGCCACGTGTGTACCAATTTTCAAATTGTTAAGAAAAGAGAAAACGGTCAGGTGGAATGAGGATTGCCAAAGAGCTTTTGACAAGATAAAAGAATATTTGCAGGAGCCTCCGATTCTAATGCCTCTAGTTGAAGGAAGACCTTTAATCATGTACTTGACTGTGCTAGTAGGGTCAATGGGGTGTGTTCTAGGCCAACATGACGAGTCTGGTTGAAAAGAGTACGCTATTTATTACCTTAGCAAAAAGTTTACTGATTGTGAATCCCGTTACTCACTGCTCGAGAAAACTTGCTGCGCTTTGGTATGGGTTGCTCGCCGACTGAGACAGTACATGTTCACCCATACCACACTGCTAATTTCCAAAATGGATCATGTCAAGTACATCTTTGAGAAACCAGCGTTAACCGGAAGGGTTGCTAGGTGGCAAATGATCTTAACTGAGTATGACATACAATATACTTCTCAGAAAGCCATCAAGGGAAGTGTATTGTCAGATTACCTTGCACAGAAACCTCTTGAAGATGATTATCATCCAATGAAGTTTGATTTCCCTGATGAGGACATCATGTACCTCAAAGCAAACGATTGCAAGGAACCACTTCCAGAGGAGGGGCCAGACCCTGAATCCAAATGGAAGTTGATGTTTGATGGGGCAGTCAATATCAATGGACGTGGAGTTGGTGCCGTTCTTATCACTCCCGAAGGAGTTCACTTTCCCTTCGCTTCCAAAATTACTTTTGGCTGTACCAACAATGAAGCGGAATACGAGGCATGCATAATGGGAATAGAGGAGACTATTAATCTTCAGATTAAGACCCTCGATATATTCAGAGATTCAGCCCTCGTTATTAACCAAGTTACCGGCAAGTGGTATACGCATCAAGAGCATCTAATTCCATACAAGGATTATGCCAGAAAACTGTTGACGTTCTTCACGACAGTTAAACTTCAATACATACCACGTGATGAAAATCAGTTTTCCGACGCATTGGCCACTCTTTCTTCGTCTATCAAAGTCTTGTGTTGGAACTATGTGCCCATAATTGACATTTCCAGGTCATGCCTTCTCTGTAGACGCCGGGTCTGATGAGAAACCTTGGTACTTTGATATCAAGCTATTCCTGGAAAAGCAAGAATACCCAACCGGGGCATCTTCCAATGACAAGAAAATCTTAAGGCGACTTGCTGCTAGCTTCTTCTTGAATACTAACGGAGTTTTGTACAAGAGAAACTTTGACATGGTCTTGCTCAGATGTGTGGATAGACACGAAGCAAGCCTGTTAATGCAGGAAGTCCACGAGGGATCTTTTGGTACCCATGCAGGAGGGCATGCTATGGCTAAGAAATTGCTGAGATCGGGGTATTATTGGATGACAATGGATGCAGACTGTTGTTCATACGCCCGTAAGTGCTACAAGTTCCAGATATATGCATACAAGGTGCATATTCCTCCAAGCCCGCTCAACGTCATGTCAATCTCCTTGGCCCTTTTCTATGTGGGGCATTGACATGATCAGGAAGATAGAGCCTACTACTTCAAATGGTCATCGCTTCATCTTGGTCGCGATTGATTATTTCACAAAGTGGGTTGAGGCATCATCTTATACCAATGTCACTCATCAACAATAAGATGCAGATACAGAGTGCCCGAAAGGATCATTACTGACAATGGTTCTAATCTCAACAATAAGATGATGGTAGAGTTGTGTTGGGACTTCAAGATTCAGCATCACAATTCTTCTCCTTACCGGCCAAAGATGAATGGTGCGGTAGAGGCAGCAAACAAGAATATCAAGAAGATTGTGCAAAGAATGGTTGTCACTTACAAAGATTGGCATGAGATGTTACCATTTGCGCTGCATGGGTACCGAACGTTAGTCAGGACATCAACTGGGGAAACTCCCTTCTCACTGGTATATGGTATGGAGGCAGTCTTGCCTGTTGAAGTGGAGATTCCTTCATTACGTGTGATGATGGATGTGAAACTTGATGAGGCTGAATGGGTGCGTGCTCGTTACAATCAACTATGTCTAATTGAGGAAAAGAGATTAGTGGCTATCTGTCATGGTCAGCTTTATCAGAGGAGAATGAAGCGAGCATTCGACCAATGAGTACGTACTCGGGAGTATCAAGTGGGAGAGCTTGTACTCAAGAGGATTGTTCCTCCAGGTTCAGATCACAGGGGCAAGCCCAAACTACGAAGGACCATTCATAGTGAAGAAGGTTTTCTCAGGAGGAGCACTGATGCTCACCACTATGGATGAAGATGATTTCCAGTCCCCTGTTAACTTGGACGCAGTTAAAAAAATACTTCGCATAAAGAGACCCGCTGGACACAAAAATAGAATTAAAGTCCATCCAAAAAAGGGCATCCCGGCGAGCTAAAAACAGAATAAAAAGCTCGGGCAAAAGTTAGGGAAATAAATTAAAAAAGATGTACACCCGCTGAGTTGAAAAGCCACATCGGACAGCTCAGGAAAAAAAGGGTATCCCGGTGGATTGAAAACCCGAAAGGCGATCCACGCAAAACAAGGGAATAAGCGAACAACTGTGATTCGGGTAATCTGAACCAAATCATCATTTCATACAGCTTGACAATATCAGAAGGATAGGAATCAGTCCCCTCATCTTCTCAAAAAGCAAAGGCAAGAATGGAGAGTTTTGAAGACATGCTGGTCATAGCAGAAAGGGAACTCATTGGGATGTCGTGCCCATTGCCATCAGGATAGGTTGTTTTCTTAATTTTATTTTGGCTACCTCTTTCCAGGTGGTTGCTTCTTGATGTAAATCTTTGCCTATTCAGAGCCCTTTCAATAAAAATAATATTCAGTCAAAAAGCTGTGTTGTGTTTATTTTTGTTTGCAAAATATCCTGAATTTTTGGCAAAAATAGCATTGCATTTAAAACATGGTGATAATTTGAAAGAAAAATGACATTGCAGGGAAACATTTGAAACCCTCTTTGAGTGTCGGGTGACGATAGATGAACAGATCATACCATGCAAGTCCCCGGGGCACATTTATGTTTTCTGTTGTTGCAGGTTGCAGGATGGCGTCACATTCTCCCGAGTAGAATTTTCCCCAGCTAAGTCTTGGCAGGTAGCCCAAGCAGTTTATCTTTCCCAGTGGAGTATACCCATCAAGCAGTGGGAGGCCCATTTCCCACAAAATTTATTTGTCAGAACTCTTGTCACCAATAGTGGATATTCGAGGAACCCCCAACCATCAGGGAAAACATCCTTCAGCACTCGTCAGTGTTCATGCTTTATTGCCGCTCGTCTGCACTTCTCAACACTCGTCTGTGTTATTACTTTGGTATTGCTCGTTTGCTTCCCCCCAGCAGTGGCCCATGATTCTTTATTGTTGCTCGTTTGCAATTTCCAACACTCGTCTGTGTTTGATATTTGATATCTATTGTTGCTCGTCTGCAATTTCCAACACTCGTCTGTGTTTGATATTTGATATCTGATGTTGCTCGTCTGCACTTTCCAACACTCGTCTGTGTTTGATGTTTGATATTTGTTGTTGCTCGTCTGCATTTTCCAACACTCGTCTGTGTTTGATGTTTGATATCTGTTGCTGCTCGTCTGCAATTTCCAACACTCGTCTATGTTTGATATTTGATATTTGATGTTGCTCGTCTGCACTTTCCAACACTCGTCTATGTTTGATAGTTGATACTTGGTGTTGCTCGTCTGCATTCTCCGGCACTCGTCTGTGTTTATTTGTCTGTTTGAAGCTCGCCTGCTTTGTTTGGATACTCATCTGTATCATTCTCGACACTCGTCTGTGTTAGCTTATATCTGTATGTGTGGATTTGCTGATTATCCTGGCACTAGTCTGTATTGCTACTCCAAATGCTCGTCTATGTTTGAATTTCTGATATTCGTCTATACCAGTGGCTAATGCTCGTCTGTATCATTGCTTGAAGCACTCGTCTGTGTTTCTTAGATCATCGTCTGATACTCGTCTGTATCATTGACTTTTGGCATTCGTCTGCGTTATCTTGATGATAATCCAATACTCGTCTGTATTGAAGAGGTTTGAAATCCTGACTTTGGGAATAAATGTCAAAATAGTTACCGGTCCTGGCGTAACAGGTGTATCCGAAGGAGCCTCGTCTGTCTCAAGCACTAATTATTAATGATTGCACCTGGCGTAACAGGTTTGCTCGAAGAAGACTTGTCTGTCTTATACCATATATCCACGAATAATATATGAAGAAGGTTCGTCTACCTTGATTATGCATGTCTATCCCACAGACTTTATTGCATCCTGGTCCTGGCATAACAGGTATATCCGAAGGAGATTCGTCTGTCTCAAGTTATATGTTTTGTAAAGTATGTGAGGACTCGTATGTCCAGTTCCTTGCGTAACAAGATTGTTCGAAGAAGACTCGTCTATCAAAGTATTCCAGATATTAGTTCAACTTAGAAGGAGCTCGTCTGCTTTCTCTTCACTTCATTCACCAAAGCATCATTTGGTTGGGTTTATTTCCCAGTTTTTACATTCTTCGTTAGAGTGCAATTTTCCGGTCTTCTTGGTATTCAACCACAGTTTATCTTGAACGGTCGATAGCCCGTGCTACCGTCCTTTTCAGATTAACAGTTGTTTGAATAGGGGCAGCTGTAACACCCCAAATTTTCCCTCTTCTTTTTAAGCATCATATCACATCATATTCATCATGTACATATCATGTCCTTAGCATATGGCATAGAAAAATGAAGCATGTCACTTGCATATTCCAGCATCAGGCATGTGATCAATCATCAGGGAAATTCAAGGCTCACAAGGCAGGTTACAAGGTTGACATCAGGGTCAAAGCATTATAAAGGATGGAGGATCAGAATCAGATCAAAACGGTTGGCATCGGCTTAATCTTGAAGGTTCCCACCAAAAGGAGGGAAATTCAAAATTTAATGGCGTTAACCGGTTAACGGATTGGTTAACCGGTTAACGGCCACGAATTTTGAATTTCCAGCAGCAATTCAACATGTGTGATTTTTTCTCCTTTTTTTCATTTTTCTGATTTTATTCATTTTTGAATTAATTGGAAATTAAAGAGAAGGATCTAGAGCCCTTGTCCAAGCCTAATCTCATTGCTACATCCTAATCACACTACCCAAACCATAAGTTTGGATCCCAAGCCTAATTTTTGGGCCCCAAACCTAAACCATATTTAATATTTCTCTCCAAACCAAAGGGGCTCTCCCTCATTTTTTCACTCTCATTTTTTGAATTTTCACTCCTCTCACTCACAATTATCTCACTTTTATCTCCCAATTTTCCAAATCACTCAAAGTTCCTCTTTGAAGATCACATAACCTTGCATTGAGGTGTGTAAATCTTGGAACTAGACTTCCATCCATAACTTCATTACATCTTTTTGCTGGTTTTAGTGGTGATTCAGATCTGGTTTGGGATCTAGAAGTGCTTTTGGATCCAAAATTCTGCATCAAGAGCTTGTTCTTGCATTTATTTTGCACGGAGTGTGAAGCTTGACATCGGATATTCAAAGTTTTGCGCGAGATCTATCATTTTCACTTCAATCAACAACTACCAAAGCATACCTCAACTTTGTAGGTTGGTTAAATCTAGATCTAGCTCTGTTTTTATTTTATTTGCATGCTTGAGTTTTAGATCCACCGCGTGTTTGCATATTTGCTTGTGTCGCTCGATTGATTGATTAGTAACCGGATCTATTGATTAATGCTCACAAGCTTGATGATGCCATTTAATGTGAATTGATGCATTATTTTCATGTTCAAATGCTTGCTGGTCTGGTACAGGATTATTTGATTAAGCTGGTTGCAAGCTGATTTTCTGCAGAATTGCTGTTGTTTTAACATCGTTAACCGGTTAACGGTTTGGTTAACCGATTAACGCACCTGAATTGTGTTGTGTTTATGCAGGTTTTGACATGGTTAACCGGTTAACGCTTCGGTTAACCGGTTAACACTGAAGCAGTGAGCCAGTTTTATCTTATTTCAAGCTTGTTTGACCTCCATACTTGTTTTAAATGCCATGGATCATTATATGATCATTTAATATGATTGTTTGGGTGATTTTCTTGCTGATTGATGCGTGCTCTAAACGCGTAAATGCTTGTATGGGCATTGTTTGGCATGATTGTTTGATCTTGATTGGGGTGAACTTTGAGCATGTCATTGCCATGATTTTATTAATGAGCATGTGCTGGATTTTGGCTAACTTGCAGGGGCTCATGGTAAGAGAAGTGTGGACATTCATCCACATTTCAATTCTTCATCCTTCTCTCTTTTTAAGTGCTTTCTCCTTGTGTTTTGATGTGCCTTGTGCCATCATGTATTTCATTTATTTTCTTCTTCCTCTAGGAGCAGCTTATTTCCTTTAGAGGAGTAAGTTGCTTGCTAGCTCTTGCTTCCTCTTCTTCTTGCTCCTCTTGGTTTTCCTTCTTTTCTTATTTAGGATAGTAAACCTCACTAACCTTAGGACCTCTTTTGCATGACAACACTTAGGAATCTTTAGTCCCCCATTAGACTTTTGCCTTTGTGATCCTTGTGGTTTCTCTTCTCTTCTCATCTCAAAAACCTAAAGAAGACACTTAATAAGGAATGAAGTGATACCTTGAGTAATAGCCTTATCCCATGAGACACTTGTAGTCTTCCCATCTTGGGATAGTACAAGCTTATCTTGTGATGCACAAGTCTGATCAAGATATCATTTTCACCAATAAAACCATAAAAAACACTTCTTCATTGTAAATACCAAAAACACTTAACAAGTTAATGAGTTAGTGAGCCTAAGCCTTAATCCCTGGGTGTGCTTGTTCTATTATTCCATCTTGGAATGTAGTGACAAGTGCACATTCCATGGAAAAGATCTTGAGTTCACTTCCTTGTGATACACTCATAAAAGCTTCTTAAAAAACACAAACAAACAATAAGCGTCTGTCCTTCGGGAATTCTTTTCTCATCTCCTTTTTTCCGTACGCGAACTTGCTCCTACTTGTCACTTTGCAAGACAGTTACGCACTCGTCGTCCGAGTCTGCAACACCTGAGCATTAGCATAGGTAGTTCAAGCCTTAATTCATAAGCAATTTCTTTTCTACCCCTAGTTAGGGGAACTACGGCGTCTCTGATCCTCATTTTCCCGATGAGGTACGTAGGCAGCGGGGTAGGGCCCGTTCGAGCACAATCTTTATTTTCCCTACATTTTTCCTTTTCATTTCTTTTTTCAGTTCCCTTTTCTTTTCTTTTATCCAATTCAGTTCATTTTCTTCGCAGCAGTTTTCTTTTCTTCACCCTTTGAAACATATTTCTTTACAAGCGTGGATCCCGTCGGGTACGGCGGACGATCTGGGGTGCTAATACCTTCCCAGGTCGTAATTGACTCCCAAACTCAGTCTCTTTGGTTCGCAGGACCCATGTCCTTCCTTTCTTTTCTTCTGGTTTGTGCAGCATTACCATTCCCGTTCTTTCGGGATAAAAATGCCTGGCTGGCGACTCTATACTTTTTCCGCGCCACTTTCGCGTTTGTACCAGGATGGAAATCCGGGGAGTGACAGCTGGCGACTCTGCTGGGGACCAAACCCAGAATCTCTGGTTCCCCTGTGAGTCTCTCCTAGCGCTTTCTTGTTTCTGTGGGTGTTGATTGCTTGTTGTTGTGTGTTGTATTTTACTGTTGTTTATTTACAGTTTTATTTACAGCTTTATTTACAATTTTCAGTATTTATTTTCTGCATCATATTATATACTGGACTGTCTGGACTGGATTTTCTATTTGGTGGGTTTGGGTGATACTGTTTCTGAGAGATGAGCTCATTACCGCGGCTCGAGTGCACCTTAGGATTTAGAGTGGTTCCACTTTGGACTCATGAGATCTTGTCATGGGGGTAGTAGTGAGTTCCACACCTAGATTTGCGACTGTCTTAGAAATGTTTTGATTTGGGGATCTTCCTCTCTCATTTCATAACCTTGACAGTTATGTGCAACTGGGGACCGATCATTGAGAACCTTGTGGAAACATCCCTCTTTAGTGATGACAGTGGCAGACCATATTGTGTGGCAAACCCATTCGCATCCGAGGGCTCACCTGGGACTTACATAGGATGACCTTGTCTCTCGGACTCAGCTGAGGCCTCCCTGCGTAGTATATAATGCCAAACCGATTCCCTGATATGGTCATGAGCCATTTCTCAGAGATGGTGAAAGTATTATTGATATTCGTCTTTGAGAGTCCGTGATGTTTGACCCGGAGCCTACCAGTGAGATTGGGAGGGATTTACACGTTTGCAGGAACCCTTGGCTTCAACATACCCTCATTATCAGTGGTCCTTGTTATGATTTCTAGTCCTATGGTTCTGGTGTTCTAGTTTCCTTGGTACTGTGGTTCTGAGATTTCTATCAGAGGGTTGTGACTCAGAGGTTCTTGGTTTACAGTTGATCAGAGGGTCCTTGTGTTCAGTGTCCAGTATCCAGATGGTCCCAGATTAATCATATGTTTGCATTGATTTTGCATTTGCATCATTCTTGCATTAACTGTTTATGTTTCCATTTTTCAGGTCATTGTTCATAATCAACTCCCAGTTCTGGTAAATATTATCTCCAGATGGCAGAAGTCATAAGAGTTACAAGGAAAAAGAATGTTCACTATACTTTTCTTCAACCTGAAGTCAGAAGTGTTCAGAAATTAGCAGGTCTGATGAATGACCGAGTCTTGGGTAATTTCAGGAAAAGATATGGCCAGATATTGAAGTGTGTGGTCAAACCCACTGCCGACCAGAAGGACAGTTTGCATACCTTGCTTCAGTTTTATGATCCCCTGATGCGGTGCTTTGTGTTTCCAGACTACATCTTGGCTCCTACCTTGGAGGAGATTTCCAGCATTCTGAATGTTCCAGTCAGAGATAGCCTGCCTTTCTATGGGTCTGAGGTGGTGCTTAAGGAAGAGGACATAGCCAAAGTTTGTCGTTTACCAGGTGCTACAGTCAAGAAGGCTCTGAAGGATAGTGAAGGCAAAGGACTCCCTTGGAGTGTGCTCATACCAGAGGCTGAGATATATGCTAAAGAGGGTAAATGGGGTGACTTTGGTGCTTTGCTGGCTTTGATGGTGTATGGGTCTAGCTTGTTCCCAGGAGAGAGAATTTGTGAGCTTGGAAGTGATTTCTATCTTTGCCAAAGGCAATCCTGTGTCTACTCTGTTGGGTGATTTCTACTATAGCGTTCATTACAGGAATGAGAAAGGTAGAGGAGGATCAGTAGGCTGTTGTGCTTCTTTGTTTGCTGAGTGGTTTGCCAGACATTTGCCAAAATCAGGTGCTTTCAAGGAGATGGGGGATGAGTGGAGATGGTCTAGAAGGTTGATGGGGCTAACTGCTAAAGATATTGCCTGGGGATATGACAGAGATGGTCTAGAATGTTGATGGGGCTAACTGCTAAAGATATTGATGGGGCTAACTCACTAACCTTAGGACCTCTTTTGCATGACAACACTTAGGAATCTTTAGTCCCCCATTAGACTTTTGCCTTTGTGATCCTTGTGGTTTCTCTTCTCTTCTCATCTCAAAAACCTAAAGAAGACACTTAATAAGGAATGAAGTGATACCTTGAGCAATAGCCTTATCCCATGAGACACTTGTAGTCTTCCCATCTTGGGATAGTACAAGCTTATCTTGTGATGCACAAGTCTGATCAAGATATCATCTTCACCAATAAAACCATAAAAAACACTTCTTCATTGTAAATACCAAAAACACTTAACAAGTTAATGAGTTAGTGAGCCTAAGCCCTAATCTCTGGGTTCAAGTTTTGGGGATCTTCTACTTACTTGGGTGTGCTTGTTCTATTATTCCATCTTGGAATGTAGTGACAAGTGCACATTCCATGGAAAAGAGCTTGATTTCACTTCCTTGTGATACACTCATAAAAGCTTCTTAAAAAACACAAACAAACAATAAGCGTCTGTCCTTCAGGAATTCTTTTCTCATCTCCTTCGCTCAGTACGCGAACTTGCTCCTACTTGTCACTTTGCAAGACGGTTACGAACTCGTCGTCCAAGTCTGCAACACCTGAGCATTGGCATAGGCAGTTCAAGCCTTAATTCACAAGCAATTTCTTTTCTACCCCTAGTTAGGGGAACTACGGCGTCTCTGATCCTCATTTTCCCGATGAGGTACGTAGGCAGCGGGGTAGGGCCCATTTGAGCACAATCTTTATTTTCCCTACATTTTTCCTTTTCATTTCTTTTTTCAGTTCCCTTTTCTTTTCTTTTATCCAATTCAGTTCATTTTCTTCGCAGCAGTTTTCTTTTCTTCACCCTTTGAAACAGATTTCTTTGCAAGTGTGGATCCCGTCGGGTACGGCGGACGATCTGGGGTGCTAATACCTTCCCAGGTCGTAACCGAATCCCGAACTCAGTCTCTTTGGTTCGCAGGACCCGTGTCCTTCCTTTCTTTTCTTCTGGTTTGTGTAGCATTACCATTCCCGTTCTTTCGGGATAAAAATTCCTGGCTGGCAACTCTATTCTTTTTCCGCGACACTTTCGCGTTTGTACCAGGATGGAAATCCGGGGAGCGACACTATGTCGTGATATATTTCAGCAGTCGTCCCCTGCTAGGTGATCGTCCTTCATCTTATGATGACCGTCCCTCATCATTATTTCATTTATTCTTTACCCGATGGTCGTCCCCGTCGTGGATTATTTATTCTTTAGCCTGATGACCATCCCCGTCAGTGCATTTCTCACCTTTTAACCCCTAGCAGTCGTCCTCTGCTCGATGGTCGTCCTCCATCGCTATCATTTGATGTTCACTCTACATCGTCTTGTTTTGTGAATAACAGTTTATATCCCTTTTCTTCTTATACCAGAGAGCACAAATTTTGGACTGTCTTGGTATTCAACCACAAGTTATCTTGTTTGCCTGCTAAGCCTGGCGCTTACATCATGCACAGCTAACTCATGCTTGAATAGGGGTAGCTGTAAACACCTCAAATTTTCCCTCTCACTTTCTCATGCCTTGGCTTATGATCACACATATTGCATAGCATATCATTACATCTCACATTGCATGATTATCCTTTAGCAACTCACTGCATAGCTGCATGACTAGGGTTTGTGATTAGGTGAACCCAAGAAGTGATTTGAGCAATCTCAGAGGCCTTGAAGCATTCCAGAAGGGTCCTTGAGTGTTCTATGGTTGTTTAATACCCCCAAGGTTTCTTTGAAGTTAATAAATCTCAAGGGATTGTAGAGCTATCCAGGCAAGCTTGAAGCTCCTACACAGATGACTTGAAAATTATGGTTTTGGGTTTGAGGCCCTTACACCCAAATTTTTTGGTCATTCTTGATTCCATTGGTCTTTATATGATATAGGGAGCTTGTGTATGAAGTTTGATGCAAAAATTCACTGAGGAAGTCATTTGATCAAGCTGTAACTTGTTGTGCAAGAAAAGTCAGGATTAGGGCATCTAAGGCCTCAACCAAGGGTTCCAAAGGTTCATTTCCATCATTTTGAAATCATATGACCTTTATTTGGTTTTAGGAGAGGTTGGATGATCACAAGATTGAAGAATTTTGAGCCAAGTAAAAAGTTGCCAAAAATGGACATTACTTGAAATGCAAACTTTCCATTTTGGGAAAGATTTTCAACCTCCTATTTCTTGATCAAAAATGCTTCAAATGAAATTTTGTTAGACATGAAAGTTGTAGATTGGATCTTCCCATTTTCAAAAAGTACAAGAACTCCTCTTGATTCATCCTAGAACTCAAGATATGGCAAGTCAAAGTTGGGAAAATTCTTATAATTTTCAAGTTTAGGCCAAAGAGGGAAATGTGCAAAAGTGAATTGCAGGCCTCTATGTGACTTCTAATCCAGTCAAATGCATCATGGCATGATCAAACAACATCTCAAGATCAGATTTGAGCTTTGAACCAAGGGATTTCATGACTTGTTTCTCAAGAAATCACAAAGTTGCAAAATTGCAAAACCTATGCAAACTCATGATCCAAGCCTTACAACTCATAACAATTGATCCTAGGGCTCTCCTTGAAGCTAGTTGAAGTAGCTCAAGCCCTCAAATCAGTTCTTCCATGGCATATACCTCAAGTACACAAAATTTGACTTTTTGGCCAATTGAACCATACAAATCCCACAATGCATAGCAACTCTTCTGACTCATTTCAATTGTTTATGCAAAGCCTAAGGATCATAAAAGAGGACCCACAAGAGCTCAGAACCATCACATGCTCAGTTTGCACAAAAATCCCTCAAAACTTCCTCTCTTCGATTCTCCTAATCCATCCTTCAAACTTCACAAATTCCTTCACCAATCAACTACATATCACTCATAGAACAAGATTCAACCACTGAAATAGCCTGAAACACCACATATCAAAACCTCCATTTCTGCTACATCAGAATTGGACATCCCAAACCAGCCACTTTCAAAGCATTCCAAGCATTCCATTAGCCTTAGGAGGTTCAAAGGAAGCCATTTGCACAAGGGGAGGCTCTGAAAGCTCATATTTGCAGGTCACTAGCTCAGGTATACTCAAGAAGTTTTTGTCTCAAAGCTTCAATTTCATGTCATAGAATGAAAATACATGCTCTAGGGATCACATAGTTGTCTTTAGAATTGAAAATGAGGAAGAAATGATCATGTTATGTGTTTCTAAAATTTTGCCCGTGTTCTTGATTTGTTTCGATTCAGCTTGTTATTTTGTTATAAATTATGTTTGATGGTTGATTTGAGTTCCTGGGAGTATGGGGATTGTTCCTGGGTTGTATAGAGGGCTTGTAGTGGCCTAGGGAAGAAGTTATGTGTTTGGTCTCGCCGGAGAAGATGACCGGAGCACTGTTCCGGACATCTGAAAGTAATTAGGGTTAAGGGTGATTAGGGTTTCCAGATTAGACGTGGACCATTGGCTCTTGTTTAATTTAAGAAGTGGACGGTCCAAATGCACCATTAGCCCTAATTTTAATTAATTAAAACAAATTAAAATTAATTTACCCAGAATTAATATGAGCCATTAGATTGTGCGCATTTAATATGTTTAAACCTGGACCCTAGGATGAGCATACCCCCAGTCAAGCTGACTTGCGCCTATGGCCCTTGATCTCTCTTCCACGCAAACTGAGCCTTTCATTTTGATTTCTTTTCATTTTATTTTTATTTATTTCATTTTGTTTTCTTTTATTTATTAAAAATAGTAAAACACTTAAAAATTCTGATTTTTTGCACTTTCACTCTAATTAATTTTAAAAACCCAAAACATTTTTATTTTCATTTTTATCAATAAAAAATTTATTTTTAAATCATTTAATTGTATTATTTAATTCATTCATTCATTTTAATTAATTAAAAATACTTTTAGGTATTTTAAAATAACCAAAAAAATCATGAAGCATCCTTGAACATTATAATCAATTTACAAACTCATTTCACTCATTTATTTTAGGTTTTGATTCTATTTTGAGAATTAAACTTAAATTAGGGTTTTAAAAATCCCTTTTTTCACAACCTAACTTCTAAAATTCATTTATGATCAATATAAATGAGTTTGTACTTGGTTCTTTATGCATTCTTTTACATGTTGCATCTAGTATCTAGGACATTTAAATCATATTTTTGCATTGCATTTTCAATTTGATATGCATTTTTCTTTGAGGGGTACCCAAAACCCTAGCCTAACTTAGAAAAACCATAACTTGACTTTGGTATAGCTTCTGACCTCCATATTTAGGGAGTGTTATTGTGTGTGTTTAAGGTTTGTTTGGTTGCAATTTCAAAAAAATTTCATGTGTTTTGCTTCTGTTTTGATCATGGACATCTCATGCATTCTAAAAACCCTAATTTGCCATGTATACTTGCATTCATCTTTGCATATCCTCACCATATGAACTTGTCATGACATCTCATGCATTTGTATGTCATCTTAGACACCTTAGGTCATGTGATAACATTGGTTGATCATTGTCACCTTCATTTGTTTCATTTCATCTTATTTCATATCTTATGCATTCATATTAACCCTTTCAGGTGCTTCAGGTAAGTTGATCAGGATGTGGATGTGCATCCACATCCAACCTCTTCTTATCCTTTCATATGCATCTTTACCTATCTTTGAAGTGAATTTGATTCACTTGTGTTATCTCTTGCTGTTATCCCACTCTTAGGTTACTTAACTTCTTCAGGAAGCAAGTAACCTATTCTTCTATCTCCTTCCCTTTTCATCTGCTTCTCCTTCCTTGGTGGCCAATCTGAAGACTTTCTTTATGCCTCACAAACCATAGGAACTACCAAGCACGATAACTTTAGGGTTGTGAACAGTCCCCCTTAGTTTTTTTACCTTTTGAGTCTCCTTGAGTCTCTGCTTCTCCTCTCAATAACAAAGGCTAAACAATTAAAGTTTTGGGGCTCTGTATTAGGGTTATGCCTATATCCTTATCTTAGGATGGAGTGTATAATTGTGATACTTAGTGTTAAACCTTTAAGTTGTTTTCACCTTCTAATCAAAACACCTAATAATTATCAAGACTTAAGCTTGTAACTTGGGCCTTATATTAGGGTTACATCTCTGCCTCTGGGTCAGAGGGACTAACCCTAGTGTTTAATAGACAAGTCCCCCTCAGGTTTAGTCTTAAAAACATAAAATTCACCTCTTAATCTAACCTCTAATAAAAATCCACTTTAATAAAGGTTTGTTATTGTTCTGGACTGGACCATGACGATATGCACGGCATGGCCCAATGCTCGTCAGGTACAGGCCCAAACGTCCGGGCACATGAGTGCGTCGAGCAAGGGTCCTTCCATCCATGTCGAAGGGACGCCATCTCGACAACTCTACTGCGTGTCGGGCAGGGAGCGCGTCCCCCGCTCATTGATCTTCATCCACATATCACCTACCTATATCGCGGGCACATGAGCCATGTCGGGCAGAACCACGTCTGCCACCTCATCTGGCACGTCACCCAACTCCCCTATATTATCTCCGTAGGGATAGGGGCAGTTGGACCAGGGAATAGACCTTTGGTCTAGGTCTTCACGCTTCTTACGCGTTCCCTGGCAGCTCCTCCTTGGGCTTAGCTAAATCCAGCCCATTTGGAGCCTTGGCCCAGCGCTGGGGGCTCAATATAAATACCCTTTCATAGCAAAGGGTCAGGTATTCTAACTTACTCTAAAATAACCTTACTCTTTACCTCTTCTGATTTAAGCATTGGAGCACCTTGCAGGTACACCCCCTCACTCACCTTACTCTCTGGCCCAGTCTTCAAATCCTTGGAAGGCCCTCCTGATCAGGTAAGATCAGTGGCGCCGTCTGTGGGAACTAGCTATCCCCGTCTTCATCAACAGAGGATTAAAGCTCATCCATCCCTGTCCTCCCAACATGGCCGGAGAACAACCTAACGAGCGCAGTCGTCCCCTTGTCGACTACACTATGGACGATGGCCCGCAGCCCCATGAAGCAGACGCTCGAGACGGTCGTCTATCTACCCCGCCTCCAGAACCTCAAAACAACGGGGATGTCTCTCACACCCAAAACCAAGGGGCAGAGACATTTCATCCCATCCCCGTTCCCGTTGAAGGAGACGCCACAATGATTGCCATGGTGAATGCCCTCAACCAGGCCGGTTCTATGCTCTACCAGCAGCACGAAAGAATCATGGCCCTCGAAGCCGAGCGACAAGAGGCCCGACCCCAGCAGGAGAGGAGGACACAACAACGTCCAGAGCCAACAAAGAAGCGCGGGCGTCGCTCTCCCGAACCTCACGTCAGCAGGGCACGCGCCCGTCGTGACAACGATCGAGCAGGAACATCACCAAGGCGCGGGCGCAGCCCCGACAACGATGAATTATCTCCATTAAGGAGCGACGAGGAAGACTTGCACTGCCCCCTGTCTCGGGCAATAATGGAAGCCCCGCTCCCCAAAGGCATGGAGAAACCGCCCAATCTAGCTGTGTACGACGGGACTACAGATCCCGACGACCACGTCGACAACGTCAACGCAATGCTCGACTACCGCAATGATATCACCGGTCACCTCAAATGCCGACTGTTTTCAACAGCCCTCAGGAAAGGGGCCATGGCTTGGTACAAAAGCTTGGCTCTCGAATCCATCACATCTTGGAGAGTCATGAGGTCCATGTTCACCAGGCACTTCACGGCTTCCCGTCGTCATCCCAAGACTGAGGCGACCCTTGAAGCCATAGTACAAAAGAAGAATGAAACACTGCGCTCGTACATCGAGCGATTCAACCAAGAAGCTGTCGAGGTGGATACCACCGAACACATGAAGAAGTATCTCCTCGAAAGAGGACTCTTGCCTGACAGTGAACTTAGCAGAGTCGTCGGGATCGAGCCTCCCCGCACCTTGAACGAACTTCTGCACAAGGCCCAGGCCTACATCAGATATGAGGAAAAACAGGTAGCACACAACGCCCGCAGCGGCCGTAATGCTGGGGATACCGAGTATTCCAAATGCAAGGACCCAAACATCCCCCGTCGCAACGGGGACAAGCAAAGGGAAGAAAGACCTCGCGAGCTCCGAGAAGGAAGAGGCTCCGCGGGCCGATACAACGAGTACACCTTACTGACAGCTCCTCGAGAGCGCATCCTCGCGGAATGCATCAACTCTGAATTTAAACAGTGCCGAGTCAGGTTCCCAAAACCATCTGTGCCAAAACCTCATACCGACAAATCCAAGTATTGCCGGTTCCACAGGAGCCACGGGCACGTGACCGAGGACTGCGTCCACCTGAAAGATGCAATAGAGATTTTAATCCAAGAGGGGCACCTAAAACAGTATACGAGGAAGAACGAAACCCCCATACATGACGAGGCAGAGAAGAAGAGACCCCGGGAAGAAACACCCCCCGACAACTCTCCTTATCAAGTGGCCCTCTGCGTGTCACGCCCGGAAGATTTCGTCCTCCCCGAGCCATTGCCCGTAGGTAGAATCACTGCACTCAGCCCCTGGGAAGATTTCCCAACCGCACTGGTTATATCAGGTGGAGGAATTAACGGTGAAGCCGCTGCCCTCTCGGTCAAACGCAAGTTCGACGAGCTCCTACTAACTCCCCCTGAGCAAAAGGCGACGCTGACAAAATACCGGGGTAAATCCAACCCAATATCCTTCTTTCTGGAGGAACTTCCAGGCGAATCCCCGAATTCGGGCATCCCACTGTTGATCAGGGAAAAGATGGCCCAGTTCGACGTCAGATGCATCCTGGTCGATCAGGGCAGCTCGGTGGATATCATGTATGTCCACCTCTTCAAGACTCTGAAATTAGACAAGACCAACCTGGCCCCCTACGTTGGATCCGACCTCCAGGGATTCAACAAAGCAACAACCGGGCCGTGGGGATATGTCGAGCTCCTCGTCACCTTCGGGGAGCAGGAAACGACCAGGGAAATCAAGATCCAATTCCTGGCCGTGGACTGTCCATCCCTTTACAATTGCATCTTTGGACGCCCGACACTGGCCGAACTCACCGCGGTCCCATCCACCGTCCACCTGAAGATGAAATACTACACCAAATTGGGTCGCGTTGTCACCATCCACGGTGACATCGAAGCTGCCCGACGGTGCTACGACGCTGCGGTAAAAGGACAGGCCATGGTCAACACAAAGAGTAGCAGCAACAACAAAAAACTCAGGACCGAGGATCCTCCCCCCCAGGGAGTTAACGCCATCGACCTCGGCTGTCGCATTGGGCTAGACGAAACCGAAGAAGGTAAGCCCACCGAGGAACGATCTCTCGAACACCCGGTCCGACCAATACCCGACGGAGAGTTCGAACTCATTCCTCTCGGGGACGATCCAGACAGGACAGTGAAGATAGGCAAGGGACTGCCCGAGGAAACAAGGGAGAAGCTCGTGGCATGCCTCAAAGAGAATTCCGACCTCTTCGCCTGGAATGCCGCAGAAATGCTCGGGCTGGATCCTGAGATCGCGTGTCACCAGCTAGCTTTAGATCGGGCATTCAAGCCCGTAGCACAGCGTAGGCGCAAACAGTCCCCCGAGAAGGCAGAGGCTGCCGAACGAGCTGTAAAAGACCTCTTAGAGGCAAAATTTATTTCTGAAGCCCAGTACACAACCTGGCTCTCTAATGTAGTCCTCGTTAAGAAAAATAATTGAAAATGGCGTATGTGTGTTGATTATACTGATCCTAATAGGGCTTGCCCGAAAGATGCTTTCCCCCTCCCTAATATAGATATGCTCGTAGACAATTCTGCAGGTTTTAAACTCTTGTCCTTCATGGACGCATATAGTGGATACAACCAAATCCCTATGTCGCCCACAGACAAGAGACACACGGCATTCATGACCCCAACGGGCAATTACTATTACAATGTAATGCCGTTCAGGCTCAAGAACGCCGGTGCCACGTACCAACGCATGATGAACAAAGTCTTCAAGGAAGAAATAGGGGACATGCTCGAAGTATACATGGACGACATGATCGTCAAGTCACACGAGGAGGTTACCCATGCTCGACACCTAACCAAAGTTTTCGAGCAGGCGAGGCAGTGCAAAATGAGGTTCAATCCTGAAAAATGCACGTTCGGGGTACGGGCAGGAAAATTCCTGGGGTTCTACCTCACCGAAAGGGGGATCGAAGCCAACCCCGACAAATGCCGGACATTCTCAGAATTTCCGACCCCGAGGACCAAGAAATCAATCCAATCCCTCAACGGAGTGCTCGCCTCACTCTCCCGTTTCATCGCCAAGTCCGCCCAGCATGCACTGCCATTCTTCAGACTCCTTCGCAAAGAGGCCAGCTTCGACTGGACCGACGAGTGCGAGCAAGCATTACTCCATTTGAAAAAGGTTCTCTCCGAACCCCCGGTCTTATCACGACCATTGGAAAAGGAAACTCTATACCTATATCTATCCGTGGCGACCGAGGCCGTCAGCGCCGTTCTAATAAGGGAGACTGACGAGGGACAAAAACCCATCTATTTTACGAGCAAAGCACTCCAAGGCCCTGAGCTCCGGTATCAGCAAATCGAAAAGGTCGCCCTGGCCCTCATAAATGCGGCGAGGAGGCTACGTTATTACTTCCTCGCACATACGATAAAAGTAAGGACCGACCAGCCGATCAAACAGCTACTCGGGCGACCAGATATGGCCGGCAGAATGCTCAAGTGGTCACTGGAACTCTCCGAATTCGACATACAATACGAAAATAGAAAGGCCTTGAAAGCCCAAGCACTGGCCGACTTCGTCGCGGAAATGACCCACTGCCCAAAACCGGCGGACGGCGCCCACAAGTGGACGATCTTCGTCGACGGCGCCTCCAGCACATCAGGCAGTGGAGCCGGGATCATCCTCGAAAATGAGGATGGGATCCTGATTGAGGTCTCATTAGCACTCGCTTTCCCGACGTCGAACAACCAGGCCGAATACGAAGCTTTTATCGCCGGTCTGAGATTAGCCGAGGACCTAGGAGCAAAAGAAGTGAAAATATCCACAGACTCCCAACTCGTGGCATCACAAGTACGAGGAGAATACCAAACTAAGAACGACAACCTCGTCGAATACTTGTCCCTTGTCAAAGAAAAACATGAGAAATTCGAGAAATGGGAAGTTCGACACGTACCTCGCGAGCACAACACACGGGCAGATATCCTCTCAAAACTAGCCAGCACGAGGAAAAAGGGCGGAAACAAATCCGTAATTCAAGAAATCCTTCCTCGACCTAGCATCGACAAACTACCTCCTCCATTCGAGGTCAACGCGATCGGGGATGCTCACTGTTGGATGACGCCCATCTACAATTACCTAACAAGAGACGAACTCCCAGTTGACCCAAAGGAGGCGGCCACTACCAAACGACGGGCATGCTCGTACGTACTCCTCGAAGGTAAACTCTACCGTAGAGGGTTTTCCATCCCGTTACTTAAGTGTGTCGAGGAAGAGAAAGTTCCCGACATACTTGGAGAAATACACCGGGGAATTAACGCTCAACACCTCGGCGGGCGATCGCTCGCACGAAAAGCCCTTCGAGCAGGCTACTACTGGCCGACCATGCAAAACGACTCAAAGGAGCACGTAAAAAAATGCGACAAATGCCAACGACACACCGACATGCACCTCGCACCCCCGCATGACCTAAAATCAATGTCTTCCCCATGGCCCTTCGCATGGTGGGGCATGGACATCCTCGGACCTTTCGTCACCGGATCGTACCAGAATAAATACCTCATCGTCGGGGTGGATTATTTTACAAAATGGATTGAAGCAGAAGCATTAGCTAAAATAACCGCACAGAACATTCTCCGGTTCTTTAAACGCAACATCCTCGCTCGGTATGGCGTACCCCAGGCCCTCGTCACGGACAACGGGACACAATTCACGGACGGAGGATTCCAGGACTTCGTCGCCAGCCTAGGTACTAAACAGCATTTCACGTCTGTCGAACATCCACAGGCGAATGGGCAAGCGGAGGCGGCCAACAGGGTAATCTTACGTGGCTTTAAACGAAGACTCGGCGAGGCGAAAAGGGCATGGGTCGAGGAACTACATAGCGTCCTATGGGCTTACCGCACGACACCACACTCCACCACCGGGGAGACCCCATTCCGACTGACTTACGGCACCGAAGTAGTCATCCCGGTGGAAATACGGGAACCAACGAGGAGGATAGAAGATCCCCTAGACGAGGAAATGAACGACGAGACCCTTAGAGCCGAGCTCGACCTAGTCGAAGAGATCCATTCCGAAGCAGCCTTAAGGGAAATGTCCCTCAAACAAAAAATAGCACTACGCCACGACGCGAAGGTCATAAGAAGAGAGTTCCAGGTCGGCACCCTGGTCCTCAGAAGAAACCAGAAAAACCCAAAAGAGGGTAAACTGGCCGCCAACTGGGAAGGCCCCTACCGCGTCCGCGACAAGACGAACAACGGGGACTATTACCTAGAAAACCTACAAGGGGAAGAACTCGCTCGACCATGGAACGCAGAAAAACTTAGACAATATTACAGCTAAATGTATCACGGGGAGACGTGGGGGGTACGACCACGCTCTTCGTCTCCAAAACCCCAAAGAGGAACCGCAAGACCCGGGGACGAACCGGGCCACACAGCGAACACAACCCTCCCCGACGATTGAGATCTCAATCGAGACTTAACGTCGAAGTACCACGGCAGGCAGGGCACCCATCTCGCGATGGGAAAGCCCAAGCCTCGAGGCCAGAGTCCGAACAACGAACCCGGGCTTCGATCCCAACGGGCACAAAGTCCGACACTTCGTCGGTTCCCTAAACCGAGGAGACTAACAAGGTCGAGCAGAGTATAAACTCATAAAAAAGCAAATATAACGCATACACGAACACAATGAATGACAACAGAAAACATTCATATATTTAAAAATAGTAACATAACAACGGCCGAGGCCAAGTACGCCTGAAGGCCATATTACATATGCCCGAAGGCCAAAATACATGACGGGCACGCAGGCCACACAACAAGGCACGCAGGCCATAACAAAAACAGCAAATCAAAAGAAAATAATCAAGTCTCCGCCCGGAGCTCTTCCTCAACATCCTCCACCTCCTCCTCGTCATCCCCCAGCTCCTCCTCAGCTTCAAACGGGCATACGATCTCTCCCTCCCTGACGCAATAATTATGGGCCGACCCCTCCGTCACCAACTCAGGATTCAGAAGCCTCAGTTGTTCGACGGCATTGTCGAAACCCTCCTTGAAAACGGCCATGAGGTCCTGGTTGAGAGAGCATATGTGCCCCAGCAGCTCGCCGCGGGAACCAAGGGCAAGCTCCTCCTCGGTCTCATCAGCCAAAGGACGGACCTTTTCCTCAAGAGATTCAAGCTGAGCCCGCAGGCCAACATTGTCCTCGATCAGCTTTTGGTGCCCGACTACCTGTTCCTCCAAGCTCACCTTGGCTGCCTTCAGCTGGTCCCGCTCTTGTTCTGCCTCTTCTAATTTCTTATTCAGACCCTCCTGCAGCTGATGCTCTTCCTTGTAGTCCGAAAGGTCTTTGGACAGCTTATCCTTCTCCGACCAAACCTGCACGAGAGCGTCCTCCAGGGAGGCAGTAGAGACCGAAGTATCAGTCAATACCATGGCCGTCTCCATCACCCGGATGACAGCTGCCAGGTCCCTAGCCAGCTCCTTACGTCGGGCACCAGCATCTTGGTCCAGGATAGCCTTTGCCTCAGGCGCCGGCACAGCGATCGCATCCTCGGCTTTGAAGAACGACCGCTCCACATAGCAGGGAGGTAACAAATAGCTGCCCGGTCCACCCGGACTTCCCAAGGATGACCTCGAAAGAGTCCCCGCCGGACGTTTCCGTTTATGGAGAGGAGAGGCCGATGGCGACGGACTATCAGGTATGTTTATCGGAGACACCCGAGGAGGAGAGGAAGGTGTCGAGCTTGCCGTGTTCAAAGTCCCGATCCCAGCATCAGCAGCGGTCACCTGAACACGAGCCACGGTTTTCTTTTTCTTCTTCGGCACCCGGTCAGCCGCACCGGCCTGATTGGCCAGCTTCAGGACTCGATCACGCGTACTGGGCATGGCACCTGCGAAACATTACACACAAACATTAGCGAGCGAAAACATAGACAAAAATAAAAGATTAAGAAAAATCTGCCTACTCAATAATGCTAGAGCCTCCTCCTCGGTCCCACACTCGAGCAAGGCCTTTGTATTAATATAGCGCGTCTCAGTAATTGGCACTCCGGCCTCGTCAAGATAGGGCACGCCCTGTCGATTCGCCCAGACCCCCAAACTGAAACTCTGCACGTAATCAACCAGCTTCTTGTATGCGAGCCTATCCTCAACACCGAGCATCGCATATTTGATCCTATAATGGGCGGTGGAAAGGTCGAAATGATCGCGCTGCCACCTCAGCGGTATCTTCGACATCAATTTCTCCTCCCCGTTTGATGCTCGTTGATAATAGTAAAGGGAGTGAAGGGCGGCACGGGTGATCGGTCTCACCACATACCAACGACCCTTGAAATGACGGGCAGAGTCCACGTACGTCTTGAACAAGCGCACGGGCTGTTTAAAAGAAACCCAACTGTGGCGCCCGCGGAGGCCGGACCGCTGGAGGTGGAAGACGTGGAAGAAGAGGGCTCGAGTACACCCGATGCCGAGGAAGCGGTAGACCAACTCGAATGCCCGCATGAAGGCGAGAGCGTTGGGATGCAGTTGGGATGGCGCCAGCCGAAGCCATTTGAAAATCGACATTTGGAAGGAATTGAAGGGCAGTCTGATCCCCGCCTCCCGGAAAGAGAACTCATACATAGTGAACTGCTTCCCCGGGAAATGATGGCATATACGGTCCCCCTCCTTAGGGGCACAACAATACCAATTTGGCGGATCTTCCCGGCTTATGTCTTCGACCACGGCGTAAGCAGGGATAGCCTCGTCACAGAAATATGACTCCTCCTCCAAAGGTTCATCCGCAACCCAGGAGAGATCGACCTGCCCGGAGGATGAGGCGTGCTCAGTACCGTCCCTGACACTCCCATCCCCAACAAGTAGACGAGCGATGGCCGCATCTTCAGTCGAGGACCCAGAGTCTTCCCCTCTCGGTCGTAAACGCCCGGTAGCACCTGAAACGCAGACAGAAAGAGTGAATTCGATGTCATATCAAATCCACCCTTCCACCGCAGGTCAAGTGAAAGGGCGTAGCAGCAACGGACACTAACTGTGTTCGACGCGAAGATACGCACGTTCTTAAGAGACCGGGCAGAAAGTTCATACAGCTTATGCAAATATTGCCCGGCATATGTAATTTCTGCCCGGGACAGTATAACCCTAACCCTATTTTCTACCATCTATAGTCCATCTACAGTCCATTATACTATTCCTAAGTCAAATCTAACCACATGCTATGAATATAACATACATTTGTAAACATTTGACACAAACAGAAGGGAAAATGATGGATTACGGAAGCAAAGTGGTACCTGACATATAGAAGTTGAGAAAGAGACGGTGGCGCACGGGCGAAGACGGTGGTTCAGGCAACGAAACGGGCGGAGGCGGCGGTTCAGACGGCCAGGCGAGCAGATGCAGGAGAAATCTTCAGAACTTCCGGTGAACGTAGGAGCGAAAAAGTGAAAATGAAGTCACTCAACTTCCTTTTATAGTCCCTGGCGCGTGGGCCAACGCGCTAGGTCATCATTGCCTACTGCCTACGCCGTCTTTGCACACAAAACGAAGCGACGCCATTAAGTCTGAGACACGTCTACCCAAAAAAGAAACTGAAACGACACCGGGCACCTGTCCATCTCCCCGACTCATCAAGACGCCATACCCCCGCGTCGAACCCTCGGCCGTTACGAGGAAGATGCGCACCCATCGATCACTTTCCATCCCCGACACTACCGTGGAAAGAGGAGCTCGCGAGCAAATCTATTATAACCTCCCATGCCGAACGACCGCGCCTCTCCCTCAACACGGGGAACCCCAGTTGCAATATAAGTCATCACTCTAACTCAGAGACTCGACTTGGGGGGCTCCTGTTCTGGACTGGGCCATGACGATATGCACGGCATGGCCCAATGCTCGTCAGGTACAGGCCCAAACGTCCGGGAACATGAGTGCGTCGGGCAAGGGTCCTTCCATCCATGTCGAAGGGACGCCATCTCGACAACTCTATTGCGTGTCGGGCAGGGAGCGCGTCCCCCGCTCATTGATCTTCATCCACATATCACCTACCTATATCGCGGGCACATGAGCCATGTCGGGCAGAACCACGTCTGCCACCTCATCTGGCACGTCACCCAACTCCCCTATATTATCTCCGTAGGGATAGGGGCAGTTGGACCAGGGAATAGACCTTTGGTCTAGGTCTTCACGCTTCTTACGCGTCCCCTGGCAGCTCCTCCTTGGGCTTAGCTAAATCCAGCCCATTTGGAGCCTTGGCCCAGCGCTGGGGGCTCAATATAAATACCCTTTCATAGCAAAGGGTCAGGTATTCTAACTTACTCTAAAATAACCTTACTCTGTACCTCTTATGATATAAGCATTGGAGCACCTTGCAGGTACACCCCCTCACTCACCTTACCCTCTGGCCCAGTCTTCAAATCCTTGGAAGGCCCTCCTGATCAGGTAAGATCAGTTATATAATTATTTTAATCCCTGACCATGGATTAAGTTGAGGTATCTTCCTCATCTTAAGTTTCCTCATCTATCATCCTTCTCTTAGGATGGTGTAACGAGTTCACTAATCCCTGATTAGAGATTAAACTCATTACATAACACAAAACAAAAATCCAAAAAACACTTGATAATTACAAGTAGGTTAATGATCTTAATCCTGAATCATTAGGATAATTAAGTTGGGATATCCACCTCACACTTAAGTAGACTCATTATCCCTAGTCAGGGGTGATATAATGAGTTTACGACCCTTGATTAAGGCTTAAGCTCATTATCCTATGCAAAACACCAAAAATAATAAAAAAACCTGAAAACACAAAAACAAACAATAAACGTCTCCTCCGAGATTCTTTTCTCATCACACTCACTCTGAAAAAGAGAACTCGCTTCTTCCGTCTAATGCAAGACAGTTAGCACTCGAACTAGACGAGTCATACACTTGAGCATAAACAAGCAAGCCGTTCACACCAAAACACCAAGTCTCTTTGAGTCGAACTACAGTGTTCTGACTTCCTCATTGCATAAGAGGATACGTAGGCATAACTTAATGGTTATCGAACAAAAAAATCCACAGGTTTCCCCCCCTCTTCTCTTTCTAGCTTTCTTTCTTAGCCTTAGTTTGAACTCCTGTTCTTTTCGCACTGTCACTTTGTACATCCATCTCTTTTATACACTGTTAGCACATACACTTCCCCCTTTAAAAACACAATCAGGTAAGCGTGGATCCCGTCGAGTACGACGGACGATCTGGGTGTTAATACCTTCCCAAGTCGTAACGGACCCCCTTACCCAGTCTCTTTGGTTCGCAACCGTATTATCCACTTCTTTCTAGGTTTATGCAGCATTACCTTTCCTTCGGGATAAAAATGCCTAGCTGGAGAATCTATTCAACCTTCATCATCCGACCGTTCTCGCCGACAGTTCGCGTTTGCACCGGGACGAAAGTCCGGGGAACGACAGCTTGGCGACTCTGCTGGGGAATTTGCAATCGAAGCTTCTGAGTTCCTGAGAGAGTTTCTCCTAGCGCTTGTTTGTTTATGTTTACAGGAGTGTCATGTGTATACGTGTTTATGTTTTTTCTTTATTTATCGCTTTCTGTACAACTTTATTTATCGCATTGTTTTATCGCTTTCGTTTACTGCTTTCTGCATTTCATTATTATTATTGCATCACTGTGCTGGATTTTGGTTTACCTTGGTGGGTGGGGTATTCCAGTGAGAAAGGCTTAATACAAAGGCCTGAGTGACACATAGGATTAAAGTGGTTTCGTATTCTTTCCCATTCCATTTTGGTCTGGTGCGGGAATATGAAAACACGGTTCAGACATGGGTTTCCTTTTGAGAACTTTGTGCTACGGATCTCCTGTAGTGCTAGAGCTATCTGGGAAGTCTGCTAAGTCTGGATGACCTTTTTAGATGACCTTCAGCATCTGAGGTGAATTAGGGAAGGATTCTTTATGATTAAGGTAAGCATTGTACCATCCGGGTTAGATGTGTTTACATTTCTCATGATAAATCCAAACCTAAGGATCCTTGTTCTAGTACATACATGTGAGAGGGCTGGGATGTTTACAGGTTTGCAGGAACCCTTGACCTCATCATACCTTGCTACTGGAGAATGTTTATGAGGTTGTACTATTTTTGGACTGATTCTTTGTAACCCTGGACTATTGACTCTTTATTTGAGTCCCCCACTCGGTTACCGGTTCTCAAGCCTCCATCTGAAACTCTACCAAAGGACGACTGATAATCCAGCACATGATCACAAACCCTTGCATATCATCATCATAAACCATATTGCATCATTTCTAACATTTGTCTATTTGTTTTACAGGGTATCCACTTTTCTTGGTTTGGTTTTGACCGTTCTTCTGCTCAGCTTATCTGCTACAACACTTCTTCAGTTATCCCCATCAGCACACATCTTCAGGATGGATTCAACAAGGAAAAATAACATCTCCTATCATTTCTTCAAGTATCCCTTAGCAGGCATTAAACAGATACAGGCCCTCATTACTCCTGATCATGTACCTCTGTTCAGAGAAAGTTACGGTGGAATCTTGGGCATAATCATGAACCTGTATACATTGCAAAGGAGTATGATTCACATCTGTCTGCAGTTTTATGACCCTCCCCTATGTTGTTTCACTTTACCAGACTTTCAGATAGGTTCATTGCTGGAAGAGTACTCCATGTTGTTGGATATCCCCATCCGAAGAGGAATTCCTTTCAATCCTGAAATGACTCCTCCAAAGAATAAAGACATATCCAAAGCACTACATCTGGAAGTAACCACCATTGATGAACACATGACTTCCAAAGCTGGCATCCCAAGCCTTCATTTGGATTTCTTGATTACTCAGGCTACGAAGCACGTTATAAAAGGGAATTGGGAAACTATATGTGCTCTCCTAGCTCTCAGCATTTATGGTATCATTTTGTATGCAGACGAGCCTAATTTTGTAAGCAAAAATCCCATCCACATCTTCATTCTAAAGAACCCGGTTCCCACCTTGTTAGGAGACTTTTATTACTCAATTCATCAGAGGAATGAGAAATAGAGAGGAAGACTGGTAAGATGTTGTGCACCTCTTTTCTACAGTTGGTTGATGAAACATATGCCAAAGATGAAAGCTTTCTTAAACCCGCATCAAACAAGGAGTTGGGCTAAGAGGATGATTGACCTTACTTCAGAAGATATCAGGTGGTGTACTCAGAACACCAAGGGTCAAGATATAGTAACCAAGTGTGGTCAATACCCAAATGTGCATCTCATTGGAGTGAAGGATTGCATCAACTACAATCCTTTACTTTTCAAAAGATAGTTGGGGTATGCCTTGGTACATCCACCTAGGGAGCAAGACCTAGCAGAATCTTTTTATTGTGCTGTTCAAAACAGCCATGCCATTGTCCGACAAGCAGCCTGGGCTTGGGACAATATACAGACTAAAGGAACCGCCCTTCTGGGAAAGTGCAATAACATAGCCTCTGCTCAGTACACTAATTGGTTGCGCATAAGAGGACAGATTACTCGTATTCCATTCACCCTAGAGGATGTACCAGGGTCATCAGCAGTTGAGCCCATAGCCACAGTGAGCCTGGAAGAGTTTGAAAAGCTGAAGGAAAGAAATACCCAGCTCGCCGAAGCTTTAAAGAAGACCCTTTGGGAAAGGAATGATGCTCGTTTAGACATTGAGAGGTTAGAGAAGCTACGCATAGAACATATAGCCAAGATTGAGAAGACTGAAGACTTCATCAGGAAGTCCCGAGCAGGGGAACTTGTGTTGAAGAATGCATGTAAGGAGGCAAAAATTCAGAAGGCAAAAGTTGAGCATTATCTGGAAGAAAGTCAGGGTAGATGGGTTAGAATAACTAAGGCTCATTTGAAAGAAGACCAGAAGATGCAAGCCAAGATAGAGCAGTTGGAATCCAGTGAGCGAAGAAGCCAAAAAGCACTTTTGGCCGCTCAGAAGGAAATCTCAGAGTTAAAACTCCGGGCAGGGTTAAAAAGATCCAAAGAGCAAGATAAGTATAAGAAGATGACGAATGCCATCACAACCAGAAACCTTCTCATCAGGACCATCACAGAGCACCCAGTTGGACCTGTGCCTGATGCTCTCCTGAAGGAAGTCAGGGAGGATGCATATGGATTGGATGTCTGATTTTCTTTGTACTTGTTTTTTTGTGTTGGACTCACCATGGGAGTTTTGTTTTGTTTTGTTCTTGAACCTGTTGTATTTCGACTCACCATGGGAGTTTTTGCTTTGTTGTATTCATGAACCGGTTGTATTTTTGGCAATGCCACTTTTATTCTATGGTTTATGTATTATTGTTTCTTCTTGTGGATTTCGTTCGCTCCAACATATTCATCTCCTCCAAGGGGTCTGGAAGGTCAAAACCAAGAACCAAATCGGATACCCTCGAAAGACAAAAAGACATATTGCATTGCATTCTAACCACATACCTTTTGTTTTTGCAGGTGTTTGGTTTTTGTTTTCTCACTCTGTTGATTGTTGAAATGTATCGTAGAACCATTGTCATGCTCACCCTGAGTTTGTGCCACCAAACCTATACACTTTATAATCCAATCCACAATCTACATCTTAACATCATCTCCCCCTTTGACAACATCAAAAAGAGAAATATAATTAACTAATAATCAATAAGAAATAACATATAATGAGAAACACAATTACAATAAGTTCACCTATCCACAGACACACAATAAGGGATGAAATGAAAAGCGATAAGTAAATAAACACAATCAAGATAATGAAACAAGAAAACTGAAGTAAGCATTATCCATAGTAACATAAACAAAACAAAGATCCCATACAAAGATAGTAATAATAGACATAAAGGAAATGCGAATGAAAATGAAATGTGATGCAATGAATCTCTCAAGCCCTAGGACCACGACCCCGATGTGATGGGTAACGACGATGATAAGTAAACGACTGAAGATGATCCACATCAGCCCCAGTATAATGAAGGAAACTCCCATTAAGTGTGTTGAAGGAGTTCGCGAGTGCAACATTCGAACCATGAACTTCATTAATCTGGGCCAAAGAGGTAGAAGAAAATGTCTCAAAAGTAGTGTCTTGAGCTGCCTAGTGTTCTTGCAGCACGGTATATCGGGTGTCTTGAACAAATACATATTCAGAAAATTCCTTATCTTGGTCAGTTAGCCTTCATTCCAACTCATTGTATCACTCAGTTTGAGAGGTGTAGTAGTTTTGCTATTGAAGTTTCATATTCTAGAGTAGATTCATAATACTGGATGTGTTGTCTTGTAGAAAACGAGGAAGAGGAGGAGATGGAGGAGAAAATGAAGTTGTTGTGTGAGTCCATCTCGTGTGTTTCCATTCTCCCCATCCTTGGTTTTGATAAAGTGCAAAATCATCAGTAGGAGCACGATACCAGTCGTCATTATCAACAGGAGCTTCATCAACATTCATTTCCTCAATATTTTGATCTTTGTCATCTTCATCCTCATGATCATGACCAGAGCCAGCCCTAGCAATAAATATGTATCTCTTTTCTTTTGGATCCCACATATGACCCATTAGACTAAGTGTCTTTTGTTGGAAACAATTATTTTTAGAAACATAAGTCATGGGTAAACCTTTAACAACTATTTGTGCCTAGTTGATAATAGCTTGAATAATGGAGGGATAAGCAAGAGCTACACCTTTATTTTACTTAAGAGCAAAGACGCGACTTGCAAAATAGTGAGGCCAATTGACTTTGAACTTATTTCGAAGTATGTAGATAAGATAAACTTCAGCCTTATCAATATGAGAGAAACCTCCTTTCTTGGGACGCAAGTTATGCGACACAATCCAATGAAGAATACGGTCCGTAGGCTTAACTTTTCCGGTTGTCGTAGATGACGGAAACAATTCACAGTTAACCGCAACCTTAATAAATGGTTTCTTTAGCATACTGTTTAGTTCCTTTCGAAACTCATAGTTATTAACTTTATCAGAGTCAGTCAACAATATACTTGCAGCCTCATGATCAATACCAAAAATATGTTTCCAAACTTGAGCAGTTACAACAAGCATTTAATCACCCATGCAAAAATTAAAAGCAAAACCCTTGAATTTACCAACAAGACTAGCATAAAACATTCTCACCAAATCCTCATTATACTCTTCATGACAAGATAAAAATGGATTGATTTCGTGAAAATCAATCAAGTCAACAATATGATGAATGTTCATATGATTTGCAGTTCTTTTGGAATAAACATACTGAGGGATACTTTTCCTATTCTTGAACTTCTTATCATAAGTTTCCCTTAAATCAGATGGAAGGAGAGAAAGAGAATTTACCGGTAGAGATAAGTGAGATGAAGAGCTCCTTGTTGTTCTTTTTCCTGTAGTCCTTGTAGCCATCTTAAAGATTTTGGAGAAGATTGATGAATTTGTGAAAAAAGGGATTTTGGGGTTCTTGAGAGAGAGAGATAGAGATGAAATGATGAATATGAAATGATTGATGAGAGAAAATGAATGTTATGGAAAAGAATTGATTAATTTCATTAAAGAAATTCAACTTAACCATAAAGTAGTGGAAGAAAAAAATATGCGTCAACCTAGGAAGTTGGAACAAAAAAATAGTGTGTGTTTTCAAGGCGTGTTTGTTAGTTGATTAAACAATAAGTCGAATCAAACAAGTTAATGAGTTGACGCAATTCAAAATGTGAAAGGAGCCGACTAGTTAAAGTTATAGGTCGATGCAACCAGGATCATGAGTCGACGCATTTGTCGACCTGTTGGGACCCGAGTGTATAAACAAAGAAAGCACCACAAATATCAACAACATCATACCAAATCATCATAATATCTTATCACAATGCATACAAACAACAAATGTATTACTATTTTGATGTATAGACAACTAAAAGAGATAAATAAGGACACAAACAAAGGCATGAACACATTTATTTCTTTTATATCATACATGTCTCACAAACTCGTATATTAAACAAGTTACTTCAAACATATATAGTGGGAATGATATTACCTCGTAGATGTGAAAATGTAGAATGAAAAACTCAAAGGCAAACACTTCAATAAATGATTCGTTAGTGAAGAAATATATTAAGTCAAACAACAATAAATGATAACCATTTCTAAGATTAAGATCGATCTGAAATGTCAAGAACACCAAGTTCCCTACGAATATGAAAGAAAGGTCCAGTGGCAAGCGGTTTTGTAAAAATATCGGCATGATTTGAACTTTCAACATGCTCGAATACCACGTCTCCTTTCTCTACATGATCTCTAAGGAAGTGATGGCGAATTTCAATATGCTTAGTGCATGAGTGTAAAATTGGATTTTTGGTAAGGTTTACTGCACTAGTATTGTCACATAGAATTGGAATATTTTTTAGAACAATATTGAAGTCGAGTAATTGTTGCTTTTGCCATAAAATTTGGGCACAATAATTTCCGGCCGTAACATATTCCGCCTCTGCAGTTGACAAAGCAACAAAAACTTGTTTTTTGCTATGCCAACTTATGAGAGAGTTAGTAAAGAAATGACAAGTGCCACTAGTGCTTTTCCTATCTACTTTGTAATCAGAAAAGTCGGAATCGGAAAAACCTACCAACGAACAATCACTACCCTTAGGATACCAAAGGACAAACTTAGAAGTACCACAAAGATACCCAAGAATGCGTTTAACAGATTTTAAATGTGATTCCTTAGGGAAAGATTGAAATCTAGCACACATGCACACACTAAACATAATATCTGGACGAGATGAGGTAAGATAAATAAGAGATCCGATCATACCTCGATACCTTTTTATATCCACATCCTTACCATTTTCATCACGATCGAGACTTGTTGCCGTAGGCATTGGTGTATCAATAGGTTTTGAATTTGTCATATCAAACCTTTTGAGAAGTTCATTGCAATACTTTGTTTGACTTATGAAAGTTCCCTCTTCAAGTTGTCTAATTTGGAGTCCGAGAAAGAAGTTAAGCTCCCCCATCATACTCATCTCAAATTCACCTTGCATAGAACTTGAAAACTCCTTGACTAACTTCATATTAGTAGATCCAAAAATAATGTCATCTACATACACTTGTACTAATATTGAGTGATTTCCTTCTTGTTTAATAAAGAGAGTAGTATCAACTTTTCCTCTTGAAAAACCTTGATTAATAAAAAATTTACTTAGGCGCTCATACCAAGCTTCAGGAGCTTGTTTGAGACCATACACGACACGTTTAGGCTTGTAAACATGATTAGGCTTTTCATGGTTTTCAAATCCGGGAGATTGAAAAACATACACCTCTTCATTTATGTATCCGTTAAGGAAAACACTCTTAACATCCATTTGATATAGTTTAAGATTTTGTGAGCATGAAAATGCAAGTAAAAGGCGTATAGCCTCGAGTCGGTCAGCAGGATCACAAGTTTCCTCATAGTCTATGCCTTCCTTTTGGTTATACCTTTGAGCAACAAGAAGGGCCTTGTTACGAGTAATAATACCGTTTTCGTCCATCTTATTTCTAAATACCCATTTTGTGTCAATTACTCGATGACCTCACGGAGGTGGAACAAGGTCCCAAACCTCATTTCTTTTAAACTATTAAGTTCCTCTTGCATAGCTAAAAACCAATTTTCATCGAGTAAAGCATCTTTGGAATTTTTAGGCTTAATTTGAGTGAAGAAAGCATAATGAAAACAAAAATTACTTATCCTTGATCGAGTGGTGACACCCTTTGAGATATCTCCAAGAATATTGGCGATGGGGTGATCTTTTGAAGTCTTCCACTCCAATGGTAGATCATTTTAAATTGATGCTTGATATTCATCTTTGAGATCAGATTCTTTAACCGGCTCCTCATCAGCTATATCTGGAATGGGTTCAACACGAGATACAACTTGATCTTTAACAATCTCTTCAAAAGAAGCACTTGCACCAATAACAACACTACCTTTTCCGACAACTTTCAGACAAGATTCATCAAAAGATACATGCACAGATTCTTCAACTATAAGTAATCTCTTGTTGTATACTCCATATGCCCTACTTGAATTAGAGTATTCAAGAAAGATACCTTCATCCGCCTTTGAATCAAGTTTACCAAGATTTTCTTTTCCATTATTTAACACAAAACATTTACATCCAAAGACATGAAGATGTGATACATTCGACTTTCTTCCTTTTAAAATTTCATAAGGCGTTTTATTTAGAATGGGTCGAATAATTATCCTATTCAACACATAACATGCAATGCTTATAGCATCGGCCCAGAAATATTTAGGAAGTCCACTATCATTGATCATAGTTTTTCCTAACTCCTCTAACACACGATTTTTACGTTCCACTACACCATTTTGTTGTGGAGTTCTAGGAGCGGAAAAATTATGTTCAATGCCATGTTTTTCACAATACTTTTCAAAAAGATGATTTTCAAATTCACCTCCATGGTCACTTCGAATTTTTACAATGTTTGTGTTAAGTTTGTTTTGAGACAACTTTGCGAATGTTTCAAATGCCGAGAAGGTGTCACTTTTACTTGCTAAGAAAATTGTCCAACAAAATCTTGAGTAGACATCCACAATTACAAATCCATAATAATTTCCTCCTAGACGTTTGATTCTTGATGGACCAAAAAGATCCATATGTAGAAGTTCAAGAGGTCTAGATGTAGAAACTAAATTTTTGGATTTAAAAGACACTTTTGTTTGCTTTCCCATTTGACAAGCATCCCAAAGATGATCTTTAGTGAATTTTATTTTTGGTAAACCAACTACTAAGTTTTTGGAAACAATTTTTGTAAGTTAAAAAAGAGCCTAAGAGGGGGGGGGGGGGGAATTAGGTCTTAGATAATTTTTTGGAATTTTATCCGTGGTTGAATTTTTCTATCTAAGGTTCTAAGTTATGAAAGCAGTAAATGCGGAAAGGTAAAAGAAACCAGAAATTTTATACTGGTTCCCCTCACAGATCGAGAGTACTCCAGTCCCCTTACGACTCGTAAGAGATTTTATTATAGTTTTAGAAACATACAAGCCTATCACACCAAAACTTAGTGAAGCTTACTATCTAAAAACTATACAAACCAAGTGTTGAAGAACAATCCTCTTAACAACACAAAACCTTGTATCCAACAATCCTGGATAACAAGAATACAATATAGAAAACTCTTGAAAAAGTTTGATAATATGATGAAAGTTATGATATCAATCTTCTTTGATTGATCTTCTCCTTGAATCAAAAGTCACTCAAGAATATATACAAGTGTTCACCTTTTTAAAATGAGATGAGATGAAACAAATATGATGAGATGAAACAAGTGTCCACCTTTACATATTTCTAAAAAAAACTCTATATTTGTATTTCCAAAAACTCTCAATTTTTTCGTATTTAAAAAATAATTTTTGCGTATTTCCGAAAAAATCAACTTTTTCGTATTTCCGAAAAACTTGACTTTTTCATATTTCCGAAAAAACTCGACTTTTCATATTTCTAAGAAAAATCGATTTTTCATATTTCTGAGAAAACTCGATTTTTACGTATTTAAAAAAAAAATGATTTTTTTCATTTTTCTATTTTGTTGTTGATATTTTCATATTTTTGAAAAAACTCGATTTTTTCATATTTCCGAAAAAAACTTGATATTTTCCTATTTCCAAAAAAATTTGACTTTTTCGTATTACCGAAAAAAACTCGAATTTTTCATATTTGCAAAAAAAATTGATTTATTTTTTTTGTATTTCCAAAAAAAACTCGATTTTGAGTATTTACAAATAAATCGGTTTTTTCATTTTTTTAAAAAATAATCGATTTTTCCATATTTGCAAAAAAAGTTGAATTTTTCGTATTTCCAAAAAACAATTCGATTTTTTTCGTATTTGTGGAAAAAAAACTCAATTTTTTCTTATTTCATAAAAACTCGATATTTTCGTATTTCCAAAAAAAACTCGACATTTTCATATTTCCAAAAAAAATTGATTTTTTTTCGTATTTTCGAAAAAACATGATTTTTTCATATTTCAAAAAAAAAATTGACTTTTTCATTTTTCTAAGATAGATCGATTTTTTTCATATTTATAAAAAAAAAAGACTCAATTTTTTTTCGTATTTCCGAAATAACTTGATTTTTTTCTTATTTTTAAAAAAACTTGTTTTTTTTCTCTTCATATTTCCAAAAACACTTGACTTTTTTATATTTTCATAAAAAATCTATTGTTTCTTTTATATATATATATATATATATATATATATATATATATATATATATATATATATATATATATATATATATATATATATATATATATATATATATATATATATATATATATGAAAATCATTTAAGATATTTCTTTTTTAAGTTTAAAAGAAATTGATTTGTTTTTTATTTTATTTTAAATTTTGGATATGGATCTCCAACATATAAATATGAGTAAAACCGTATTAATAAAATGTCTAAAATATGAATTTGGTTAAAATCTTATTGATAATTAACTGCTTTTTAATAATCGAATTTGGATATAAATATAAATAATTTACATAACTGATTAATTTGAGCATCCCGGTATATCCCATCCCAGTATATCCCTATATATGTTTAGTCTTTCTTATTCCTTGTAGAATATCTTTTCTTAGAGTCCAGCAAAACTATACAGGACATAATACTTGTAAAATTTTATTAAGGCTAAGAGAATATAATTTATAGTCCTTTATGACTAAGAAGCTTTGAAGGTACAGTACTTGAGGAAGTTGACTCAAGCACCAAAATGAATTATCAAAACTATGAGGGCTAGACTAGTCTATCTTGGATGAACTTGTGTCATATTTCTATCCTTAAATTTTTTTTTTCATACTATTTCAAAGTGTAATATTTTTTAATGTTATTACTGGTGTAACCAGTTACATATTCGGAATAATCAGTTATCACCCTTATATTTTTTTAAGTTTGTAAACACTATAACCGGTTTATGTTAAATTAACGAATATCGATATTGTTAGATTGAACATAAACACTCAAATTTCATATATAGTATAGAATTTGCACACAAATTTTGGACCTTTATTACGTAAATAAAAAACATGGCACCTAAACCCACCACCCTAACAAAACAAAATTAAAAATCATTCTTTCTCGAAAACAATTGGGAGGGGAGTGCCATCGAGGGCCAACAGAATCTTCTCATTCTCAAGAAGAGTACCAACAGAGCCACATTCAAATCTACAACTGGGACATACCTCTGTAGGACACCACTGAATATTATACATACCTGCAATTTCAGTCTCTACGATCCTAAAAAAGTTACCATAAGATCCAACTGTGCCATCATCTCTCCCAGTCGTAATCAGTCTTCTTCCAGTTCTTGTGATTTCACCCAACCTCCATTCTGTTGACTGTTGACAACTCGGGGAAGCTTGAATTTGAAATACCACTCTCAAGTCTCTGTTAAGTCTCACATCGTCGAAGTCGTGATGGCGAGAGAAAGGAGTGAATTTTACAGCCAAACTATGTTGTGGAAAGTGGATGTTCTCAAGACCAACGTGTAAAGGACATGATCCGTTTCTGTTGACCAAAGTGAAACGTCCTCCTTTGTTTGTGATAACTGGTCTGATGAAGTATTCCTCGTCGCCTTCAACGGGTTCGCCGTCTGTGTCGAGGACAAACTGAGCTGTTGATGTTGTGGTCATAAAGAGACACACATGAGCAAGAATGATGAGGGAACTTGTAGACAATTTCATTGACATGGTTGATTATTATAACACTTAAGGCTTTCTGGTTTTGGGTTTTATAACACAGAGTTAAGAGATGTGGTTAAGAATAAGTATATCTTGTTTTTTACTTTGTTTGGATCTCAATATTGTGCTGTGATTTCCCTCGTCTGAATCGTCCAATGAAACAGCTAAAACACTTTTGTCTCTTTCATTTCCCTTCCTTGTCTCCTATATACTTAAGAAATTTAGTAGCTAAATGAATTTACTTCATCATCTTTTCTATCTTATACTAAATATTGATACATGAGTTTTTTCTAGGATATTTTGGACATAGCCATAATTTTCTATCACAATTTGTCCTATATGTGCATTACATGAATTAAGTTTCCATGAGCATTTTTTTTTGTACAATCCCATGAGTATAAGTGATATATCAGCACCTCAACTTCTTTCTATTTCTTTCTTTTACAATTTTTTTATTAATTTATAAGTATTAATAATTTGTTTAAAGTAATTCAAAACTAAAAAAGGGTAAGAGAGAGGCGTTCATCCTTCTCTCTAGAATTTTACTTTAGTTAAACAATGGAATGACAAAAACAAGGCGTTTTGGTTTCAGAAATTTGACACATACAATCCCGATGCGGAGGAGGGATAATTCTAGGAAGGAAGAGGGATTAACATCTTTTTACTTCTATGATATTTTCGAATTATTCGGTTGTATTGATGATGTCATTGAAGTAGTTATTCCTCCAAAGAGGAACAAGATTGGTAAAAGATTCGGTTCACTAGGTTTAAGGAGGTGGTTGATGAGAGATTATTGGCGGTGAAGCTCGACAATGTAGTGTTATACCCTAAATTTTAACCAGAATTTTTTCATTCATCTGACGCGTATTATTGCAATGTCGATAGTACGTCATTTTAAACATTTTTAGTTTTAGCATCATATTAATCATTAATCATGCATCATTCAGTCGTTTTATAGTCCAATTTCATTTTTTATTTTATTTTGGATTTTTAGAATTTTGTTTTGATTTAAAAATAAGATTTCATCTCATTTTGCAAAAAAAAAAATTAATTTTTTTTAATTAAATACTTATTTTAGGTTAACTTTTAACTTAGTATAAATTTAGCTCAATTAATTGATTTTTAATTAGTCTTATATTAATTAGTTTTACTTTATTTCCAATTAAGTTAGTTCTTTTCTTTTTAAAGATAATTCAAAAAATACTTAGTTTAATTTTGAGATTGCTTAGTTTAATTTTAAATTAATTTTAAATTTTAGAATAATTAGATAAATTTAATTTAGTTCAATTTCAATCAAGTTTATATTCTAATTAGGTTAATATTAGTTAGATTAAATTTAAAATTTTAATTAGTCCTTAATTTGTATTTAGTTATATTTTATATTGGTATTTAGTTTATATTGTTTGTTACTTTTTTCCTTTTTTTATTTAAAAATGGTTTAAACGAATGATATGTTTTTATTTTAAACCAAACCATCAACAACAATCGTACAACCTACACATCTTGCGCCAAAATGGCTTAAACAAAGCCTACAACAACTACACACTGTTACACAAGCCTGTTACCATTAGTCTGTACACTACTACTAGCCTGCAACTTTCCAAGACCAGAAATGTGGTTTGCTTCACGCTAAGTGTAACACCCCAAATCTACCCGGCGGAAAATCATAAATCAGAGTTTCAAAATTCAACAATAAAACAGGATGCTATATTTTTTTCAACTTTAACAAGTTCATTTAATTTCATGAACATCGATACATAACACTTCAAATAGGATGAAACTATAATGTCAACTCTTATTTAATTCCTTGAAACAATACAACTTTTACAAATAGGCAGCGGATCAACAAAATATTCAACTGTGCATCAGTTAACAACCTTTTCAACCTAACAACTTAGTAATAACATGTTTTTCATTGAGACAACTTAAAATAACAACAACTAAATATAACAACAAAACAATTAAGTGTTCATCCCCCCGAGTGTTACGTATCAGAGCGACAACACCGACTTTACTAAGAAGTAAGCAACGCTAATCAGGAATACCTGCACGTTACCAATCAAGGTAACATTCAATAACAGAAAGGGGTGAGATATCGAACCATATAAACAAGAGTATGATGATTAATATGCTAGATAGAATTATACAATTTTCATACTATCCCACAACAACATCTTACCAATCACCCCAAACTATCAACATGTTTTATCATCTTAATTCACACATCAACATAATCAATTCCAACTATAAACTTAGCATGGACACCTTCCCCAACTTCGACGAACATATACAACATACTCAACTTCTTCAATATCAGCATAATCTACTTTACGAACATAAACATATAAACAACTCAGGCAACACAATCATACATTCAACTAATTCAACATAATCACATAATTAACTTAACAACATAGTCATATAATCAACTTAGAAACATAATCGTATAATCAACTTATCCAACATCATCATATAATCAACTTATCCAGCATGAACCACTTACTCCACATAATCAACTTAAACCACATAATCCACTTAAATCTACATAAACAACTTATTCAACTTGAGCAACGTACACAACTTATCAATGTAAGCAACAAGAACAACTTTAATAGCTCGGCAACATAAACAACACAAACAACATAATTAATGCGACACAGAATGTGACTCGACTGTGCATATGCATGTGGTACCATTGGAGTAAAACTCCCAACTTAAAATATACCAGGTTATCGAGGTATCTGCAAGGCATAAGCATTCAACTTAATAAATTTTCCAATCCAGGCCAACGTGGTGAGCATCCGCTCCAACTTAGAAATGCAGTGTATGTCATGATACAACGACTCAACACATCACAACAATCAACTCCAACAACATACAACAAACAACATCGCAACTTTAATTCAACACCGATTCAACTTTGGCCATAGGCCTACAACTTTCAACGTTGGTCATACGACCTACAACTTGAATATCAACATTGGTCTTACGACCTACAACTCAAATAATCAACATGGGTCTTTCAACCTTTAACTTAAAATACTCCCAACCCGGGACAGAACAACATACGAAACTATAATAGAAAATACACACATTCACACTAATTAACAAAGTACACCGACTAAAATCACTTATTTATTATTTCGAACAAACTCGCCAATGTTCGTTAAATTCTGAACAACTAATTTTTCCGTTTAAATCGACACTACTTAATTTTCTGCTCGCACTACTGATAACTTCCACTTATTCTGTTAAATTCTAATTTACTAATATCTGCATTTCTCTACTACTATCTCTTAACTGTTACCGACTTCAATTCTGCTGCAATGTCATTACCTGCTAAATTTCATATTCTGGTTAAACTTGCTACTGTTTTCTGCTTAACTGCTTAATACGATGCTAATTTAAAACTGTCTTCATATGGTTCGTATTATATGTAATTAAATCCCAAACTTCATTACTAATCATATTTCCTTCTAAGTCTACTAATTATATACTTTAGTTTTAAGCATATAATTTACTAGGATTATTTATTAAAATTAATTCAGAGTTATTTGTAAGGCTAATAAAGAAATACTACAAAATAAAAGAAAAGTCCTTCCCAAAATGACAGGGTGGCTTGCGCCACCCCTGTTCCCACAATTGGTATGGCCTGCGCCATACTTGAGTGGTTTAGGCACATGGCATGCGCCATCCTGTATGGCCTGCGCCATGCATTTCTTTTCCACATGGTGGCCTGCGTCATACTTCCTTTGACAACGGGTGGTCTGCGCCAATCTCTACCTGGGGGTTCCGTCCCCAATTCTATTTTGATTCCAACAACCGTTTAGACCACAACAAAATTAATGAATCGATTATAAAATCATTACAGTAACTTAATTTCTTTTCACGACAAATTCAAATCACCCAATCGACATCAACTCAACATTCAACAGCATAAAAATCACGTAATCCCAATCCCGCATAATAATTATCATAATCCCGAGTATAGAGTTCGAATCCCACCCTTACCTTAATCGATGAACGCTTCGAATCTCCGATCGAATTTCCAACCCCTTTGCATATGTGGCCCTTTTCCTCTCCTCTTTCATCCATGGCAATTAGAAATACGAACACGCTGCCATTGAGTTCCTATATTGACCAAAATTCAGCCTTCATCACCATCAATCCCGTAACTACTATTTGACCAATTTCCAGCATGAACTTCCAAACTTCAAATGCATTTTTCTCCTGTTTAGTGGAAGCTGTACCGAATGTGCGAAAATTAAGATATGAACATGAATCCTTCTTTCTCCTTCTTTTCTCCCAAGCTGTTTTCTCTCCTCTAAAACATTTATTTTTCTCTAAGACTTTTTCCTCGTTTTCCCTAATTTCCACGATCCCCTTTTATCAACTTCTACTGATTCCAACTTCTCCTCTTGACCAATTCTCCTCTTTAGTTTCTTTTTATTATAATAATAATAATAATCCAATTATAACTAATGGGCCCAACCGCAACACCCCCTTAATTGCTATTTCCAACACGGTTTCAAGCCCACTAATTAAATCCATTACAACAACGATAATATTAACTCCGATATTATTTCTACGGCTTCCGACTTATTTTTCTGACTTAACGACTTAATTCACCACAACACCAAAATTTAATTTAATAATTCACTATATAATTATTTTCTCCGGACTTAATTAGATTATCTTCCGATTATTAACCAAATGGTCCAACGACCTGATCGACATATCCCACAATAAACGAAGATACTTCATATCGTCTATCACAACTTATATCAACTTAATTAATCAATTCAACTTGAACCAACTTATGAACATCAACAGAATATTCTGATATTTCAGAAATCAACTTCAAATACACAAAACATCGCAAATCAACAAAACACAATACACTTATATTTAATTAAATAATTAATTAAATAAACGGGCGTTACACTAAGCATGTGCTCTGCACCACCAAGAGACAAAACCTGCATAACCTTTCATCAATTTAGATCAAACAAAAACCTGCACAATAAAATGGTTTTCAATGAGGGATAAGGAAAATGGACAAATTATTTCGATAATAAGGGAGCCTTCGGAGTGCATAAGAGGGGGGGGGGGGGATTTCATGATTAAAAAAAACTCACCTTCAATTTTTCTTTTTCATGTCTTCCACTTCAAACCATCACAAACCTTCATTTTGTCGTGGAAAAATCACAAAAACAACAACAACATAACATTTCAATCACCTCCCTTCAACCATCCATAACATTCTTTATCCATTCCTCAACAAATATTCACCATCGCTAATCTCCAAACAACAACCTCCACCCATGTTTCTTCAACACTATAACATTCAAATCTTCCACATCCAACAACAAATCTCAGAATCGATCACAAAAAAGAATAGAGGAAGAAGGAGAAAGAGGAACTGGATCCGCGATTTCGAAGCTGAGAGAGAAACATCAGCGACGGCGAAACATTATTCTGAGCCATCAACAACACAACCGTGACATCACATCCACTCAACACCACGACTCACCATCACCGTAGCTGAGACTGAGAAGGAGGGTAAGAATAGATCTACCGTTCTTCTTCTGTTTCGATGTGAATGTTGATTGAGGATTTGAGCAAAATCAGAGAGAGAGAGAGAGAGAGAGAGAGAGAGAGATAGGTGAGTAAGCGGACTGAAAGAAAACAGAGAAATGGGGGAAAGCTTGAAATGCGCAATTGAGGGAGAGTGTGAGAAAGGACGCTTTGTCGGAGACGGAGGAAAGAGCCGCAGAAGAAGAAGCATCGTGTGAGGGTAAACCTTTTTTCTTTTCCATTTTGTTCATGGTTCTCTGATCCCCTGTTTCTAATTTTTATATATATATTTATTTTCTCTTATTTATTAAATCCTTGCAGACGCGATAGTGCATTGCCAATGTTTAGCAGTTAGCATGCGAACTAAGTACTTGTTCGTTAAAAGACACAAACAACCAAACCGTAGTTTCACGAACTACGAAGCTCTAACTTTCCCATTGCAGGAGGGATTACGTAGGCACAAGGATTTCAATCCTTGGTGAGCAAACTAATAAAAAACACACTCATTTTCCCTTTAACAAACGATCTAAGTAAATCTTTACCATTAGAAAAAGACAAAGACATAAGTTAGCATTCAATTGCATATTAGACTTAGAGGTTCCCGTTGAGTACAACTGACGTAAGGGGTGCTTATACCTTCCTCTTGCGTAACCGACTCCCGAACTTAGAATTTTGGTTCCGATGACCATTTCTTATCCCTTAGGTTTTATCGATATTTACCTTTTCCCTTAACTTAGGAATAAAATTAAATTCGGTGGCGACTCTGTTGTTTTTTCCGCGTCCATTGCGAGGTTCATATTTTTCGAGGTACGACAGTTGGCGACTCTGATGGGGACTAATGCCTTATGCATAAGAGAGTCGAGGCTAACTTAGTTAACCATGCGTTTGTTTAGTGACTTGTCTTTATTGTCTTCTTTATGTTTTCGATTTTTATGATTGTTTATTTTGCTCTTTTATCGTTTTCCCTTTATTATAATGCTTATTATCATATTTTGTATGTTCGATTTGGGATTACATCACAATTAAAGCTCTACACTCAGGATTTGGAAAAAGAAGAGGGAACACCTAAGTTGGAATTGTAAGTTATTAGTGTTAGTCTCCAAGGACTCGCTTCTTGAGAGCCTAGCATGAAAGCTCCCTCCGAGAGTAGACCTATTTGTAGATTTTGTCGTAATGCATCTAGCATGTCGTATGACTTGATTCATGAAGGGTCTGTGACACGGGGAACCAGTACTAGAACCAGTTTCAATGTTGGTAGTTAGTGTTAGTTTCCGAGGGCTCGCTCCTTTGTGAGCCTAGCATGAAAACTCCACTCGAGGTAGACCTTGTCGTTATTATCGTCATAATGCATCTAGCCTGTGGCAGGATGTTAGTATGATTAGAGTCTGTGACCTTGAGTATCCTAATACATCACCGTAAAAGATATCTTGTGAGTGGGTTTTATGGGTAAAGAACATATAACTCTCTTTTTAGGTCCTACCAGTTAGGAGGTTTTGAGTTACTTATGATACCTTGGATCCAAACATCATGCCTTCATAAATGATTATATTTGTGATTCTGGGCATTTCATTAATTTTCATATCATTGCATTTGCATTCATCAACATTATATATCATCTCCCAACAAAACAAACAAACTCACTCATCCATTTGTCCTTGTACTCGTCAGCTGATTTCCCAGCAGTCGTATCAAGATCAAAGTAGTCACTGAAGAACAACACATATGGCAGAGAATGTTGATTCCATGTCAGGCTTTACTGTGACAATTAACCCGATGTATGATTTTCCTCCTAACGACAATGCTCAACAAATGATTGTTACTCAATCTCAAAATGTCCACCCTGTGACAAAGGTAAATAATCCTAGAGTTGTGAAAATCGAGGAAGGAATTCGTGATCTCAAGGAACAATTGAAGAGGATGAAAGAATTCAATGTATCAAGCATCAAGGCTAAAGACGTGGATATTCCTCCAAAGTTCAAGATGCCTGTTGTCGCTCCCCGGATTTCCATCCTGGTACAAACGGCAATTTCCTTTGGTCTATAAACGTAAAAGGAAATCATTCAGTTGCTCCAAAAGCAACCAAACTTCTAGAATGTCTCGAGAGAACGAACTTGTGTCTCCCCATGGATTCATATCCCCGTAATTTCCAAGCAAAGACAGAAGTTCCCCTTTATAATTAGCAATTCATCAAAAGTTGCAGTAATACTCTATCCCTGGATTGGCCCAGTATTCCCTATCTATCTTATCTTCTTGTGTGTCGTGTATGTTTTGTCAGCTTTCACATTCATTCATACATAATTATATTTGCATTCACTTTTTTCATAATCATATTAGCATTTTTAAAAGAGTTTTCTCTCTAGTTCTTTCCTGGACAGGATGTCAGTCCTCATGCCTTTGATAACTTGAACCTCTACAACAATGTTACAACCTGGCATCTTTAGATCAAAATTTTGGGTACTCTAGATATTTAATCCTCTTGTACCCCGAATATTCCAATGCTTTCACCATTTTTATCTTCAGGTCCAAGAAGATTAAATAGGGGCATCTTTCATACCCTAAATTTTAATCTTAAGATACCCACACACCAACTAGCTCAATGGACAGTGTTGAAGTTTACTAGATCACATCCCAACAGTAAATCAGGATTCCTAAGTCCCTCAGATGATTCAAGAAAATGATCAATCATAAATTCTTAAGATTTTCAACCTTTCAAACATCCTCAAAGGATCAAGGAATCTCAAATGGTGTGGATTCATGCAAAGAATGCATAATTTTTAGTGATCTGAACCTCGATGCCTCAATATCACAAATTAGGGTTTTCATTCGATTGTGCCCTCCAGAGAAGTTTTTTCATGGGAAAATGAGCCAAGACCTTCACATGTCATTCAATGATCTCAAAACAACCCTATTATACCATCTACAAGTATGAATCAAGATCAAGGGATGCAGAGATCAAGAATACCAAATTTAGGGTTTCACAGTGCCCAAATTACAGTTTTGACTGATCGGGGAACCCAAAGTGGAAATTTTCATATGGAAATGAGAAATACCATATGGAATGGTTTAAATAGCTCATATACACCTTAGAAGTCAATTCATAAGTTCAAAATACCTCTGAGGTTGCTCATTCAAAAAATCAAAAATCAGGGGTATCTAGTGTTTTTCATCTAGACCAAAAAGTCAAACATTGACTTTTTGACCTAAAATGATCCCCATGACCTATATTACAAGAATATATGGTCCATGACAATGACTAAGCTTCCAATCCTAAGCCCTTAAGCAAGACGAAAACCACTTCAATAAGTCTCTTCCCCTATAAATAGAGACTCTCATTGATCATAAAAATCACTCCAAAGCTTCACAATTCATAACTTCCTCTTCATTCCTTCAAAAGATTCAAAACTTGACATTTTGAGCAAACACCATCGGGTTTTAAGTTTTGGCCAATATCAACACAAACCAAACACTCAAACACGTAACATATGAAGTATATGAGGTGTTCAAACACTTAAATCACCTCTAAATCACCTCTAACCCAAAATCACTCTTCAAAACCTCAGAAAGGCATACTTTCTGCAAATTGAACACCTGTTGCACCCCAAAATTTTCCCTTCCCAAGAAAAGATATTGTGTACTAAGAGGTTCACAAGGTTCACAAAGTTCACAAGATATCTCATGAGGTTCACAAGGTTCACAATTATTCAGAAAATTTGGCAATTCCCTCAAACAATGCATCCTCCTAAGCAATGCATCTTAAACTAGGGTTTTGACTTTCATCAGGCTAAATGGACTTCCAAGACTTCAAATGAGCTTCATAGCATCCTATATGTGTGTAAGAATCCCTATGTCAAGTTTCAAGACTTTTCCCAAAGGTTTGCTCAGTCAGATGATCAGATAGGTTAAAATCAGTCAAGGCAGTTAAAAAGTCAAACTGAGGTCAACTGTGGTCAAACCAAAGTCAAACTTCATGTTTTTTTTTTCCAACATCAATTATATGAAGTAAAATTCATCATTTGATCAAGGGTTGATCATGATTCATCAAGGAGATTTCAGATCATCAAGAATCAGGAGTTTCTAAATTAGGGTTTTCATAGGAAAAGTCAACTAAACTTTGACCAGCCATAACTTTCACATGCTTCATCAAAAAAATTTCATCCAAAGCTCATTTTGAAGGAAATTGAATTCTCTACAACTTTGTGTCTCACAAGCCAAGCCCAAAAATGCTTCATTTGGAAGGTATGAGCTAAGACATTATAGGTCCTTTTAAAAAGTCAACAAAAAGTCAACATCTTCCAAAGAGCATAACTTGAGAATGGTAAAAGATATGGACATGAGACCAAAGAGGTTGGTTAGAGGACTCTCTAAGCTTTCCAAAATGTCCAAGAACACCTTCATAGCATTAAAATTGAAGGATTTGTGCCCTTGCAAAGTTGGGAAGTTTTTGAGAGGTTTATGAAGCAAATGGGGTCTTAAAACCATAATTCACCAAATGGGCTTGCTTTTTTATGATCCAAACACTTCCATGACATCATGCACGAATTAACATTTATTTATTCATAATTTTATTCATTTTATTTTATTTATTATGATTTTTTATGTTAAAAATCATTTTAAATTAAAATAAAATATAAAAGGATGGATATTTGATTTGATTTTGGTTCTAGAAGGCCTTAATATTCATTTAAAATTGATTGGTACCATATAATTTCAGATCATCCAAAAATAGCAATGAGATATCCAAGTTTTCAATGTTTTTAAAGTCATATCTTTTTCAATCTCTATGGATCAAAAAGTCCAAAGGATGGACTAGTTTCTTGACCTAATTTCACTACATGATATATAAACAACATAAAGGATACAAGAGGACACGATTTGGCAGCCTCAAGAATACATTGCAAACTTCAAAAATTCATCCAAAAAGCTTGATTCTGATTCTTGGTTAGAGTGCTTTTCAAAGCATTTTGAAGGTGGAAACATGTTTATTGAACATCCTTGAGTCATTCTTGATCATCATTTGCATTCAAAACACCATGAATCGTACAAACCGAATCAACATTTGCTTGAGTTTTCAAATTTTCGATTCCAATTATTCATGCATTGTTAATGATTTTTAATGTTTTTTTCTTGTTTGTGATGAGCTTTAGATCATATCTGGGCAAAGAAATTGAAGAATGAGTGCCTAAACCGAAAACGACCATTGTTAGGGTTCTTGAACCATATTTAGGGTTCTTCGATTTAGACTATATAAATTGATTTTAAGACCATAAATGAACTGTATGAAGGTTGGGGATCACAACCATGTAATTAATTTGATGAATCATTGCATATTGATGAAGGTATGAGATTGGCAGGTTTCATACGCAGGTGAATTCGCAGGAAATATGGTGGATAAATTCGCAGGTAATTTCGCAAGTCATGAGGTTGAAGACGAAGCAACTTTGGCGCGAAATCAGAATTCAAAATTTGATTTGTTTTTATAATATATAGTTGTTAGTTTGTTATCAGCTAACGCGCTTGGCTCAGTTGGTAAGGTGGTGATGGCTGTGGGTATCAGGGCGTGGGTTCGAATCCAGTCCTCAGCAATTTTTTTTATTTTTCTCAACTAATTCACTTGATTTATCATATAATGTTTGTTTGCTGACTTTAGGTCATCAACTGCGTGCGCAGCCCAATGGTTTTGACTCCCTCAGGTAAAGGGGAGGTCCTGGGTTCAAATCCAGGCCTCCCCAATTTTTTTAAAAACCTAATTTTCTTCTATTTTCTTATTATTTATTCAATTATATATTTTATAAATTAATTTCTTTTAAAAATAATAGTATAATAATTCTTATAAAAAATAAAAATAAAAAATTTTGTATTTTATTTTCTGCAATATATTTTGTTTATGTATATATTATTATTATTATATATTTATTCTTTGTTAATAATCATATTAATGTTTTAATTCAAATTATAAACCCTAATTTTATCTTTAAAATTTCTAACCCTAATTTTTATTTAATTTTAAATATTAAACTTAATTAATTTTTCTAATATCTCATTAAATAATCAATCTTGTTTTTTTTTAAATAATTATTATATTGTTTAATTCCTTATTCATTTTCTTCTTAAAAAGTCTTCAAAATTATTTATTTAGCTTAAAAATATTCTCTTAAATTCTGTATATTCTTGTATATTTGTGCTAACATTTTCTTCTTATAATTATTTTATCACTAACCATTTAGTTATTGTTTATTTTATTATATATTTATTATTCAATTGTTTTTATTATAATGTAACTGCAAAAACCTTGTAATAGTCGTAGTTTATTATTGTTTTATTGTTTATAAATATTCTTGCTATGGTTAGTAATTATAGGGAGTGATAATATGTTTGTAAATTAAAATTGATTTAGAAAGACTTACTTAATAAGATAAATATATGAATATGAACACTCACACACGTAAGTCGATCTTTGATCGCCATCTCTCACTTTCTAAGGTTATCCCTCATGTTGCCTAACTATAAGGTTAAGTAAGGTGTCTTAAAGCAAAGTCTCTTTTCATAAAATATCATCAAGTCCCTTTTAAGATTATAAGATCAAGTCCCTTTGATGTTGCCTACGGTAAATGATCTTGTCCCTTCGAATAAAAGATGATAAGTCCCTTCGTATTGCTAAGACACCTTACAGTTGCCTAAACACAGATGTCCCTTCACATGTCCCTTATAACATCCAAGGTAATGACTACCTATTCCTTAATAATAGGGCTAGTCTTACCATTGAAAGAACATATAAGAACAGTAAAGATTTAACATAGGGTAGGTTCCTCTTAAGTACTTGCTCACTTTTTTTCAAAATACTTCATTACACTTCACATTTCAAACAAATTTTCAAAACAAAGTCTTTGTATACATCCATACGAGGATCATTATAAAGTACTTAGAAAAATTTTATCACACACTACACCTTTCGCAAAACAGTTTAAAGTGAGCTAAGTAACTAAGAGCCCATGGATAACCATAGATATAAAGGGTGCTAACACCTTCCCTTTATATAACCTACCCCCCGAACTCAAAATATTTTTAAGGTCTTTCCTGTTATTTTATGTCCTTTCCTTATGGATAAAATAAAAGTCGGTGGCAACTCTTGCTATCCGCAACATTTAATTAAAGTCAGTTCTCCCACCGTGTTACAGAACTGGCGACTCTGCTGGGGAATTATTAAAGAGGGGTACCCTTAGGAATTAGATCACTTTAAACTTGTTTGCTTTATTTGCTTTACTTTACTTGTTGGGTGCTCTTATGTGTGAAAGATCCTAACCCGGATCTAGTGTACCTTAGGTAAATGGAAATAGACCAAGAAACTGTACGGCGTATACCGATATGGTTGATCTGGTGGCCATAGTTAGTGTGACTTCTTGGTTGGTGCTTATGTTCCTTAAGCAAGTTGAGGATAATATGAGGCTGCCATATGTTGTCAATACACTAACTGACTTTTAGAACCCTAGTCATCCCATCTTGGCCTTTAGAAAAGTAATGAGATAACCGGCTTTGGTGAAGACTGAAGTTGGTTGATACTCGACACTACGCTCATTGAGATTCTAAACTTGGAGGGTTTTGGTTCGCAAGTAAGTTTCCTACTGAACAACTACCCTTGTGAAGGATCAATTATATTGAGATCCCTTAGAACCTGGTTACTTTTATAATACAGGATGAACCAACTAAACTTCAGGGGAGGGTACTTACTTTAAACCTCATGCAAGCCTTCAAACCTAGGGCTATTGTGTGACTTGTTTGTGTGTGCCACATGTTTGTGATTGAGCATAACATCATAGCATCATCATGCATCATAAGCATAGCATTTTCACTAACCATTTCAAGGACCAAAGGATTTATCTTTGTTCTTTGTTGCAGGTCATGGCTTCTGCTCGTAGGAATACTATCCGGATCAACTTTGTAGGAATACCTCCTAAGCTTAAGGAATTGGTCTCTCAAGTTTCTGAAAACTCCCAGTTCATCAAGAAGCATGGTCACCTACTAGATCTAGTCACTTCAGGGTTCAATGAAGACATGATGAGTGTTCTGTTTCAGTTCTTTGATCCTAAACATCATTGCTTCACATTCCCCGACTATCAGTTGATTCCTACAATGGAAGAGTTCTCTAAACTTTTGGGTATATCTATCCTTGATCAGAAACCTTTCACAGGCTTAGAGAAGGAACCTAAACCTGAAGTCATTGCTGCAGCCCTACATTTGAAGAAATCAGACATTGTCCTAGAAACAAGAAGTGGAGTTAAGGGTATTCTTGCTAAGGTATTGATGGAGAAAGCTCAAGTGTTCCTGAAAGCTATGAGTTATGATGCTTTTGAGGAGATCTTAGCCCTATTGATTTATGGTTTAGTGTTGTTCCCCAATCCAGACCAGTTCATAGACGTACACGCCATCAACATATTTCTGACTCATAATCCAGTGCCTACATTGCTTGGAGACATCTTACACTCTCTTCATACCCGTACTATAAAGGCACGAGGAACTCTGATGTGTTGTATACCTCTATTGTCTAGGTGGTTTATTTCTCACCTTCCTCGATCAGTGATGAAGAATGAACAAGGGTTCAGGTGGTCTAAAAGAATCATGTCACTCTCTCATTCAGATATTCATTGGTGCTCTAGATCTATGGAGAATGTTACTATCATTGACCGTTGTGGGGAGTTCCCTAATGTGCCACTCCTGGGCATAAGAGGGGGCATTACCTACAATCCTTCCTTAGCTCTACGTCAGTTTGGTTACGCTCGGAGTGATGGTCCTCATGACATGTTGATTCAGGGTATTGTGTTTGACTACGACAACGATCTGCAAGGTTATCGTCAAAGGTTTATACGAGCATGGGGTAAAGTGAACAAGGTTGACAGCAAGACTATGGAACCAAAGTACACTATTCTTATGGAAGCTTATCTCATATGGGTGCGATCTCGTGCTCAGACTCTTATGATGCCATATCCTGCTATCCAGCCAGTTACTATGGAGCCTGTTGCTGAAGGAGATATTTCTTATATCATTCTTCATCCAGACATGCCCACTGACATGGAGGAGTTACAAAGGTCCTGGATCCAGTTGAAGGAGCAAAGAGATACTTTTGAGATTCATTACAAAGCAAGTCAAGAAAGAATCTTGGAGCTAACCAAACAACTTCACGAGGAGCGGAATCTCAACTCATACCTCAACACAAAGAGGAAACGTCCATGAGAGACTTAAAACCCCATTTTTTGTATTTATTTCATTTTTATTGTAAGCCCAAGGGGAAAACAAGTTTATTGTTTACTAATAAAAGTTTACTTTCTGGTTGTTTAAACAAATTTAAATCCTGCGGTCCTTGAAAACATTGCATACGCATTTACATACCATATCACTGCATTACAGGTTTCTTATGTACAGGTATCTTATCTTCTCGCTGTTTATTTCAGCAGAAATGGCTCTTGAACAGATTGTCAAAGATCTCCAGGCACATAATGCACAATTCCAAGAGTTGATTATGAACTTTTCCAAGGGACAAGATGAGTTTAAGACACTGCTGGCTAAGAAGAATATGAAGACTAGAAGATCAGGAGGCTTTATTAATCTGGGAAGAAGATTCAAAGGTCCTGTCAAGACCAAGGAACAGATTGATGATTCTGAGTCTGAAAATTCTGAGAAAGAGGGAGGCAGTCTCCATGATACTGTGGGAGATTCTGATTCTGAAGCGAATTATTATCATGATCCTAATGAAGATAAGTACAAGATGCTGGTAGATAGGATGAATGCCATGGAGTTACAAAAATCTTCTGGGCTGGATTTTGAAGATCTGAGTTTAATATCTGGAGTGGTTATACCTATTGGTTTCAAGGTTCCTGCTTTTGTGGTGTATGATGGTGTCTCATGTCCCAAGCTGCATCTAAGGTCCTATGTCTGGAGGATTCAACCGCATACTGCTGATAAGAAGTTATGGATTCATTTCTTCCAAGAGAGCTTGTCTGGAGCTCAATTGGAATGGTACTATCAACTGAAAAGCATTAATATTCGTGATTGGAATGATCTTGCTGAGGCCTTCTATAGGCAATACCAATATAATGCTGATCTAGCACCTACTCGCATGCAACTCCAAAGCATGTATATGGGTGCTAAAGAGAATTTCAAGGAGTATGCCCAAAAATGGAGAGACCTGGCTGGCAGAGTTCAACCTCCTCTGACTGACAGGGAGCTAGTGGATATGTTTATGAGTACGCTTAACGGTCCTTTCTATAGTCACCTCATTGGAAGCTCATCATCTGGTTTCACCGAGCTGATAATGACTGGAGAACGTGTGGAAAGTGGTATAAGAAGTGGTAAGATACAGGTGGGTGCCTCTTCATCAAGCACTGCAAAGAAGCCCCCTAGTGGAAAGAAGGAATCTAATGTTGTGTATGGTCAACCCAGTCGTAACAGGAGTCACTAATCTGTAGGAGCAGTTCACATTTCTAATCCTACTCCTGCAGCACCAGAGCTGCCACCAAACAATCAACAGAAGCCTAGAAGATAGTTCACCAAGATTAACATGTCACTGGCCCAAGCCTTGCAACACCTGTTGAAAGGGGAACTCATTACTTTGAAGGACCCTCCTCAGAATCCTAATACTTCCTCTCCTCGATACAATCCTAATGCAAGATGTGCTTATCACTCTAATTGTCCAGGACATGATACCAACAACTGCTGGATATTGAAAAACAAGATTCAAGATATGATTGAAGCTGGAGAGATTGAATTTGACCCTCCTGGGACTCCAAATGTGATTACTGCTCCCATGCCAAATCATGAGAAGACTGTTAATGCTATTGATGAAGTTTCATATGTTTCCTCAGTAGCAGATGTGACTACTCCCCTGTCTATTATTAAGAAGAAGCTGGTGCAGGCTGGATTCTTTCCAGGTTGCAATGAAGACTGTTTTTATTGTGCTTACAAACCTGATAGCTGTTGGAAGTTGAAAGATGGTATTCAACGCCTCATGGACAATTACACTATATTGTTTGAGAGGACACCCTTTGTGGAAGGTATGGTTGAACATCTAACTCAAGGTACGAAGGTTGAAGATGTGGACATGGTTGATAAAGTGCCAGTAAAGATTACCTCCAAAGGCCCTGTCAAGATCACTTCCAAGGGTCCTATCAAAATTATTGTTGAAGGCCTGGTAAAGACTGTTGCTGAAGCTAGAGTGGCTCCCATGATTATTACCACTCCTGGCTCTATTCCGTATACTTCTGATAAGGCTATACCCTGGAATTACGGTTCTGATGTTTATATCCATGGTGTTAAGCAGGAACCTTTAGCTGATACTACTAATGATAACCTTGATGTTGATAATATTGCTGGATCTAGTAAGATCACCAAAAGTGGAAGAATTTTCTCTCCTCCGGCTACCTCAAAAAATACAGTTACTCCAACTAATACCTCCACTTCTGAGCCAAATGCTGATGCTCGGGGCAAAGGTCCTGTAGTTGAACCTGTGCAAGCTGAGGCACCAGCTACTGAGAATCTTTCTAAACAGATGGAAGAAGTGTTGAAGATCATTCGCAAGAGTGATTATGATATTGTTGACCAGTTGGGGCATACTCCCTCCAAAATTTTCATGTTGTCTTTGTTGCTGTGTTCTGAGGCTCATGCTAAGGCCTTGATCAAGTTCTTGAGGACTACTCGTGTACCAAATGAAATTTCTGTGGATCAATTTGAAAATTGTGTTGCACATCTGACTTATGATAATGGTGTCATACCCCAAATTTGTCCTACCCGCACTACTTTATTTTCTGTCTAATCATTATTTTAAAAATCCAAAAAAAATATGTATTACTTTATTATTCTGTCTAACATTAAAAGAAAATTCAAAAAATGCTTTTTGTTCCTTTTCTAAAAAAAATCTCCTTTTAGTTTATAATTTATTCATTTCATTATCAAAAATACAAAAAATATACAAATATCTTCACTTCTAATCTAGTTTCATTTTATTTCTTAAAAGACCATTATGTACATAAAATTGCAAAAATCCCATTATTTATTTTTTATCATCCTTTTTTATATATACACATCAAAACTAATTTCTACTATTATTATTATCATTAATTTTTATTTTTTATTTATTTATCATTGTTATTATATTTTTCCATTATTATTCACTTTTTATTATTATTTCTATTATACCTTTATTTCTATATACTTTTTATTATTACTATTATTATTATTATTATTATTATTATTATTATTATTATTATTATTATTCCATGAATACAATTATCTTTTTTTTAATATCATAGTAAATATATTTTCAAAAAAAAAAACCATCATATTATAGTTATCTTTTTTAGGAGCTTATCCACATCCCAATATCAGTACATGGCCATTTTGTACAAATCCACTATGCACTCCACTACAACAACAATTCCACCCAAATCTCGTTCCGCATCACACACAACAACTTGCAACATTATTAATCCTTATCCTCATTTTTTTCAAACCATATTCTCCGTAACTTCTTCAATCATAAAACCTCACCTTCAATCCATTACATCCTTCATAAACTGCAAATACCACACAACTTTTTCACAAAACCTGTAAAGAACCTCAAACAACAAGCCATTCACAATTCAATAATCTCCAAAAAATAGAAAAACCAAGGTTCAACATCCATTTTCCACCCTTCAAAATCACAGAATCCAAACACAGAATACTTCAACCCTCAATACAACATATTTCATTTCTCTATAAATCATAGAAACAACATCACAAAAAAATCTCACCTTCTTTGACATACAGAACCACCTCACATAGACCGCAAATCCACCATTTTTTTTTCTTTCTTCAATCTTTCATACACTTACCTTCACCAAAACAACGAACTCACCGTATCAGCATTCAAAAACCACCTCTAAACTTAGAAAACAAATGCGAAAAATCTCTTACCAACATCACCATTCACCGGAAGCTTCTATCCGTTAAAACACCAAATTCGGTCCAAAACAAAGCTCACTACCCATCTTCGTCATCTTCCCGCATCAACAAAACCAAAAACCTTCTTCATCAAACAAATCGAACCGCCAACATCATCAACCTTCATCAGCCGCAAAAATCCGTCAACCCTCCATTTTCCGTCAACCCCATCCACCAAATCGCACAAAACGCAGAGAGATTCACAGCCGCCGTCAACACTATTTCATCCGCCGGCCAAACCACCTTGACCGCAACATCGAGCCACCGCGAAACCCTTACCAGTCATCACCGTCGCAACCGCGACCAACCATCCACCACTGAACATCATCCGAAGCAGTCGCGCAAGCCGCCGAGAGCGAGATTGCGAGAGGAAGCAACCACCGCGTCGGCCACCACCCTGTTATCATCAGCCGAAACCCACCAGCCAGAACCGCTGAGCGCGAGCCGCGAGAAGCAACAGGAGAGAGATCCAGAGTGAAAGCGGAGAACGGAAAGCAGAGAGAGACGGTACAGTTGAATTTCACTCTCTTCTGATTTTTGAGATTATGACTTTTTCTTTTTGTTTTTATTATATGTTCACAAATGTTTTTTTCTTTGTTATTTATTTATTTGATATATTTGGTTGATGTATTTATTATTTTATATGTTATATTATTATTTTATTTTCAGAATATGTTATTATATTATTTTTATATTATGTTACTTTTTATGCATAAGACAATACTACCTAAACTCATATGTTTACAGCAGTTTTTTTATTGTTTGTTACAGTTTTATATATATACATTTTTTTTATTTATTAGTTTAAAACTTCCAAAAAGTATATATGCATAGATATATATATTACATTTTATTGGTTTAATAAGAATCTCTAAAAAAGTTCTGTTAATTAAAATTGTTATTGAGTTTCTTTTACTATCTATTTACCATCTTAGGTATTAAAGTGAAAAAATAAAAAAAATCAATTTATAAAATTCAAAATAGTAGAATAGGTTTTGATGTCTTCACCTCATGTCTTTTTTAGAACTTTTTCTATTATTTAAACAAAAATTAAAAAATACTTTTATGGTTGTTTTCATTATTGTTAGATTTATTTTTCAGATCATTATTATGGGCCAATGATATAACAAACGGCCAATTTATCGCCCGATTCTAATCGGTGATTTTTGGTCAATATGAGGCCCCCCTTTGTATTTAATTTTTCACTTTTATTATTCCGACAAAACAAACATGTAATCTAATTTAGTTCATTTTATTATCCTTGATATTATTTAATTCATTTATTATTTATATTCATTATTTTATTTTTTTTCTAACAATTCAATTCATTTATTTATTCATTTATTTATTCATTTATTTATTCATTTATTTATTCAATTATTTTTGCATAAAAAAATTTACGATTCGACTCCTCATAGAACGATTTCATTAAATCGGCTCTAAGGCAGTAAACGAACCAAATTTTGTCGCGTCCCGATTAAACAGGCCGAACGCCTTCGAATAGTTCAAACACACTGCACACACGCTTTCTCTTGGGCTAATTACAACGAGACCATTTATTTTTCGCAACCCCCTGTATTTATTTTGTATCCCTCTCCCATTATTTTGTACGCATTTTATTTTCCGCATTTTTATTTAATTTCGAATCCTTGGTCCAACGCCAAGCGATTGCACTTGCACACCTACACTTTATTTTCCAGCTGTCGTTTCGTTTAGGATCCACTCCACCTTTGCGAGCCGAGCGATTCGTGCCTCGCTGACAAACCACAAAATAAACCTCCATTTGCATGCACCCTCTAAACCTAAAAAAACCAAAATGTTTCGATTAGATCCAAACCCTTGATTCAACGTCAAGCGGCTTTAGGAAATAAAAACACTTTAATAATACGAGAAGATTTGTACGCCACGAGCCTTAAGCGGTAGAAAGGGGGATAACGAGCTTTCGTTACTCGCTCCGATTATTTCGACGCAGGACACTCGTCTTGTTGGGCGAGATAAACTATCCATAGTCTTTAGTACATTCGACTCCTAAACCCTTTCATCAACGAAAGGTAATAAAATCAACAACCACTACCCTTAGTAGGCCGAACTACGAGGCTCTGACTTTCCCATTGCACGCGGGAGTACGTAGGCACGAGGATCTCCATCCTTGCCGAGCACCTAGGTTCAATCTAACTTATAATTCAACTCATTCCCCTCTAGTAAGCAATTCGTTTAAGCATAGACATCCTTTCTCGCGCGATAACTTAGATGGTTCTCATCGAGTACGATGGATGTAGGGGGTGCTAATACCTTCCCCCTACATAACCGACTCCCGAACCCAGGCAATGGTTCCGTTGACCTTTGTCCTATCCTTTTCCTCCCGGGTTGTATCTATATCTCCCCTTTCCCTCCTCGGGAATAAATAGAATTAGGTGGCGACTCTTCAGTCCGTCCGGCGCGCGGCTCCGTCCCTTTCGGATCGCGTAAGGTCGTATTTTTCGGGGTACGACAGCTGGCGAATCTGCTGGGGACTGGTTCACCCCTATGCGAGTCAAGCCTAGTCTAGGTTCCCGCGCTTGTTTGAATGTTTGCTTTTATGCCTTGCTTGTTTATTTTTATCGCTTTCTCTATCGCATTCCATTTTATATATCTTGTGGCTCCTTGGTACTATAATTTGGATCGATGCTTTGCAAAAGAAACTTGAGGGAAAAGCTCTATGCCCGGGCTTTCGAGTACAAACTTAAGTTAGCGAGGTTGTGTAGTATGGGCTCCCGAGAGAACCTCTCTCGTGGGTTGTCGATACGAAAACCTCACTCGGAGTAGATTTTAATGGAAATACTGACAACCGTCAAGCTCTTGGCGTGTGTGTTCAGTTGTTTTCATTAAAGTCGTCGACTCTGAGGACCTTTAGAACCTTTTGGTTAAAACATCGGTTGATGGTTGCGTAGTATTGGGCACCAGGGTTCACCCTTGCGTGGCTCGGTACGAAAACCTCACTTGGAATAGACTTACTCAATGGAGTTGATTGACTGTCAAAGAATGTACGAAATTGACACGTGCATCAAACAGTTGAGAAAAGTTCCATAACTCCAAGACTTTGTTTTAAACCTTGTGTCGATGATCACGTAGTATGGACTCCCGAGAAAATCTGCTCTCGTGGGTTGTCGATACGAAGATCTCACCCAAAATAGATTCATATGGCGGAGTCAATCAACCGTCATGCTTATGGCGCGTGTGATGAACAACCATATGAATTGATAACTTTGGGATCCCTAAAAACTTTAGAGTCTACCCAGTGAGTTCTTGATCAGAGTATCCTCCATCTGTACCTTGGACTCATGAGACCCTGATCTTGTGATCCTGGATTCTGACATTGCATATCATCTCATTTGCATTATTTATTCATCTTGCATTTCATTCAAAAAAATCGAGAACTCATTTCATGTTCCTCCATCTTCAGTAAATCAAGCTGGTTTCCCGACGCCCGTATCGTGCTAGACGACCGTATCTAACTCGAGCAAACACTAGAAGACTGATGGACGTGATTCAGGAAGAACAAGTTGCCATGAGGGAAGAGATTGACTCGGTCAAGAGCAAGATTGACCAGATTTATGAGACTTTGCAATCTTTGGCAAGAATGGAAGAACGTCGCGAAGCTGCTGCCGCAATGAACAATGCTCAAGTGCAAGGATCTACCTCACGAGCAATGCCTTCAGTTCCAGTTCCAAATCCTTTGGTCTATGGTTTGCCTCCAGGTTTCACTCCTGCTGTTGAAGAGGCCACTTCCCAACCAATACCTGCTTCTGGTGTTACTGTTGGTGCTATTCCTCAAGCTCAACCTATTCCAACTCAAGTCCAGTTTCCTCAAACTGAAGAGAATCATCAAGTTGAGTATGAGATGCATACTGCTGTTCCAATCACCAATCCTCATGTTGTTCAAGAATCCGAAGCTATGAAGATGTGTCGCGAGTTAGCTGAAAAACTCCGAATCATAGAAGGATACAACTCAACTTCTCTGAGTGCCTCAGACATGTGCTTAGTTCCAGATGTTGTGATCCCCGCTAAATTCAAACTTCCAGAATTCGAGAAATATAAAGGCCTCAGCTGTCCTGAGCTTCATTTAAGGATGTACTGCAGAAAAATGGCCGCTCATGCTAAAGATGACAAGCTCATGATCCATTGCTTCCAAGACAGTCTGTCTGGAGCGTCTCTAGAATGGTACATGCAGCTCGAACGCAACAATGTTCGTACTTGGCTTGATCTATCTGATGCATTCAAAAAGCAATACAAGTACAACACTGACCTTGCTCCTAACCGCACTCAGCTTCAGAGTATGTCTCAAAAGGAGAGCGAATCCTTTAAAGAGTACGCCCAACGCTGGAGAGAGCTAGCCGCCAGAGTGCATCCTCCATTGGTTGACCGTGAATTGATCGATATCTTCATGGGTACCCTACAGGGGCAATACTATGAGAAGCTGATCAGCAGCGTATCTTCTGGTTTCTCAGACATGGTAATGGTCGGAGAAAGAATCGAGGAAGGCTTGAAAAGTGGAAAGATCCAAGGAGGCTCTAGCAGCCAGAACAATGCCAAGAAGCCTTTCAACGGGTATAAAAAGGCGAAACAAATGCCATTTCTGCTGCAAGTGGGAATTTTCAACAGAGTGCACCTGCTCCAGTTCCCTACTATCAGTATCCCTATGTTGCTGCTGCACAGTATGCTCCTATGCCATATCAGCCAGCTCCTCCAATGCCTTATCAGCAGGCCTTTCAAGCTTTATTTCCGCCTCAGATGGCTCATCAACCACGTCCACCTCCAATGGTTGCAGCTGCGCAGTATGCGCCCAATCCATACCAGCAACATGCTTATCAACCACGGCCTGGTCAACAACAACAACGCGCTCCTCAACAGCGTCCACCATATCAGCCAAGAAGGCCTGAAAGAACCGTTGATCCCTTGCCTATGACGTATGGAGAAATCTTTAATCAGATGATAGCAAAAGGAACTCTTGTGTTGAAGGACATGCCACCTCAAACTGGTAACGCTCTAAATTATGATGCCAATGCCCGCTGTGAGTATCACAAGGGTGCTCCAGGTCACACAATTGACAACTGCAGGTTATTCAAGCACAAAGTCCAAGATTTAATCGACTCTAAGGATCTCACCTTCACTCCGAGAAATCCAAATGTCCAGAACGATCCAATGCCGTCACACGGTGCTAACAAGTGAAGACATTTGAAGGGGTTGTTGAAGACCAAGCTGAGTAGTATCCCAACTTTGAAGTATTCAATCAAGAGAAGTTCAATTCCTCAAATCAAGGCAGCCAGTGCCATTTATTATTTCCGCATTCCTGTTGTTTTGTAATGTTTAAGTACTATTTGCTTTGAACATTGTTATCGTGTGTTCTTGGTTATGTTAATGTTATGTTTATGCATGTTTTGAATTAATTTATTCGCATTCGCTCATGTTTATCATTTATCACAAAATCACAAAAAATATTCCCTCACTTCACTTTAGCAAATGTTTGAGGGAGGATGATGAAAACGAAATACCCATAACTGTTGCGGTATGCTTTCGGATAAAACCTTGTCAATGATGTACAGGCATTCTTTCAAATCCCCAAACACTGGAGATATAAGGAGTTAATCCCTAGTCAACCACTTTGAGCCTAGAAGTAGGAGTTTCTTTCGGATACAAACCCTTACATTTAACCCGGGGTAGGGTAGTTGTTCAGTTAACCTGACTACACTTCAAATCGCAAGATGAGACATCCCATCAGAGGACCATCAACAAATGACTTGGCAGTCACAACATTCAAACAAAGAAAAGAAAAACCACTAAGTTGAGCACCCGAAGGGAGACTTAGTCGAAAAAAGAAATCAAAAGAGGAACTCAAATCCTCAGCAAAAGCAAAACAAATATCAGTGACCACCCAAATCAAGAATCAAAGGGTCACCAGCAAAATAAGATGATTGCCATTTCCAAGCGAACTTCAAAGCTTCATCTTCACTCTTGCAAAGTCAATACAAACGCACGTGTAGAGTTAACTGGACGTAGGACTGGAGAATAATACGAAGAAGGGATGGGTACAAATCAAACTTTGAGCCTAATGTCTTTTTATTTCTCAAACCATTAACCAGACCACGTTACAACCCTCGAAAGTCCTAATTGAGGCAGGGTTTATTCTGAAAGCATGCTACCAACAAGGTTGCGTAAATTGACTCCCATATATTTGCTAATCTTCAAATCTCGACTGCACATTATTCTTGCTGCATCTTTCACGCACTTCCTAAATCAGCACTTCGTTTGGACTAACAGTCCATTCGTCATACTATCACAATCATTCAAATAAATTGACTTTTTCAAAACTTACATGAACTTTACATTAACACTGCCATTTGTGTATGAACAATTTAATTGCAATTTAGTGCTTGACATCAGTGCAATCCCGACAAGGGACAATCAAAGGAGAAATTTGAGCTTCATTGCCAACGTGAATCAAGACTACCTCAACATTCTTTTAGTGTTGGGGTCGCCTTATCATCCTTTTGATGATAGCGATTGTTTAATTTTCTGTGTCTCAGCATCCTTTTGGTGTCGGGCTCACCTTATCATCCTTTTGGTGATAACGATTGTTTAATTTTCTGTGTTTCAGCATCCTTTTGGTGTCGGGTTCGCCTTATCATCCTTTTGGTGATAGCGATTATTTAATTTTTTGTTACTCGTCATCCTTTTGGGTGTCGGGGTTGCTTTATCATTCTTTTGGTGATAGCGATTTTATTTTCAGTCAGTTGCCTTATCATCCTCTGGTGATAAGTGCTATATTTTGTCAACATGTTTATTTAATTATCTTCAAACAGCCCAATCAGGGGCAAATCATCTTCAAACAGCTCAATCAGGGGCAAATTATCTTCAAAGGCTCAATCAGGGGCAGATCATGTCCTGGCCATTGTCAAAGCGTCCCTATCAAATTTATTTCAGATACCTTACAGGCAGGGGCAAGCAAACAAGGAGCAAATCTTCCGTTATCTTCTCCCCAGCTGAGCAAACAGACCTTGCCAGACGTTGGCAACCCTTCAAAGCAAATCAAGCGTCATGTGACAATCAAGTCACTTCGCTCATCAGCAAGTAACCAAACTTGGAGCTGTCAGATCCGTCTTCGGATCATACTTCGTCAAAGATCGAGTGTCGGGAAATCAGTCCCTCCACCCACCCAAAGTCCAATCATTATTGGCAACTACCAAACCAAAAGTCCACCAAGCTGGCACCTATCAATCGCTCATATGCATCATTGTGCATCATATGTAGTCATAAACATCATTTACATCAATCATGTACAACATGTGCATCATGTGCATACTTAAAACAAAAACAGACCCTTTTATTTTCCCCAACAGTTTCAACCTACGTTTCAGTGCATAAGCATTTGCATCGCATCTCCATCGCTATGGAATACCATTTCAAAACAATCAAGCATAGTCGCATAACTCAGGATCCGGGATCAATCCAAGATTCCAGGCCTTTCCCCAGCAGAAGTCAGGGTCCAGGGTCGATCGAAGATTCTCCTAAGGTGTTATTCAGTGGGTGTCCCCGTTGGATATTTCTCTTCCAGTTTATTTAAATTTTTTGTTGCTCAGCATCGACCTAGCATCGAGTGCCGAGTTCGCATTATCATCCTTGCGGTGGTAAGCGATTATTTTATGTTATTTTATTTTCTGTTACTCAGCATCGACCTAGCATCGAGTGCTGAGTTCGCATTATCATCCTTGCGGTGGTAGGCGATTATGTTATTTTATTTTCTGTTACTCAGCATCGACCTAGCATCGAGTGCTGAGTTCGCATTATCATCCTTGCGGTGGTAAGCGATTATTTTATGTTATTTTATTTTCTGTTACTCAGCATCGACCTAGCATCGAGTGCTGAGTTCGCATTATCATCCTTACGGTGATAAGCAATTATTTTATTTTATTTTCTGTTACTCAGCATCGACCTAGCATCAAGTGCCGAGTTCGCATTATCATCCTTGCGGTGGTAGGCGATTATTTAACTTTCTATCAACCTGTTTCTGTTTCATATCGCCTTCATTTTCCAATTTTAATCATCTATTTACTGCACAATTTCTGTTGCGGACAAATTTGGAGTCTGTTAATATCTAATTATCTTATACCGTGAAAGACTGAACGCGAGCCAGTTCATCTTACTCGGTCTAAGCCAATTCGATAGGGGCATCTGTCATACCCCAAATTTGTCCTACCCGCACTACTTTATTTTCTGTCTAATCATTATTTTAAAAATCCAAAAAAATATGTATTACTTTATTATTCTGTCTAACATTAAAAGAAAATTCAAAAAATGCTTTTTGTTCCTTTTCTAAAAAAAATCTCCTTTTAGTTTATAATTTATTCATTTCATTATCAAAAATACAAAAAATATACAAATATCTTCACTTCTAATCTAGTTTCATTTTATTTCTTAAAAGACCATTATGTACATAAAATTGCAAAAATCCCATTATTTATTTTTTATCATCCTTTTTTATATATACACATCAAAACTAATTTCTACTATTATTATTATCATTAATTTTTATTTTTTTTTATTTATCATTGTTATTATATTTTTCCATTATTATTCACTTTTTATTATTATTTCTATTATACCTTTATTTCTATATACTTTTTATTATTACTATTATTATTATTATTATTATTATTATTATTATTATTCCATGAATACAATTATCTTTTTTTTCAATATCATAGTAAATATATTTTCAAAAAAAAAAACCATCATATTATAGTTATCTTTTTTAGGAGCTTATCCACATCCCAATATCAGTACATGGCCATTTTGTACAAATCCACTATGCACTCCACTACAACAACAATTCCACCCAAATCTCGTTCCGCATCACACACAACAACTTGCAACATTATTAATCCTTATCCTCATTTTTTTCAAACCATATTCTCCGTAACTTCTTCAATCATAAAACCTCACCTTCAATCCATTACATCCTTCATAAACTGCAAATACCACACAACTTTTTCACAAAACCTGTAAAGAACCTCAAACAACAAGCCATTCACAATTCAATAATCTCCAAAAAATAGAAAAACCAAGGTTCAACATCCATTTTCCACCCTTCAAAATCACAGAATCCAAACACAGAATACTTCAACCCTCAATACAACATATTTCATTTCTCTATAAATCATAGAAACAACATCACAAAAAAATCTCACCTTCTTTGACATACAGAACCACCTCACATAGACCGCAAATCCACCATTTTTTTTTCTTTCTTCAATCTTTCATACACTTACCTTCACCAAAACAACGAACTCACCGTATCAGCATTCAAAAACCACCTCTAAACTTAGAAAACAAATGCGAAAAATCTCTTACCAACATCACCATTCACCGGAAGCTTCTATCCGTTAAAACACCAAATTCGGTCCAAAACAAAGCTCACTACCCATCTTCGTCATCTTCCCGCATCAACAAAACCAAAAACCTTCTTCATCAAACAAATCGAACCGCCAACATCATCAACCTTCATCAGCCGCAAAAATCCGTCAACCCTCCATTTTCCGTCAACCCCATCCACCAAATCGCACAAAACGCAGAGAGATTCACAGCCGCCGTCAACACTATTTCATCCGCCGGCCAAACCACCTTGACCGCAACATCGAGCCACCGCGAAACCCTTACCAGTCATCACCGTCGCAACCGCGACCAACCATCCACCACTGAACATCATCCGAAGCAGTCGCGCAAGCCGCCGAGAGCGAGATTGCGAGAGGAAGCAACCACCGCGTCGGCCACCACCCTGTTATCATCAGCCGAAACCCACCAGCCAGAACCGCTGAGCGCGAGCCGCGAGAAGCAACAGGAGAGAGATCCAGAGTGAAAGCGGAGAACGGAAAGCAGAGAGAGACGGTACAGTTGAATTTCACTCTCTTCTGATTTTTGAGATTATGACTTTTTCTTTTTGTTTTTATTATATGTTCACAAATGTTTTTTTCTTTGTTATTTATTTATTTGATATATTTGGTTGATGTATTTATTATTTTATATGTTATATTATTATTTTATTTTCAGAATATGTTATTATATTATTTTTATATTATGTTACTTTTTATGCATAAGACAATACTACCTAAACTCATATGTTTACAGCAGTTTTTTTATTGTTTGTTACAGTTTTATATATATACATTTTTTTTATTTATTAGTTTAAAACTTCCAAAAAGTATATATGCATAGATATATATATTACATTTTATTGGTTTAATAAGAATCTCTAAAAAAGTTCTGTTAATTAAAATTGTTATTGAGTTTCTTTTACTATCTATTTACCATCTTAGGTATTAAAGTGAAAAAATAAAAAAAATCAATTTATAAAATTCAAAATAGTAGAATAGGTTTTGATGTCTTCACCTCATGTCTTTTTTAGAACTTTTTCTATTATTTAAACAAAAATTAAAAAATACTTTTATGGTTGTTTTCATTATTGTTAGATTTATTTTTCAGATCATTATTATGGGCCAATGATATAACAAACGGCCAATTTATCGCCCGATTCTAATCGGTGATTTTTGGTCAATATGAGGCCCCCCTTTGTATTTAATTTTTCACTTTTATTATTCCGACAAAACAAACATGTAATCTAATTTAGTTCATTTTATTATCCTTGATATTATTTAATTCATTTATTATTTATATTCATTATTTTATTTTTTTTCTAACAATTCAATTCATTTATTTATTCATTTATTTATTCATTTATTTATTCATTTATTTATTCAATTATTTTTGCATAAAAAAATTTACGATTCGACTCCTCATAGAACGATTTCATTAAATCGGCTCTAAGGCAGTAAACGAACCAAATTTTGTCGCGTCCCGATTAAACAGGCCGAACGCCTTCGAATAGTTCAAACACACTGCACACACGCTTTCTCTTGGGCTAATTACAACGAGACCATTTATTTTTCGCAACCCCCTGTATTTATTTTGTATCCCTCTCCCATTATTTTGTACGCATTTTATTTTCCGCATTTTTATTTAATTTCGAATCCTTGGTCCAACGCCAAGCGATTGCACTTGCACACCTACACTTTATTTTCCAGCTGTCGTTTCGTTTAGGATCCACTCCACCTTTGCGAGCCGAGCGATTCGTGCCTCGCTGACAAACCACAAAATAAACCTCCATTTGCATGCACCCTCTAAACCTAAAAAAACCAAAATGTTTCGATTAGATCCAAACCCTTGATTCAACGTCAAGCGGCTTTAGGAAATAAAAACACTTTAATAATACGAGAAGATTTGTACGCCACGAGCCTTAAGCGGTAGAAAGGGGGATAACGAGCTTTCGTTACTCGCTCCGATTATTTCGACGCAGGACACTCGTCTTGTTGGGCGAGATAAACTATCCATAGTCTTTAGTACATTCGACTCCTAAACCCTTTCATCAACGAAAGGTAATAAAATCAACAACCACTACCCTTAGTAGGCCGAACTACGAGGCTCTGACTTTCCCATTGCACGCGGGAGTACGTAGGCACGAGGATCTCCATCCTTGCCGAGCACCTAGGTTCAATCTAACTTATAATTCAACTCATTCCCCTCTAGCAAGCAATTCGTTTAAGCATAGACATCCTTTCTCGCGCGATAACTTAGATGGTTCTCATCGAGTACGATGGATGTAGGGGGTGCTAATACCTTCCCCCTGCATAACCGACTCCCGAACCCAGGCAATGGTTCCGTTGACCTTTGTCCTATCCTTTTCCTCCCGGGTTGTATCTATATCTCCCCTTTCCCTCCTCGGGAATAAATAGAATTAGGTGGCGACTCTTCAGTTTGTCCGGCGCGTGACTCCGTCCTTTCGGATCACGTAAGGTCGTATTTTTCGGGGTACGACAAATGGGTTAGGCTTTTCTGATGCTGATTTGACTCCTGCCAAGAGAAACCATAACAGAGCTTTGCATATCTCCATTGAATGTAGGGGCACTACCTTGTCTCATGTGTTGATAGACAATGGCTCTTCATTGAATGTACTTCCCAAAGAGGTTCTGAACAAGCTCAATCCTGAAGATACTGTGTTAAAACCAAGTAATATAGTGGTGAGGGCCTTTGATGGTTCAAGAAGAGTGGTGCACGGAGAAATAGATCTCCCGATCAAAGTAGGCTCTCAAGTCTTCAATTCTACCTTCTATGTAATGGACATTCGAACTGTGTATTCCTGTTTTCTTGGGTGCCCTTGGATCCACGGGGCAGATGCTGTGACCTCCACTCTACATCATAAGTTGAGATATCCAGTGAAGGGAAAGATTGTCATTGTTTATGGAGAGGAAGAATACATGGTAAGTCATGTGAAAACATTTAAGTATGTTGAAGTGGAAGGTGAATATGTTGAGACTCCTTGCCAGACATTTGAAGTAGTTCCTTGGGTTGTTCCTGTTGCTGAAGCTCCTCCTGTTGTTAAAAAAGTTCATGTGGTTACTAGAGTACCTCCTACAATGGCCTCCCTCAAAGATGCCAGAGCTGTGGTTGAAGAAGGTGGTTGTACTATTTGGGGTCAGCTTCCTGACATTCCTTACAAGTCTGAAAAGTTTGGTTTGGGTTTCACTACAGAGTCCCAGAAGGCTGTTCGTCGTGCTCGTGTTGTTCGTATCACCAATCAAGGGGTCATGAGAGATCAGATCAATGTTGTAGGTGACTATAGTGAAGACTACAACCTGGATACTTGGATTTTTCCTACTGTGGGTGATGGGCTCAACAATTGGAAGACTGAAGACTTTATTCCTATCTCCTTTAGTCAGGAGTAAATACTATTACTGTGTTGTTATTTTTAAGTTTGTAATTTTGAACAATTAAACTTTTAAGCCTTGTGTCTTACCCGGGGTACAATGGTATGCTTGTTACGGGATGTCATTTCATTTGCATACTTCATTCAATAAAAATCAATGGACGTTTTGTTTTCGTAAATATTGTGTTCCGTTGTCTTTCTTTTATTTTTTATTTTTGTTTTATCAGCTATGTGTTCTTACACACACCCACATCACTAAAATGCAGATCCTCATCCACTCTGGATCCTGTTGATAACAGTTCTACTATTTCCAATTATAATTTCGAGAATCCGATCTATCAAGCTGAAGATGGAAAGGAGGAAGATTGTGAAGTACCTGTAGAGCTTGCTAGGTTGTTACAACAAGAAGAGAAAGCTATACAGCCACATGAAGAGCCAATCGAAGTTGTGAATCTGGGAACTGAATAAAACAGGAAAGAGGTCAAGATAGGGGCTGAATTAGAGGATGGTGTTAAGAGCAGATTAATTCAGATGTTACGTGATTATGTGGAGATCTTTGCTTGGTCCTATGAAGATATGCCAAGGCTGGATACAGACATTGTGGTTCATCGTTTACCAGTAAAAGAAGATTGTCGTCCAAAGAAGCAGAAGGTTCGTCGCATGCGTCCTGAAATGTCAGAAAAGATTAAAGCAGAGGTAATGAAACAATTTGATGCAAGGTTCTTAGCTGTGACTTCTTATCCTCAATGGGTTGCAAATGTGGTACCAGTACCTAAGAAAGATGGTAAGGTACGTATATGTGTAGATTACAGGGATTTGAACAAGGCCATCCCCAAAGATGACTTTCCACTTCCTCATATTGATGTTCTGGCAGACAACACTGCTCAGCATAAAGTATTCTCTTTCATGGACGGTTTCTCTGGTTACAATCAAATCAAGATGGCACCTGAAGATATGGAAATGACTATATTTGTTACACAGTGGGGCGCGTTTTGTTATAAAGTGATGCCATTTGGTTTGAAGAATGTCGGGGCAACATATCAGCGTGCTATGGTGGCTTTATTTCATGATATGATTCATCATGAAATAGAGGTATATGTGGATGATATGATAGCCAGGTCCCAGAATGAAGAACAACACCTTGATCATCTGCATAAGCTGTTTGAAAGACTGAAGAAATACAAGTTGAGATTGAACCCAAACAAGTGTACTTTTGGAGTGAGGTCTGGTAAACTCCTGGGTTTCATAGTCAGTGGAAAAGGTATTGAAGTGGATCCTGCAAAAGTGAAAGCTATACAAGAGATGCCTGCTCCCCGTACTGAGAAGGAAGTTAGAGGTTTCTTGGGACGATTGAACTACATTGCAAGATTTATTTCCCAATTAACTGCTACCTGTGAGCCAATCTTCAAGTTGTTGAAGAAAGATCAGGTAATGGAGTGGAATGACGAGTGCCAGACAACCTTTGATGAAATCAAGAGATATCTTCTAGAACCTCCAATTTTGATGCCACCAGTTGATGGAAGACCCTTGATTATGTACTTAACAGTATTAGACAACTCAATGGGGTGTGTGTTGGGGCAACATGACGAGTCTGGTCGAAAAGAGCAGGCAATATACTACCTTAGCAAAAATTTTACCGACTGTGAAACAAGATACTCACTGCTCGAGAAGACTTGCTGCGCTTTGGCATGGGCTGCTCGCCGACTAAGACAATATATGTTAACTCATACTACCTTATTGATTTCAAAGATGGATCCAATTTAGTACATATTCGAGAAACCTGCTCTTTCCAGACGAATAGCAAGATGGCAAATGATCTTAACAGAATATGATATACAGTACACTACTCAGAAGGCCATTAAGGGTAGTGTGGTAGTTGATCATTTGGCTCATCAAGCAGTGGATGATTATCAGTCAATGAGTTTTGAATTCCCTGATGAAGAGATTATGATTATTACTAAAGAACTTGGACAATATGACGGACCTGAACAAGGATCCCGATGGACTATGGTTTTTGACGGAGCTTCTAATGCACTTGGTAATGGTGTTGGCGTTGTGATCATTTCCCCTGAAGGTTGTCATATCCCAATTACTGCAAGACTTTGTTTCTATTGTACCAATAACATGGCTGAGTATGAGGCATGTATCCTGGGTATTAAAGCTGCCATTGATATGAAGATTCAGTTCCTGGACGTGTATGGAGATTCAGCCCTGGTAGTAAGTCAGATTAAAGGAGATTGGGATACTAAGCATAAAAATCCCATTCCTTATAGAGAGCATGTGTTGTCCTTGATCCCATATTTTGAAGAGATTACCTTTGGACATATTCCACGAGGAGAAAATCAGTTGGCAGATGCATTAGCCACCATGGCATCTATGTTTGAGATTAGCTGGGATGATGAAGCTCCCAAGATTACTATTGATAGATTTGAGAAGCCTGCGTACTGTAATGAGATTGACACTGAAGAAGCAGAGGGGAAGCCTTGGTTCTATGAAGTGAAAAGATATCTTGAAGCTCAGGAGTTCCCTGAAGGGGCATCTGTCAAAGATAAGAAGTTTCTGAGGAGGTTTTCTGCTAAATTCTTTTTGAGTAATGGAATTTTGTACAAGCGCAATCACAATTCAACTTTGCTTCGTTGTGTGGATAAGAAGGAAGCAACAAAGATTATGGAAGACATGCATGATAGGATCTTGGGCACTCATTCTAGTGGTCATATTATGGCAAAGAAGATATTGAGAGCAGGTTACTATTGGTCTACCATGGAAGTTGACTGCTATCAACATTCCAGAACATGTCACAAGTGTCAAATCTATGCTGATAAAGTACATATACCTCCATCACCATTGAATGTGTTGACTGCTCCTTGGCCTTTTTCCATGTGGGGCATTGATATGATTGGTGAGATCAAGCCTACTGCTTCTAATGGGCATCGTTTCATCCTAGTTGCTATTGATTACTTCACAAAGTGGGTGGAGGCAGCTTCATTTGCATCTGTTACTAAGAATGTGGTGGCTCGGTTCATTAAGAATAATCTCATATGTAGGTATGGCATCCCTGAAAGGATTAATACTGAAAATGGCTCTAATCTGAACAACATTATGATTACTGATCTCTGCATGCAGTTCAAGATTAAGCATCATAACTCTTCTCTGTATCGTCCGAAGATGAATGGGGCAGTAGAAGCTGCTAATAAGAACATTAAGAAGATTCTATAGAAGATGACTGTTACTTACAAGGATTGGCATGAGATGTTACCATTTGCTCTTCATGGTTATCGCACTACAATACGTACTTCAACAGGGGCAACCCCATTCTCCTTTGTCTATGGTATGGAAGCAGTTCTGCCCATTGAAGTTCAGATCCCTTCCTTAAGAATCTTGAAGGATGCAGGCTTGGATGAAGATGAGTGGATTCAGACTCGACTTGACTAGATAAATTTGATTGATGAGAAGAGGTTAGAAGCTGTTTGTCATGGTCAGATGTACCAGAAACGGATGATCAAGGCTTTCAATAAGAAGGTTAAGCCAAAGGTATATCAGGCTGGTGACTTGGTAATCAAACGTATCATACTACCACAAGGTGATCCTAGGGGCAAGTGGACTCCTACTTATGAAGGACCATTTATGGTCAAAAGAGTATTCTCAGGAGGTGCCATGATGCTTACTACTATAGATGGTGAAGACTTCCCACAACCTGTAAACGCAGACATAATTAAACAAATACTACGCATAAAAAAAAGAGACCCGCTAGGTTGACTAGCCTAGGAAAAAATGAGGGCATCCCGACGAACCAAAAGTGTTCGGGCAAAAATTAGGGATATATATATATATATATATATATATATATATATATATATATAAAGAATGTACACCCGGCAAGTCGAAAACCTGAAAGGGCGGCTTGGGCAAAAAAGGGTATCCCGGTGGATTGAAAACCTGAAAGGGCAATCCAGGCAAAAGTTAGGGATTAAAGCGTATGACTATGTCTCGTTTGGATCACTCATGTAACTTCAACTGATGGTACTACCTAAATCAAGATTCGAACAGATAAAGATCAATCCAATCGTTTTCGTCTCAACAGCAGAATTGAAACTCAATAGGATTATTTCTCACATAGCTTGTTAATTCTATTATTTTATGATTGGCATTATGTTTGGTAAAACTAATATGGATGGAAAATGTTGAATAAGAAGTTCCATATGTTAAATTAACATGGTATAGATTTTGGAAGAACATGTCAAACATGATGTCCTGACATGGTGGCACAGATAAATGTGGTTATAATAATTGGCAGATACTGAAGAAGATGTTGAAACATCTGCAAATTGTCATGACAGAATTACTGTCATATGTTACAAACAGATGTCAAAGAAAATGTTGAAACATATGCAACTGTCATGACAACATTAATGTCATGTGTTACATATAGATACTGAAGAAGATGTTGAAACATCTGCAAATGTCATGACAGAATTACTGTCATATGTTACAGACAGATGTCAAAGAAAGTGTTGAAACATCTGCAACTATCATGAAAACATTACTGTCATGTGTTACAGATAGATACCAAACAAGAAGTGTTGAACTTAGTTCAGGATGTCACACCAGATGTCGTGACATTGACAAACAGAGTAAAAGTTAATGAACTTAAGTCAAGACATCAGGATGTCACACCAGATGTTGTGACATCGTAAACCTGCTACCAGACTTAAATGATGCATAACAGAAGTGAGTAAATTCAGGAGAATTTATCTGGAATTAATTGTGAATAGTAAGCACTACAAGGCGCATCTTTAGGGAGCTTAGTTATCTGATTTCAGTGTAACAGAATAACTAACTCACCTTGAATCAAGGAGGTAACAAACTAACTAATCCTAATTCAAGGTGATGACAGTGGGATTTATCAGAATATTCTACAAAATATTCTGATATCACAGGTGGAGTTATTTTAAAGGACTAGGAGATTCGAGGTGGAATTATTTTTTAAAGATGCAGAATATTCTGGAGATATTATGAAATCATATGTGGCGCTGATCTAAAGGGTGCTGATTTAGAAGATCTTAAAGACTCAATTTAAATTGAAGACAAATATTGAAAAATATAGAGTTTCTATATTTAGAGATATTTTAGGAGTTTTTAGATTTGAAGATCTTTTGGTATATTTGTAGCAGATTTTTTCTGCATATTTGTAGCAGCTATTGTTGTGATTGTTTAGGCCCAAATCTAGTTGGGAATAGGTTATAAAAGAAACCCTATAACCTAGTTTAGAATTAACCCAATCAACCAAAAATGTAAACATTATTAGGGTTATGTTCTTGTGGCAGCCGTGCGTAACAAGGAACCCTATTTTGGCTGTTTCACTTGTGATTCTCGAAGCTTGTAAGCAAGAGAAGTATTGTACTTAATTGAAGCTGCTAAGAAAGGTTAAGTTGTTGTCATGGAAGTATGGATTCTATTTGTGAATTGTTGTATAGGTATGAAGTCGTCAATATCAGCAACTGAGAGTTGAGAACTGTGAGACATCACTGAGGTGATTGGAAGTGAGGATGAGTTTCTCATATTTAGGAGTTCCTAAGTAGAAGTTGCATTGGTAGTGATTAAGTGAGAAGACTGTAAACTATAGGTGTTTGCTAAGAAGTCTTTGAATTGATACTACATAGTGGATTTCCTTCCTGGCTTTGTAGCCCCCAGAGTAGATTGATTTGATTGAACTGGGTTAACAATTCTGTTGTGTTCTTTATATCTTTTATGTTTTATGTTTTATGCAGTACCTGAACTGAATGTCCTATCAGATGTCACAACATCCTGAAGCATGTTTGACTCTGATATATCAGAATTATTTAAGTACTGATATGTATGTCTTACCATGTTTATAAGTAACAGATAAGATGTCTCAACATCATATTCGACATCTGAGTCTGTCATACCAGAATTTCAATTGGTATCAGAGCAGGCATCCTGGTCTATTTCTGGATGAGATCTAAGGGGGATACTTTCTGGTTCATGGTAAAGGAAGAAGGATGATATAATGAAAAGCTGTTGGAACTTGAGAGGTTCATATTGGCGTTTGAATGGTCCCTAGAAGTGGAGGATGGACTATTCATCATATGGTGTATATTGGACCGGTCTGGTGTATATTGGACCGGTCTGGTGTTATCAGGGCTGGAAATCTTGATAAGTTATCTCTTAAGCTTATTTATGGTGACCTAATTAGGATTTTCTTCCTGGTTATGGTGTCCAATGTAGTTTAGATATAGCTGAAGATAATTTCTCTTGTGAAGATACATGTTTCTGATTGTCTAAATCATGAACTGAAGGAAGTTTCATCAAGAAAGAAGCTGAGTTGATATGTCAATCCTAATGTCTTGACACCACGCTACACATCAGCAGTTTATGATAAATGTTGAGTCAAAGACCTAAAGGATTGTGGTTTTTTTAGGATCTCTGAAGCTATGAAGTTGAATACTCTTTGAGATGCTACTGACGATTGTATTTGTGCAAAGTATCTTTCATAATGTTATAGCACTTCAGTTGGAGCTGATTGAAGAAAAGGTAGTAATCTTGAAAGCAGTAATGTTTCAGAACCAAGCTTAGTTTTATGTTCCAGAAGAAGGAAACTGGTGTGATATCCTGCTAACATGATGGATGCTTTGGGTGCTAGACAAATGTGTGATGATCACATATGTTTGGAACCTACTCCTAACCTGGAAGAGGAGGCATCTATGCTATGTGTTGAAGGTCTCAAGTTTAAGAAAGTGGGAGTGTGTTGCTAATAACCATAGTTATTGGTGTATGATCAAGGGAATTCTTCATCAAGCTTAGGCCCAATTATGTGATGTCCCCGTATGAAGAGTATAATATGTAGACATGTTAATGGTATGTATCATGCAAGTCACTGCATGTATTTGGGTCTGATAGAAAAGGATGATTAACTTCTGGTGAACTCTCGTACCCTCTGCAAAGAGTTGTACATGGATTACTACTGTTGTTACCCCCAAAACCATAGTAAGTGTCAAATCAATTTGTTTGAGATTGTTGTCAGATCTGATGTTGGAACATCATCTCAAAAATGTTGAGTCTTCAACCAAGGAAGTTAGTTGTGCTCATGGTGGAATATCAGGTCAAGCCACTTACCTAATTTGAAGTGATAGGTGGTGCGGATTAATAAAATAGGGACTAGCAAGTGCCACAGGTGTGCAGGAAATGAATGTCAAACCAAATCTCCTACCTTGTGTGAGAAGGTTACCTTATCACATATGATAAAAACCTTGACAGGAGTTGAGTATTTGTCTGCTATTGATAAGGATATGCATCTAACCGATAGTGAATACTCTGACAGGAGCTAAATGTTTATCTGTCTTTGAAAGATGTTGTGCTTTCAACCAATGAGAAAATACATTAATGGAGGATTATGTATATGTCTGATGTAAAAGTGCAGAACTACAGTCTAAACATCATAATTCAAGAAGTGTTGAGAAATTACTTTTCTCTTTGTGGCTGTATATTTCTCTTCATGGTGTTTTAGTCTGTGATGACCTGAATTAGCTACTGAAGGTGTGATCCTTAGAGATTGTCTTTGGAGCTCTGTGTTGAAGTCCTAAGACAGTATATGTTGACTCATACGACCTTATTGATTTCGAAGATGGATCCAATCAAGTACATATTCGAAAAACCTGCTCTCTCCGGACGAATAGCAAGATGGCAAATGATCTTAACAGAATATGATATACAGTACACTACTTAGAAGGCCATTAAAGGAAGTGTTGTAGCTGATCATTTGGCTCATCAAGCAATGGATGATTATCAGTCAATGAGTTTTGAGTTCCCTGATGAAGACATTATGATTATTACCAAAGAACCTGGACAATATGACGGACCTGAACAAGGATCCCGATGGACTATGGTTTTTGATGGAGCTTCTAATACACTTGGTAATGGTGTTGGTGTTGTGATCAGTTCCCCTGAAGGTTGTCATACCCCAATTACTGCAAGACTTTGTTTCTATTGTACCAATAACATGGCTGAGTATGAGGCATGTATCCTAGGTATCAAAGCTGCCATTGATATGAAGATTCAGTTCCTCGACGTTGTAATACCTCAAAATTTGCCCTCATATTTATTCTCTCTAAGGGCTTATGCTCCGTGTTCATTTGCATTTCTCATCAGTCCATTAACATCATAACAGTGCATTGCATAGGTTCATAAGGCATGTGATCAGGACCCAGGGAAATTAGGATTTCTGCATCTGCCAGAGGTTGAAGCAACAGAGAATATTCACTGGACTATGATTTTATTCCGAATGCGGTTGCTCAGTTGTGTCTCAACTCAGATGGGAGTTTGACCTAATTATGGTCAAACTATCAAGAGATTACTGCAACTGCAAGATTATTCGGGCCACTGGTCTAGCTCTTAGACAATGCATATTCAAAGTTCAGATTGTCATGCACTGGGATTCATCTGTCTATCGAACAGTGTTTGGTGTGAATTTTGGTTCGTGTCTTCACCTGTATTCGAATGATCACGGCATATTTCAGACGATTTAAAAGGGCGTGACCTAGGTGGAGAATTATTCGATAGTTCAAAAGTGGTCATGTTCATGGGCTTGTGGAAGGATTCAAAATAGACCTTGGGCTAAAATCGAGATTTTATATCCATTCATTGCTTTGTTTTCATTTTCATAAACCATTCCCGATTATTTCGTTTCATTTTTATTTCCACTTTCAATTTCTTTTACTCGTCTTTCCATTTATTTTTATCCATATCCGATTACCCGTATAATCCTTATTCAATAAATTCCATTTCATTTCAATGCTCATAATTGTCACATTCAACACAAATCCATTCAATTTGTTTTCATCTATTTTTACAACAATAGACTTATTGAAAAATCTCAAGTGAAGTTGTTATAGGTCTATTTGATGTTATCTTTCTTAATCCGTGATTAATGGGAACCATGTTCGTTTCAAGCCAATGTCCATTTCAAGGAGTGAGGCTTAATTCTATTTTGTCCGGCCGTTCGAGTCCATAGGTCGTTTCGTCCTAATTGATTCCTAGCTCGGTCGCTCATACTTATGTTCAAATCATCCCAAGTTCATGTAGATTTTCCAAACTACATCCATTATTTTTATTCCAATTTCAAACTCATTGTAATCCATGATAAAAATAGACAAATTAATGATCCTCGTGTTAGTTAGATTTGTCTTACCTACATCAAATAATATCCTTTTTGGCATATCAAGCCCATTGGTCCCATTCTATTTAAACCTTTTCTTTCATCTAATTCCATTTTGTTTGGTTCTAACCAAAGTTGTCAATTTTTCATATCAATTGAAAACAATTACAAAAAGGGGGGAATTAACTACAAAGAGAAAGAACAGCTACATGATTCGGCATAAAAAAAACTCAGATCATTAATTCTTCAACTTCAAGTCCACACTTATAACAAAACAGCTCTAATATTATTTGATTTTTTTTACTGATTTTTTTTCTCAATGAATTTTTCTTCAAAGAGACTTCACTTCAGAATTTTCAACGACTTCGTTTCTTCTGCAGTTTCATGAATGGTATCCTCACGATCTTGAATTCATCCTCATAGCAATTTCAATTCCTCTTCAATTTTCTTCTTCGGTTTTTCACCTCTCTTCATCAATCTGTCAGCCTGCACCAATAACGATTCTCATCATTTAATTATTACATCAGGGTTTAGCCTGCGTATCAGTATGCCATAACAGGATTTGAAGGGAGTGAAAAGTAAAAGGAAAATAGGAAGAACAAGAGAAACATCATAAGCGAAAATCAGTTATAATGGAATTGCCAAATGAAAGTGAGAAAAGAAAATCATAACAGAAACTTAAAACAGAAAATCAAATTGGGCTAACTGATTTCATAACAAACTTACAACTGATTCCATCTAGAAGCTTCATTTGAGTCTTCACAAAATTGCATCTGGGATCACCTATAAATCAGTGTCAGCTTCTTCAAACCAAGGTTGAACATCACACAGTATTCTTCCCCATTTTTCTTTCACCCATTCTTCACGATTTTTCTCTTTCTCTTCCACTCTTCATCTGCATCTCAACTTTTCCCTGCAACTATTCTCCCATTCTTCATTCTTTCTTTCAATCAACCCTTCACCACTCCTCCTCATCATTCTTTCAAGCTTGTTATTCTTCAGCTTCAACCAAACCCTCATCAGTTGTCAATTCGAACTTCCATTCACCTTTGTTCTTGAACTTCTCAGGGCCTGTACTCATACATCTTCCTCACACCTGAAACAAAGCGGAGAATTCAAGAATTGTTTTCATGAAACTTGCAGCGAATTCAACAGTTCAATTTCAATGGATTCGGTTCAAGCAATAACAAAGCGTGACAAAAAAATCGGTTAAAGTTGATATCTGAATTGCAAGAAAGGGGAAAGGGACGGAAATAATTCCAAAACTCATACCTGGATTCGCTGCCATCACCACCACACCTTTGAAGGGTTAGGGTCGAATCTGACGAATTCGCCGTGTTCATGAATCATCAGCAAAGCAACCGTAATGCACAAGGATTTGAAGCCACGGGGAGCATCGAAACAGACTAGCTTCCGAGACTTATCGATATCGCAACGGAAAGTGTCATCTTCGACACCGTCAAATAACAAGGTACGAATACGCAGTGTTCTTGTGTGAGTTGTGGCCGCCATAGGTCGCCCTTGTTTTCAGTTGTTTCTTTATCCTCCTCCAAGGTTTGCGTTTCCGATTCCAGTTTAAGGTGAGGACATAGGTTTAGAATAGAAAGTTGTTGAGGTCGTAGGGAGTGAGGCTTTGCTTTGGTTTTCGTCTCCTCCGTTGGTCTTCACAGTGCCGCCATTAAAGGTCATGGGTGGTCGAAGCGACGGAGAAGTTGGGGTTCATTTTGGTGTTGATGATGGAGTATTGCTGGAGATGACGGAGGAAGGACGGTGTTAGGTTGATGGTGTCGAAGAGGAAAAAGGTTATGAGACGGTGATGGTGATGAATTTAAGGAAGAGAAGATGATGGTGGTGATGGGTTCGTTGGGGTGGCGAAGAGGATGAAGAAGGTGGATGCGGCGCCGTCAAGAGGAAAAAGAGGGATTTAGGGTTAGGTTTGTTTGTGTTTCAGCTTTGATTTTTGGGTTTATGTAATTAACATTTTCTTTTCTCATTAATTTGATTATTGATTAATTATGAGATAAGATTGTTAAATTAAGTTATAATCATAAGATTAGTCTGCTATTTTCTTAAATTAAGATATTAGTCTAAGTTTAGTATATTTCATGTTCTTAAATTAATATTTTAGAAAACATTATTATTAGATTAAAGATTTAAGTCATTTGTAGATTAAGAGTTTAATTCTTGTTTTTTTTTTTTTAATTAAGATTTTAGAAAATTTTAGTCATAAGTTAGGTTAATTCTTTTTTTCTTAAGTTAAAATATTAGCTTAATTGAAATAATCATTAATTAAGAATTTAATTCATTTTCTAAGATTATTAGTTAATTCTTTTTTAATTAAATGATAAAACTATAGTTTAATTAAGATTTTTTAGAGAATATTAGTTTAGGATTAGTTTATTTCTTTTGCTTAAATTAAGTTTTTTTTCTGAAAAAAATATTTTAATAAGTTTAATTAAAATATTAAGTTGATATAATCATGAGTTTAGTTTAGAGACTTAAATTAAAATTTTTAGGAAAAAATATTAAGTTTAAGTTTAGTTTAATTCATTTTTATTTTATTAAGATTGTAAATTAAACATTATTTTAAGATCATAAGTATGATATGATACATGATACTTAACCTATAATTAAATCTAGTTAATTAACATTAAAAATTCAATAAGCTACCATTAATTTTTTGGTTTATACATATTAATCTTAAGTCCTTGGATTTAATGAAATAAGAGATTGGGCCTAAGGATGTTGCTATCAACACCCCTGCTCTAAGGCCCAGCATAATAAAAATAACTGAAAAAATAGATCTTCACACCTCCCCCTCTCAAGGCTGCGAATTGGGCCTATTTCTTTTCCTATTAGTACCTCATTTCTGAGCCCTGTTTATGAAAAGAACTAGGAAAATATACTAAGGACACCCCCTGCATTATTTCTTTAAGATTTTATTTTTAGTTAATTATAGTTTCAAATTAAATCTAATAAAAATAGGTAAATGCTTAAGAAAATTCCCAAAAAATTAAAGTAGCTTAATATGTCAATTTAGAAATTTGTGATATTTTTATTTTCTGAAATTTGATTATTTTTGAATCAATTCTGAATTTTTCTTTTAATTGGCTTTATTGAATTTCTTTTAAATTGTGCTGAATTTTGTTCATTTTATTTAAGTAGCTTCCAGCAACTTTTTTGAGCCATTCTTTTTTCTGTAATTAGGGGACTCATAATAGTTCTTAGGACATTTTTTATGGAATTTTTAGGAGCTTTTATCTTATGTTTTAGTGATATAATCCTTAGGAAATAGTAATTAATTCTTAGCTGGAAATAATTATTTGTTAGGCATAGAAAAAATAGAAATTTTTAGGATCCCTCTTAGTATAAGATTAGAGATAATGTTAGGATCCCATAGTTTAATTTTCATAATTTTTCTAGAAGATTTAATATTTTTTTAGAATATTAGTTTTAGGCCTAGTTATGCATAATTCCTTTAGTTTAGGCCATTAAAAAATATAATATAGTTCAATACAAAAAATAATAATAGTATGGATTAGATTTAGCATTTAAATTTAATATTAGACTTAGGTTTAGTTTAATTTGATTTTTTAGAATGAGTATTAGGTTTAGCTTAGATTAGTTTAGTACTTAGGCTTGAAACTTCATTATCACTAGAGCTAGAATAAATAATTAGACTATTTTTTTTATTCATGTCATTGAATCCCTTTTAGAATTTTATTCCTTATGTTTAATTTCATTTTTTGCTTCATTTGATTTCACAACTTTAATAGGTTTCCCCCATTTGTTCTTAGAATCAACTTAACTTCATTAAGAAGTAAGTTGACTTCTATTAGTTTTAAGTTTCCATTAGGAATAGAAAACCTTACTGACCATTAGGACCACTTTGTAAATAAATAAACAATTAGGATTGAGTCTTAGTCCCTTAGATTTTTCCTTTTATCAACTTGAGTCATTCTGTTTCTCATCTCAAAAAGAAAAGTAATAAAACACTTAATAAAAATCGAACAATCTAGTACGACACGAGACTTTGTTGCGGAGTGTTTATACGCGTCCTGTTTCGGGGCGAGGTGTAAATGCTTCTCGCGATGGATAGGTCTTAGTACAAGACAGTTCACAAACAAATTCAAAAACACTTCTCATAAAAAGACAAAAAAACAAATAATAAGCGACTATCCTGCGGGAACTTCTCTTCTCATCTCATTCATTCACAACGCGAACTCGCGACGACTTGTCTCGTATGCAAGACGGTAAACGCACTCGTACCAGACGAGCCTGCAACACCTGAGCATAGACATACGCAGTTCCAGCTGTAAAAAACACAAACAAATAGTTCCCGCCTAGGTTAGACGAACTACGGCGTCTCTGATCCTCATTTTCCCGATGAGGTACGTAGGCAGCGGGGTAGGGCCCGTTCGAGCACATTCTTTATTTTCCCTACATTTCCCCTTTCATTTTCTTATTCCAGTTCTTTTCTCACTTCCATTTCCATTCCAGTTAGCGGTTTTATTCAGCAGCATATTTTTCTCACCCTTTGAAACAAGCAAGCAAGCGTGGATCCCGTCGGGTACGACGGACGATCTGGGGTGCTAATACCTTCCCAGGTCGTAACCGACTCCCGAACTCAGATCTTTGGTTCGCAAGGCCTTGTCCTTTCCTTCTTCCTCAGGTTCGTGCAACATTACCTTTCCCATTCATTCGGGATAAAAATGTCTGGCTGGCGACTCTAACCTTTCCGCGCCACTTTCGCGTTTGTACTAGGATGAAAATCCCGGGAGCGACAGCTGGCGACTCTGCTGGGGACTAACCTGATTCTTCCGGTTTCCCTTGTAGAGTCAATCCTAGAGCCTGTTTGGTTTTGTTTCTCTGGGTGTTTATATGTTTGTTGCTGTGTGCTTTAGTTTAGCTTTACTATTTTCATTTACAGCTTTTATTTACAGCTTTACTTTACCGCATTTATGTACTGCTTTCAGTATTTTATTTTCCATGCATCATATTATACTGGACTGTCTGGCTGTGCTGGTTTTCATTTTTTCTGTGGGTTGGGAGTTACTGTGAGATAAGCCAACTACCCGGCTTGAGTGCACCATAGGATTAGCGTGGACAGACATTGTACTCTTATGGTATCTCATCATGATGGGTGGCGATGTGTTCCACACCCAGATTGCGACCGTCTTGGAACTATTCTGTGTGGGGATTACCTCACTTCAGGGTACGACCTTGATAGTTATGTGCATCTGGTGACCGATCTTCGAGGACCTTAATGGAAACACCCCTCTCCAGTGATGACAGTGGCAGACCACATTTGTTGGCAAACCCACTCGCATCCGAGGGTCCATTGGGAACTCGCATAGGATGGCCTAGTTCTCTCATAGGAATTCAGTTAAAGCAAACTGTTCGTATGACGATAGTATTGTACCCTTCGGGATGAATGTACTATTGTTTCTCGATTCAGTGCTTGAAGCTGGAGACTTGTGAGGGATGCTTGTTTTTTCCGGACTCAACTGAGACCTCCCTGCGTAGTATATAATACCAAACCGATTCCCTGATTTGGTCATGAGCCATTTCTCGGAGATGGTGAACGTATTATAGCTATTCGGCTTTGAGAGTCCGTGATGTTGACCCCGAGTAGCACACCCGTGAGATTGGGAGGGGTTTACAGGTTTGCAGGAACCCTGGTACCTTCAGCATACCCACTTTGCCTTTGGTTCAGTTTTGTGATCTGGAGTTCTGTTCTTAAGTTATGGACCCCGGATCAGAGGGATGATTATTGTGATATCTGAATTTTGAGACCGTGCACCGACACCTGATTATATGATTGGCACATCACAGACACTTCACTGATCACATGCCTTGCCTTGCATAAATATCATATCATCATTAATCATTTGTGTTTCTTTTATTCTCAGGGTTTGCATTATTCCCGGTTCCTGGTCATATCTTTGCTTCAGAATGGAAGACGTCAGAAAGAAGAATATTTTCTACAAGTTTTTTGATACCAAAGTGGATTTGCTCAAGCAGATGGTGTCTCTCATTACCCCGGGTCACTTGGATTTCTTCAAACAGCAGTATGGTGATATTTTGGATATGGTTTTCAGCTTGGATAGTTCGCAGAAGAGTGCCATTCATACTTTGCTACAGTACTATGATCCTAGACTCCGATGTTTCACATTTCCGGATTTCCAGCTAGGTCCGTTGCTAGAAGAGTATGTTGAGATTCTAAGACTACCGATTCAAGATCAGATTCCGTTCAATTCAGAGATGACAAGACCAACTCATGCCGACATTGCTAAGGCTCTTTATTTGAGCCCATCAGAAGTATCTGCTAATCTGGTTTCCACCAAGGCCGGGGTGCTTGGTTTTCCCTTAGAGTTTCTGGTCAGAGAAGCTGAAGAGTGTGCCGTGGAAAAGCAGTGGGATGCAGTTTGTGCCATCTTGGCATTGTCTATATATGGGATAGTTTTGTTTGCTGATATGGACAAGTTTGTAGACATAAATGCAATTCATGTGTTTGTGTTGAAGAATCCGATACCTACTCTCCTAGGTGACTTGTATTATTCAGTGCAATATAGGAATGAGAAGAGACGAGGTGGCTTGGTTAGATGTTGTGCTCAGTTGTTCTACACTTGGTTTATGAGGCACATCCCTATTGCTGGAGTGTTTAAGGATCCCAATGTAATATGGTCGCATAAGCTCAACACGTTGACTCCCAAAGACATCAGATGGTTCACTTTGAGGTTAAAAGGGAAGAAGCTCATCTCCAGTTGCGGAAAGTATCCTAATGTTCCCCTCTTAGGAGTAACAGGTTGCATTAACTACAACCCCATACTCTTGAGAAGACAATTAGGGTACGCTTTGAAGAATGTTCCCAAGGATTCAGAGTTGGATCAGACTTTCTATTTTCCTATGAAGGATAATCTCCCATTGGTGCGGGAGGCAGCAGGTGCTTGGAAAACGGTTATTAAGAAGGGTATAGATCGTTTGGGCAGGAGCAACAACCAAATGTTTCCCGAGTTTGAAGCATGGGTAAGAGAAAAGGCCCAAGTGACTCTAATCCCTTTCTCTGCACCATTACCACCACCTACTACGGTGCCTTTGGAAGAATATCAGAAGTTAGAAGCTTTGGTTAAGCAACTGAGGGTTGAAAATCAAGAGGCTCTTAATTCTTGTCAAGCGCTGATGATCCAGAACCGTCAATTGAAAGATAGAGCTGTGCAAGCCGAAGAGATAGTCCGTCTCAAGCAGAAGGACTTTGAAGATAGAGAGCTCTATTTCCGAAAGAAAGGTTTAGCTGAGACTCATAAGACGGCCCAGCGCCGAAGAGAGAAGAAAGATCTTAGTGAAGCCAATGAAGCTGTTACTTTATGGCAGGAGAAATGGGACGAAAACTTGAAGAAACAAAAGGAGTTAGACGCCAAGCACAAACAGGAAGTCAAAAGCCTTCAGGATTCTTTAGATGGGCAGAAAGAACTTCTCAGGAAAGCTTATTATCAAGAGGAGGATCGTATCCGGCGCGTAGCAGAAAGCCAGCAGGCACTGAAGGAAGCTCGAAAGGAGATTGAGGACTTAAAGTTGAAAGCTGATGTGAAAAGGTCGAAGGCCGAGTCAAGTCAAAGCAAGGAGAATGAAGCAACGTTTCTACAGCAGATCGAGGAGTTACACGCTTCTTCTGATACGAGGGACCTCCTCATTCAGAAGCTTATCCAGGAGCCCGATCATCCAGATGTAGTTCAGCTGTTCCAGAGCGTCCAATGCCTTAGCTGGAGATTGAAAGATATAGAGTTCCCTAGGGTTTAATTTCATATTGTTGTACTTGGATTACCCACAGGCTTGTTGTGGGATTCCTTATATGTGATGTACTTTTGTTGTTATTTTGTTTGGTACCCTTCAGGGACGTTGTATTTTCGAATTCCAGTTTATATGATTGATTCGTTCTGGATTTTTCTTGTTCGTTATTTGCACCGACACGGGGTGATGAGCACCAATTCTTCACAGCCGTCATTATGTCTGAATATTACTTGGGTCTTCTTCCCAACTCTTATCTTCTTAATGCCAGGACCGGACACAGGAAAATACTCGGGAATAAAAGGAACACATTGCATTGCATACACATCATTTGCATTTTGTCTTTGTCTTTGCAGGTTTTTCTTCGGGATGTTTAATTTATCTGTGTTCAACAGGCAAAGATTGCGAGGGCCGCCAAGACCCGATACCTTCGACAAAATATACCTCATCGGTACGCGACCCGCAGCAATCAAAGAACAGCGATGGACGCCATGCAGACAGAACTCAATGAAGTCCGTACCAAGATGGCAGAATTTATGACTCTGATGCAGGGGATGGCCCAGGGGCAGCAGGAGCTGAGAAATGCAATTCAAGGGTTAACTCCTCCTAACACTAGTACTCAGGCAACTACTTCCGGCGGATTAGGGGCTCCTCCTAACACTAACAACGGCACGGGTGGACCTCATGTTCCCGATCCAGCTATGGCTACGTATGTTCCTGTGCAGGACAGGCAAGAAGACCAATTCCAGTACTTCAACAATGATATGGGTTTCGGCGGTGACGGAAATCTCAATGACTTCTTGGTGCTTGCAGAGAAGGTCAAGGCCTTAGAGTGCAAAGACACTTTGGGGATTGACGTGTCAGACATGGGTTTAGTACCTGGGGTGGTCATTCCACACAAGTTCAGACCACCAGCATTTGATAAATACAACGGCAGCTCTTGCCCGAAAACTCACCTACAGGCCTTCTACAGAAAGATTGCGGCCCACACGCGAGACGAGAAACTATGGATGTACTATTTCAAGGATAGCCTCTCAGGAGGGTCCTTGGAGTGGTACATGAAGTTGGAAAGGAGCTCTATTAGAAGTTGGAAGGATTTGGGAGAGGCCTTCCTCAGACAATATCAATACAACATTGACATGGCACCTAGCCGTACTCAGCTCCAAAGCTTGACACAGAGGAGCTCGGAGAGCTTCAAAGACTATGCACAGAGGTGGCGTGAGGTGGCCGCCCGAGTGCAACCACCTTTATTGGAAAGAGAGATGGTCGATCTTTTCCTGAATACCCTCCCAGGGCATTTCATGGAAAGGTTGGCTGGTTGTTCCTCAAGTGGTTTTTCGGACATTATCTTGACTGGAGAAAGAATCGAGAGCTGGCTCAAACATGGGAAAATTCAGAATGGAAGCTCTTTAGTGTCTGGTATCAAGAAACCCTTTGTGAAAAGGAGGGAAGGAGAAACAGGAGCAGTATACGCACAGAGAGGAATGATGCACCAAGGATATTATCAACAAGTGGCCCCCGTCACTATTTCAACTCCTCCAGTTCAACAACGGATTCAGCCTCCACAGCCGCAACGCTCACAGGGGTATCAGCCAAGACCCCCTCGTCCGTACTACCCTCAGAAGCCGAGGGATAGACATTTTGAAGCTCCACCAATGTCTTACTCACAACTTTTAAAGAATCTCCTACAACTTCAAATGATTCAACTCCGGACCTTGCAACCTCCGAGGCCAGGCCAAATTCCTGAAGGTTATGACTCGAATGCCAGATGCGAGTTTCATTCTGGAGCTCCCGGCCATAGTACTGAGAATTGTAAAGCGTTGAAGCATGTTGTTCAGGACTTGTTGGATTCTAAAGCGATCAATTTCGCTCCCTCTCCTAATGTGCTGGAAAATCCCATGCCTCCTCACATGGGCACGGTTGGTGCAATTGGTGAAGGGGAGAAATTGAATTTGGTGGACGATGTAGATGACTTGCAGACTTCATTGGTTGCTATCAAGGTTTGCGTGTTGAAGAAAGGCATTTTCCCCGGATGCGAGGATGTTTGTTCAGAATGTACAGAGGCTACCAACGGTTGTAAACGATTGAAGGCCGGAATTCAAGGTATGATTGATGAAGGAGTGCTGCAATTTGACAAGATTGTGAAAGAAAGTGAAGTATCTACAGTGACTATCTTTTATGATCCATCCCAAGTTCCTTCGCGTGCCAGAGCGGCGCCAATAACTATTACCACTGCTGGACCCATAATGTACCAAAGTGACAGAGCTGTTCCTTGGAATTATGGTGGCGAAGTGTATTGCAACGGCCAGAGACAAGAGTTGGCCACGACTAGTATAACCCCAGCTCAAGTAGAGAATGTTGGAGTAGGGGGTTTTACTAGAAGCGGAAGACTATTTGCGCCGGAAGCACTGAGAAGCAATGTGATACCACCCAGGGATACTGCCGAAGCCCAAGCAAGAGCCAGGGGGAAGCAACCATTAGTTGCCAATGATCCAACTCCATCAACTGATCCAGATCTCACCTTTGATAAAGAAGCCGAAGAATTCCTGCGGATCATCAAGAAGAGTGACTATAAGATTGTAGACCATTTGCAGCAGACGCCGTCAAAGATCTCCATCTTATCATTACTCATGTGTTCGGACTCTCACAGGAAGGCCCTTTTAAATATTCTGAACAAGGCATACGTGCCTCAGGATATTTCTGTAAACCAGTTAGAAACGGTGGTGTCCAGCGTTAATGCCAGTCATGGATTGGGTTTCACGGATTTGGACTTAACTTCTGATGGGCGTGCTCATAATCGAGCATTGCATATCTCTCTGGAATGTAAGGGTGCAGTACTCTCCCATGTGCTGGTGGATACTGGATCATCTCTGAACGTCTTGCCTAAGAAGGCATTGATGAAGCTGGACTATGATGGAGTGGTGCTAAAACCCAGTGATCTAGTAGTTCGGGCATTTGACGGGTCAAGGAGATCAGTATTTGGAGAGGTGGAATTACCCATCAGGGTAGGTCCACAGATCTTCAACACCACGTTTTACGTGATGGATATCCAGCCGGCATATAGTTGTTTACTTGGAAGACCCTGGATACATTCGGCAGGAGCGGTATCTTCTACACTTCATCAGAAATTAAAGTTTGTCTGGGAAGGTCAAGTTGTGACGGTCAGTGGGGAAGAAGATATCTTCGTCAGTCATCTAGCCTCATTCAAATATGTGGAGATGGATGGCGAAATAGTCGAGACCCCATGTCAGGCTTTTGAGCCTCTGAAGTCTGAGCAAGCGTCCGCCGTAGCAACTTCTCCTGCAGTACCGAAGAAAGGGGTTTCTATAGCCTCTTATAAACAAGCGCTTGAACTAGTAGAATCTGGAGTGCGAGAAGGCTGGGGCAGCCCAGTCGAATTGCCAGAGAAGAAAGACATGTTCGGGATTGGCTATCACCCTGGAGGATCTTCGTCTGAAACAAGTGCAAAAAGTTGTCAGAGCCCGGTCACTTTTACAAGCGCAGGAGTGATAGACTACGGAAATATCAGCGCAGTGCAGGATGAAGCTGTTGATAGTGACTGTGACTTAGATGAATGGATTAGGCCTGCCGTCCCAGGAGCTCAGCTTAGCAACTGGACGTCATAAAGGCTCATTTCAGTAACATCTTTTGAAGAGTAATGATTTTTGTTTCTGTTTTCCTGTATTAAAGCACTATGTCTTGCCCGGGGCATAGTGGCTCTTTGTGAGGGTTCATTTGTTCATTAACACAATCATAAATAAAATGGACGTTTCACATTCATTTCATGTTGTTCTCTGTCTTTCGTTTTTTACTTTTGTTTTTCAAAAAGAAAGAAAAGTTTTAAAATGGCAATGTTTCTCATTTTATCAAGTTGTTGCTAAAGCCTTGCATGAATCATCATTCATGCAGGTGCTCGTCACCGGATCTTATCAATGACGACCCCGTTATGGCTAAGTATGACTTCGACAATCCAATTTATCAAGCCGATGAGGAAGGTGAAGAGGATTGCGATCTAGCCGAAGAGTTTGCCAGACTGCTTAAACAGGAGGAGAAGATGATTCAGCCGCATGAGGAAGATGTGGAAGTGATAAACCTGGGTACTGAAGAGGACAAAAAAGAAGTCAAGATCGGAGCTGCATTAGAAGAATCTGTCAAGACTCGTTTGATGGCTATGCTTCGAGAATACGTTGACGTCTTCGCATGGTCCTACCAAGATATGCCTGGTTTAGACATTGACATTGTGGTACACAAGCTACCCCTCAGAGAAGGTTGTCTTCCGGTAAAACAGAAGTTGAGGCGTACACGTCCAGACATGGCAATTAAAATAAAAGAAGAAGTGCAAAAGCAGTTTGATGCTGGTTTCTTGGCCGTGACCAGTTATCCTCCATGGGTTGCTAACATTGTGCCGGTTCCTAAGAAAGATGGAAAAGTCAGAATGTGTGTGGACTACAGGGATTTGAATAGGGCTAGCCCCAAAGATGATTTCCCTCTACCTCACATAGATGTACTTGTCGATAATACTACTCAGTTTTCCGTGTTCTCTTTCATGGACGGATTCTCAGGCTATAATCAAATCAAGATGGCTCCCGAGGATATGGAAAAGACAACTTTCATCACTCCTTGGGGCACCTTTTGTTATAAGGTCATGCCATTTGGTTTAAAGAATGCAGGAGCTACTTATCAAAGGGCAATGGTGACGTTGTTTCACGACATGATCCATCATGAAATTGAGGTTTATGTTGATGACATGATAGCAAAGTCCCAGACAGAGGAAGAACACTTGGTCAACTTTGCAAAATTGCTTGATAGGCTTCGAAAGTTCAGACTGAGGTTAAATCCGAATAAGTGTACTTTCGGGGTTCGTTCTGGCAAGTTACTCGGCTTCATTGTGAGTGAACCAGGAATTGAGGTTGATCCGGCCAAGGTGAAAGCAATCCAGGAAATGCCTGAGCCAAAGACTGAAAAGCAAGTGCGTGGTTTCTTGGGGAGACTAAACTACATTGCACGGTTTATTTCTCACCTAACGGCCACGTGCGAGCCCATCTTCAAGCTTCTGAGGAAGAATCAGGCCATTAAATGGAATGAAGATTGTCAGCAGGCCTTCGACCGAATCAAAGAGTACCTGTTGGAACCACCAATTCTTATGCCTCCAGTGCCAGGGAGACCTTTGATCATGTATCTTACTGTGCTCGAAGGATCGATGGGGTGTGTACTGGGTCAGCAGGACGAGTCTGGTCGAAAAGAGCATGCCATTTATTACCTTAGCAAAAAGTTTACCGATTGTGAGACGCGATACTCACTACTCGAGAAAACTTGCTGCGCTTTGGCATGGGCTGCTCGCCGACTAAGACAGTACATGCTAACTCACACTACTCTCCTAATTTCCAAGATGGATCCTGTAAAATACATCTTTGAGAAGCCGACTTTGACTGGAAGAGTGGCCCGTTGGCAGATGATACTCACGGAGTATGACATACAATACACTTCACAAAAAGCAATCAAGGGGAGTGTGTTGTCAGAATACTTGGCCCAGCAACCGATCGACGATTATCAACCTATGAGGTTTGAGTTTCCGGATGAGGACATCATGTTCCTCAAGTCGAAAGACCATGAAGAACCACTTCCGGAGGAGGGGCCTGACCCTGAATCCAGATGGAAGTTGATGTTTGACGGAGCTGTGAACATGAATGGGAGTGGAGTGGGTGCTGTTATTATCTCACCAGAAGGAGTCCACACACCTCTCGCTGCTCGGTTGACCTTTGAGTGCACTAACAACGAGGCAGAGTATGAAGCTTGCATCATGGGGATCGAAGAGGCAATAGACTTGCGAGTCAAGAACCTCGAGATCTTCGGAGATTCTGCTTTGGTAGTAAATCAAGTCAATGGCAAATGGCTAGTTCATCAAGCTCGTTTGATTCCTTACCGAGATTACGTCAGGAGGCTGTTAACCTTCTTTACCAAAGTAAAGCTGAGTTATGTTCCTAGAGACGAAAACCAGTTCGCCGATGCTCTCGCAACTTTGTCGTCCATGATCAAAGTGTGTCGAGAGAATTTCGTGCCTCGAATTTCGATCTCCCGGCTTGAAAGACCCGCTTATGTCTTTGCAGTTGGTGATGGTGAAGATGACAAGCCTTGGTACCACGACATCAAACAATTCCTGAAGGCTCAAGAATACCCGGCTGGGGCATCCAGTAAAGATAAGAAAACTCTTAGAAGACTGGCGAGAGGTTTCTTCTTGAACCAAGATGGTGTGCTATATAAACGGAACTTTGACATGGTGCTGCTCAGATGCGTGGATAGACACGAGGCAGACATGTTAATGCAGGAGGTTCACGAAGGCTCCTTTGGTACCCATGCTGGAGGACATGCCATGGCCAAGAAATTATTGAGATCGGGATACTATTGGATTACCATGGAATCCGATTGTTGCAAATACTCCCGTAAGTGTCATAAGTGTCAAATTTATGCCGACAAGGTCCATATGCCTCCGAATCCGTTGAGTGTCATGTCTTCACCGTGGACGTTCGCTATGTGGGGCATCGATATGATTGGAAAGATTGAGCCAACAGCTTCTAATGGGCATCGCTTCATCCTAGTTGCTATTGATTATTTCACGAAGTGGGTTGAAGCAGCTTCCTACACCAATGTCACTAAACAAGTGGTCGCTCGGTTTATTAAGCGGGATATCATCTGCCGGTATGGAGTCCCTGAAAGGATCATTACTGATAATGGTTCTAATCTCAACAACAAGATGATGGCTGACTTGTGTCGAGACTTCAAAATAGAACACCACAACTCTTCTCCATATCGTCCGAAGATGAATGGCGCCGTCGAGGCGGCTAATAAAAACATCAAGAATATTGTTCAGAAGATGGTTGTGACATACAAAGACTGGCACGAGATGTTACCATTCGCGTTGCATGGGTACAGAACATCAGTACGCACCTCAACTGGGGCAACTCCATTCTCATTGGTGTATGGTATGGAAGCAGTCTTGCCGATCGAAGTGGAAATCCCCTCCTTGAGGTTGATGATGGACATCAAGCTAGATGAAGCTGAATGGATCCGATCCAGGTATAATCAATTGAGCCTCATTGAAGAGAAACGTCTAGCAGCTGTATGCCATGGACAGTTGTATCAGCGACGAATGAAGCAAGCTTTCGACAAGAAGGTGCGACCACAGAGGTACATGCCAGGAGATTTAGTGCTGAAAAGGATTCTTCCTCCTCTCAACGATCACAGGGGCAAGTGGACACCCAATTATGAAGGACCGTTCGTGGTTAAAAAGGTTTTCTCAGGCGGAGCCTTGATGCTGACAACCATGGATGGAGAAGACTTTCCATCCCCTGTCAACGCAGACGCAGTAAGAAAATACTTCGTGTAAAAAGGACCCGCTGGATAAAAACAGAATAAAGATCCAGGCAAAAATGGGCATCCCGGCGAGCCAAAAACAGAATAAAAGGCTCGGGCAAAAGTTAGGGAAATTTTGAAAAAAATGTACACCCGCTGAGTTGAAAAGCCACATCGGACAACTCAGGCAAAAAAGGGTATCCCGGTGGATTGAAAACCTGAAAGGGCGATCCACGCAAAAGAGGGATTAACACGAACGACTGCGATCTGCGAGATCCATGACCTACATACAGTTGAGGCTATCCTAAGGGTTGAAGATCAGTTCATTTACTTTTTCTCAAGAGGCAGAGCGAGCGGAGCGTCTGGAAGACATACGAGTCATAACTGGGTTGAAACTTGATGAGATTCACTTCTCACATTGCCAATAGGGTAGTTTTGTTTTTCTTTCAGTTGTTCCCTCATTCCAGGGAACTACTTCCTTTGTATTGCCTATTCAGGGCCACCTTTCCAAATCAATAAAAAGTTCAACTTCAGTCAATTGACCATTTTGTTTTTTTGTTTTTACTTTTTCATCTAGCATTGATTGATTGTGAAAACGTCTAGCAAATGGTAACTCGCATTGTGTTATGAACATTTGAATGTTTTTCTAACTCATGCAGGAGAATAGAAACATTTAATATAACTCAGAAATGGTGTGGAGATACCTAGACAATGATTCATGCTATGAGCCTGGGGCAAGCAGGTCCCAAACTAATTCTCTATGTTGCAGGTACTATCGATTGTGTTCATGCAGGTACAGGTACTGATGTTGCCAACAGAGCTAAAGATCATTATCCAGGATGGGCATTCCCATTTGTTTGAGCAGAAACAAATGTCTCCCAGGGTGTTTCCAATCATCCCCAGCCATGTGCAAGTTGAAATTTCTCCCAGCTAGATAGCAGAGAGTGGGTGTCGTCCCCAAGCAGAAGTCTCCCCTCAGACAGGGGCAACTCTCAGTAGTATAAGGAGTGGTTTGCCTCCCCAGCAGTTGCTCCCTCAGCAGTGTCACGCCTGTGGTTCTCAGGAAGTCCTCGCTTCCCCATCAGAGTTCAAGAAGGGTTCGCTTCCAGCAGGGTCTTGGCGCTCCAATCTCAAAGTCCAATTTATTTTTGGCAGTGGCGGCTATTCTGAGCCAGTGAATTATTAACAGCTTTCCCCGCAGAGTTGTTTCCTCCTCACCAGGATGAACTAGATCAATGCAGTGATCATCGTTTCTTCCCAACCAAGTTATCTGGAATTACCTGCAGTCTCCTTATCAGGAGATCTTCTTTGCATTGTCTTTCGCATAATCATCATTGCGTCTGCATCCTCCAAAGCGTAGCATTTCCATCATCATGGAGCATTATGCCATAAATTCAAACATATGCATGCCAGCATGGGCCAGTTTTGGGCCAGTTTTGAGGTATATTATGGGCCCGATGGACTATGGTTTTTGATGGAGCTTCTAATACACTTGGTAATGGTGTTGGTGTTGTGATCAGTTCCCCTGAAGGTTGTCATACCCCAATTACTGCAAGACTTTGTTTCTATTGTACCAATAACATGGCTGAGTATGAGGCATGTATCCTAGGTATCAAAGCTGCCATTGATATGAAGATTCAGTTCCTCGACGTTGTAATACCTCAAAATTTGCCCTCATATTTATTCTCTCTAAGGGCTTATGCTCCGTGTTCATTTGCATTTCTCATCAGTCCATTAACATCATAACAGTGCATTGCATAGGTTCATAAGGCATGTGATCAGGACCCAGGGAAATTAGGATTTCTGCATCTGCCAGAGGTTGAAGCAACAGAGAATATTCACTGGACTATGATTTTATTCCGAATGCGGTTGCTCAGTTGTGTCTCAACTCAGATGGGAGTTTGACCTAATTATGGTCAAACTATCAAGAGATTACTGCAACTGCAAGATTATTCGGGCCACTGGTCTAGCTCTTAGACAATGCATATTCAAAGTTCAGATTGTCATGCACTGGGATTCATCTGTCTATCGAACAGTGTTTGGTGTGAATTTTGGTTCGTGTCTTCACCTGTATTCGAATGATCACGGCATATTTCAGACGATTTAAAAGGGCGTGACCTAGGTGGAGAATTATTCGATGGTTCAAAAGTGGTCATGTTCATGGGCTTGTGGAAGGATTCAAAATAGACCTTGGGCTAAAATCGAGATTTTATATCCATTCATTGCTTTGTTTTCATTTTCATAAACCATTCCCGATTATTTCGTTTCATTTTTATTTCCACTTTCAATTTCTTTTACTCGTCTTTCCATTTATTTTTATCCATATCCGATTACCCGTATAATCCTTATTCAATAAATTCCATTTCATTTCAATGCTCATAATTGTCACATTCAACACAAATCCATTCAATTTGTTTTCATCTATTTTTACAACAATAGACTTATTGAAAAATCTCAAGTGAAGTTGTTATAGGTCTATTTGATGTTATCTTTCTTAATCCGTGATTAATGGGAACCATGTTCGTTTCAAGCCAATGTCCATTTCAAGGAGTGAGGCTTAATTCTATTTTGTCCGACCGTTCGAGTCCATAGGTCGTTTCGTCCTAATTGATTCCTAGCTCGGTCGCTCATACTCATGTTCAAATCATCCCAAGTTCATGTAGATTTTCCAAACTACATCCATTATTTTTATTCCAATTTCAAACTCATTGTAATCCATGATAAAAATAGACAAATTAATGATCCTCGTGTTAGTTAGATTTGTCTTACCTACATCAAATAATATCCTTTTTGGCATATCAAGCCCATTGGTCCCATTCTATTTAAACCTTTTCTTTCATCTAATTCCATTTTGTTTGGTCCTAACCAAAGTTGTCAATTTTTCATATCAATTGAAAACAATTACAAAAAGGGGGGAATTAACTACAAAGAGAAAGAACAGCAACATGATTCGGCATAAAAAAAACTCAGATCATTAATTCTTCAACTTCAAGTCCACACTTATAACAAAACAGCTCTAATATTATTTGATTTTTTTTACTGATTTTTTTTCTCAATGAATTTTTCTTCAAAGAGACTTCACTTCAGAATTTTCAACGACTTCGTTTCTTCTGCAGTTTCATGAATGGTATCCTCACGATCTTGAATTCATCCTCATAGCAATTTCAATTCCTCTTCAATTTTCTTCTTCGGTTTTTCACCTCTCTTCATCAATCTGTCAGCCTGCACCAATAACGATTCTCATCATTTAATTATTACATCAGGGTCTAGCCTGCGTATCAGTATGCCATAACAGGATTTGAAGGGAGTGAAAAGTAAAAGGAAAATAGGAAGAACAAGAGAAACATCATAAGCGAAAATCAGTTATAATGGAATTGCCAAATGAAAGTGAGAAAAGAAAATCATAACAGAAACTTAAAACAGAAAATCAAATTGGGCTAACTGATTTCATAACAAACTTACAACTGATTCCATCTAGAAGCTTCATTTGAGTCTTCACAAAATTGCATCTGGGATCACCTATAAATCAGTGTCAGCTTCTTCAAACCAAGGTTGAACATCACACAGTATTCTTCCCCATTTTTCTTTCACCCATTCTTCACGATTTTTCTCTTTCTCTTCCACTCTTCATCTGCATCTCAACTTTTCCCTGCAACTATTCTCCCATTCTTCATTCTTTCTTTCAATCAACCCTTCACCACTCCTCCTCATCATTCTTTCAAGCTTGTTATTCTTCAGCTTCAACCAAACCCTCATCAGTTGTCAATTCGAACTTCCATTCACCTTTGTTCTTGAACTTCTCAGGGCCTGTACTCATACATCTTCCTCACACCTGAAACAAAGCGGAGAATTCAAGAATTGTTTTCATGAAACTTGCAGCGAATTCAACAGTTCAATTTCAATGGATTCGGTTCAAGCAATAACAAAGCGTGACAAAAAAATCGGTTAAAGTTGATATCTGAATTGCAAGAAAGGGGAAAGGGACGGAAATAATTCCAAAACTCATACCTGGATTCGCTGCCATCACCACCACACCTTTGAAGGGTTAGGGTCGAATCTGACGAATTCGCCGTGTTCATGAATCATCAGCAAAGCAACCGTAATGCACAAGGATTTGAAGCCACGGGGAGCATCGAAACAGACTAGCTTCCGAGACTTATCGATATCGCAACGGAAAGTGTCATCTTCGACACCGTCAAATAACAAGGTACGAATACGCAGTGTTCTTGTGTGAGTTGTGGCCGCCATAGGTCGCCCTTGTTTTCAGTTGTTTCTTTATCCTCCTCCAAGGTTTGCGTTTCCGATTCCAGTTTAAGGTGAGGACATAGGTTTAGAATAGAAAGTTGTTGAGGTCGTAGGGAGTGAGGCTTTGCTTTGGTTTTCGTCTCCTCCGTTGGTCTTCACAGTGCCGCCATTAAAGGTCATGGGTGGTCGAAGCGACGGAGAAGTTGGGGTTCATTTTGGTGTTGATGATGGAGTATTGCTGGAGATGACGGAGGAAGGACGGTGTTAGGTTGATGGTGTCGAAGAGGAAAAAGGTTATGAGACGGTGATGGTGATGAATTTAAGGAAGAGAAGATGATGGTGGTGATGGGTTCGTTGGGGTGGCGAAGAGGATGAAGAAGGTGGATGCGGCGCCGTCAAGAGGAAAAAGAGGGATTTAGGGTTAGGTTTGTTTGTGTTTCAGCTTTGATTTTTGGGTTTATGTAATTAACATTTTCTTTTCTCATTAATTTGATTATTGATTAATTATGAGATAAGATTGTTAAATTAAGTTATAATCATAAGATTAGTCTGCTATTTTCTTAAATTAAGATATTAGTCTAAGTTTTGTATATTTCATGTTCTTAAATTAATATTTTAGAAAACATTATTATTAGATTAAAGATTTAAGTCATTTGTAGATTAAGAGTTTAATTCTTGTTTTTTTTTTAATTAAGATTTTAGAAAATTTTAGTCATAAGTTAGGTTAATTCTTTTTTTCTTAAGTTAAAATATTAGCAAATTGAAATAATCATAAATTAAGAATTTAATTCATTTTCTAAGATTATTAGTTAATTCTTTTTTAATTAAATGATAAAACTATAGTTTAATTAAGATTTTTTAGAGAATATCAGTTTAGGATTAGTTTATTTCTTTTGCTTAAATTAAGTTTTTTTTCTGAAAAAAATATTTTAATAAGTTTAATTAAAATATTAAGTTGATATAATCATGAGTTTAGTTTAGAGACTTAAATTAAGATTTTTAGGAAAAAATATTAAGTTTAAGTTTAGTTTAATTCATTTTTATTTTATTAAGATTGTAAATTAAACATTATTTTAAGATCATAAGTATGATATGATACATGATACTTAACCTATAATTAAATCTAGTTAATTAACATTAAAAATTCAATAAGCTACCATTAATTTTTTGGTTTATACATATTAATCTTAAGTCCTTGGATTTAATGAAATAAGAGATTGGGCCTAAGGATGTTGCTATCAACACCCCTGCTCTAAGGCCCAGCATAATAAAAATAACTGAAAAAATAGATCTTCACACCTCCCCCTCTCAAGGCTGCGAATTTGGCCTATTTCTTTTCCTATTAGTACCCCATTTCTGAGCCCAGTTTATGAAAAGAACTAGGAAAATATACTAAGGACACCCCCTGCATTATTTCTTTAAGATTTTATTTTTAGTTAATTATAGTTTCAAATTAAATCTAATAAAAATAGGTAAATGCTTAAGAAAATTCCCAAAAAATTAAAGTAGCTTAATATGTCAATTTAGAAATTTGTGATATTTTTATTTTCTGAAATTTGATTATTTTTGAATCAATTCTGAATTTTTCTTTTAATTGGCTTTATTGAATTTCTTTTTAATTGTGCTGAATTTTGTTCATTTTATTTAAGTAGCTTCCAGCAACTTTTTTGAGCCATTCTTTTTTCTGTAATTAGGGGACTCATAATAGTTCTTAGGACATTTTTTATGGAATTTTTAGGAGCTTTTATCTTATGTTTTAGTGATATAATCCTTAGGAAATAGTAATTAATTCTTAGCTGGAAATAATTATTTGTTAGGCATAGAAAAAATAGAAATTTTTAGGATCCCTCTTAGTATAAGATTAGAGATAATGTTAGGATCCCATAGTTTAATTTTCATAATTTTTCTAGAAGATTTAATATTTTTTTAGAATATTAGTTTTAGGCCTAGTTATGCATAATTCCTTTAGTTTAGGCCATTAAAAAATATAATATAGTTCAATACAAAAAATAATAATAGTATGGATTAGATTTAGCATTTAAATTTAATATTAGACTTAGGTTTAGTTTAATTTGATTTTTTAGAATGAGTATTAGGTTTAGCTTAGATTAGTTTAGTACTTAGGCTTGAAACTTCATTATCACTAGAGCTAGAATAAATAATTAGACTATTTTTTTTATTCATGTCATTGAATCCCTTTTAGAATTTTATTCCTTATGTTTAATTTCATTTTTTGCTTCATTTGATTTCACAACTTTAATAGGTTTCCCCCATTTGTTCTTAGAATCAACTTAACTTCATTAAGAAGTAAGTTGACTTCTATTAGTTTTAAGTTTCCATTAGGAATAGAAAACCTTACTGACCATTTGGACCACTTTGTAAATAAATAAACAATTAGGATTGAGTCTTAGTCCCTTAGATTTTTCCTTTTATCAACTTGAGTCATTCTGTTTCTCATCTCAAAAAGAAAAGTAATAAAACACTTAATAAAAACCGAACAATCTTGTACGATACGAGACTTTGTTGCGGAGTGTTTATACGCGTCCTGTTTCGGGGCGAGGTGTAAATGCTTCCCGCGATGGATAGGTCTTAGTACAAGACAGTTCACAAACAAATTCAAAAACACTTCTCATAAAAAGACAAAAAAACAAATAATAAGCGACTATCCTGCGGGAACTTCTCTTCTCATCTCATTCATTCACAACGCGAACTCGCGACGACTTGTCTCGTATGCAAGACGGTAAACGCACTCGTACCAGACGAGCCTGCAACACCTGAGCATAGACATACGCAGTTCCAGCTGTAAAAAACACAAACAAATAGTTCCCGCCTAGGTTAGACGAACTACGGCGTCTCTGATCCTCATTATCCCGATGAGGTACGTAGGCAGCGGGGTAGGGCCCGTTCGAGCACATTCTTTATTTTCCCTACATTTCCCCTTTCATTTTCTTATTTCAGTTCTTTTCTCACTTCCATTTCCATTCCAGTTAGCGGTTTCATTCAGCAGCATATTTTTCTCACCCTTTGAAACAAGCAAGCAAGCGTGGATCCCGTCGGGTACGACGGACGATCTGGGGTGCTAATACCTTCCCAGATCGTAACCGACTCCCGAACTCAGATCTTTGGTTCGCAAGGCCTTGTCCTTTCCTTCTTCCTCAGGTTCGTGCAACATTACCTTTCCCATTCATTCGGGATAAAAATGTCTGGCTGGCGACTCTAACCTTTCCGCGCCACTTTCGCGTTTGTACTAGGATGAAAATCCCGGGAGCGACAGACGTGTATAGAGATTCAGCCCTGGTAGTAAGTTAGATCAAAGGAGATTGGGATACCAAGCATGATAACCTCATTCCTTACAGAGAGTATGTTTTGTCTTTGATCCCATATTTTGAAGAGATTACCTTTGGACATATTCCACGAGGAGAAAATCAGTTGGCAGATGCATTAGCCACCATGGCATCCATGTTTGAGATTAGCTGGGATGATGAAGCTCCCAAGATTACTATTGACAGATTTGAGAAGCCTGCATACTGCAATGAGATTGACACTGAAAAAGCAGAAGAGAAGCCTTGGTTCTATGAAGTGAAAAGATATCTTGAAGCTCAGGAGTTCCCTGAAGGGGCATCTGTCAAAGATAAGAAGTTTTTGAGGAGGTTTTCTGCTAAGTTTTTCTTGAGTAATGGAATTTTGTACAAACGCAATCATGATTCAACTTTGCTTCGTTGTGTGGATAAGATGGAAGCAACAGAGATTATGGAAGATATGCATGATGGAATCTTTGGCACTCATTCTAGTGGTCATACTATGGCAAAGAAGATATTGAGAGCAGGTTACTATTGGTCTACCATGGAAGCTGACTGCTATCAACATTCCAGAACATGTCATAAGTGTCAAATCTATGCTGATAAAGTACATATACCTCCATCTCCATTGAATGTGTTGACTGCTCCTTGGCCTTTTTCCATGTGGGGCATTGATATGATTGGTGAGATCAAACTTACTGCTTCTAACGGGCATCGTTTCATCCTGGTTGCTATTGATTACTTTACTAAATGGGTGGAGGCAGCTTCATTTGCATCTGTTACCAAGAATGTTGTGGCTCGATTCATTAAGAATAATCTTATATGTAGGTATGGTATCCCTAAAAGGATTATTACTGACAATGACTCTAATCTGAACAACACTATGATTACTGATCTCTGCACGCAGTTCAAGATTAAGCATCACAACTCTTCTCCGTATCATCCAAAGATGAATGGGGCAGTAGAAGCTGCTAACAAGAATATCAAGAAGATTCTACAGAAGATGACTGTTACTTATAAGGATTGGCATGAGATGTTACCATTTGCTCTTTATGGTTATCGTACTACAATACGTACTTCAACAGGGGCAACCCCATTCACCTTAGTCTATGGTATGGAAGCAGTTCTGCCCATTGAAGTTCAGATACCCTCCTTAAGAATCATGAAGGATGCAGGCTTGGATGAAGATGAGTGGATTCAGACTCGACTTGACCAAATAAATTTGATTGATGAGAAGAGGTTAGCAGCTGTTTGTCATGGCCAGATGTACCAGAAACGGATGATCAAAGCTTTTAACAAGAAGGTTAAGCCAAAGGTATATCAGGTTGGTGACTTGGTAATCAAGCGTATCATATTACCACAGGGTGATCCTAGGGGCAAGTGGACTCCTACATATGAAGGACCATTTGTGGTCAAAACAGTATTCTCAGGAGGTGCCATGATGCTTACTACTATGGATGGTGAAGACTTCCCACAGCCTGTAAACGCAGACATAGTTAAAAAATACTACGCATAAAAAGAGACCCGCTAGGTTGACTGGCCTAGGCAAAAATAAGGGCATACCGGTGAACCAAAAGGGTTCGGGCAAAAATTAGGGATATATATATATATAAAGAATGTACACCCGGCAAGTCGAAAACCTGAAAAGGCGGCTTGGGCAAAAAGGGTATCCCGGTGGATTGAAAACCTGAAAGGGCAATCCAGGCAAAAGTTAGGGATTAAAGCTTATGACTATGTCTCGTTTGGATCACCCATGTAAACTCCAACCAGTTGTGCTACTTAATTCAAGCTCGAACAGATAAAGATCAATCCAATTGTTTCCGTCTCAACAGCAGAAGATGAGATACTTGAAGATAATGGCAATAGTAGAATTGAAACTCAATAGGATTATTTCCCACATAGCTGATTTTCTTTGTTTTATAAAAAAATTTACGACGAATTCCTCTTACTAGGATTTCTGTCTCCTTGTACAAACTTGCTTATGTATAGGTCACTTTGTGATATAAATAAAATTTCATCTTTGAATCCAGATTTACTTTTACCCTATTTACATAAGCGAAACGTCCATTGGTTGTGTTTGAATGTATGTATGCTTTTGAATATGATTGATGTTTACCAGAAATGCATAAATGCTTGAATATGATTGATGTTTACCAGAAATGCATGAAAATGCAGTAATAGTATTTACTAAGGACGAATGAAGGAAGGAATTCAACGAAGCTTCGCCGGTTCAACCCCACAAGACAACTACAAATCCCCAGTAGGGCAAATCTATCATCATAGATACTTCGAGTTACATCTCCCCTTGAATTTATGTCCATCTCTTTTATCCTCAGTCAGGATACTCGGGAACTTATTCCTTTAATAGAAGTACGACGAACGAAGACGGGAGGTTGTAAATACTATACTATCAAACGAGACAGGAACAAGTTCCTCATATTCTTCAGCAACGAATCGGGATTTATTTTCCCTAGCCAGCATTTGTTATACAAAGATATCCAGACGCTTCAGATTGCATGATTCATACATACATCATTTACATCATACCATAACATACATATCCATAAATGCATAATACATTTACTTAGGTGCATCATATTATGCATGCATATATATTGCATAAACTAACATTCTCCTTGCAGGAAAGTTATATGCAGATAAAGTTATATCAACAATTCACAACAGGTCAGAAATGATCCATGCATTACTCAAGATGTCCTCAGAGAGTAGGCAAACAGTCTGTAAGAAGATCCATTCCCTAATCCAGGATACTTCCAGAAGATTTCATCTATCTGGTCTTGAATAGCAGGCAAACGGTATGTACAAAGATCCATTCCCTGGTTCAAGATATTTTCAGAAGATTTAATCTATTGGCCCTTGAATAACAGGCAAATGGTCTGTAAAAAGATCCATTCCCTGGTTCAAGATATTTTTCAGAAGAACAAATCCTGACGTTCTTTTGGCCCTTGAATAGCAGGCAAACGGTCTGTAAAAAGATCCATTCCCTGGTTCAAGATATCTTTCAGAAGAACAAATTCTGACGTTCTTTTGACCCTTGAATAGCAGGCAAACGGTCTGTAAAAAGATCCATTCCCTGGTTCAAGATATCTTTCATAAGAACAAATCCTGACGTTCTTTTGACCCTTGAATAGCAGGCAAACGGTCTGTAAAAAGATCCATTCCCTGGTTCAAGATATTTTTCAGAAGAACAAATCCTGACGTTCTTTTGGCCCTTGAATAGCAGGCAAACGTTCTGTAAAAAGATCCATTCCCTGGTTCAAGATATTTTTCAGAAGAATTAATCCTGACATTCTTTTGACCTTGGAGAGTAGGCAAACGGTCTGTACAAAGACCCATTCCCTAATCCAAGATATTCCCAGAAGAGATAATCGTCACGAAGATTTATTTCTACTGGTCCATTCAACAATTCAAATCATGTTGCATAAATGATTCAGAGACGGCCTATACGAAGACCTAGTACTGATATCCAATATCAACATAAAGACATCATCATATCCTGATACTTTAGATGGCATCTCCAAGCCCATCTCCAGATGGCATCTCTAAGCCCATCTCCAGTTCTTCCAAGTGGCATCTTCAAGCCCACTCAAGCATATACAAACTAATCATCAGGGATACTTTACGCACCGGCGAGTGCAAATTTTTGGGCTTTTGTGTTCAATCCCCTTCAACCTTCCAGGTCACGACTGACACATATACCAATCTAACCCCTCAGGTTTCAGAAAATTGAACAGGGGCAACTGTTGCACCCCAAAATTTGCCCTCACCAAGACAAGGCATTGTGTACTAAAGTATCCCAAGAGGTTCACAAGGTTCACAAGACATCTCATGAGGTTCACAAGGTTCACAATTAGTCAGAAGATTTGACAATTCCCTCAGACAATGCATCCTCCTAAGCAATGCATCCTAAACTAGGGTTTTGACTTTCATCAAGCTAAATGGACTTCCAAGACTTCAAGTGAGCTTCATAGCATCCTATATATGTTCAAGAATCCCCATGTCAATTTTCAAGACTTTCCCAAAAGATTTGCCCAGTCAGATGATCAGATAGGTTAAAATCAGTCAAAGCAGTTAAAAAGTCAAACTAAGGTCAACTTTGGTCAAACCAAAGTCAAACTTCATGATTTTTTGCCAACATCAAGTATATGAAGTAAAATTCATCATTTGATCAAGGGTTGATCATGATTCATCAAGGAAGTTTCAGATCATCAAGAATCAGGAGTTTCTAAATTAGGGTTTTCTCAGGAAAAGTCAACTGAACTTTGATCAGCCATAACTTTCACATGCTTCATCAAACATTTTCCATCCAAAGCTCATTTTGAAGGAAATTTAATTCTCTACAACTTTGTGTCTCACAAGCCAAGCCCAAAAATTCTTCATTTGGAAGGTATGAGCTAAGACATTATAGGTCCTTTTAAAAGTCAACAAAAAGTCAACAACTTCCAAAGAGCATAACTTGAGAATGGTAAAAGATATGGACATGAGACCAAAGAGGTTGGTTAGATGACTCTTTAAGCTTTCCAAAATGTCCAAGAACACCTTCATAGCATTAAAATTGAAGGATTTGTGCCCTTGCAAAGTTGGGAAATGTTTTAGAGGTTTATGAAGTAAATGGGGTCTTAAAACCATAATTCTTCAAATGGGCTGACTTTTTTGTGATCCAATTGGTTCCATGACACCATGCACGAAATTAACTTAATATTTTCATAATTTATTCATTTTATTTTTATTTATTATGATTTTTTATATTAAAAATCATTTTAAATTCAAATAAAATATTAAATAATGAAGATTTAAATTTATTTGGTTTCTAGAATGTCATAAAGTTTATTTGGACTTGATTGATACAAGAGTTATGAAGATCATCCTAAAATATCAAGCTTATATCAAGAATATTCAAAATTTAAAAGCTAATCTTTTTCAATCTCAAACTATCCAAATATCCAAAGTCTTGAGCAATTTTTTTGACCTAATTCATTGTACCATATATATACAACACAAAGACAAGTGGTAGACACGATTTGGCAGCCTCTAAGACCAATTTCAAACTTCACAAAATCACTTCAAAAATTCACATTCGGATTCCAAGGTAGAGAGGGTTTTAACAAGTTTTGAGCATTGCAATATGTTCTCTGATGTTCATTGAACGTATTTGGATCATAAACAACATCTAAAACACTCTCATTCATGCAAACTGAATCCATGTTCATTCAATTTTTGAATTTTTCGATTCTTATAATATTGACATTATTCCTTGAATTTGATCTTATATTTGTGTTTGTGATGATGTTTGGAGACTTTCTAGATAAATCAATTCGATTTTAGGTACAAGATGGAGGAATCACCATGGCTAGGGTTCTTCGGCCATTTTAGGGTTCTTTGATTTGTCAAATATAAATGAATTCTGGAAACATGGTTGTGTTGTATGGACCTCATGGAATGTATTGCACTCATCAATTTCATAAAATTTTGTTGTTTGCTTGATGTTTGATAAAACGCAGGATGTCCTAGGAAACAAAATTCGCAGCAAGAACCCTAGCAAAATTCGCAGTAAATTTTGCAGGTCTGAAGGTAGAAGATGACTGGCGCGAATTCAAAATTTAAATTTGAATATATATTATATAGTTATGTTTGTATTATATTTCTTGAATGATGCTGATGGTGTAGTGGTAAGTGTGTGCGCGTGTGAAGGCAATGACTTGGGTTCGATACCAGCCAAAACGCATTTTTTTTGTTCAATTTGTTTTATTTTCCAGGATGAGAACAAAACCAAATGGAGGTGG